>JBBGZY010000846.1:2760000-3360000 GCA_037952925.1 Lithobates clamitans
ACTTGCAGAATTGAGCGATAGTGATTTGTGGGGAGATCCGTCATCAAACACTAAAAGTAACGAAAGAGACAATTCTGCAACTGAGCAAATTTCAGTGTTTTTGATTTGATTACATTATTATATAATTTTTATTATTATTATATTATTATTTGTTATAATTATTTATAGTTATTTATTATATTATAATTTTTTATTTCGTTTTTCAAACTTTATCATACCCGGGATAGACTCTTGTTTGGACAGATTTAAGTGAACTATTCCTAAGAATTACAGGCCTACAATATAAAACGCCAAATTTCTGTGCAAAATAATTGTACCGCTTTCAGCACCTAAAATCTGAAATAATCATAACGCCAGGGAGGTTAAGATGCCCTTTTCACATACAATTATGTTACTGACCTGTTGCCATCAAACATAATTATTTGCAAAATGTGCTTCCTTGTTAGCACCATTTACTTTGCTAGCTTTATGTTGCCCTGTCCCAACATTTTTTGAGACGTGTTGCTGCCAATAATTTAAAAATTACCCTTTTCTTTTCTTAAAATGGTACATATTCTCAATTTAAATATTTGATATATTTTCTATTTTTTATTGTGAATAAAATATAGGTTTTAAAGGTCTGAAAATCATTGCATTGTGTTTTTATGCAGATTTTACACAACGTCCTTTTTTTGGAATTTGGGCTGTATATTTACACAGATAAACATACATGCACGCATTGCATTATTGCTTTTAGAGTTATACCGATACCCTTTTTTTACCGGCGACTATGAGTACAGATACCTTTGCGGTGCGATTTGAGCCCATACAAAATGAATGGGCTCAAATCGCACTGCAAAGAATCGCATGTGATTTTAGCAGGAATGTGGTGCGATTCGTGTCTGAATCTCATGCAGTTTCCCACACTGCTGCTGTGTGAACCCAGGCTAAAATAACTGTGATACTTAATGCGATTTAAAGAGAAATCGCACCACATTTCTGTTCAAATTGAATAGGATTCTTTGCAGTGCGATTTGAGCCCATTCATTTAGTATGGGTTCAAATCACACCGCAAAGGTATTGTTTTGTTTCGGGTAGTGGAGCATTTTCACACCTCCCTAAACGCCATCCAAGTTAATCTGCAATAAACTTTTAAAAAAAGGCAACCCTAGTCTGTTTTTGAGCCTGAGGAGTGGAAGCTGCTGTTTGCCTGGCTGCTGTCATGCCAGCAGGAATAGAACCTGGGACACAAGCTAGTGGCCCCTGCTGGGTGAGCGCTATAATAGAAACCAAATACAATAACATTTGTGAGGTTACTGCTGTTTGTGCTTATTTCATATGTTTTTATAAATTTTAAGGATTGGCCTACCCAAGTCTTAGTTAAAGATGAACTTATATGGGCTAAGATGTGTCAATTTCTTATATATCTTTGAGACTCCATTGGCAAAATCTCTCTGTCATAGTTCCCTAAGAGCCCTTTCACACTGGGGCGGGGGGCGGCATCGGCGGTAAAACGCCGCTATTATTAGCTGCGTTTTACCGTCGGTATGCGGCCGCTAGCGGGGCGGTTTTACCCCCCGCTAGCGGCCAAGAAAGGGTTAAATACCACCGCAAAGCGCCTCTGCAGAGGCGCATTGCCGGCGGTATAGCCGCGCCGTCCCATTGATTTCAATGGGCAGGAGCGGTAAAGGAGCGGTATACACACCGCTCCTTCACCGCTCCGAAGATGCTGCTGGCAGGACTTTTTTTACCGTCCTGCCAGCGCATCGCTCCAGTGTGAAAGCCCTCGGGGCTTTCACACTGGATACACAGCAGCGGCACTTTCGGGTCGGTTTGCAGGCGCTATTATTAGCGCAATAGCGCCTGCAAACCGCCCCAGTGTGAAAGGGCTCTAAAACTCTTCTTGCCCACTTGAAGTTTTGGATGTTCCCATCCACATAAGAATTTTTCCACCTCTGCTGTTGCATTCTACAAAATATAACATATATTCAAAAATAGGAGGAACGGGAGTCCATCACAATGGCTGTGGTAGGTGTAAAGGTGCGGGACCTAAATGTTTGCAGATATCGTCAGTAGAGTATCCAATAGAAAAAAGAGGCTGTTAGCGTGTTCACCCCAGCATCTCTAAAAAGAACACTCTGAAATTACAGCTTTAGGTGGTGTGACCCTTTAAATATAATTGCAATCTTTTTGTTCTTACAGACTGCTGGGTGTTTCTGCTTTTCCTGCTCTGAGCTTTGTCCTGGACACCACTGGCAGTATGGGGGAGGAAATCACGTCAGCTCGTCTACAATCCCGTCTTATCATCCAGCGCCAAAGTGACACACTGCTACAGCCCGACTACTACATCCTTGTACCCTTCCATGACCCAGGTATATCCATCCTTCCATCCATCCATTAATCCAAGCAATCATCTTTTAAAAAGTTTCCAAAACGATTATTTGCGTAGCAAATTCTTTATTGACATTCATCTCAAGTGAGATTTGTCAACATTTGTCCTGTATTTTACAGTCACATTAATCCTATTTATAATAGGATCAATGTGCAGCAGGAGAACAGCTATGGAATCTCAATTGCAGCAGGCTACATTGCCTTGCAAAAATATTCACCCCCCCTTGGCTTTTTACCTATTTTGTTACATTACAGCCTTTAGTTCAATGTTTTTTTTAATCTGAATTATATGTGATGGATCAGAACACAATAGTCTACATTGGTGAAGTAAAATTAGAAAAATATATACATAAAACTATTTTTCAGAAATAAAAAAAATGATAACTGGCATATGTGTATGTATTCACCTCCTTTGTTATGAAGCCCATAAAAAGCTCTGGTGCAACTAATTACCTTCAGAAGTCCCATAATTAGTGAAATGATGTCCACCTGTGTTCAATCTAAGTGTCACATGATCTGTCATTACATATACACACCTTTTTGAAAGGCCCCAGAGGCTGCAACACCTAAGCAAGAGGCACCACTAACCAAACACTGCCATGAAGACCAAGGAACTCTCCAAACAAGTAAGGGACAATGTTGTTGAGAAGCAGGGGCGTAACTAGAAATCACAGGGCCCATAGCAAAATGTTGTATGGGGCCCCCCTGCAAACCTGTGCCCCATGCAGTGTGACCTGTGCCCCATACAGCATGACCTGTGCCCAATGCAGCGTGACCTGTGCCCCATACAGCGTGACCTGTGCACAATGCAGCGTGACCTGTGCCCAATGCAGTGTGACCTGTGCCCCATACAGCATGACCTGTGCACAATACAGCGTGACCTGTGCCCAATGCAGCGTAACCTGTGCCCCATACAGCGTGACCTGTGCACAATGCAGCGTGACCTGTGCCCCATACAGCGTGACCTGTGCCCCATACAGCGTGTCCTATACAGTGTGACCTGTACCCCATACAGCGTGACTTGTGCCTCATACATTGTGCCCCATACAGCCTCACCTGTGCAGAGGAAGAGGCAAGCCGCCCGGATCAGCAGAGAGCAAGATTGCCCGCTGTAATAGCCTTCATTTGAATTTCCAGTGTTCCCGGGGCTCATCGTCACATAGCCCCACCTCTTAGCCTGACGCCTTTGCTGACGTCACACGTCCAGCATTCTGTCTATCAAAGGCACCGGGCCAAGAGGTGGAGCTTTGGTGATCCCTAGGAGCACCACCAAATCTATCATAACCAAATGGAAAGAACATGGCACAACAGCAAACCAGCCAAGAAACAGCCGCACACCAAAACACACAGACCGGGCAAGGAGGGCATTAATCAGAGAGGCAGCACAGAGACCTAAAGTAACCCTGGAGGAGCTGCCGAGTTCCACAGCAGAGACTGGAGTGTCTGTACATAGGATGACAATAAGCCGTACACTCCATAGAGTTGGGCTTTATGGCAGAGTGGCCAGAAGAAAGCCATTACTTTCAGCAAAAAACAAAATGGCACGTTTTGAGTTTGCGAAAAAGCATGTGGGAAACTCCCAAAATGTATGGAGGAAGGTGCTCTGGTCTGATGAGACTAAAATTTAATTTTTTGGCCATCAAAGAAAATGCAAAACGCAAACCCATCATATCACCCAAAGTACACCATCCCCACTGTGAAACATGGTGGTGGCAGCATCATGCTGTGGGGATGTTTTTCAGCAGTCGGGACTGGGAAACTGGTCAGAGTTGAGAGAAAGATGGATGGTGCTAAATACAGGGATATTCTTTAGCAAAACCTGTACCATTCTGTGTGTGATTTGAGGCTAGGACGGAGGTTCACCTTCCAGCCGCACAATGACCCCAAACACACTGCTAAAGCAACACTTGAGTGGTTTAAGGTAGTTGGTACATAACTTCCCTACCTTCTCTTATGGCACCCTTTCCTGGGCTGATATCATCAAAACAGGGGGGATAAATATAAAATAAGATAGGTATTAATGACATAACTAATTTTTGATCATTCAGCAATTATTCCTGATTACTTGTTGAAAGGTGAAATCAGGCTCTTCTATGTTTAGGCTTTGGCCCAGTGCACAAGACAAGTGACCCGAATGAGTTCTTAAAAATTCTGGACAGTCTACAGGCTTTGGGAGGGGGAGATGAGCCGGAGATGTGTTTATCAGCTCTGCAGGTATGTAATTCTTCTTTTTAACCCATCTCCACTTTGTTCAGCTCTTGCTTCATAGCAGGGTTCATCACTGTTTAAAAAGGAAGCTATACCCAGCTCCATTCCCACTTTCCTCTCCCCTCTTTCCCCTTTCTTCCTTCCTTTCTCTCTCTCCCTGTTCTCTGCTCTTCTTTATGATGTGTTAAATGTTTGAGTTTCTCATTGCGCCCCCTTTTTGCCAAATGATCACATCCTGATACTGGGGGTTATTTACTAAAGCTGGAGAGTGCAAAATCTGGTGCAGTTCTGCACAGAACCAATCGGCTTCCAGGTTTTATTGCCAAAGCTTAATTGAACAAGCTGAAGTTAGAAGCTAATTGGCTACCATGCACAGCTGCACCAGATTCTGAGTGCTCCAGTTTTAGTAAATCTCCCCCATTGTGTACCCTTACAAGTATATTCCTCTACCTCTCAAGATGTACTGTATTGGCATACTGTTGTTACTAAATACTTATTTGTGTTCACATACCTACACATTCCTGTGCTGTAGATCCAATTGTTTTATTGTCTTCATGAAAATGTTAATTAAAATATATTTGGCTTAAAAGGAAACTATAATGGTTGACTGTAATTTTTATTTTTTCTATACTTATACTTTTGAAAAGCATTTTATTCACGACAAAGGAAGCCCAGAGTACTATGGGTATAGAGAGAGCAGCAAAAGTTGTCTTTTTTCCAGGCGTGGGAACAGAGGAGAAGATGTCACGGCTTTGACTCTTACTTGTACATTTCAGCTTGAGCTAAAGAGCTCTGTACACAATGGGCTTTCTATCACAAAGGAGTCACAGAAAAATTGGATAAGTTGAAAAGAAGACTAAAGCTTTACCTGTTTTCTGCATATAAAAATGCACAATGTTTACAGTACATTATATAGTATTCAATACTTCCAATTTACCTGATTAAAAAGAAAGCAAGAAAAATATTTTTATAGTTTTTGTTTATTAGTCTTGACGGCAATAAAACACTGTATACTGTATATACAGTATATGTCAGAGACGAGGTCCCAAGGGAATGGGATTGAGGGAGGCTGGACAATGCGCAATGTATTGCTGTGCAGCACAGGCCCTCAGAGAAATTGGCCAACACAGTGTCTAATTATTACAAGAACCCCACAGTTCCCCAATCAGTGCACAGGTAGCAACCTTTCCTTCTGTTCGCTCACACCAGACACACAGATTGCTGTCTGGCAATGAGATCTGTCCCTGCCTTATCCAGATACAATAAGATCCATACACTGGAAAATAACTCCCTACTGTACAGGCACGCAAACCAAACATTTGGCCTTTCCTCAACATCTGTATTGTTTTTTTTTTTTTAACAGAAAAGTTTTTATTTGCTCCATAAGGAGATTTTATACACATACAAACAATAAAAAATAATTGAACAGTGTGCTGCTACATATTATACATATATATTTAAGTCAAATGGTTACAATTCAGACTATTTTTTCAATTTAACATCCTATCATAAGGTTATATATAAAAAATCTTAATAGAGGTGTATCAATATCTTCGCCATACCAAATCTTGTGCTTATTGTATTCTATAGTGTCTAATAGAGGGATGATTCTCTCTATGGTGGAAAAACAAGTACCAATGCTAGACACTCATGTTTATTTTCTTTTACCCTTGGGGGGGGGGGAAGGGGGGAGGGGGGGAAAGGGGGAAGGTACGGAAGGAGGGAGAGAGACAAGGATAGGGAAGGAGGGGGCAAAAAAAGGGGGGGGGGGAGTGGAGACCAGGAAACGACTTGTCCAAAGTAGGATGTTTCCGCTTCAGTAGCCTACATCCATCCTATTGGTGAGACCATGCTCCCCAAATTTTGGAAAACTTTTTTGGGCATTTGCGGTTGATATAGGTAAGCTTATATAATGGCAATGTGGAGTTGACCAAGGCCTTCCACTGGGCCACCGTAGGAGGGTCAGGTTGCTTCCATTTAAGCAGTATAGTTTTCCTAGCACAGAACGAGGCATAAAACACAAACAATCTTTTATGAGTATTGGGTATAAGGTTATCACATACTCCCAAGAGAAAGATAATCGGGTTTAAATGTAGATGTAAGTCACCCACCAAATTGATCACGTTTACTACCTCCAGCCAAAACTGTTGTATAAGAGGACAGGACCAGACCACATGTATAAAGGTACCTAGTTCTCCCCCACACTTTGGGCATCTATCTGACACTGTCGGGTAAATTCTAGACAATCTCTGCGGCGTATAATACGCCCTATGGAGAAACTTAAGCTGGATATAGCGATCTTTCGCAGATACCATGAGAGGAATGTATTGTTGTATACCCTCCTCCCAGTCATCCGCCGCCAGGGCGGGTATGTCCTCCTTCCATTTGTCAAAAAGTGTGTTCTTCTTAGATGGCTCTTCACCTATTATTCACATATATAGGGAGGATAGAATTCGGTCCACGTGTCTGGAAATCAAAAAGGACTCAACCCCATGTGAGTGCAAGGTGATTCCCGACGGGAATTGGGCTCGTAGTGCATGACGTAGTTGCAAATAGCGAAATAACATTCGCGAGGGGAGTTGGAAATCGTTTTTTAATATATCATAAGGAAGGATCCCACCTCCCGACATTACCTGTTTTAGTATTTTAACACCATAATTTGCCCACAAGGCCGGGTCTGGAACTGATTGGAGGTGTTTCAATTTAGGATTGCCCCATAGTGGTGTATAGGGAGACATAGAACCTGGTTCAGTAAGTTTCCCCGACATCTGCCCCCAAACTCTGACTGTCGTATACATTGAGGACGTCATATCTGGATGTGTTTTTGGGCCCCTAAAGACCAGGTTGCTCAATGCTGAATAAGATCCCAGTATAGCGGCCTCCAAGTTAACCGCTGGATTGGACTTCGGCTGGGAGAACCACCACCGAACAGTCACCACCACTGCTGCCCAGTAATATTTCTTAAAGCAGGGGAGTGCCAGACCTCCTAATGACAAAGGAAGCAGCAAGGTGGCCCGAGCAACTCTAGGGGTTCGACTTCCCCACACAAAGGTGTTAACTAATTGATCTAGCTTAGTAAAGAAGGAGCTAGGGATGGGGACCGGGGTGTTACGAAAAACATAAAGAAATTTAGGCAGAAACGTCATCTTAAGCAAATTGTTTCTTCCTACTGGTGTAAGGGGGAGAGACTTCCAAGCCTGGCATCTGGTGGTTAGTTGCTGTAGAATTGGGTAGACATTATCCACTAAATATTGAGATGGGTCCTGCTGTATCTCGATGCCCAAGTACCTGAACCTAGACACCATAACCAGCGGTATCTGAGGGTCCACGGGAACCGGGGCGCGGGACAGCGAGAATAGGGTCGACTTAGTCCAGTTGATCCGTATGCCAGAGAAAGCCCCATAGCCATTAATAAGTTCCAGTGCCGCCTCCAATGAGGCAGACGCATCCGGTAGATACAATAGCGTATCATCAGCGTATAACGAGAGCCTCTCAGTCAACGGACCAACCGCTATGCCCTTAACCCTGTGAGACGTTCTAAGTAGGATAACGAGGGGCTCAATGGCCAGGGCAAACAGCCCTGGAGACATAGGGCATCCCTGCCTGGTCCCCCTCCCCAGAGAGAAAGGAGGTGAGAGCACACCGTTTGTGCGTATTCTTGCAGTGGGGCCATTATAGAGGAGCTTTACCCATGATATGAACTTGGGGCCAAAATTAAACCTTTCCAGGACTTGCCAAAGGAACTCCCACTCAACCGAGTCGAAGGCCTTCTCGGCATCTAAAGAGGCCACCACACCCGGGGATTCCCTTTTCTCCGCATAAGATATGTTTGTGTAAAGTCGACGTAGGTTAATGTCAGTTCCCTTACCAGGCATAAACCCTGTTTGATAACCATGAATTATAGAAAGGATAACTGAATTGAGCCTAGTGGAGAGTATTTTAGTAGTTATCTTGGCATCTACATTTAACAGTGAGATGGGACGGTACGAGGCACAAGACGTAGGATCCTTATTAGGTTTGGCTATAACTACTATAACTGCCTCCGACATAGATGGAGGTAAGCAACCCTCCCCCAGCATCTTTAGGAGCAGGTCATGAAATTTAGGGATCAGAAGCTCCCTATGTTCCTTATAAAACTCCGCTGGTAGGCCGTCCGGGCCCGGAGTTTTTGCTGACTGAAGTGCCCCCACCACCATTTGGACCTCCTTAAGAGTAATCGGGGCATCTAATGCACTACGAGCCGTATCCGAAAGTTGTGGAAATTCTATTTGATTGAGGAAACTGTGAAGGTCTTCACTAGTGGAGGTGTTAGTAGAGGTGTATAGTTGTTTGTAATACTTAGCAAATTGTTCATGTATATCAGCAGGGTCAGAGCAGAGCTTTCCCCTATCGTCCTTTATGTGGGCAATGTGTGACTGGGAGGAGCGTTCTTTAGCTAACCATGCTAGTAGTCTACCCGTTCTTTCTCCTTGCTCAAAAATTCTCTGGGATTGAGCAAGTATCTGTTTCTTGGTGGTCTCAACCATCATCAGGGAGATTTCCCTGTGAAGGGATTGCAAAGCGTCATAAGTCAGTATGTCTTTAGTATGCACATATCTATCCTCTAGCAGGAGAGCCTTCTTTTCCGCCTCCTCTAGCGCTAGTCTGGTGTCCTTCCTAACCCTCAAAATCGCAGTTTGATACTGGCCCCTAGTATACGCCTTGAAGGCATCCCACAGTGTCGGGGGGGGGGGACCGTGCCCTCGTTAATTGCCCAGTAGACTTCCAACTCTCCCTCCACCAGGGGGGACACCCTCTCGTCCGTAATCCACAGACCCGAAAGTCGCCAGAGTGTAGCACCCACCGGTGAATCCGTTTTAAGTCTAAGCAGGAGAGGTGCATGGTCTGAAATGCCACGCGGCAGGATCTCAACCTCCTGTATCCGGGAGAGCAGGGAGTCCGTGGCAAACATCAGGTCAATTCTGGAGAAAGAGGCATGTGTAGCTGAATGACACGTATATTGTTTCATGTTAGGGTGTCTCAGTCTCCATATATCAGTAAACCCGAAATTTTCTGCCCATTGAGAGAGGGGAGAGATGGAAGAGGGCCCCCCGCTAAATCTATCCAGAGTTGCATCTGGGACCATGTTAAAGTCTCCAGTCAATATAACTCCAGCTGACGGATATAATGCTATTATTGGGGCTAATTTCCCCAGTATGTTCACCGTGGCAGGGGGGGGGATATAGATGCCCACGATCAGCAATTCCATTCTGTCGCACATCGCATGCAGGGCCACATATCTCCCCTCTGGATCCAGGTGGAGATCCAGTAGGGTAAACCCGAGGGATTTATGTATGAGGACACTGACACCCCTGGAATAGGAAGAATAGGTAGAGTGGTAATACG
Source organism: Lithobates clamitans (assembly GCA_037952925.1). Classification (NCBI taxonomy): domain Eukaryota; kingdom Metazoa; phylum Chordata; class Amphibia; order Anura; family Ranidae; genus Lithobates; species Lithobates clamitans. The sequence continues at coordinate 2,769,964 of JBBGZY010000846.1, forward strand.
CACCAACCCATGGCTTCCTGAGTGCCAGCGTCTTACTCCCGACCAAATGTGTCTCCTGGAGTACACATATGTGCGGGTTGTACTTTTTCAAAAAATTAAAAACCAATGATCTTTTTATTTTGGAATTCAGACCTCTAACATTCCAAGACAAAATAGTCAGGGGAGTCATTTAAATCTTACAAAAAATGTGTAAAGGAGACTATGCAGCATAATCCATATCCATCTACATATGTAAATACACAAAAGTAGCATAATCATATTCGTCATTGTAAAAACTCTGCAAGGGAGAACATCTCTGCCATTTAGTGGATGAATATTAGAATAGCACTGACCCTTAATATAGGAGACATTTACATATAATTGAGTACCCATGTAGCAGCAAAAAAATAAAAATCCCAACTGGTAGCAAAAACCTGTGCTCCAACTCCAGCTCCCATCCCCCCACCCCGCACCACCCCCCGAACTTCGGTGTGCCTTCATCCCAGAAACTGTCATGGCAACTGCCAACGGGGGAAATGAACAGAAGGACACCTGAGTGTCACAGTACGTGCAAGTAGTCTTCCAGCAAAAATTTCACAGGATTAACGGTCCCTGCAGATTTGTATCTTGGATCACCCGGGGAGAAAAATGTATAGATAAAAGAACAAAATTATATAGAAAAACAGACATAACTCCTCCGGGGGTACAATTCTTAAACTGTTGCAAACTCCGCCATAAAATCCAAAAATTCGGGGCAGCCCTCCCCCACCCCCCAGTGTCCCTGTGTCATGAGCAGGATTAATATAGAATCCACATGTGGTCGGGTGGGTGAAACATAAAGAACTGCGACCAGTTCCTAGGAAGTCCTTCAGGTCGTGTTCAAGCGTCCCACTCTGGAGGGAAGAGGGGGGGAATTATCAATTAACCCTCAGGGTCAGTCAGAGGAAGGGACCCCCCAGAACACATTAGATAGTTGAAAGTAAACATACCCTGCGGCCTGCAGCAGTCACCCCTGCCTAGGCAGAGTCTCCAGCCATTGCGATGCATCCTCAGGGGAAGTAAAAAAACGCACCATCTCACCATCCTGGACTCGGAGTCTAGCTGGAAACAGCATGCTGTATTTTATTTTCCTGTTACGAAGGTTGAGCTTCACCTGGTCGAATGAACGACGCAGCTTCTGTGTGTCCACCGAAAAATCTGGAAATATCATCAGCTTCGCTCAGCTTCGCTCCTTCATACCGCAGTTGTTCAGTTTTTCTGGACTCACGCAGGACCACATCTCGATCCCTAAAGTTGAGCAATCTCAGAATAAACGTGCGTGGAGGAGCTCCCGGGGGCCCCCGGGCAGCAGGCATCCTATGTGCCCTCTCCACCACAAAGAAGTCTGAGAATGGCGCCTGTGGTAGAAGCGTGCGCAGGAGACTCAGGAGGCTCCGTGAAGGCAGTGGGGTCAGCTCCCTCATCCCCTTCAGGTAGTCCCACCACTCGGAGGTTATTCCTCCTATTTCTATTTTCTGCATCTTCCGCGCGGGTTTCAAGGGACTTGATTTTTGTTTGCAGCGTGCGGAGTGAGACTGTGTGGGACTGCAGCGTGTCTTCTGCATCCCCCACACGGCGCTCAGCCTCTGCAAGACGAGAGCAGAAAGTGTCCATGTCTCTCCTAATGAGGCTAATATCCAGCTGTATCAGCTCTATCTTGCCTGTTAGCGTCGTCTGGCATGTAGTGATCGCCTGCATGAGGGCCTCAAAGTTGGATTGCTCCTTCTCAGCGGGCTCCACGTCGCTTTCTCCTGCTTGCGACGCCATGTTGGGGCCTGTGGCGGGACGGGAGTTCCGCGTAGCGGTAGTTTGGGCGACTTTCTGGGACTTTCGGGCGGACAGGGACCCCTTCCCCTTTGGCATACCGTCCTCTGTCGGCAGCTGGGCTGTCTCAGGGCTTTCAGGATCTTCAGTCTGCAGGGTAACAGCGATGATATCCGGAAACTGAGCGGAGCTCTTTCAAAGCACGTCTGCTCCGGTCTCCATCTTGGACACGCCCCCAACATCTGTATTGTTTAAATGTCCTGTATATTCTGGATTAAATCTTCCCTTACTGTACACTATGAGATTTGTACTGTGACGTTAAAAATGGTTTTGAAAATAAATGAAAAATATATACCTGCTTATATATACTAGACATGTGCACTGACAAAAAAATGTGTTTGTTGTCGTTTTATTAGTTTTTTTGCTTTTTTCTGAAATTAGAAAATTCGCAAATTAAAAAATTCGGAATCCGAGAATTCGGATTTTCAAATTTCTGAATTTCGAATTTTTAAATTTCCGAATTTCCAAATTTTCGAATTTTCAAATTTCCCAATTTCGAATTTTCGAATTCTGAATTTTCAAAATTTCAAAATTCTAAAATTCGGAAACTCAAAAATCAGAAAATTTAAAAATCTGAAAAAAAGAAAGAAAATCTACTGATTCGTTTAGATACGGCATTCGTTATTTCAGATAATTCGTAACTTTGGATATATTCATACTTTTTACGTTCACTAACAGCCAAATTTGAAAGGAAATTCCAAAACCTATAATTTAATATTTATTATTAGTTAGTTAATATTTCAGATTTTTAGGTTTTCGAATTTTCAGATTTTCATTCTTTTTTCATTCTTATTCTTGGATTTTCAAATTTCCAAATTTTTGAAATTTCAAATTTATGAAATTTCGAATATTCAAATTTCCGAAAAATTAGAAATTTCGGAAATTCAAAATTTCAGAATTAACGAATTTGTCAAAATTCGTTAAAAAACAAATTCAGAGCGAAACGAATTGCACATGTCTAATATATACTATATTTCCTTTATTCTCCTCAGCTAGCCCTGATTAACACTCCTCCCCACTCTGAGATCTTTGTCTTCACGGACGCCTCCTCTAAGGACGCTCATCTCAGAAGTTCAGTGGAGGCTTTAATACAAGAGAAGAAGATCAAGGTGAGTTGAAGGGGATTAAGTGTTTTAAACTTGAATGCAATGTTGTAAATTGCTTTCAGTTTTACTTAGAACATATTTTTTTTCAGCAGTGTGTCTAAAAATCACTAATTGTCTTTTCCTGCGAGCACAATCAATGCAAAGTATACAACCAGACCTATGTAAAAAAACAAAGGACTTTAAATGTGCTGCCAGGAAAACATAAGAAACACCATATGAACCCAAAGTATAAATAAACAATTATTTTATTAATAAAATGCAATAAAAAAACCCATAAAATAAAAGAGAGTTTATGACCATAAAACACATGTAAGACGATCGATAGACCTTATACAATTACAAATATTAATGAGTGCCCAATAGATTGTATGCGTTTTATGGATTCACTGCTTCTTCAGGAGTAAAACATATAGTAGGTCAGTCTAATGCTTATAGGTTTTTTTCATCTACAAAAGTGACAAAATTGTCACAATGTATACAAAGTGTTACTAAACCCACAACAGCAAAATCTGTATATAATCAGTCTGTATATGCAGTAAACCATGCTCGTTATACTCACTGAGGAACCTAAGGGGTTAATCCTCTGCATTGTGTAAAAAGGCTGTTTGATCCTATCTACTCTGATCCTCCCCTTCTTCCACATTCCGCAATCCATCTCCTGATAGTACAGAGCCTTGTGGGCAAGCTGCACATGCTCAGTTTGGTATGTATTGCTAGAGAGTTATTTTTTCTTGGGAAAGTGCATGTGATCAGCACAGGGCCAATCAGCACTGTCCAGACAGAGGGTTAGGGGTCCTGCAGCCTCATAGGACAATCAGGGAGAATGAAAACGACTCCTACAAGCTTTAACCACACACAGATAGAAGTCACAAGACTGCTATATACTGCTGAGGAGAAAAAGTATCTGGTGCCAAATATCTGTCAGGTATAGCTCCAATGTAGCCTCAGTCCAATACACATAGATTATTGTAATTAAGCAGTGCAAAGCTTCAGTGATTTTGTTCAAATTCCAGTAGTTCATAGCAATCCATCACTTTTTTAAACTTTTACCCATTTGGAGCAGTCAGAACCACAACAGAAGAATTCTGATTGATGTTGGTTTCAGCCTCTTGCAGTTGGCTTTTTGTCAACCTTTTTAAAGATACAATTTGTGAACTTGTAATTTAGAGGTGAACATTTGTAAGTAGACAAAGCTGGAATATTCTTCATGTCTTTGTAGGTATCTTTCCTGATCACAGAAGACCCATCTCGGACTACTCTGAAAAGAAGCAAGAGGGAAGTGTTGAGCCCAGATAGATTTGACCTCTATACTGACCTTGCTTCCACTTCTGGGGGCCAGGTTGTCTTCACAACAAACAGCGACATCGGAGAGGCTTCTGAGATCATCACAGATTCAGCCCACTTTGATGTGGTGAGGGAAGGTTTTTGTGGGTTAGTAAGGGGGTGGCTTATGCATTTTGAAGTCATTATTCTTCAGCTTAGTTTGACGTCACGTATAACCTAATTAACCACTTCATCTATCGTACTTTATACTCCAGGGCAGTTTTTACATGTCCACTATAGGCCTGTTGATTCGGCAATAACTTTGTCATTATATAAAGAGGAAGTAAACTTCCTCTGCTGACCTTTACCTATAGGTAACTGTATTATAAGGCTGATCTATAGGTAGTAAAAATATCCTATAAACGTGTACTGTTTAGGAACAGTGGCGTCTCTAGCTTTCATATTTAGGGGGGGGGGGGGGCACATGGGGGGACAGGGACAAAAGTAGGGGGGCCAACTATAAAATGCAATTATATATATATATATATCTATATAGATATATATCTATATAGATATATATATATATATATCTCTATATCTCTCTATCTCTCTATATATACAGTATATCTATATCACTTTATATATCCTGACAATGGGTATAAAATGCATACAAATATACAATATTAACCCCTGTACTCCTACAACAATGCCCCAATACATACAATAAAAAACAAAGGAGGAAGTTACCTGCGCACTATCCCAAATCTTTCTGCCTATTTAAATAAATGGATGTTTTTTTAGTATCGCTCCAGTGGCCATTAAAGTGTAAGCTCACCTGCCCCTCTTGTCCTGTCCATCTTCCTCTGCGGCTTTGTGTCCACCATGCAGCCTTGTGCCCAGTGCCCACAAATGCAGCCTTGTGCCCACCAATGCAGCCTTGTGCCCACCAATGCAGCCTTGTGTCCACCAATGCAGCCTTGTGCCCACCAATGCAGCCTTGTTTCCACCATGCAGCCTTGTACCCACCAATGCAGCCTTGTGCCCAGCGCCCACCATGCAACCTTGTGCCCAGTGCCCACCAATGCAGCCTTGTGCCCACTAATGCAGCCTTGTGCCCACTAATGCAGCCTTGTGCCCACCAATGCAGCCTTGTGCCCACCAATGCAGCCTTGTGCCCACCAATGCCGCATTGTGCCCACAAATGCAGCTTTGTGTCCACCATGCAGCCTTGTGTCCAGTGCCCACCATGTAGCCTTGTGCCCACCAATGCAGCTTTTTGCCCACCAATGCAGTCTTGTGCCCACCAATGCAGTCTTGTGTCCACCATGCAGTCTTGTGCCCACCAATGCAGTCTTGTGTCCACCAATGCAGTCTTGTGTCCACCATGCAGCCTACCTGTGCAGAGGAGGAGAGGAACAGGAGAGCCGCCCAGGTGTTCAGAGCGCAGCGCGGGGAACACAGCGATAACAGCTTTCATTTCAATTGCCTAGTTCCCGCCGCGCAATGTCATATACAGCCCTGCCCCCTGTCCAGGGAACTTTGATTGACAGATCACCCGTCACTGTGATTGGACGGGTGATCTGTCTATCAAAGTCTCGGGACCAGGAGGAGGGGCTGTATCTGACAGCGTGTGGCGGGGAACACGGCAATTGAAATGAAAGCTGTTATCTCTGTGTTCCCCACGCTGCGCTCTGAACACCTGGGTGGCTCTCTCTCTCAGATTGCAGAGTGTCAGCGTGGATGGAGAGGGAGGGAGTGAAGGGAGGCGGGGATCTCCCCCAGGAGTGACAGGACGCTCTCCTTCTCAGGATAGCCTGTGTTATTCTGACGGCGGCCCGAGGAAGATGCGGGCCGTGGGGCACCCATTGCAAAAAAAGGCATTTTAATTGGGGGGGCACATGAGGGGGCACAGCATAATGTTGAGGGGTCAGGGCCACCTCTGGCCCCACGTTAGTGACGCCACTGTTTAGAAAGTATTTACATTACATGCAGCCAATGACATCACTGGCACATGCGCTCTGAAGAAACGGTCACGGGTGCTGATCCTTCCAAGCCCCGTGCTGTCAACGGCATGCGCGGGAGTGACGTCATAACAGGGCCGGCCAATCACAGCACCGGAGCCCGCGAACCCGGAAAAAACTCCGGGAAAGATGTCAGCCATCTCAGCAGTGTTCGGGCGGCGCTGCAACAGCTTCATTCTAAGGTATTTCATAATGAGCTGGTGTGCGATGCATACTGGCTCATTATGCCGTTGTCTTACAGTTTTTTTTAAATTTTTGTTTATTCTTTTTTTTTTTTATTGGGCTTTAAGATAACATATGTATCACACACATTGATATTTGGGGACAAACTACAATCTCTTTTGGAAATTTTTGCAATGTTTTGCAAAAAATATTTTATTCTTGTCTTTTTTTGATTGCTGTTTAATCATATTGGTATCTTTTCAATCCTGTAGATCACACTCTTATATAAGCAAGGCTCTGAAAAAGGTGCACCTAGAAACACATTTCTGGTGGATGAATTCATGTACAATGTCACCCTATTTATAAATGGAAATGTCAAAAGATTTCAGATTTTTGACCCTAAAGGTAAAAAAAAACGGCTGCATATCTGTTTTAGGAAAGCCTTAATGTCTATGTAAACACTAATAATGTAATTTTCTTATTTGCTCCCTTTCAGTTTGTTAAATATACCACTGAAAGCATTCATATATGTTCAAAGTGCATTGATCCTGCCAGAAGACTTGTGAGCTGATGACTTTCTATGTTCTGTGTCTCTGCTGACTTATAGGCATTGTTCCCAGTAGAGATGGGCTTGGGCGTGTTCGGGATCCCACCTGCTTGATCCCGCCAGGAAGCTGACACTGCTCACCGCTAATCACAGGCAGTGAGACATTTGCTAATCTGTGCAGCTGGGGACCGAGAAATGTCTCACTGCTTGTGATTAGCGGTGAGCAGTGTCGGCTTCCTGGCGGGATCACGCAGGTGGGATCCTGAACACGCCCGAGCCCATTCCTAGTTCCCAGCTATTTCAATAGACAAAAGAAAATCTAGACTAACACACGTTCTGCCCTAGAGTAACAACACTGTCCCACCATATCAGGGAAATTTTGTATAAAACTGCGCCAAGGAGTTAGTAACTATATGAAAAATGTAAGTCGGGGGGAAAGCTGCTATTCTAATTTGATATAAAATCAAAAAATGTCTAAGAATAAAAGAATAGACAGCGCTGACCCTTTTATGCGTCTTAATCAGTGCTCAGTGCTGTAATGTGTGCAATGTCATATTAGCTTTTTCAGAAATAATCTATATAAAGTGCCCTGTGCAATCTACCCTAATCTAAATAATTAATAAAAAAATACAATATCTGCAAAGAATATTAATAAAAATAATGAAAAGTATTATAGATCTCAAATCAATATACATTAAAGTGCCCTGTGCAATATATATATATATATATATATATATATATATATATATATATATATATATATATATATAAACATACAAAATAAAATCAGTAAACATCAATGCAAAAACAATCCATATATGCCAAATTTCACAATAATAATTTGATCAATAAATTTGAAAAGTTCCAAATGTCACCGGAAGGGAAGGAAATAGTTTCAAGTGATTTCTTCAATCTGGACCTTCAGGTGTGCTCAAAAAACACCCAGTGTAACCCACCACAATAAGTACTAGATGAACTCACCAGAACTTATTGCTGTTAAAATTATAAACATATAATTATAATTATATGTTATAAAGATATTTTTTGCACATATTGTATTTGATGAATTTTGTATAGGCTAATGATTTTTTTTAATGATTTGTATTGGGGTAGATTGCACAGGGCACTTTATATAGATTATTTCTGAATGTTTTACAGCAGCTAATATGACTTTGCAGTTATAAAGCACTGATTGAGATACATAAAAGGGTCAGCGCTGTCCATTCTTTTATTTTTAGACTGTCCCACCATAGATAAAGGGAAGGTATTACTGGTAGGATCACCAGTTAAAAATTAAATTCTGGAAAATAAAAATTAAAACCACTGCAGCATCACATAGCCAACCAGAGGGATTAGGCCGTTGTCTTTTACACATACTTCTCAACTTTTCACGATGAGAAAGATGGACACTTTCTAGCACATAGTATGTAGGTAAAGAGCACATCCATGCCACACTGCCAATTACGTGGACCATGAAACATTAATTCACTACTTTTATATGCAGTATAACACATTTCGCAGTTAAACAATAATACTGTAAAAAAAAAAAAAATAGTACAATTTTTATGAAGATCTATACATCAGACCAAATATGGGGGGGCACTGAGGAGGAAAGAGGGACAGATAGATTTGGTTTAAAATGAGAGACAGTCTCTAAAATGTGGGGCAGTTGGTAGCTATGTTTTCATCAATTTTACAGCCAGGCTTCTCTTGTTCCTACTAGGCCACAAACAAAATGGCCGCCAAGCATCTCATGGCAAATTTACTCGAGTGTTTCTCCAAGATCCTTTGAAAGTGGGCAACTGGAGCATTTATATGGAAACTACCGGGCCTCATAGCATACGTGTACAAGGTGAAGAGCCATCATTTATTAAAAAGTAACAAAAGAGTGGATGAAAACATTGTGTTGGGCTGAGGTGCGACCAGTGCACTGCATTGTAGTTTTTCCTTTTAACTTTAAAATATTCAGTATTGAAAAAAAAAAATAATTATAAAATGTATAGAGACTTGTTAATGTTGTACTTTGGATGGACTTTGCTGACAGTTAAACATTTCTTTTTCCTCTCCGGCCATAAGGTCGCAGCTCCTTAGATTTTCTCTATTATTTTGGCACCCCTGTAAACGGGTCTCACCCTGGACTCTACCAACTCAACAACCAGCCACTGACAGGTAGGCATTGTTACATGAACCTATATGAATAATGGCATTGCCAGTTAAAGGTGCTGCAAATTTTCTATTTTAAACTGGAAATCACGTTTCTTTGTACAAAACAGAGTCCAGTCCTTAAAATATTGCAAGCAATAATGTCAATATACTTCAGAAAGAGTTAAAGGGAAACTCTCATACAAAAGGAATTCTGATAACTATATGAAATGAATACTTGTAATATTAATAATCAGTAAAATAATTCCTATTTCTATTTTGCATGCATTGATTTAAAATTATTTCCACATTTACAAGCAGACCAAGCTTTCCAGCAAGAGTGACAGTGACAAAGGCTGGGACAAACTGTGTAAAATGACCGGGGGTACTTATATGTAGTCACTCTAGTTATTTGAGTAACAGTCACCAATTGTCATGGTATAAAACCCAACAACAGCCCATTTTTTTTTTTTCTTTGAGGGATACACTTGGCAAGAGCTTATGTCAGGTTTTTATTGCTGTCTGTGGCCCCATTGTAAAAAAGGAAACAAGGGTTATGGTTGTCACTGGGACAGGAAGACACAAAAAGCAACAATAACCTGATAAAGCTTCTAAACCTTCAAATATTACTGAAAAGTGTTTTGATGCAGTCTGTCTCTCTACTATGCGATATGCCATCATCTTCTCTCTAGACAGGAAGTGAGGATAAATCTCCCAAATAGGAACACATAGCATAATAAAAAACGTGACAGAGGTTATGTTCCTTCCTAACCTGAAAAAGAAAATTTGGTTGTATTTGGGCTTTTAATTTGTTTAAAATGTTGCTGCAACTGCTTATATTGGCAAACACCATTAAAGTATACTGCATCTTCTCTGTGCCACCCACAGGTGTCCCTGCAGTCCTGGTAGTTGATGTTATTGGCCTCCCAAAATCTGCCAACTTGAGCCATGTTACCCTAACCCCAGTCCATGGCAAGACAAGAATGCTTGAATTGGAATCGACAAATAAGGGGCTCCTGGTGGCACAGGTTGGGGAGATCCCCATTGGGGAATTTAGCCTTGGGGTCAGTGGTACAGATGGCAAAGGACATAAAGTGAAACGTGAGGCTCCACAGAGCCTAAGATCAGCAAAATGTATGCTGGAGGTAAGTGTCCTGTTGTTGTTAGAAAAGGCCACCAACTTGTTTGTATAATTTCATTTTATCATAGCTTTCAATATCCTTTGCTATGGAATGGATTTAGGGAACATCTGAAGTCTGGCAGACAAGTGTGGAAATGTATGAAACCAGCAGAGAAAGAGTATAGCAGCTGCTGTGTGTGACTTAAGGCCTGAAGCACGGGCTTACCTGGTTGCATGCATGTTTATACTATGGGAGGGCAACAGGAAGAAGGCCAATCTGGTATCTTTCTAGCTGTCTCGGCGACTACTGTCACTGGCACTAAAAATATGGGAGCACCAAAATTATGATGTATCACCAGGACAGGAATAGAGGCAGAATACCTGTTCCGGTGATAACTGTGTACCTAGAGATTTGCTGCACTTTAGAGATTGATTTTCTGTTGTGTTTACACATCAGGAAGTAACAGGATGTCTCCCCGATAGGACACAGATGGCAAAAAAAAATGTAATAACTTTTAAATAGCTGTTTAAAACTTTATGAAATAAAAATTTTAAATACAAACAAATGAATACACAATTAAAATAATTAATAATATAGAAATAAAATAAAAATATTTAAAATGTAATACAATTTCATTCAAGACTGTAGCTATGAAAAACTTTTATTCATGGCATACCTTATTTTTGCATGGTGGTCATTACCTGTAAACTATAAAATGGCATAACAGTTCGAAGTGAGCCAGCACAGTAGATATTAATACTTGCAGGAGTGGAGAAAAACAGTAATTTTAAGTAAAAGCAAAAAATGTTTGTTTAACCAATGAATGTAAGATGATTTCATATCAGCACACAGAGTTGGCGGTTGGGGGCACTGCAAGGGTAGTTTGGAATTTTCCCTGAGTTCAGTATGACACATGGAAGCGGGAAAAGAAGAAGGGGATTCACTTCTCTTAATACAGCTGTGTGTTAGGCTTGCACATAAGCTCTAAAAACAACAGGCATTTTTTCAGCAAAGCAGTTCATATTAGGCTGTTAAAAAATATTTTTTCGTGCTTGGGTGAAAACATTTATCAATGTTTTCGCCCAAGATTTTTCGCCCAAGATTCACAGAACTGTCACTTAAAATGGAGGTAAACTCTCCTATCTTTTCAGCCAAGGAAGCTGCCATCTTTGCCTCGCTTTAATCTTCAACTGACATGATGCTGCACATGTGATCAGTTATGGCACCATCCATTGGATAATTTTGCAGTTTGGTTGGGAGCACAACCAATGTGACAGTTACATTCTCGGCACATGTTTTTTGAAGCTGTTAAATCGATGGGTTTACTTCCGCTTTAAGATTCACAAAATTTCCACCTAAGATTCCACTAGAAAAAATGTGTTAAGACATTGAGAAATAGACTCCTAAATAATTTTTTTAAGAAAACATTTAATTTGTAAGTAGCAGCACTTGCGAATGATCATTTTGTGTTAAACATTTGAATGAAATCTGCCAGTTTGTTGAAAATATTTTACTTGGCAAATAACAAGATCTGTTTTGCAGATGTCCTGTCCTGTTCCTCTGACTCCGGAGAATTCACAGATAATGTCAGTGAAGATCACTAACCATGGATCCTCTCATTACTACTGTGTAACCACGAATGGATCTCCATACAACATCTTTAATCACTTCACCACAACTAGGTGAGCAGGGTAAAGCAGAATTATTCATACCAATCATGATGTGTATGTTTTTAAATGCTAATTTTACTGGATGATCTGTCTGTAAGAAAACGTTCTGTTCCAGCAGGTAACAATCCTAAAGACACTGATGGCCAACTTGTGAAGTATACAACCGTTGCCCCTGACATTATCAATGGGCCACACATAATATTCAGAATATAGAACACTACAGAAATCTATCAGAGACTGTGGACTGGTTAGAGGCTACAGACATGCTACAGGAGATATTTAGATACTGGGGTCATGTTCCTTGAGACTGCTAGAGATCATCACAGCTCCTACACAAAGCAATGCTTCCACAAATGAATGATGGGGTCAACAGGCATCAAAAGATCACAGATTGGGCACCAGGACCTGTCCTCAATGCAGATCTAAAATACTGAGCCTGGTACGACCTGGACAACAGTGCCCAAAGACTGGTGAATTATTGCTTGTCTAACCTTGATTAAAAAAGTAAAATACCAGGTGATGAGATGGCCTTGCCCCTAGCCCTTGCCCAAAATACAGTTCTGACTCTTAGATGACTCTGCTACATAGTAAACATTATGGCTGAGGTTCAAAAAGCACAAATTTCACAGATTACTCATCATTACTCATATTTCCTGCTCCTTGGATTCCCATTTTATAAATTTATATATACTGTACATCAAATCGATCACCCATAATGTTATGACCACTGACAGGTAAAGTGGGTAACATTAATTATCTGGTTACAATGGTACCTGAAAGTGGTGATTATCTGGTTACAATGGTACCTAAAGTGGGATATATTAGGCAGTGAGCATGTTGTCCCTGAAGTTTTTTTGTTGCAAGCAAAAAAAATGGACAAGCATAAGAATTTGAGCGACTTTGACTAAGGCCAAATTGTATGGGCTAGATCAGTGGCCCCTAACCTCCCCGTCACCAGGGACCAGCCACGTGATAGTCAACCCCCTCGCAGCCTGTAGGAGTAGATATATGAAATATTACTGACTGCTAAAGGCTAGCTCCTTGTCGAGGCTGGGAACCCAGTGCCACCAAAAGAGAGAGGGGAAAGATAGGAGCCAGGCAGCAGTATAGTGTAGTAGTTTTACTGTGAAATAAACAGTTAAAAATACACTCACAAGCACTCTGTGAACAAAGGCATATCACTGTAGAGAAAATGTGCAGGATCCAAGGTCTGGAGTGTGGGATGGATGGGATGGTGAACTGCTGCAGGTGGGATTCCCACACTGCAGCCAGTGTAAAGATCACTGGAGCCGCCACAGACTTCCCTCTTGTAGCACTGCTGAGAAGAACTGTCAAAGGCGGCCAAAGGGTGGCACTTCAAGATGTTCTGGCTTGCTCTGCCCACTGCCAACCTCCGCTATGCAGTCCAGCTCCCAGCAGGTCACAGACCGGCAGCGGTTCCCGGTCTGCTGTGGTCAGGACCTACCAGAAGTGATCCAAGGAAGAAAACGAGTGAACCGGCGACACTATCATGTTCACCCAAGGCTCATTAATATGGGGGGCGAAGGATGGCCCGAGTAGTCTGATCCAATAGAAGAGCTACTGTAGCTCAGATTGCTGAAAAAGGTAATGCTGTTTCTGATAGAGAGGTGTCAGAAAACACAGTGCATCACAGTTTGTAGTGTATGAGGCTGCAAAGCCGCAAGCTGGTCAGTGTGCCCATGCTGACCCATATCCACAGCCAAAACACCTACAATGGGCACATGAGCATCAGAACCGAATCACGGAGTAATGGAAGAAGATGGCCTGGTCTGATAAATTTAAGAATGGTTTGAGGAATGCAACGAGTTTGAGATGTTGACTGTGGGATGTGCTGCAAAAACAATTCTAATCCATGGAGGCACCACCTCACAACTTACAGAATTTAAGTGATCTGCTACTGATGGCTTGGTGCCAGATAACACAGCATACCTTCAGAGGTTTAGTAGAGTCCATGCCTTGATGGGTTATAGTGGGTGGTCATAGAGTTATGACCAATGGATTGGTGTATATGTAAAGTATGCACTTAAAAAGCTTTGCCATTTGTAAGAAGGAATAATCCAGTGCCTGCCAATGCAAGTTTTTGTCATTCCTACCCCAAGATTTTTATCACTTTGATTTCCGCTTGCAGGGTACAGATGAACTCCAGTGATTCACAAGTGCTGAATATAAATATTAGTGTGCCTAATAGTGTGGAACCTGGTGCAGTGATGACATTGATGGTTGCGGCTGAAGAGTGTGATAGCAATATACCAGCTTGCTTTGCTCACCTCTCTCTAGTGGTGGCTGAAAAGGTTAAGGTAGGTGCAGTTTGCTACTATTCTTGGTTGATAATTATATGGTAGACTGACAGCATTTGGATAGAGTCAGGAGGGGTTAAAAATCTGACAGTTTTTGCTACTCTCTAATGCCACATGGGGGAATTTGCCCTCACTCATGTTCTAGTGAGAATTTGTAACAGATTAACATTTGTTTTATAATATTTACAAACCAAAACAAAGCATATTAGAAAAGTTTATTTTTAAGGTTTTAATACACATAAAGGAAATTGTATCTGATAGGTCCAAACTCTTTTGAATGAAATCAGAAGAGCAAGATTATGTAGTTGAGGATATGATTAGGATTTTCCAAATAAGAAATCTCCTCAATGGAGCCATGAAGAGATCTGAGAATCCATGCAGTCTGTAACCCATTTGCAGCATATTTTTTTATAACCAGAATAACAAAACTGGTTTGCTTGATCCTTTAAATTCAAAATATATTTTTCTTAGTTTCCTTTTTATCCTTTTAACTAGTTATTTCTTTTCTCTTAGGTGTCTCCTGTACATACCCCACCTGTGTGCCCTGAACCTGAATCTTACTTTGGCTCTTGTCCTGAATCTCTATTACCCAGCCTGTGCAAGGACCATCAGTGGAGTGCCAATCTGCTAGTGTTAGATGCTGATGGAATTAAGTTCATTGAGATCCTCAATGGCTCTGGCGTCACCTCCCATGGACCAGATGGAAAATATGAATATGTTCATTTTACATCCAATTGCTGCACACCTCAAGCTGAACTTCTCCTAACAAACTACAGAGACGTGGTTTGGCATTGCTTCTTCCGGGTGCCCCCTCCTGGCATTCAGACAGATTCAAAACGCCTACACTATTTAAAATCACTACCATTTATATTTGTACTTGTACTTGGACTAGGTGTGTATTTTACATGTATTAAAAAGAACCATAACGTTGAAGAAAGACCCCAAAACCAGGCAGAGGGTATCTCTCTAGCATAACCATGATTATTTTGGAATGCCAACTGTTTTCTTCAGTTGCTACCTGATCAGGGCTGTATGTGTAGAAAAGCAAACAGACCAGGGCCTGAGGTAGTGTCATTTTAGGGATGATCTTAAATGTTTCATCATTTTTTGCTGTCTTTCTAATTTACGTTCTCAAGGATAGAGATACTAAGGAAAATAAATTTTCTTACTTGTGCAGCATGCATTTTCAGTATCTGAAGCATGGAATTGTGTCCACGAGGTTCCAAGAGTGAACAGACAGCACCATAAAACTGGCCTAGATGGGTTTACAATCTGGTCTTTTCCCATGGCCTCTAATCATTATGAAGGACTTGTTGAAAAAAACCCAAAAAGCACAAATAATCTAAAGAAAAGCACATTAACTAAGGAATACAGCTTTTTTGATGACTCCTATAGGATGACCTGATAGCACTTATCATGTAGCACAAAATAATGGTCATTATGACATGCTATGACTAATAAATGCAAGATATTTTCTATTGTAGAAAAACTGATGTTATGCCGCGTACACACGAGCGGAATTTCCATCGGAAAAATCTTGGATGATTTTTCAGACGGAATTCCACTCAAGCTTGTCTTGCATACACACGGTCACACAAAAGTTCATTGAACTTTCGACCGTCAAGAACACGGTGACGTACAACACTACGATGAGAAAATGAAGTTCAATGCTTCCGAGCATGCGTCAAATTGTTTCCGAGCATGCATAGGAATTTTACGTGTCGGAATTGGTACAGATGATTGGAATTTCCGATCTGAACTTTTTCCGACCGAAAAATTGAGAACATGTTCTCAATCTTTTGCTGGCTGGAATTCCACTAGCAAAAGTCCGATGGAGCATACACACGGTCGCATTTTCGGACCAAAAGCTCTCATCGGACTTTTGCTGGCGAAATTTCCACTCGTGTGTACGGGGCATAAGAGTTGGTCTAGGTGCAGGAGTTACAACTGATGTCTGGGAAGAAAGGAGAGAATGTTATTGTGGTTTAGAGGGGGTGGTGTGATATAGAATTTAAATTGCATTGTTGTATTGACTAAAGGAAGAACATTAGTCTGGACCCTCAATTATAAAAGCAAACACCCTCTAAGCATTTTCCCACTGCCGACCTTGCCAGTCTTTTTCTAACTTTTGTAAAATGTTATGGGGAGCAAAATGTATGTTTATTCTGGAGTATTTGTATTATACTGCTTTATTCTTGTTTGGCTATGGGTCCTGCGAACAAAGGTGATTGTCTCTGCGCTTGCAGAATTCAACTTCCTGTGGAAGTTTCTCTGTTGCTGAAGCTTAGTAATAAGTGAGGGGGCAGAGAACAAGCAATATATTGCTGGTCCATGCAGTGAAGGGGCTACTTTATTGTATTTACTGCAATTGGTGAGGTGTGTCCAGCTTAAAATGGATTTGGAGTTTGATGAAAATTTGTGGAGACAGTTGTAATGGACACATGTGCCACACATTTAAGAGTTGTTTAAAGGATAAGTGCAATTTCAATCCTTTCATCCTGTTGTGCTGCCCCGTCAAAAAGTAATCCATTCTCCCTAGATTCATACTTATCTGGATCTAACAGCTGCAGCCCCCATCTAGTTAACATTTGTTAGGGGGAAATAACCACTGAGAATCTCCCAACTTTAGAACCTGAGAAAGTAAGACACGTTGATGGAGAAGATCTGCGGTGCAACCTCCTAATCATTGTTATTAGCTACCAGTGCCAGTAAGCAATACTCCCCTAACCATTGTTGGTCAGCGACATTAAACAATTCCCCCTTTTTATTGGGGGTCAGTGACTTTATACAAGCTCCCAATCATTGGTGCTCAGTGGTAGTAAACAATTCCCCATTTCCCAATATATGCTGGTTAGTGGCAGTAAACAATAGCCCCTTCCCATTGGTATTCAAAGTCATTATCATCCTCCGCCCAACATCCCTAATCATTAGTGGACATTAGTTGCAGTGAACAAACCCCTCCTCCCCCCCAATCATTGGTGGTCAGAGGCAGTGAACAATCCTTTCTAACATGGGTGCATACTTGCCTTACATATAGCTGTTTTCCACACCACTAAATGGCTCTACCTCCTCCTGAGTTCACAGTTAGAACTATGCAGCTGTTATCGGGCTGGAGATCACTCCATCCAACAGTAACTGCATAGATATGCTGTAGGGTGTTGGAGCAGGTGTTCTTTGAGCAGCAGGACCCAAGTACTTTTTTTTTCATTTCACATTTCACATGTCATTGTGCCTTCTATGGGGCCACCTCTGGAGGCCAAAGACACTCTGATCTCCAGAGAGGGCCCATTGTGTGGGTGATTGTGTGGGATGTATGTGAACAATGTGGGCAGCCACAGGATTCATGTAAGTATGCATCTGTATTATTCATGTATTATTTATTGAAAGTTTTTTTGTGTTTTAAATAGAGGGGGTAACAATACAACATACAGTATATATTAACCTACGTTGTAACTAGTTAGATGGATAAGGGATGGCTAGAGGAGAGGAAAAGAAGGTGCAGATATTGACACATGCGGGTACATCATTATTACTATATTCCAGTCCTTTCCAGAAGAGCCCTTGTCATTGGATTGTCTGAAGCAGGTGGGCGGGGCTGGGAACTGAGGGGCACAGTTCCCAGTGTCGGAGTACCAGAGGATTATAATAAGCCAAGCCAATGGGCCTATCAGCTCCTGCCAACACTTGCACAAACCTGGAATATCAATTTTGGATGCACTGATATTGTTGTAAGCTGTGAAAAGTTGAAAATTGTTGTATATTTACCTTTTTAATTTTCACGTGTTTGGCTAATGAATGTTTTTTCTTGATGTCATAAGATGTGTTATAGGCTACTGTTGTTCTAACAATGTAATTCCTGTACTATACTGTGGTACGTTTATTCTTCATTTGTGATAATAAAATAGATTCTGAAACAAATGTTGGTTGACAGTTTAAATCTAAAAGGCATTTCTCATTTTACCTTTACATTTATCCATTCCCCTTTATACAAGTTAAAGATCAACCGTGGCCAACAAGTATTATCAGTGGACTGGTGATTGTAACCATTCTGCTTCTTGAAGGCTTAATTGTGACTTATTCCTGTTAAGGAATGATTAAAAATAGTTTAAATAGGACATTTTATTTTTACTGCCAGGGTTACTTCAACTGACATCATATGGGGATCAGAAGTCAAACATTTTTTGTGGATGAATGAAACAGAATAAATACCCTGTAACAATGTTGTTATGTTGTATTTCTGAATAAAGAATGTGAACTGTTCTGAAAATTTGTATCATTTTGACAGCTGGGATTTGACAGGAAGAGCAGCAGTCAGAGCTGCCTATTGGACAACCCTGGTATAGCTAAACACTCCATTCAATTTGTATCCAATCAGGCAAACCCTTTCATGTCATTGTTGGTAAATCTAAAGGAGATTGTACACTCCAATTTTAAAGTTTATAGTCATCCTAAATTGTATTAGTAACTTGATTTGAAATAAGAATGGGCTTCTATTTTTTTTCTACTTTATTTTCTTCAGGATCAGAATAAGATAGTTGTGTATGTCAAGTTACTCAGGATACATTTCTTGGCTGCTAAAATGGAAACATATTCAAATCTTGGTGGACTATGTTTTTCCTTCCCATATTGTTCTGTAACCAGAAAAAAGGCAGAATAATGGGTGATTTATCTCTGTTGACTGATTACCTTTAAATCATATTTCTGTTTTCTAATTTTTTGTATGGAAGGACAATGATATCAGGTGATGAAGATCTGCTTTGTCACGTTTCAATAGAGGACATTTTTAAAATATTTTTATCCATTCTGTTCCTTTTAAAGAGGATCTAAATTCTTGACTGTTACTTTTAACTACTTCAGCCCCAGAAGAATGTACCCCCTTCCATCCTGAACCAGAGCACTTTTTGCGATTCGGCACTGCGTTGCTTTAACTGACAATTGCGTGGTCGTGCGACGTGGCTCCCAAACAAAATTGACGTCCTTTTTTCCCCACAAATAGAGCTTTCTTTTGGTGGTATTTGATCACCTCTGCGGTTTTTATTTTTTGCGCTATAAACAAAAAAAGAGCGACAATTTTTAAAAAAACGCATTAATTTTTACTTTTTGCTATAATAAATATCCCCCAAAAATATTTAAAAAAACATTTTTTTCCTCAGTTTAGGCCGATACGTATTCTTCTACATATTTTTGGTTAAAAAAAAATCGCAATATGCGTTTATTGATTGGTTTGCACAAAAGTTATAGCGTCCACAAAATAGGGGATAGTTTTATGGCATTTTTATTGATTTTTTTTTTTTTTTACTAGTAATGGCGACAATCAGCGATTTTTATCCTGGCTGCGACATTATGGCGGACACATCTGACAATTTTGACACATTTTGGGACCATTGGCATTAATACAGCGATCAATGCTAAAAAATTGAATTGATTACTGTAAAAATGTCACTGGCAGTGAAGGGGTTAACCACTAGGTGGCGCTATAGGGGTTAAGTGTGTCCTAGGAAGTGATTCTTACTGTGGGGGGAGGGGCTGTGTGTGTGACACGTCACTGATCAGCGCTCTCGATTACAGGGAGAGCTGATCAGTGACAATGTCACTAGGCAGAACGGGGAGATGCTTGTTTATATTAGCATCTCCCCGTTCTTCCTCACCGTAGGACGATCACAGGTATTCCTGCGGGCATCGGGTCCGCGGGACCCACGATCACGGTCACAGAGCTCCCAGCAGGCATGTGCGCGCCTGCAAGCCGCCTCTTAAAGGGCAACGTACAGGTACGTTAATCTGGCTGTACGTGCCCTTCTGACGCAGTATAACTATGTGAGGCGGTCGGGAAGCGGTTAAGTATATATAAACCAAAGAACAAAAATGTTATATATTGCAGCTTGTCCCTAGATGTGGAGGCTGCTTTAGTTTTAATTTTTCAGGCTACAAAAAAAAGGAAAAGAAGCCAGAACAACAGAAAATGAATGCAATCACCCATCTAAGGACTGGTAAGTTATCCTGTCCTAGATGTGGAAGTGAGACGGGAGATCTAATACACATGCTCTGGAGGTGCCCCAAGCTACATAGGTATTGAAGAAGGTGATATATAAAATAAACCTAGTTTTTGGAACAGACTTATGCTTGGATCCGATGATATGCATATTGGGATAGCTGGAGCAGAGTATGGGACCCGGGGCTGTGAGATTAACGATTTTGAGATGTCTGTATTAAGCCAGAAAGGCGATTACCTGAAAGTGGATGGACCCTCACTTACCACCTACAATGGAGTGGCAGAGGAGGATTAACAACACAATAATAAGAGAGAGCCTGATTTATAGGAGAAGGGGAGATAGAGGTAGACTCAAAAAGATATGGAATAAATGAATAGAAACCCCCGGTTTGATGTCCGAGAGAGCAAACCTTTAGAAAGTTTCTCCTTTCTCTTAAATTTTAAACTTGACCCAATTCTAAAGGAAACAGGAGGAGGGGGGGGGGGGATGAGTAACCAATTGGACAGATATGCTACTATGTATAGAAATATTTGTTTACTGGGAAAAAAATGAAAAATAAAGTTGATTGAGAAAAAAAAAGGACTGGTAAGTTGCAGTGAATGACATTTTTGTTTTTGGACTTAAATTTGCGGCATTTGCAGCAGTTTTGATCAACAAGTCATTGTCAGTTAACACAAGGTAAGCTTATGACACAGCCTGGAATACCTTCCAGGCTTTCTAGTCTAGGTATCCTAGGTGTGATTGCCACAACATTCTATATCTTCTTGCGTTCATTGCTTTCTGCCACTCATAGCTCAAGCTATCCGACAGTACTATAAAGACATACCTGGTAGGTGTTCAGCATTGTTGCCCTTGCGGGACCCTAATAGGCCTTCCATTTTTGCAGCACATCCCATCTAGTCCATTTTTAAGGAGATTCAGAAGAGTAGCCCCCCTACCACGGTTAGCAGACTCCCCATTACAGGGCATATTTTCCGGGGCAT
The DNA here is from genome assembly GCA_037952925.1 of Lithobates clamitans. Classification (NCBI taxonomy): domain Eukaryota; kingdom Metazoa; phylum Chordata; class Amphibia; order Anura; family Ranidae; genus Lithobates; species Lithobates clamitans. Next base: position 2,791,129 of record JBBGZY010000846.1, read on the forward strand.
GTCCGTTTTACTCTCCAGGGCTCCTCTTCAGGCTGCTAGCCAGCTTGGTCCACAAGGAGGCCATGTATCTGGCTTTCTATGGTTTCCTCAGGCCAGGTAAGTTCATTCGTACTCAGGGGCGGGCTGGGCCGGGGGGCAGGGATGCAATTGCCCCCTGGGCTGCTCTAATGTCCTGCACAAAGGCCGCTGAGCTGGCCGAGGGCGGCTGCTCGGGTGGAGGGCACGGCCGGATTCAGTACTGCAAGCCAGCGATGAGCTCTGTCACAGGGCTGACAGTCTGCGTTAGCCCCGCCCCTCCCTCCTGCACACGAAGCTCTGGCAGAGGCTGGATGGATCTGCTTTTTCGTTCCCCGCCCACACTCCGGGCAGCCCCGCCCACACTCTGTGCAGCCCCGCCCACACTCCGGGCAGCCCATGTTCTGTCTGTGAAGAGGATGTGTGGGCGGGAAAGTTAAAACTGAGCAGTCGGCTAAGCTCAGCAACCACAGTCTTAAAAAAAACAAAAAACAAGTGAGCCTCCTGGAACTAGTGTCCATTGTGTCCAAGTAAGTGACAAGTGAGCTTCTCCCTCCCTCCCTTCCTGCTGTCTCTTCCCCTCTCTGCAGCTTAAGTGTTATATTACAGCCTGTGACAGTACCTTGCCCTCCTAGATGTTATGATGTGGGTTCACACTGGCATGCTGCAGTGCTGGTGTACTGGCAGTCTTCCTGCATGTTACCCCCGGTCCCTTGGACTTCTATTAGGTTGTACATTTTTGCTGCATGTTCTGAAAGTGCACAAGAAGTCCTGCATGCTGCATCTTTGGTGCAATTCGAGAAAATGCAGCAAAACGCACAACCTAATTAGAAGTCTGAAGGACTGCGGCTATAGAAAACCGCCAGCACAGTGGCAGCCTGTCCATTAAGGACGCACAGGCACTGCCCCCTCCATTATGCCACTCCCTATATGTAAAATGTATAGATTCATGCACTGCATGAAGCTATTCATGGCCACCGTGGCTACCCCCTGTTCAGGCGTCTGGCCCCTTTTCAAACACCAGGTGCCTGAATTACAGTGGTGGGGGTGTGTTTTTTTTTTTTTTTTTTTTTTAACCACCTGATTAGTGCCATAGGCTTCAAAAAAGGTGGACTCAGAGCGCAGAGTATTGCACCATGAGCCCACCCAGGTGTGTTAAAAAAGCAAATTAATATTCTCTTTTCTAACACTGAACCACCTCTCCGCCAATCAGGAAGTACGGGTCTAATACCCGTCACCTGATTGGCTGAAGGCACAGGCATTCCTATTGGACATCTAGCAGACCAGAAGAAGAGATGCACGGGAACCATGGAGGACACAGGACAGGGGCATCACCTGACCCACTGCATGTCCCACAGCTCGCCGCCATCACCCACTGCCTGACCCGTCACCAAGATGGGGTAAGTGTCAGTCAGACAGCAAGTGGGCGGAGGGGGGGGCACAGTGGCTGCATTTGATGGGGGCACAGTGGCTGCATTTGATGGGGGCACAGTGGCTGCATTTGATGGGGGCACAGTGGCTGCATTTGATGGGGGCACAGTGGCTGCATTTGATGGGGGCACAGTGGCTGCATTTGATGGGGGCACAGTGGCTGCAATTGATGGGGGCACAGTGGCTGCAATTGATGGGGGCACAGTGGCTGCAATTGATGGGGGCACAGTGGCTGCATTTGATGGGGGCACAGTGGCTGCATTTGATGGGGGCACAGTGGCTGCATTTGATGGGGGCACAGTGGCTGCATTTGATGGGGGCACAGTGGCTGCATTTGATGGGGGCACAGTGGCTGCATTTGATGGGGGCACAGTGGCTGCAATTGGGGCACAGTGGCTGCATTTGATGGGGGCACAGTGGCTGCAATTGGGGCACAGTGGCTGCATTTGATGGGGGCACAGTGGCTGCAATTGGGGCACAGTGGCTGCATTTGATGGGGGCACAGTGGCTGCAATTGATGTTTTTTTTTCAGTTTGCTTGCCCCCCCCCCAAAAAAATGTTGAGCACCAGTGTGAGCCCAAAGGCTTGCACTCTTAGCAGGCACTGCCACTCCACTGAAGTGATCAATGATTAGGTCGCTTTTCAGAGGCATTTGACAGGCAGTGAGGAGGCGATGTCTAATTTCCTCCCTGCCTATTTTAACCTCCTCAATGCCAGTCCCTCCAGGTAATTCACTTTGTACTCCACCTTATTTCCATTACTCTCTGTAGGTATTAGATGTTCTCTCACCTTATTGTTTGCACATCTAATACATAATGAGAGTTCTGGAAATAAGGTGGAGTTCAAAGTGAATTTCTACACCTAAGTGGAGCCCCCCTTTCAGAAGATTTGAGGATATTATTAAACTCAGAGACTGGTGGACATAAGCCACCATAGACAGACTGAAATTTCTGCTGAACTGGCAGAATTTCAATCTATCAATGTGCAGACTGGTTATACAGAATCTGATCTATCAATTGACTTCAGTACAATCAGCGTGTCCCGTTTTTTTTTTTTTTTCTTTTTGTTGATCACTGCTGGCTGCTATAGCTGCTGGCAGTGATCACTGTATTCTGATGGCTGGGAAACGCTCACCTCAGAGCACACACCGATACGTGGCTCTTACGGAAGCTTGGTAAATCAAATGCCGGGCTTCCCTAGCATTACACATGTGTGTCTGTGACCAAGTCTGGGCACAAGCCAGCACAGGCTCCTGGAAACACAGGAGGGTGGCCAGTGAGAGGAAATCTGGGATAGGACATTACTTGCATCATATCCCTGCTCTACTGCCGCACCAAGCCCACAATGCCCTTAATCTGGTCCTGGGGGGCCAGTGCACAGGCCTGTGCCTGCACATGCACAGCACTGCCCACACAGAGAGAGTGACCACTTCACATTGCCCACACAGAGAGAGAGACTGTGCAACATTGTCTTCCAGAGAGAAACTGCAATGTGGAGAGATTTCTCTCCCTCGCTCTCTGTGCAGGCAATGTGGAGCAGATGGATGGTGAGCTGATTCGGTGGTTCAATGGGCCACTTGACTAGACTTGCCCCCCAGGCCTAAGGCTGCCAGCCCTCCCCTGTTCGTACTGGAGGAGATCCCACATACTTTTGATCTACCAGTAAGTTAGGAACACCGATCATTTCTGGTTGCATCTGGACGCTTGCAAGACGCAACAGACAGGAGCCAGTACTGATGTTAGAGTTTGAGACCATCGATGCCTGGCGCCCGGTCACAGTTTTAGATCAGCTCATGGTGATCACTGCGGATAAACCCAGGGATAGTCCACTTTTACCTTTCCTTAGTACTCCCCTCTCAACGGCACAGTTCATGAAACATTGCCGTACCCTGCTGTCAAACCTAGGTAGGTCCCCAAAGCTTATTCTGGCCATCCTTTCAGGGTAGGGGGCGGTTTCCGCTGTTTCTCGCCAAGGGGTCCCTGTTCACATAATTAAGAAGTTAGGTAGGTGGAATTCAGCATACTTCTCCACATGTGGAGATGTCACGGGCATTTCATGCATTTGGCTGATTTATGCTGCATACGGTGACTTTCAATAAATCTGTATTGCTAGCTCATCCTACTGTCTTTATTTTTGCCCCCTTTAGGCATACTGACCACGTGACTACAGCACACACCAGGTCACTTCCTGTCACTTCCTGTTTTCCCTTCATACCTTTCCTAATACGGTCTACTAGAGACTGCGAGTACAAATATACATACCCACAAGTTGCAACATCGGTGTGATGCTGCAGCTGTCCCCTGCCAGCCCTAAACCAGAAAACTGCGCAATCACATGACTTCTGATCGCTCAGTTCTTGGTCAGCTCTGAGCAGAGCTCTGCCTCTCCAGTGCTCATTAGAGCGCCAATCTGGAGAGGAGGTAGGCGCAGCTTGCTTCAGCTCTGAGCCATGTGCTGACAGCCAAAGTCAACTGTCAATCAGGCAGCTGGGTGGATCCCGACAATAGAGTAGGGATTGTTTCAGAGCCTGAAGTGGCTCTGTGATGTCCGCTGACAGCGGTCTTTAGCCTGTAAAAAGCAAACTCTGGGTAACAGGAGAGCAAAAGTAGGTGTACTCCTGTGACCCACAAGAAAAGCATGGAAAAAAAAAAGCTTTGGCCATAATTCTCTTATAAGTGTAGTTGTTATACCCTGCATGGGAAATGCACAGGTTCATGTAAATGAAGATATTTTTATATTTGTACATAGGTACAACGGTTCAGCTTGGATCAATATCATAGGTGTACGCAGCCTATTGTATTAGGATTTGCACCCCAAAGCTCAAACACACATGCCTTTCTCTGCAGCCTCAGCTGCACAGGACAATTAATGAATAAGAAGTGCTCTGTGCTGAGCGGCTTCCTGTTCATTCACAAACTGAAGGAGGCACACGAGAAGCCGCCGCCCGGAGGGAAGCGCTGCACGCTTGATGGGGTAAGTGCAGGGCCGACCGATGGGGGGGAGTTGCATTGTTTGCCGCCCCCCCACCATAAGAATAAAAAAACAAGAGCCGCCACTAGTTTTGGGGTGTGGCTGTAAGCATGGCCATGCTGTGTGTGAAAAATAACTTGTTAAAATGACAATTTTGTGAAATAAATTTCAATTTCATTTACTTGCCTTGTTTTCCAAAAAAGTTGTAGTTAGATCTTTATAATACTCGCCACGCCTCTTACTGTATACCTTGGGGTATCTACTTTCTGTAAAGGGGTCACTTTGGGGGTGTTTGTACAGTCTTGGCATTGTAGAGCTGAAGAAATAGCAGTCGGGATTCATACATTTCAAATGTATGTATCAGTTTGTAGACTCTTATGCCCTGTACACACGATCAGACATTGATCGGACATTCCGACAACAAAATCCGTGGATTTTTTCCGACGGATGTTGGCTCAAACTTGTCTTGCATACACACGGTCGCACAAAGTTGTCGGAAAATCCGATCGTTCTGAACGCGGTGACGTAAAACACGTACGTCGGGACTAAAAACGGGGCAGTAGCCAATGGCTTTCGTCTCTTAATTTATTCTGAGCATGCGTGACACATTGTGCATCGGATTTGTGTACACACGATCGGAATTTAACCGATCGGATTTTGTTGTCGGAAAATTTTATATCCTGCTCTCAAACTTTGTGTGTTGGAAATTCCGACGGAAAAAGTCAGATGGAGCCCACACACGATCGGAATTTCCGACAACACAATCCGATCGCACTTTTTCCGGCGGAAAATCCGACCGTGTGTACAGGGCATTACAGTGTAAATAACCTACACTTATTTGTTTTGTTTTTTACAAAAAAAATATGTAGCAGAATACATTTGGGCATTATTTTGTGATGAAAGATTTTTTATTGGGTATTTTTTATTTTCAATAACAGAAAGTAAGAGAAACATTTTTTAGTCATTTTTCTGTATATAGTAAAAGATAAAAAAAAGCAAAGGTGATTAAATACCATCAAAACAAAGCTCTGTCTGTTAAAAAAAAAAAAAAAAGATATAAAATGAATTTGGGTAAAGCGTTGCTTGACCAAGTAATTGCCGGTCAAACTATGACAGCACTCAAACTGAAGAAAGGAAAGGACGTGCAACATGCTGCTACTGACGTTGTGGACATCTTCCCTTTTGAACAAAATGTACAGGAAGTCTACTCTCACATGTTACACATATCACATTATTTTCACTATTGGAGTCATATGGACAAGGGGGGCGTACATTGAGCTTACGATTGCAATCGATGAGCTGAAATGTGCTACTTGTAACATTGCTACGGCCTGACGCCCCGCTACAGATGGCCTGCACAGTGGGTGCAGTTGAAATGATGAAAGTGTTCACTTCCTTGCATGTACCGCGTATAATGAATAAAGGGTTGTTCATGACGGTGTTACAGTCGAAGCTCGATGTGCTTTTAATGTGCTTGCTCTGAAACGTTGGCCAGTTCTGAGACAAGGACAGATGGGAGAGACCCAGGACGATCCCAAATACCAGAAGAAGAGATTTTGCACACATTCTGTCCAATGTTTCTGAAAAGAGAGATACAGTATAATAAAAATGTATCACTGTTTACAAGATATCAAAAAGACAATGAAGATAGAATTGTTTCAGGGAGAACATATTTAATTTTTGGGGGGGGATTGATGAGATGTGTATTCATGGCTGTTTATTTTATTAATGTTCTTCGTATTTCTTGTAATTATTATTTGTGTGCTATCCCTTTTATTTGTATATTCTCTCTGTGTAAAATTGGGGTAACCATTTAAAGCCCTTAAAAAACAGCACAAGCCACTTTAATTTCTCTTTCAGCATTGACTCCAATTTTTTCTACCACAATGGTGAAAATTTCCCATATCTCCAAATTCTTATCAAACCCAACCGCTTGTTAAATATCAGCAACACAGGGAGGGCACTGTTCGCAATGAATTGGGTGACTCATAGACCTACAGTGGGGTTGATTTACCAAAGGCAAATAGACTGTGCACTTTGCATATGCAGTTGCATTTTGCAAGCACAGTTACTCCAGAGCTTAGCAAATGATGTAGAGATTCACTTTGTAAAGAATACCCAATCACATGCAAGGAAATAAAAAAAAAAGTAGCAGAGCCGTATGGTGTAATATCAAAATAATAAACAGAATTAAAATAAAAATATAAATGTGATGTCAAAAATTGCTTGAACCCCTTGATGCCGATGTAACACAAATATGCCCCATTGCACTGGGCTTTTTGCCGTGGGGCTGCATATTGGCATATCTCTCTTTGTGCTGGGAGTGTGCCACACAGTGTGCTCCCAACACCGAGACTAGGGTCTCACCGAGGGCCCCGGGCCCCATAATAACGATCAGGCCTCTGATTGGCTACCACATTTATCAGTCACTGTGAAGCCCGTCCCTGTGTTTCTCTCTCTGTGAATGTTGAGGAAAGATACATTGTATCTTTGTCTCTCCTTGCAGAAGGAAAAAAAGTGTGTGTAAAAAATAAATAAATAAATAGTAAAATAAAAGAAAGAAAAAAAACACCTTGATCAAAGTTTGATCTAGGTCAGTGCAAGGGTTAGTGTTTTGGTCAAGTAAAGATCAAAGGTCAGAGTCAAAGGTCAGGGGCAGTATATTTTGGGCAGGATTTTTTAAAAAATTATTATGCGTCAGTTAGTGTCAGTGTGTTTTAGGTAGGACAAAAAAAAAACAAAAACGCAAAATGTGCACTATTGTTCCTGGGCTATACCACGGGTACAAACAACAAATAACATTCACATATGTTCCATTGCTGTGATCGCCAGGAACAGGAGAATTTATTTTGGGTTGTTTTTTGGTGGTAGGTTATGGTAGTATCAAAATATATACAGCTAAATTTAATTAAGAAAATGAGGGGAATAACTGCGCTACAGTGAAATACATAAACAATAACAATTATAGCCGCGATTCATCTATGTAACACAAACACAGTGAAATTAAATAAGAAAAAAAGGGGGGTTGAATCGCGCTAAAACAGATTGGTGATCATACACATCATCACCAAACCGAATATTTAGAACTAAGTGAAGAGTTCCCCTTTAGTGTATACATAATATACAAAACACATGTCAAATGAATAATCAATCCAAAAATAAAATGTTCAAAGTGATAATAAAAAGTCCATGTATAAAAAATAAATCACCCAAGTGATATGAAAGTATCTTGAAAAAGTTCCAAAAAACATAAATTCTTGCTGTGAGAAGAAAAAAGCGCGCTTGCTCCACCACCCTGAAATCAGACTGGCCGCTTACCAGAAACTCATGATCCCCCGTTACAGAGGATCAGAGAAAGCTGTTTGTTAATACTGCTTCGAACCACGACCAATGGATCAGAGACCTTATACCGAGATGGGACATCAAAGACTGCAGGGTCAGGCTAAAGATGTTCACACTGACAGGTACTCAGACATCAGCCCACAGCATTGCAGATACGGTCATAGAAGGCCCCTGGATGATGTGACTCTATCACAAAACGCTGCGTAGGGCAGGGCGACGTGTTACCGCCAGGGGGCTTAAACCCCCCTCCTGCCCAGACCAATTTGTAGCTTTCAGCGCTGTCACACTTTGAATGACAATTGCGCGGTCATGCTACACTGTACTCAAATGAAATTTTTATAATTTTTTTCACACAAATGGAGCTTTTTTTTTTGCTAAACAAACAAAAAAAAAACAGATATTTTTGAAAAAAAAAAAAAAACATGTTTCATAGTTTGTTATAAAATTTTGCAAAGGGGTAATTTTTCTCCCTAATTGATATTCGCTAATGAGGCTGCACTGATAGGCACAGATAAGGTAACACTGATAGGCACTGAAAGGACGGCACTGATGGGCCCTGATGGGTGGCACTGATGGGCACTGGTAGGTGGCACTGATAGGAGGATACAAAAAACACAGTCACTTCCAGCGCTAATAGGTCTTCCAAGGTGAGGAGTAACAGATGTCAGATAAAATGGTGGTGTGAAAGGTATATATGGTATCCAAAACTGGGTGGATGCTACCTTCCTCAGATGGGGTAATCCGAAAGGGACTACAAGAAAAACACAAATGGAAGGCGCGCACACCTAGTGCATTACCAAAGATAATTTAATAATAAAAATGTTTTATATAAAAGTGGGTACTCACAAAATGCAACTGACAAAAGGTGAAGGAGTGGTGTGTATACCAATCCTTCACTGCTCCTGCCCATTGAAATCAATGGGGCACCGCGGCTATACCGCTGGCAAAGCACCTCTGCAGAAAAAAATAGAGGCACTTTATGGCCGACGCACCTCCCACCCCAGTGTGAAAGGGGCCTTATTGTAGAACATAAGCAGAACAAGCAATGAATCCCTTAAGACCCATTTACAGCGGGTGATCTCTGATGATACAAACGCCTCGGTGGTGCTGGAGGCAGCATCGCTGGGGTCCTTTGAATCACTGAGAAATGCACTACACAGAGGTCCCAGAGCACCTGTGACTCTCACACACTCTATGACAACAGTGATAAAGGTGTGGCAAATGTAAGTTTGTAAACATAAAACAGAACCAAACGTTTGTTCCCTGGATACCCTCTTATGGCTCAATCCGCTCCTCACTGAGTTCCACACTATACCTGATCCGAGCTTATGGGCAACAAGGGGCATTAAGGTACTCGACCATATATGTAAAGACAGGCTGTCCTTCCCTTTAACACTCTCAAACAGAACCATAACTTACCCAATTGTTACTTCTTTAGATATCTACAGCTTAGATATGCCTTCTCTTCCCAATTTGAATCTCAACCCCCATTACTCCTTCACTCCACTCTAGAATCCCTCCTCCGGAATGATGAGCTGGTAAAACCCCTATCCACCATATATAAGGCACTACTACCATGAATGCATTTTGGGCTTGAAACTCTCCAAGCTAAATGGAGGGTGGACTTCCCTAAACTAGACACAGAGGACTGGGAGGATATATGGGAATACCCTTTTCTCCAATTAGTGGCAGTTAAGGACCATCTAATTCAATTCAGGATTCTACACCAGGTGTATTTAATGCCGCAACGGCTGAACAAAATTTATCCTGGGGCCTATCCTAGCTGTTGGAAATGTGGTAACCTAGAGGCCGGTTTCTGTCATATGTTGTGGTCCTGTCCCAAAGTGCACTCTTTCTGGGTAGAGGTGATGCAATTTATAGCCTCGCTGTTAACAATCCCAATCCCGATGACTGTACCAGTCCGCTTGCTGGGCCTGGTGGGCTCTTTAGCGCACCGCACAGCAACTAAGACCCTCATAGGACTTCTGCTCTTTTACGCCCGTAAAGCAATATTACTTAAATGGAAACTATCTGATGCGCCCTCTCTGAACTCTTCGAAAGCCCTGGTCAATTCTACAATACCATTATATAAAGCCACATATCACTCCCGTGGGTGTACTGCTAAATTTGACAAAATGTGGAAACTATGGCTTGACTCTGCCTCCACTAATGCCGCTCAAGAGTAGACGGTATATCTGACACCCATTGACTCCCCCTTCTGTGCTAACAATTGCTAAGACCCTCGTGACACCCCTATAGTTGAACCCTTAGTATCCTAGGCCTAGTACCAGGGTTCCCTCTTGGGAAACCTCACTTCTATCGAAGACGAGTTGCACATTCTCCTTTTCATAATCTCTCCAAATGGAGTGGCTGAGCAGTGATATCTTGTTTTTGTTGTTTTTTGTCTGTTTTTCTGTCGATAACAGCACTGTTTTAGGCAGATAACCTGTTGTTAGGTACCAATTTACATGGTCCTTTTTGAGCCGGGGAATGCCCCAAGGCTCTGTTTTTGTAAATCTATTAAAAATCAATAAAGAGAATTAAAAAAAAAAAAGAAGACCCATTTACATACAGTCTGTTGCAGTGCACTAAGGTAAGTGGGGGTTGTGTTAGGGTAGCCCACTCATTATAATTCGGTTGCTAACTCACCTCAGCAGACCAATTATTGAACATGAGCCTTTTTTGATGCACCACAATGTGGCATAACACAAAACACAGTATGTGTGTTGCAGTGTGCTGGCCCTGACTGTTGGGGTGCCATTGACAAAGAATGACACTGATCAGTACTCACAGCCAAGTGTTGATGCGACTAACAAATGACTGAAAATGGGAAAAAAATGTATTTTATTGGGAGTAAGAACCAAGATGCATCTGCATCTAAAGAGAGTGCATCCTTGTCATCAGGGCTAGAGGTCAACAAAATGAATATCATCATCAGAATAACTCATTCATTAGAGCCAATGAGCTCTATAAACTCCAGGCTTTTACAACAATGTAGATAGGAACAATCTGATAAAAATGTCAAAAGCTGTCACACACACCTTCCCACAGACAGGGACTGCAGACTGGGCTAGGGGTCTCTTACTTCCCCCAGCCTTCTCCCCCACTCTCCACATCCCCCTCCTCCCCACCCTACTCTGTACTCAGTACACAGCGCAACCCTGCACTCGGTAAGTAGTACACCCCGCAAACCCTGCACTCAGGACGTAGGGCAACCCTGCACTCAGGATGTAGGGCACCCCGCAACCCTGGACTCAGTATGTAGCACAACCCTGCACTCAGTATATAGCGCACCACGCAACCCTGCACTCAGTACATAGCGCAACCCTGCATTCAGTACATAGCGCACCATGCAACCCTGCACTCAGTACGTAGCGTAACCCTGCACTCAGTACGTAGTGCACCCCGCAACCCTGCACTCTTTATGTAGCAAACAAAATGCAAACCCCTGCACTGGCAGAATGAGGTTTCACCTAGGGTGTCAAAAATTCTTGCACCAGCCCTGCTGGGAGCTCCATCTGCTGGCTTCATATGCCAATCCAAGAAATAGAAGTAAATGCCCGCTAATTGGGACTTTAAATGGACCACCAACTCAAAAGTTAAATAAAAATAATAATCTTTAATGTAATGGATTAAAATACAAAAGACCACATATATGAAAGGATGCACAACATGTGCTACAAAAGACAAACCAAATGTGTTGTGTAAAATCGCATACAATATGAATGCCCAAATGCCCGACGCGTTTCCGGTATAAGGTGTTCCAATACCTTCTTCAGGGACCAGGGGTGCAGAAAGTTTAATATTCAAAATAAATTCTAAAATTGCAAAGAGACACTGTCAGATAACATATACAGTCAGAGCATACATATATATCACAGGTAATACATGTAATCAAAAACGACCAGTGGTCAAGATAAAAGGAGGTTGTAATATTCAGATAAGAAATATATATATGAACACAGGACATCAAAACATATCACAAATAACAGAGATAAGAGCCCAACATACCTAGTATGGTGATTCAATGTCAGAAATACACATAAGAGACCAGTAAGTCTATATTGACACTGCACACCTCGCCATTAGTGGGAATTGTGAATAATTAGTGCGTTCTCTGGGTGAATGGCACCCGCAAAGTCTGCATATTGAAGATAAAAAATAAAAAAGAAATGAAAAATTTTTTTTGAAAAAAATTAAACAAAAATAATAAAAATAATTGATTCCTTGAAGGGACTGAAAAATCACTGGATATTCTTATACCTTATCTACCTGCGTCTTCTCCCATGGGGGACCCATTACCATCTGTCCATCCATCTTATTTTTCAGTCCCTTCAAGGAATCAATTATTTTTGTTATTTTTAACTAATTTTTTTTCCAAAAAATTTTTTCATTTCTTTTTCATTTTTTGTCTTCAATATGCAGACTATGTGGGTGCCATTCACCCAGAGAACGCACTAATTATTCACAATTCCCACTAATGGCGAGGGTGTGCAGTGTCAATATAGACTTACTGGTCTCTTATGCGTATTTCTGACATTGAATCACCATACTAGGTATGTTGGGCTCTTATCTCTGTTATTTGTGATATGTTTTGATGTCCTGTGTTCATATATATATATTTCTTATCTGAATATTACCACCTCCTTTTATCTTGACCACTGGTCATTTTTGATTACATGTATTACCTGAGATATATATGTATGCTCTGACTGTATATGTTATCTGACAGTGTCTCTTTGCAATTTTAGAATTTATTTTGAAGATTAAACTTTCTGAACCCCTGTCCCCTGAAGAAGGTATTGGAACACCTTATACCGGAAACGCGTCGGGCATTTGGGCATTCATATTATATGCGATTTTACAGAACACATTTGGTTTGTCTTTTGTAGCACATGTTGTGCATCCTTTCATATATGTGGTCTTTTGTATTTTAATCCATTACATTAAAGATTATTTTTTATATAACTTTTGAGTTGGTGGTCCATTTAAAGTCCCAATTAGGGGGCATTTATTTCTATTTCTACATAAAGGGATGGGACCACCATACTCTCTATATGAGATGATGGGAGCCTCTATCTTGTTCATATGCCAATCCAAAGTCATACTGTTCAATATTTAAGGTGTACCTGACCTGAAAAAAGATTACATTTTTTGGTCCTGAACATAAGGAGCACAGAAACTATATACACAGACAATAAACATTCCCTTTATTGGTTAGTTTTTAGAGTATGAGAAAGTTTCCTTTTTTGCTACCTTCTTGGTGCTCTATTTAAAGTAGAAGTTTAGCCAACAATTGGCATGTCATTTTTTTTTGGGGGGGGGGGGTACCTGGTTTGGAGTGGGACTTCCTATCCCACTTCCTCCTTCTGACTTCTGACCGCCTAGGCATTTCCTAGGCGGCCCCTTCCTCCCGGCAATGTTCTGGGACACATGACAGGTCTCAGAACATTGCCTGGCCATTGACGGAGCACAGCGCGGTTCGTGCATGCGCAGTGCGCGCCCGGCTGTGAAGCCATAAACTGTCACAGCCAGGCGCCCACACTCACAATGTCGGCGCCGCGAAGAGGATGGGGAGAGAACGGAGGCTTCGGGCGGCCACATCGCTGGACCGTGGGACAGGTGAGTGTCTGTTTATTAAAAGTCAGCAGCTATACTTTTTGTAGCTGCTGACTTTTAATAAACTAAAAAAACAGTGGAACTCTGCTTTAATATAGCTCGGGAAGCTGTGACAGGCACTCATTAGGAGTGCCCCACTATGCCCACTGTTTCTGCCCACCTCCTCTATTCATAGAAATTATACTATGACTGAAAAAAAAATCTATAACCACTTCAGCCCCGGAAGATTTGGCTGCTCAATGACCAGGCCATTGCATAGCTATAACTGACAATTGCGCGGTTGTGCGACGTTGTACCCAAACAAAATTGACGTCCTTTTTTTCCCACAAATAGAGCTTTCTTTTGGTGGTATTTTATCACCTCTGCGGTTTTCATTTTTTGCGCTATAAACAGAAGAGTGACAATTTGGAAAAAAACACAATATCTTTTACTTTTTACTATAATAAATATCCCAAATGTAAAAACAATATATTTTTTTTCCCTCAGTTTAGGTCGATATGTATTCTTCTATATATTTTTGGTGAAAAAAAAAATCACTATAAGCGTATATTGATTGGTTTGCACAAAAGTTATAGCATCTACAAAATAGGGGATAGATTTATGGCATTTTTATTATTTTTTTTTTTTACTAGTAATGGCGGTGATCAGCAATTTTTATAGGGACTGCGATATTGCGGCGGACACATTGGACACTTGTGCCAGTTCTCACTCTGTCATGAGCAATCGCAGGTGCCCAGCGGTCATTGTGTCCCGCCGGGCACTCGCATCGGCTCTGGCTTGCATGGGCCCCTAGTGGTCAAAAGGCGAAGTAACGTAAGGTAACGTTGTTTTGCCCCGGGAAGCCAACCTCTGCAGTACAACTGCAGCGGCTGGTCGGGAAGGGATTAAAAGGTGGACGGCCAGAAGATTCAAAGGTCCTCCTCCATCTCTTTTCATTCATGGAAGCTATAGTACAACTATGTGGGAGGCAGTGCCGGGACAAGGTCATGTAGAGCCCAGGGCGAACATGCCATATTGCGCCCCCCCCCCCCGATGTATGAGCAGTATGTGTCAGCGAAAATCTCCACCCCATAAAAAAATTGAGCACTAATCTGCATGCTTACAGAACAAATCTGCCTCCCTGCTGAAATCCCCCCTCCCAGCACAAATCTTTGCCCACTCCTTGTTCCAGGCCTGGTGGGCGGCATAGTTGGGCACTCTTGATGAGAGCCTGTCACAGCTCCCTGAGCTCTAATAACCCCGGAATATTACAACATAGAGGGGTGATTGGAGGAAGAAGATTTCTACTAAACCAGAAGACAACAGTACAAGGGACACATCTCTGTAAGTAATGTCCTTTGTGCTGATTTTATTTTTTACTAAACTTTTGCTTTAAATCATATTAGAAGTCACGCTAGGATCAGATCCACAAATTTACAATGCATTGGTTAACACGCGTGAGGTAATACCCTTTACAAACGGGCACAGCACCTTGGTAACGTTTGTTATAAATTGCTTTATAATCAAGTAATGGAACCTATTGTATAACTATAACAATGAAGTCACTGTGGTGGACTTTAAAGCAGATCTCCAAGAAGATTTAAAAGTTGCACCTTAAAGTGGAATTCCAGTTAAATACCAACTATACATAAACCTGCTCCCTCCCCCATTCTAAGCCTTATGCCTACTACCCTGTAAAGGAAGGATGTGTGTACTTACCTATTCTGAGGATGCTCTGCCCCAGTTACAAGAAAGGCTCCCAGGCTTTAGTGTAGAGCAGTGGTTCTCAACTCCTGTCCTCAGGACCCACTAATAGGCCAGAATTGAAGCATTACCTTGGGGAGATACAGACTAGAATACTGCAATCACCGAGCAGCAAATGATATCACCTGTGATGTATTTCAGTTATCCTGCAAACCTGGCCTGCTAGTGGGTCCCGAGGACAGGGGATGAGAACCACTGGTGTAGAGGAAGGACAACAGACAATGGATGCCCCATAGTAAGAATATGGGTGATGTCATTGTCCAGGCTCTGCAGCCATTGTAACTCCTCTTCACTGAAGCCGGCCGCTGGGGAGGTCATGTGACTGGAGCAGAGCACCCTCAGAATGGTCAATCCCTAACTACTCTTAAAAATACTCCCTCCCCCCCTCCAACACCTATTCTGACTAACCTATGTATATAAAGATCTGTATACTTACCTATTTTCAGGCCACTCCAGTCTGGTCACATGATTGGCTCCACTCTGTCTGCCAGCACCAGCTGCAGGGGAGAGGAGGGAGTGCCGACAAGGATGGGCCACAGTTAGCCTATAGGTGACATCACTGCTCAGGCATTCCCAGTCATTGTTGGAGCGCTCTCTCCATTCCCCTACAGCCACTGCTGGAAACTGGAATGAAACAGCCTGAATATAGGTAAGTATACAGATCTTTCTTACATAGGTTAGTCACAATAGGTGTTAGGAGGGGGGAGGGTGTACTTTTAAGAGTAGTTAGGGTTTGACTGAAATCCTACTTCAAAGTATAAAGACAAAATATTTTTTTCATTTTGAATAGAGTAAGGGAGGAGCATAACCCATGTAAGTTTTTTTGACATCTGTGTCCCATTGGGGAGATTTCTTTTCACTTCCTGTCCCATAGCCAAAACAGGAAGTGAGAAGAAGTCCCTCCAAAGTGAATGAATCCCGGGGTGTCACCAGGGCCATTAGAACTTGTGTCCTCATTGGAAGATTTCCCCTCTATTACTGTTCTGGCGTCAACCCAAATTCTGGTCTTTATTTTATCTTTACTTTTGATGATAACAGTAAACAGGACAAATAGAGGGTGAATTTCCCCTAAGGGGGGCACAGACAGCAATAAAAACCTGTGATGTAAAAAGAGTTAAAATTGAAGCGGCACACCGCGGCTAAAAGTTACAGATACATCAAAAATTAGCCAATGCGTTTCAGGGGTCTAATTGCCCCCTTCATCAGGGCTAGAAAGAACATAAGATTTTCATATCAATCTGATATCGATATAATATCCCCTACACAGGGTCATAATTAAAACCATATAGTCAATAGTAATGAGAGTGTCAAAATAAATTACACAGAAATGAGAAAATGAGTACTGAACAAAAATGAGAATATGGGTGCTGAAAAAAATAAAAAATAATAATCATCTCGAAACTGGTATGTGTATAAATTGAACCATACATTATACAATCTGATTGTAACATCGTAAAACAAATGAAAAAAATAAATTAAAAAAATAAATAAATAAGTACAAAAAAAGAATAGCATAACAATAATAATAATAGTATTACTAATAATAATGATAGTACTAATGACAATAATAATCATAATCACCATTGTTAAAATGATACATTCTCTGTAAAAAGAATGACCCAATGGGATTAAAGGTATAAAACATGTAAAATTATATGTGTGTAACTTGAACCATATATTATACAATCTGTGTAAAAATGAATGAACCCCGGGGTGTCACCAGAACTAGTGTCCTCATTGGAAGATTTCCCCTCTATTATTGTTCTGGTGTCAACCCAAAATTCTCATTTTCTTTTACTTTCGATGATAATGGTAAACAGGACAAATAGAGAGGGGGAATGTCCCTAATGGGGACACAGACAGAAATAAAAACTGACAGGGGTTCTAATCCCTCTCCACTCCATCCAAAACTAAAAAAAGTTTTGGTTCTAGTTATTACGTTATGCAGTTGTAGATTTATTACCACGCCATGAAATGTATTTGTTGTATATGATAAGTAAAAATAACTGAATTTGACTTGGTATTAATCTCTTATACAGCAGCACTCAGACTGGGAATTAGTCATGTGTTCTGCATGCAAAAGTGCCTACAAGTACCATACTGATAGGAGGAGAGATCCGACAAGTGACATCAACATCTACAAGAGTAAATTCTCTTTTACTGTTCAGTGAGTATGCTGGGGGTAGAGAGAAGACACCGCTGTAATCTTTACCTGTAACTGTGCAGGATGGCTGTGTCTATATCAGGACTGGATGGATAGATCTTTAGATGCTAAAATAGCTCCCATATATGTAGACTTCATTTGTGTATTTAGCTGTTTGCTTGGAGATCAGATTTAACATACACTAAATTGTCAAAAGTATTGGGACGCCTGCCTTTACATGAACTTTAATGGTATCCCAGTCTTAGTCCGTAGGGTTCAATATTGCGTTGGCCCACCCTTTGCAACTATAACAGCTTCAGCTCTTCTGGGAAGGCTGTCCACAAGGTTTAGGAGTGTGTCTATGGGAATGTCTGACCATTCTTCCAGAAGTGGATTTGTTAGATCAGGCACTGATGTTGGATGAGAAGTCCTGGCTCGTAGTATCCACTCTAATTCATCCCACAGGTGTTCTGTTGGGTTGAGGTCAGGATTCTTTGCAGGCCAGTCAAGTTTCTCCACCCCAAACTCGCTCATCCATGTCTTTATGGACCTTGCTTTGTGCACTGATCCAAATCATTTGGTGGAGGGGGATTACGGTTTGGGGTTGTTTTTCAGAGGTTGGGCTTTGCCCCCTAATTCCAGGGAACTCTTAAGGTGTCAGCATACCAAGATACTTTGGACAATT
The DNA here is from genome assembly GCA_037952925.1 of Lithobates clamitans. NCBI lineage: Eukaryota > Metazoa > Chordata > Amphibia > Anura > Ranidae > Lithobates > Lithobates clamitans. The sequence continues at coordinate 2,809,077 of JBBGZY010000846.1, forward strand.
TTATGCTCCCAAAACTGTGTTAACAGTTTGGGGATGGCCCCTTCCTGTTCCAACATGACTGCGCACCAGTGCACAAAGCAAGGTCCATAAAGACATGGATGAGCGAGTTTGGGGTGGAGGAACTTGACTGGCCTGCACAGAGTCCTGACCTCAACCCGATAGCAGGGGCGGCCCATCCGCTAAGGGCGCACATCAGTGCCTGACCTCACAAATGCACTTCTGGAAGAATGATCAAACATTCCCATAGACACACTCCTAAACCTTGTGGACGGCCTTCCCAGAAGACTTGAAGCTGTTATAGCTGCAAAGGATGGGCCAACTCAATATTGAACCCTACGGACTAAGACTGGGATGTCATTAAAGTTCATGTGAGTGTAAAGGCAGGCGTCCCAATACTTTTGACAATATAGTGTATGTTAAAGAAAACATAAAAATGACGAAGTTACTCACCACCCTTGTATCGTATCTTGTATCCTGTTAGGTAGTAGGAGAGGCACAATGAAGACCTATAAAATAATAATAAGCTATGAGTGACTGACACCAACTGGAATTATAACATGAAACACAAAGACATGGCAATATTACAATACATTATAGTGTGTCCCTCTCCAGCCCCCGTACCTGATATGTAGACGGACTTTACTATGCCGAGGAATCCTCACAGACTGACTTTTATATCATTTTCTATGGGCTTTAATCTAAAAAGGAAATGTGAAATACCGACCACAAGCCAACTGCTCCATGTCCACACAGCCCTTATCTCTGATTGGTTTTCACCACACTGTGGGGCGGTGCCTGTAAAGCATGGATCATCTGCCTAGGGCAGGGATAGGTAACCTTTGAGAGATGGAGATCTACCTGGACAACATTGAAGAGATCAAAGATCACCAGGATGCAGCGCCCCCCCCCCCCTTTTTTAAAGAAATTTCCTATCAAGCCCCCCAATTATAAGTAAAGACAGCATGAAGAAAACCTAGAAAAATCTACCAAAACGAATGTCATTTTAAAAATATAAACTTAGCCTATCTTAAAATATAGCTTCAGTGAGAAACTCTGCATTCACTTTCATTCACACCATTTCTCATGCCTGGGGAGTTGGTCATCTCCACAAATCTGATGCCGGAGTTCATCATGAAAACAGAACATCTGCTACTGCAGGCTGATTTTGACTAGTTTCAGGCCTGGCTATCTGCTCTGATTTCTGGCCAGTGTAAGTAGTAGGTCAAGCAGCATACAGAGGTCAGTAGTATGTAGAGCAGTGTACAGAGGTCAGTAGGATGTAGGACAGTGTACAGAGGTTAGTAGTAGGTAGGGCAGTGTACAGAGGTCAGTAGTAGGTAGGGCAGTGTACAGAGGTCAGTAGTAGGTAGGGCAGTGTACAGAGGTCAGTAGTAGGTAGGACAGTGTACAGAGGTCAGTAGGATGTAGGGCAGTCTATGGAGGTCAGTAGTATGTAGGGCAGTGTACAGAGGTCAGTAGTATGTAGGACAGTGTACAGAGGTCAGTAGTATGTAGGGCAGTGTACAAGGGTCAGTAGTAGGTAGAGCAGTGTACAGAGGTCAGTAGTATGTAGGGCAGTGTACAGAGGTCAGTAGGATGTAGAGCAGTGTACAGAGGTCAGTAGGATGTAGGGCAGTGTACAGAGGTCAGTAGGATGTAGGGCAGTGTACAGAGGTCAGTAGTATGTAGGGCAGTGTACAGAGGTCAGTAGGATGTAGAGCAGTGTACAGAGGTCAGTAGGATGTAGGGCAGTGTACAGAGGTCAGTAGCATGTAGGGCAGTGTACAGAGGTCAGTAGTAGGTAGGGCAGTGTACAGAGGTCAGTAGGATGTAGGGTAGTGTACAGAGGTCAGTAGGATGTAGGGCAGTGTACAGAGGTCAGTAGGATGTAGGGCAGTGTACAGAGGTCAGTAGGATGTAGGGTAGTGTACAGAGGTCAGTAGCATGTAGGGCAGTGTACAGAGGTCAGTAGTATGTAGAGCAGTGTACAGAGGTCAGTAGGATGTAGGGCAGTGTCCAGAGGTCAGTAGGATGTAGGGCAGTGTACAGAGGTCAGTAGTATGTAGGGCAGTGTACAGAGGTCAGTAGTATGTAGGACAGTGTACAGAGGTCAGTAGTATGTAGGGCAGTGTACAGGGGTCAGTAGTAGGTAGAGCAGTGTACAGAGGTCAGTAGTATGTAGGGCAGTGTACAGAGGTCAGTAGGATGTAGAGCAGTGTACAGAGGTCAGTAGGATGTAGGACAGTGTACAGAGGTCAGTAGTAGGTAGGGCAGTGTACAGAGGTCAGTAGTATGTAGGGCAGTGTACAGAGGTCAGTAGTAGGTAGGGCAGTGTACAGAGGTCAGTAGTAGGTAGGACAGTGTACAGAGGTCAGTAGGATGTAGGGCAGTCTATGGAGGTCAGTAGTATGTAGGGCAGTGTACAGAGGTCAGTAGTATGTAGGACAGTGTACAGAGGTCAGTAGTATGTAGGGCAGTGTACAGGGGTCAGTAGTAGGTAGAGCAGTGTACAGAGGTCAGTAGTATGTAGGGCAGTGTACAGAGGTCAGTAGGATGTAGAGCAGTGTACAGAGGTCAGTAGGATGTAGGGCAGTGTACAGAGGTCAGTAGGATGTAGGGCAGTGTACAGAGGTCAGTAGTATGTAGGGCAGTGTACAGAGGTCAGTAGGATGTAGAGCAGTGTACAGAGGTCAGTAGGATGTAGGGCAGTGTACAGAGGTCAGTAGCATGTAGGGCAGTGTACAGAGGTCAGTAGTAGGTAGGGCAGTGTACAGAGGTCAGTAGGATGTAGGGTAGTGTACAGAGGTCAGTAGGATGTAGGGCAGTGTACAGAGGTCAGTAGGATGTAGGGCAGTGTACAGAGGTCAGTAGGATGTAGGGTAGTGTACAGAGGTCAGTAGCATGTAGGGCAGTGTACAGAGGTCAGTAGTATGTAGAGCAGTGTACAGAGGTCAGTAGGATGTAGGGCAGTGTCCAGAGGTCAGTAGGATGTAGGGTAGTGTACAGAGGTCAGTAGTAGGTAGGGTAGTGTACAGAGGTCAGTAGTATGTAGAGCAGTGTACAGGGGTCAGTAGGATGTAGAGCAGTGTACAGAGGTCAGTAGTATGTAGGGCAGTGTACAGAGGTCAGTAGTATGTAGGGCAGTGTACAGGAGTCAGTAGTAGGTAGAGCAGTGTACAGAGGTCAGTAGTATGTAGGGCAGTGTACAGGGGTCAGTAGTAGGTAGAGCAGTGTACAGAGGTCAGTAGTATGTAGGGCAGTGTACAGAGGTCAGTAGGATGTAGAGCAGTGTACAGAGGTCAGTAGGATGTAGGACAGTGTACAGAGGTCAGTAGTAGGTAGGGCAGTGTACAGAGGTCAGTAGTATGTAGGGCAGTGTACAGAGGTCAGTAGTAGGTAGGGCAGTGTACAGAGGTCAGTAGTAGGTAGGACAGTGTACAGAGGTCAGTAGGATGTAGGGCAGTCTATGGAGGTCAGTAGTATGTAGGGCAGTGTACAGAGGTCAGTAGTATGTAGGACAGTGTACAGAGGTCAGTAGTATGTAGGGCAGTGTACAGGGGTCAGTAGTAGGTAGAGCAGTGTACAGAGGTCAGTAGTATGTAGGGCAGTGTACAGAGGTCAGTAGGATGTAGAGCAGTGTACAGAGGTCAGTAGGATGTAGGGCAGTGTACAGAGGTCAGTAGGATGTAGGGCAGTGTACAGAGGTCAGTAGTATGTAGGGCAGTGTACAGAGGTCAGTAGGATGTAGAGCAGTGTACAGAGGTCAGTAGGATGTAGGGCAGTGTACAGAGGTCAGTAGCATGTAGGGCAGTGTACAGAGGTCAGTAGTAGGTAGGGCAGTGTACAGAGGTCAGTAGGATGTAGGGTAGTGTACAGAGGTCAGTAGGATGTAGGGCAGTGTACAGAGGTCAGTAGGATGTAGGGCAGTGTACAGAGGTCAGTAGGATGTAGGGTAGTGTACAGAGGTCAGTAGCATGTAGGGCAGTGTACAGAGGTCAGTAGTATGTAGAGCAGTGTACAGAGGTCAGTAGGATGTAGGGCAGTGTCCAGAGGTCAGTAGGATGTAGGGCAGTGTACAGAGGTCAGTAGTATGTAGAGCAGTGTACAGAGGTCAGTAGGATGTAGGGCAGTGTCCAGAGGTCAGTAGGATGTAGGGTAGTGTACAGAGGTCAGTAGTAGGTAGGGTAGTGTACAGAGGTCAGTAGTATGTAGAGCAGTGTACAGGGGTCAGTAGGATGTAGAGCAGTGTACAGAGGTCAGTAGTATGTAGGGCAGTGTACAGAGGTCAGTAGTATGTAGGGCAGTGTACAGGAGTCAGTAGTAGGTAGAGCAGTGTACAGAGGTCAGTAGTATGTAGGGCAGTGTACAGAGGTCAGTAGGATGTAGAGCAGTGTACAGAGGTCAGTAGGATTTAGGGCAGTGTACAGAGGTCAGTAGGATGTAGAGCAGTGTACAGAGGTCAGTAGGATGTAGGGCAGTGTACAGAGGTCAGTAGGATGTAGAGCAGTGTACAGAGGTCAGTAGGATGTAGGGCAGTGTACAGAGGTCAGTAGGATGTAGGGCAGTGTACAGAGGTCAGTAGTAGGTAGGGCAGTGTACAGAGATCAGTAGGATGTAGGGTAGTGTACAGAGGTCAGTAGGATGTAGGGCAGTGTACAGAGGTCAGTAGGATGTAGGGCAGTGTACAGAGGTCAGTAGGATGTAGGGTAGTGTACAGAGGTCAGTAGCATGTAGGGCAGTGTACAGAGGTCAGTAGTATGTAGAGCAGTGTACAGAGGTCAGTAGGATGTAGGGCAGTGTCCAGAGGTCAGTAGGATGTAGGGTAGTGTACAGAGGTCAGTAGGATGTAGGGCAGTGTACAGAGGTCAGTAGGATGTAGGGCAGTGTACAGAGGTCAGTAGGATGTAGGGTAGTGTACAGAGGTCAGTAGGATGTAGGGCAGTGTACAGAGGTCAGTAGTATGTAGAGCAGTGTACAGAGGTCAGTAGGATGTAGGGCAGTGTCCAGAGGTCAGTAGGATGTAGGGCAGTGTACAGAGGCCAGTAGTAGGTAGGGCAGTGTACAGAGGTCTGCAGTAGGTAGGGCAGTGTACAGGGGTCAGTAGGATGTAGGGCAGTGTACAGAGGTCAGTAGGATGTAGAGCAGTGTACAGAGGTCAGTAGGATGTAGGGCAGTGTACAGAGGTCAGTAGGATGTAGAGCAGTGTACAGAGGTCAGTAGTATGTAGAGCAGTGTACAGAGGTCAGTAGTATGTAGAGCAGTGTACAGAGGTCAGTAGGATGTAGAGCAGTGTCCAGAGGTCAGTAGCATGTAGGGTAGTGTACAGAGGCCAGTAGTAGGTAGGGCAGTGTACAGAGGTCAGTAGCATGTAGAGCAGTGTACAGGGGTCAGTAGGATGTAGGGCAGTGTACAGAGGCCAGTAGTAGGTAGGGCAGTGTACAGAGGTCAGTAGTATGTAGGGCAGTGTACAGGGGTCAGTAGGATGTAGGGCAGTGTACAGAGGTCAGTAGGATGTAGGGCAGTGTACAGGGGTCAGTAGGATGTAGGGCAGTGTACAGAGGTCAGTAGGATATAGGGCAGTGTACAGAGGTCAGCAGGATGTAGGGCAGTGTACAGAGGTCAGTAGTAGGTAGGGCAGTGTCATAGGTGTGCGCAGCCTAATGCATTAGGGTGTGCACCCTTAAGCTCAAACACAGATGCATGTGTATGTATTTACATATATATGACCCCAGCACATTGATCTCCCTGCTGGCACAGTGAAAGAGAAAAGGATAAACACTTCTCTTATGAAAGAGCCGGTAAGAGGGAAATCTTTCCCATGATCTTGTTGCTACACAGAACAATAACACTAATGCGCATGGGGGGATTAGGGTGTGCCTGGGCACACCCGGCACACCCTGTGCGCACGCCTATGGGCAGTGTACAGAGGTCAGCAGTAGGTAGGGCAGTGTACAGGGGTCAGTAGGATGTAGGGCAGTGTACAGAGGTCAGTAGGATGTAGGGCAGTGTACAGGGGTCAGTAGGATGTAGGGCAGTGTACAGAGGTCAGTAGGATGTAGGGCAGTGTACAGGGGTCAGTAGGATGTAGGGCAGTGTACAGAGGTCAGTAGTATGTAGGACAGTGTACAGAGGTCAGTAGGATGTAGAGCAGTGTACAGAGGTCAGTAGGATGTAGGGCAGTGTACAGAGGTCAGTAGTATGTAGGGCAGTGTACAGAGGTCAATAGGATGTAGGGCAGTGTACAGAGGTCAGTAGTATGTAGGGCAGTGTACAGAGGTCAGTAGGATGTAGGGCAGTGTACAGGGGTCAGTAATATGTAGGGCAGTGTACAGAGGTCAGAAGTAGGTACAGTAGGGCAGTGTACAGGGTTCAGTAGGGTGTAGGGTAGTGTACAGAGGCATAGCTTCCAACTGTCCCTGATTTTGGGGGACTGTCCCTGATTTGGAGCAAAATCCCTCCGTCCCTCTTTCCCCCTCATTTGTCCCTCATTTTGGTCTGATCTATGTAGTTGTATATAAAATGCACTTTTTATGTTTCAAAAAGTATTTCCCAGTGCTAAACCTTTCATCCAAATTCGAAATTGCTGCATTTGTAAAATTTAAAAGCCAATATAAAGGAATAGTAGTGGTAAAAAACAGACCTTGTGGACTTAATTAACTACTTCAGCCCCTGAAGAATTTACCCCCTTCCTGACCAGAGCACTTTTTGCGATATGGCACTGCGTCGATTTAACTGACAATTTCGCGGTCGTGCAACATTGCACCCGAACAAAATTGACGTCCTTTTTTTCCCACAAATAGAGCTTTCTTTTGGTGGTATTTGATCACCTCTGCGGTTTTTATTTTTTGCGCTATAAACATAAAAAGAGCGACAATTTTGAAAAAAAAGCAATATTTTTTACTTTTTGCTATAATTAATATCCCCAAAAATATATAAAAAAACACATTTCTTTCTCAGTTTAGGCCGATATGTATTCTTCTACATATTTTTGGTAAAAAAAATTGCAATAAGCGTATATTGATTGGTTTGCGCATTAGTAATGGCGGTGATCTATGATTTTTATTGTGACTGCGACATTATGGCAGACACATCGGACTATTTTGACACTATTTTGGGACCATTGTTATTTATACAGCAATCAGTACTATAAAAATGCACTGATTACTGTATAAATGACACTGGCAGGGAAGGGGTTAAACACTAGGGGGCGATCAAGGGGTTAAGTGTGTCCTAGGGAGTGATTCTAACTGTGGGGGGATGGGCTACCACTGACATGACAGCGATCACTGCTTCCGATAACAGGGAGCAGTAGATCTCTGTCATGTCACTAGGAAGAACAGGGAAATGCCTTGTTTACATAGGCATCTCCCCGAATCTGCCGCTCTGTGACACGATCGCGGGACCCGCACACCCACACAATGCCGCGTCTTAAAGGGGATGTACAGGTATGCCCATTTGCGCAGCCATGCCATTGTGTCGATGTATATCATCGTGCACTGGTCGGCAAGCGGTTAACCTTTTTTTTACGGTTAATTCTCCTTTAAGGGGGTGTGGCAGGAGGCGTGTCCTATACCTACATATGTTTGCTAGTAGGTGTCCCTCATTCCCATCTCAAAATGTTGGGAGGTATGCAGAGGTCAGTAGGATGTAGGGCAGTGTACAGAGGTAAGTAGTATGCAGGGCAATGTACAGAGGTCAGTAGGATGTAGGACAGTGTACAGGGGTCAGTAGTATGCAGGGCAATGTACAGAGGTCAGTAGTATGCAGGACAATGTACAGAGGTCAGTAGGATGTAGGGCAGTGTACAGAGGTCAGTAGTAGGTAGGGCAGTGTACAGAGGTCAGTAGTAGGTAGGGCAGTGTACAGAGGTCAGTAGGATGTAGGACAGTGTACAGAGGTTAGTAGTAAGTGGGGCAGTGTACAGAGGTCAGTAGGATGTAGGGCAGTCTACAGAGGTCAGTAGGTTGTAGGGCAGTGTACAGAGGTCAGTAGGATGTAGGGCAGTCTACAGAGGTCAGTAGTATATAGGGTAATGTACAGAGGTCAGTAGTAGGCAGAGCAGTGCACTGAGGTCATTAGTAGGCAGTCCTGGGGTCAGGAGGGCAAGGTATAGGGGGGTCAGGGGGGCACAGTGCTGGGGGGTTATGAGAGCACAGTACTGGAAGGTCAGGAGGGTACAGTACAGTGGGATCAGGACAGCTGGGCATGGTGCTGGGGCATTAGAAGGGCTGGAGTATCAGGATGGCATCAGGGGGGCTGTGTGTCAGGAGGGCATCAGGGGGTGGGTGTCAGGAGAGCATCAGGGTGTGGGTGTAAGGAGGGCTGGGTGTCATGAGGGCATCAGGGGAGTGGGTGCCAGGGGGGCATCAGGGGGGCTGAGTGTCAGGAGGGCACCAGGGGGGTGCGTGTCAGTAGGGCTGGGTCTCAAAAGGGCATCAAGTGGGTGGGTGTCAGGAGGGCATCAGGGGGGTGGGTGTCAGGAGGGCATCAGGGGGCTGGGTGTCAATAGGGCTGGGTGTCAGGAGGGGTGGGTGTCAGGAAGGCTGGGTGTCAGGAGGGCATCAGGGGGGTGGGTGTCAGGAGGCAATCAGGGGGGTGGGTGTCAGGAGGGGTGGGTGTCAGAAGGGCATCAGGGGGGTGGGTGTCAGGAGGACATCAGTGGGGTGGGTGTCAGGAGGGCTGGGGCATTAGGAGGGTTGAGGTGTCAGGGGGCTAGAGTGGAGAGCACAGACTTTTTTCAATGCAGAGTGGCGCAGGGAAGGAGCAGGTAAAAATCCTACATGACCTGGTATCAGCTCCTTGGATCGGGGAGGAGGGCCAGTGGGATCACCGCGGAAGAGAAAGAGCTTGGGCATGCTTGGAGAAGAGCCGAATCTGCCCGAGCAATTCCGGAGGATTTCCCAGCCCACAACTGTACGTATGCGAGGGGCGGGGGTTTCCTCGGCAGCTTAGAATTCGGTGGCCGTGCACCTGCGCCATGCATGCATGGAGCTCAGGCTGGCCCCACCCTCAGTTAAATAAGAGCCATTACAAGCCAAGAAGCGTCAGACGGCGGGGAGCCTCCCATGGAGGCGGATCGGTGGCAAGGCTATTTAAAGCACATGAACATTTAAAAAAAATATGAGGATTTGGTCACACCATGTGGCTATATGGTGCTTTAGCCCACTTACTGCGTCAAAGTACCCCATTATCAGTTGGTCCTACACTATTCATAGAATGGAAGATCCTGATTCTCTGAACCATGGGAGACATACACTCCTCTAAATGGGAGAAATAAAGGACTCCTCCTATAACACAGGTGGACACTAATAAGAGGCAATGGTGGGGGGGCTCCATCCCAAGGGGTCTGGTAAGGATCCGTACAATAGGCAAACAAATACTTGGGGGGCACACCCTAAAAATTGTATATATAGTATTGAATAGTATAGGACCCACTGATAATGGGGTACTTTGACGCAGTATGTGGGCTTAAAGCGGGGGTTCACCCACACCGCCAAAAAAAAAAAATATTAAAAGCCAGCAGCTACAAATACTGCAGCTGCTGACTTTTAATACATTGCCACTTATCTGTCCCGGGGTCCAGCGATGTCGGCAGGGGATGCCGAGAACCCGCTCGGTTCTCGGCAGCTGCCGCCGCCATCCTAGCTGAGGGAATCAGGAAGTGAAGCGTTGCGGCTTCACTTCCCGGTTCCCTACTGCGCATGCGCGAGTCGCGCTGCGCGTCCCTAGTGGTCCCCGCTCTCTGCTGGGAGCTGTGTGTTCCCAGCAGACAGCGCGGTCGGGACGGGAAGAGGCATAGACTCCCATGGGAGTCTATGCCGGAAGTGGGGGCAAATACCTGTCTTTGACAGGTATCTGCACCCCCCTCCCCCCTGAAAGGTGCCAAATGTGACACCGGAGGGGGGGAGGGTTCTGAAAAGCGGAAGTTCCATTTTTGTGTGGAACTCCGCTTTAAGCACCATATAGCCATATGATGTGAGCAAATCCCCATATTTTTTGAAAATGTTCAGGTGTTTTAAATAGCCTTACAGGAGTTAAATGTCATTTTTGTACGTGTGCGCTGTAATATTTTGTTCAGCTCTCTATGAAGCCGGTTCACACATCTCTGCAGCGGCTCCAGTGTGAATTGTACAAGAGCCCTGTGCATCTTCTGGTCCATTTTAGGTCCAAATTTAGCCCAAAATTCGGGCTGAAATCGGACCTGAAACGATGAATGAAGACGCACCGGACTCCTGCTGTGAGCTGCTGCGTGCTCAAGTGTGAACCCAGCCTTATGGGTTGCTCCTACTCTTAGGTGGATTAGTAACGTGGGGTGCCCCTTTATAAGCTGGGGGTAGCTGGGGTTTAAGTCTTCTGGGTTTATGGTCTGCGAAGGGTAAAGGTCCCAGAAAGGGCTTTCATATGTTTTCCCCTTTAGGGTAGGAGAGGCTGGCATACCGTATAGAAATACCTGGCATAGGCGTGCGTACAGGGTGTGCCAGTTGTGCCTGGACACACCCTAATCACCCTGTGCCTGTTAGTGCAGCCAGGGGGCTGCCCACTGGACTGCTGTGAAATTCTGCATCCAAGAGAGTGTGTATGCTCCCTGTGAAACAGTATCACATTGAGCTAGTAGTGAGGCTTGCAAGAACCTCTCAGTGTGTGAAACTGTTATGCCCCGTACACACGGTCGGACATTGATCGGACATTCCTACAACAAAATCCTAGGATTTTTTCAGACGGATGTTGGCTCAAACTTGTCTTGCATACACACGGTCACACAAAGTTGTCGGAAAATCTGATCAGTCTGAACGCGGTGACGTAAAACACGTACGTCGGGACTATAAACGGGGCAGTAGCCAATAGCTTTCATCTCTTTATTTATTCTGAGCATGCGTGGCACTTTGTGCGTCGGATTTGTGTACACACGATCGGAAATTCCGACAACGGATTTTGTTGTCGGAAAATTTTATAGCCTGCTCTCAAACTTTGTGTGTCGGAAAATCCGATGGAAAATGCGTGATGGAGCCTACACACGGTCGGAATTTCCGACAACAAGGTTCTATCACACATTTTCCGTCGAAAAATCCGAACGTGTGTACGGGGCATAAGGGAGTGTAATGGCTTGCAGGGAGAAAGACCAGCTGTCAAAACTCAGTGGTGATGTTGGGGGTGGGCAGGACCAGACAGCTATCAAACACCAGCCAATGGTGCCAAACGCGTCTGGAAGGGAAGTGCTGACGTCACCACGTCGCCCTGTTGTGGACGGGAGCTGTCTGAGTGCCGACCGGCATTGCTGTTATTCGTTGTTTTAATGTAAGTGTTGCTTTTTTAATAAATCGGAGTCTCAACGTTATCACGCTATTGGCTGTTTTTCCTTTTGGAATCTTATGCATATTGAGCCTGTGAAGAATCTGCCAGGACGGGATCGCAGTGACTCCGCCAAGGTTTCGTTTTGGGCTATTTCCAATTAACCTTCTGGTGAGCAGGAACCCCTACGGGTTCAAATAAGTTTATATTCTGGGTCACACAGAGGCAGTAAGCCTACAGCTGAATGTACCTTCACTAGTTTGCCATCTGGTAAGCGGCCTCTTGTGTCTGTGCACTTGGTGTGTTTTCAGATTTTGGCGATATTCGTTTGCTCTTCCAATTTTAACCTCTGGTAAGCAGATACACTTGGTGCTATAAATTTCACATCCAAGGGCACTACTCATTGCATGTTGCATGTCACCAATTTCACGTTCCTGTATATGCTGTGCATACAGGGTGTATATATGATTTTCATGATTATTTGTGAGAATACATTTTTTCCCTTTTTTTGATTTTATTGCATTATTATGTCAGTATCACGCTAGGGTCTTTGCATTTTTTTCTGATTAAACCCCACGCGGACCCGTTTTGCTGCACGAGCGCGACGGATCCTGTCTATTGGAATGCTTCTAAAGGCCTGGGCTGGGTTTAAGCCATCTGTCTGATTTGGCTTACGTTCTGGTAAGCAGTTCACCACACAGTTATATTTCAAGTGTATTAATTTCTCCCCACCTCATCACATAGAGAAGTCTACTATTATTGACTGTTTTGTTCTGGACTATAATTGGACTTTATTCATCGATCGATAATTGGACTTTATTCATTAGTGTTTTAGCGCGGTTTTCTGTTTTACATAAAATAAAAAATTGTCAGTAAAAGGCTTGCTGCTAGGCACCGTTATGTGTTCCCACACCACAAAGAAAAGTGCAGCCCTAACTTACTGATCAATAACTTAATAATATGATGGAACCCTCTAATGTATGGAAATCTCAATAAACTTCAATATTACCACAATACCCGTCTCTGTGATATGTAACTTCAGATTTAACACACATCAGAGACATGCGGTGAGGTCAGTGGTTGGTGAGGCACTGGCTAGTATCAGGGCCAGATACACACAGGTTACATACGCCACGATCGTTAGAGCGAGAGCAATAATTCTAGGGCTAATTGGGCTAACTTTAACGTTTTTTTTTTTTATTCATGAAAGTTTTTTTCCACAAAAAAAACCACACAAATACAGTGTGACATTAAAAGTTGCAATTTTATTCCCTAGGGTGTCTGCTAAAACATTATATAATAGTGCAAGTATGATGTAAATGGCGCTACCTCTATAATGAAAGGCGACAGACTCTGTTCACTTGTTAGGTGCTAAGTGCTTCTATAGTGACTATTGAATGTGCATATACCAATAGTGCATTCTCAATAAATTACCAATGTGCATGTGCTAATTTTGCAAACCTCACTTGGTTGCCAAATAAACTAGATATAAATAAATGTTTAGAAGTGATACAAAAAACATGATACTACAATAAAAAAAATACAGGTATATGAAAATAAATAAATCAAATAACAATAAAAATAATAAATAGTCCCAAAAGTGTAGGACAAATATAAAATATTAAAAAAATTTTGAAATTATATGAAACGACCCCAGAAAATTAACGTGCCAAGTCCAAAAAGTACATAAAAAAAAAAATCAATCCAAACAAAGTCTTATGTGATAGTCAAGTGCTTGGTGACGATACACAGGAACAAAATCCAGGTGACTGTTAAGTGCTCCCCCTCTTGGGTCCCCACTCACCAGCTCCAGTAACCCCTACAGGGGTATCTCGCATAGCATATAGGCTTAATGCACCGATCATGCAGCCAGGCTCCAACTTTACCAACCAGTATCCAGCTCCTATGGACCTTCCAAAGATATCCCGCAGCTGGATCGAATTGTGTGTGCAAAAGATCCTTCTCCAAGCCCAAATCAACCAGCTGTACTCCTCTCCTAATTCTCTCTCCAATATCCAGTATAGGTAAGGTTTTCATGCAAGAAATGAGATATGGGCTCCCATAGTGTAGTATTTAAATAAGGAAATGTTTTTATTCCAAAGTTAAAACAGACAAAAAAGTAAAAATAAGAAATAAAAAATAAAAACAAATGTTCCATACTATGAAAACTCCTCACAAAGTCCTACAACTACAGGAGGAATGACAGCTTCAGACCTGTGGTGTGTCTCACTTGCAGCGTGCACTTCAGCTGCGTTCCACAGGCTCACTGACCGCTATCACACCTGGACGTCAGTGCGTGACTCCGCCTTACGCGCGTTTCGTTTCAGAAGACGTTTGATAACGAAACATGCGTAAGGCGGAGTTTGGGGGTTCTAAGTATTTTCTAGCAAAAAAATTATGATTTTTACATGTAGGAGAGAAGTGTCAGAATTGGCCTGGGTGGCAATTCTGGGGGATATTTTTGGGGGATATTCATTATAGCAAAAAGTAAAAAATAATGCTTTTTTTTCAAAATTGTCGCTCTTATTTTGTTTATAGCGCAAAAAAATAAAATCGCAGAGGTGATCAAATACCACCAAAAGAAAGCTCTATTTGTGGGAAAAAAAGGACGTCAATTTTGTTTGAGAGCCACGTCGCACGACCGCGCAATTGTCCGTTAAAGCAACGCAGTGCCGAATCGCAAAAAGTGCTCTGGTCAGGAAGGGGGTAAATTCTTCCGGGGCTGAAGCGGTTAAATAATCTTAATTATAGTGCACGGGTGATAGTTGGGCTCTAAAACTTGTTCCTCTTGATAAGCAATGTTGTTCAATACAATCTTCTTATTCCAGTGATTGTGCTTAAAATTCCTGCTCTTACTGTGCAGACACTCACGGGATGCTTTTGCCCCTGCAGGGGTATTGCGCGGTCACAGTTTATGCCACTGTGCAGCAGTTCCTGACAATCCCGGATCGTGTTGTATTTGCCATAAAGAAAGGAGGGATGCCCATAGCATAAAAACGTTTAAAAGCTTTATTCCAAAAGTAACAGATTGGTACTCACATTGTAAAAGTTCAATTCAAGCATAAAAGATCTGAGTTTAACTGTCAGAAAGTCCTGTGTTCGCTGGGAGATGACGCACGTCAGGCCACGTTATAACTTCAAATCAGTACTTTCACAGTAAATACGGTAGATTAATAATACATTTTTATGTTACAACATATACATATAGCATAATAATATAGAATTTAGCTTGATTAAAACAGTAAATTTTCAGCAGCAGCAGATTCTCATTCTCCCCTTAACTGTGTGAGAAAAACATGGAATGGTGGGTAAATATAATACACATAAACCCATATTTTTTCCTTGTGGTTAAGAGGGCTGGGCTGGAAGGGGCTGGATGTCTTTTAAACATGCCCCCTTCTATGACACTGCAGTGAGAGGACAGCCTTCACTGCAGCATTTCTATTGGACAGCTTGGGCCAATGGTACTTTACCATTGGTCCAAGGCTCCAAGCTGTCCACTGAGCTCAGTGCCTATGACAAGAAGTCAGAGGCACTGTGAGCTCATTCTCTCAGTCTCAGGAGTTGCCTTTTTTTAAAGGTTATTGCAGATTAACTTTGATGGGGTTTGGGAGGTCTGGGATACTCCAGAACTCTAAACAGAAATTTGTGTGTCGGAAAATCCGATGGAAAATGTGTGATGGAGCCCACACACGGTCGGAATTTCCGACAACAAGGTCCTATCACACATTTTCCATCGGAAAATCCGACCGTGTGTACGGGGCATTAGAGTTTTCTGTCACCCAGGGTTCTCATTCAGACAGATTGAGGGGCACTAGGATGCTTGTCTCATTCGGGATTTTTTTTTTTTTTTTTTACCAAAAACATGTAACAGAATATATATTGGCATAAATTTATGAAGGAATTTGACTTTTTTTCAATTTTTTATTGGATATGTTTTATAGCAGAAAGTAAAAAATAGTTTTTTTTTTCAAAATTGTTGGTATTTTTTTGTTTATAGTGCAAAAAATTTAAAACGCAGAGGTGATCAAATACCACCAAAAGAAAGCCCTATTTTTGGGGAAAAAAATGACACAAATTGTATTTGGATACAGCAATGCATGAATGGCCTGGTCATGAAGGGGGTACATTTTCCAGAGGTCAAGGAGTTAAAGTAGTATTAAAGCTTCATTTTTTAAAAAACAACAAGCATGTTATACTTACCTGCTCTGTGCAGTGGTTTTTCACAGAGCAGCTCTGATCCTCTTTTTTTCAGGTCCCCCGTCGGTGCTTCTGGCTCCTCCCCCTTGAGTAGTGCCCCCAGAGAAAGCCACTTGCCCTGGAGGCGCCACTGCATGCTCAATCCTGAAACGCTGCTCTATGCGTCCATAAGACACATAGAGCTGCGGCTCAGCCCCGCTCTCTCCTCATTGGCTCACTGGCTGTGATTGACAGCAGTGGGAGCCAATTGGCTCCCATTGCTGTCTCAGCCAATGAAAAGGAAGAGTCCTGGGACAGCCGAGTCTATTGTGAACATTGCTGGATTGGAGGGGGCTCAGGTAAGGATTAGGGGGCTGGGGGGCTGCAGCACACAGAAGGTTTTTTACCGTCATGCTTGGAATGCATGAAGGTTAAAAACCTTCAGAATTTAGAACCACTTTATGGTTTACATATTGTTTATACTGTTTAAATGTTGATTGTCTGAGTTTATAATAGGTATTTTTGTCATATTGCAATAAAAAAATGTGCTCTGTCATGGGGGAGTTGGCAACAATGGCTCTAGAAAGTGTTGCTTCAGACCTAATGCTAAGCATCCATGCAGCACAATGGGGAGGGAGAGAATGTGCATTATTTTACAAATCTTTTGGCAGGTGACACAACGCCTGTGTAAGATTATTATCTGTATCTGTCTTTTTGACTGGACTTGTCATTTAACCCCTTAATGCCGACACCTCTTGGCCCTTTAAGGGGTTTCTTATGCCAGGAGGCGGGAAAGGGTTTATGATCATGTGACCGTCATGATTCGCTGTCACAGTAGTCACATGATTGTAAAGTTCCCGATCGCAAGTAGTGATTTCTGTGAGGCGACCATAACTGCACAGTGTGTGCTCTCGGCACAGGTTTGTTTACATCTTAGTACACAAATATACGGCCTCTCAGCATCAATGCCCATTCGCCGAAAGGCCGCATATTTGTGTACATATTTGTGTACTGTCCGTGCAGCACATTAGGGGGAGGATGAGAATGTACATTATTTCATAGCTCCCAACTGTCCCTGATTTCGAGGGACTGTCCCTGATTTGGGACAAAGTCCCTCTGTTCCTCTTTCCTCCTCATTTGTCCCTCATTTTAGTCTGATCTATATAGTTGTATATACAATGCACTATTTATCTTTCAAAAAGTGTTTCACAGTGCTAAAACTTTCATCCAGTTTCTAAATTGCTGCATTTGTAAATTTTAAAAGCCAGTATAAAGGTATAGTAGTGGTAAAAAATTAAAAACACTTGTGGATTTAACTAATCATTTTTGTGTATAATTAAGAGGGCGTGGTAGGATGTGTGTCCTACTCCTACATACTTTTGGTAATAGGTGTCCCTCGTTCCCATCTCAAAAAGTTGGGAGATATGATTATTTTACCAATCTTTCGGCAGGTGACACAGCACCTGTGTAGGACTTTTATCTGTGTATCTTTCTGTTTGACTGAAATTGTCTTTTAATAAAGCAGGAATATGGCTGGTATCTGTAGATAAGAGTTCTGAGAGATATGTGGTTTGGAGATCTTAAAGAAGGAACTATACAGCCCTAGTTGTCCCATCACCATATCTGCTTTCCTCCAACTGCCACTTTGTGCAACGAGTCAATGTATTTCTTAAGAAACCATATATTTCTCATATCTGTATAGTGGTTACCTAACAGTTTTAGATAACTGTTGCTGCCAAGCTGCGTGTATATATACACTATATTGTCAAAAGTTTTGGGACGTCTGCCTTTACACGCACATGAACTTTAATGGCATCCCAGTCTTAGTTTGTAGGGTTCAATATTGAGTTGGCCCACCCTTTGCAGCTATAACAGCTTCAACCGATCTGGAAAGGCTGTCCATAAGGTTTAGGAGTGTGTCTATGGGAACGTTTGACCATTCTTCCAGAAACGCATTTGTGAGGTCAGGCACTGATGTTAGGATGGCCTGGCTCACAGTCTCTGCTCTAATTCATTCCAAAAGGTCAGGACTCTGTGCAGACCAGTCAAGTTCCCCCACTCCAAACTCGCTCATCCATGTCTTTTTGGAACTTGCTTTGTGCACTTGTCCGCAGCCATGTTGGAACAGGAAGTGGCCATCCCCAAACTGTTCCCACAAAGTTGGGAGCAATAAATTGACCAAAATGTCTTGGTATGCTGATGCCTTAAGAGTTCCTTTCACTGGGCAAGCCCAACCCCTGAAAAACAACCCCACACCATAATCCCCTCTCCACCAAATGATTTGGACCAGTGCACAAAGCAAGGTCCATAAAGACATGGATAAGCGAGTTGGGATGGAGGAACCTGACCATCTTACCAGAGGCGTATCTAGTGAAAATGGTGTCTATGGCAAGCACGCAAACTGCGCCTGTTTCAAAATAAAAAAAAACAGCTAACAAAACTACAAGTCAAGCTCTTTAATCTTTCAATTAACAAATTATGGATTAGTACTACATAAACTGCCGTCAGTTCACCCCTGGTCATTAAACATTCTACATTCAGTGAAAGTTCATGTACTGAAAAGTTTGCACTACATGAACTTTCACTGAATGTGGACTGTTTAAGGAGCTTGTTGCACAAATCACTTTATTAAACTTTATGATATCTATTTATTTAATCCATATTGAGCACTATTTAAATGTGTGTGTGTGCCAAGCAGAAGCAGCCAATCAAATATAGTGCTCAATATGGATTAAATAAATATGCATAGCCATAAATATCAGAAATAAAAGTGTAATAAAGTGATTTGTGCAACAGCAGGTACTACTTTTAAATAGACTGTAGATGCGACTACAGGAGATGACCAGACTGCGAATGCGACTACAGGAGATGACCAGACTGCGAATGCCACTACAGGAGATGACCAGACTGCGAATGCGACATACTACAGGAAATGACCAGACTGCGAATGTGACATACTACAGGAGATGACCAGAGACTGTAAATGTGACTACAGGAGATGACCAGACTGCAAATGCGACATACTACAGGAGATGACCAGAGACTGCGAATGTGACTAAAGGAGATAACCAGACTGCGAATGTGACATACTACAGGAG
Source organism: Lithobates clamitans (assembly GCA_037952925.1). NCBI lineage: Eukaryota > Metazoa > Chordata > Amphibia > Anura > Ranidae > Lithobates > Lithobates clamitans. Next base: position 2,827,643 of record JBBGZY010000846.1, read on the forward strand.
ATGACCAGAGACTGCGAATGTGACATACTACAGGAGATGACCAGACTGCGAATGGGACATACTACAGGAGATGACCAGACTGCGAATGCGACATACTACAGGAGATGACCAGACTGCGAATGGGACATACTACAGGAGATGACCAGACTGCGAATGCGACATACTACAGGAGATGACCAGACTGTGAATGGGACATACTACAGGAGATGACCAGAGACTGCAAATGCGACTACAGGAGATGACCAGACTGCGAATGTGACATACTACAGGAGATGACCAGACTGCGAATGTGACATACTACAGGAGATGACCAGAGACTAGGAATGCGACATACTACAGGACATGACCAGAGACTGAGAATGCGACATACTACAGGAGATGACCAGAGACTGCGAATGTGACATACTACAGGAGATGACCAGACTGTGAATGCGACGTACTACAGGAAATGACCAGAGACTGTGAATGCGACATACTACAGGAAATGACCAGAGACTGCGAATGCGACATACTACAGGAGATGACCAGACTGCGAATGTGACATACTACAGGAGATGACCAGACTGTTGATGCGACATAATACAGGAGATGACCAGATTGCAAATGCGACATACTACAGGAGATGACCAAGTAGCCAGTTTTAAAATTTAAACTTTCAGCAACGCACAGCTATACAGGGGGGTAAACAACATTGTCAGGGAGGGTTTAGTAACAGTGAGTCTATAGGCAGAAAGACCTACCTGGCCAGCCGGGCTCACCTCCCGCTCTCAGAGGTCCGGAGGTGGAGCTTTCCGCGGTCGGGACAGGGCTTATGGTGGTAGGTGCAGGAGATGACCAGACTGCAAATGCGACATACTACAGGAGATGACCAGAGACTGCGAATGTGACATACTACAGGAGATGACCAGACTGTGAATGGGACATACTACAGGAGATGATAAGACTGTGAATGTGACATACTACAGGAGATGAACAGAGACTGCAAATGCGACTACAGGAGATGACCAGACTGTGAATGGGACATACTACAGGAGATGACCAGACTGCGAATGTGACATACTACAGGAGATGACCAGAGACTGCAAATGTGACTACAGGAGATAACCAGACTGCAAATGCGACATACTACAGGAGATGACCAGAGACTGCGAATGTGACATACTACAGGAGATGACCAGACTGCAAATGCGACATACTACAGGAGATGACCAGACTGTGAATGGGACATACTACAGGAGATGACCAGAGACTGCGAATGTGACATACTACAGGAGATGACCAGACTGTGAATGGGACATACTACAGGATATGACCAGAGACTGCAAATGCGACTACAGGAGATGACCAGACTGCGAATGTGACATACTACAGGAGATGACCAGACTGCGAATGTGACATACTACAGGAGATGACCAGAGACTAGGAATGCGACATACTACAGGACATGACCAGAGACTGAGAATGCGACATACTACAGGAGATGACCAGACTGTGAATGTGACATACTACAGGAGATGACCAGACTGTGAATGCGACATACTACAGGAAATGACCAGAGACTGCGAATGCGACATACTACAGGAGATGACCAGACTGCGAATGTGACATACTACAGGAGATGACCAGACTGTGGATGCGACATAATACAGGAGATGACCAGACTGCAAATGCAACATACTACAGGAGATGACCAAGTAGCCAGTTTTAAAATTTAAACTTTCAGCAACGCACAGCTATACAGGGGGGTAAACAACATTGTCAGGGAGGGTTTAGTAACAGTGAGTCTATAGGCAGAAAGACCTACCTGGCCAGCTGGGCTCACCTCCCGCTCTCAGAGGTCCGGAGGCGGAGCTTTCCGCGGTCGGGACAGGGCTTATGGTGGTAGGTGCAGGAGATGACCAGACTGCAAATGCGACATACTACAGGAGATGACCAGAGACTGCGAATGTGACATACTACAGGAGATGACCAGATTGCGAATGGGACATACTACAGGAGATGACCAGACTGTGAATGGGACATACTACAGGAGATGATAAGACTGTGAATGTGACTACAGGAGATGAACAGAGACTGCAAATGCGACTACAGGAGATGACCAGACTGTGAATGGGACATACTACAGGAGATGACCAGACTGTGAATGTGACATACTACAGGAGATGAACAGAGACTGAAAATGCGACTACAGGAGATGACCAGACTGTGAATGGGACATACTACAGGAGATGACCAGAGACTGCGAATGTGACATACTACAGGAGATGACCAGACTGCAAATGCGACATACTACAGGAGATGACCAGACTGCGAATGTGACATACTACAGGAGATGACCAGACTGCAAATGCGACATACTACAGGAGATGACCAGACTGCGAATGCGACATACTACAGGAGATGACCAGACTGTGAATGGGACATACTACAGGAGATGACCAGACTGCGAATGTGACATACTACAGGAGATGACCAGACTGCGAATGGAACATACTACAGGAGATGACCAGACTGCGAATGCGACATACTACAGGAGATGACCAGACTGTGAATGGGACATACTACAGGAGATGACCAGAGACTGCAAATGCGACTACAGGAGATGACCAGACTGCGAATGTGACATACTACAGGAGATGACCAGACTGCGAATGTGACATACTACAGGAGATGACCAGAGACTAGGAATGCGACATACTACAGGACATGACCAGAGACTGAGAATGCGACATACTACAGGAGATGACCAGACTGCGAATGTGACATACTACAGGAGATGACCAGACTGTGAATGCGACATACTACAGGAAATGACCAGAGACTGCGAATGCGACATACTACAGGAGATGACCAGACTGCGAATGTGACATACTACAGGAGATGACCAGACTGTGGATGCGACATAATACAGGAGATGACCAGACTGCAAATGCAACATACTACAGGAGATGACCAAGTAGCCAGTTTTAAAATTTAAACTTTCAGCAACGCACAGCTATACAGGGGGGTAAACAACATTGTCAGGGAGGGTTTAGTAACAGTGAGTCTATAGGCAGAAAGACCTACCTGGCCAGCCGGGCTCACTTCCCGCTCTCAGAGGTCCGGAGGCGGAGCTTTCCGCGGTCAGGACAGGGCTTATGGTGGCAGGTGCAGGGCTTTTACGGTAGGGTGCGGGAATATTCGTGGTCCAGGAGAGGCGATCTCAGTGCTCCGAGCACATACAGAGTACATGGGGTGGGGCAGGGCAGGGTCAGAGCGTCAGTGGAGCTCCCTGCCCCACCCCTCCCTGCTGACAGAGCTTCCCTCAGCCTAAGCCGAGCCCAACAGCCGGCTATCTGATAGAACACTAGCACCGCGATCCAGCAGTCAGCAGTCCGGGAGGACGGGTGGGGGTTTTTTTTCATGCGGAGGGAGGCTTTTGCTGCTCCTTCCCCCCATGGTGCCCATGGCACTTGCCATGGCTGCCATACCTTAGATATGCCACTGCATCTTACACAGAGTTCTGAAATTAACCCGATAGAACTCCTTTGGCATGAATTAAAACAGAGACTGCAAGCCAGGCCTCGTCTTTCAACATCATTGCACTGAGTTGGAAAAAGGATCATCCCCTTATGTCAGTATTTTGTTGGACCACCTTTTGCTTTAATTACAGCCTTTAGTCTGTTGGGATATGTCTCTACAAACTTTGCACATCTAGATTTTGCAATACTTGCCCACTCTTCTTTGCAGAACTGCTCAAGTTTAGTCAAATTTGATGGTGACCCTTTGTGGACTGCAGTCTTCAAGTTATTCCACAGATTTTCAATGGGGTTAAAGTCGGAGCTCTGACTAAGCCATGCAAGGACACTCACCTTTTTCTCCTTCAACCACTGCGTGGTCATTTTTGCTGTGTGCTTTGTGTCATGTTGGAAGGTAAACCTTCTTCCCATTGACAACTTTCTGGCAGAGGGCAGCAGATTTTCCACAAGAATTTGATGGTATTTTGCTCCATCCATTTTTCTTCTACCCCGACAAGTGCTCCAATCCCTGCTGCAGAGAAACATCCCCATAACACCATATTACCACCTTCATGCTTTACTGTAGGAATGGTGTTATTTGGATGGTGAGCTGTATTGGATTACCTAAAAATAAATAAAGACCTGCGCTAGGTGCATAAAAAGTGAGAAATAAAAATTCAATGGCGATAAAAAATAGCAGTGATATAGGTCCTGCTGCTGAACACTAAAACCCCGATATAAGGCAAATATGGATGTGGATAATAATCTCCTCCTCCATCATTACAGAGCCCGGAGAGAGAACGAGAGAAGACAGAACTTCTACATATAACTTCCCCGCACTAAATCCCCGGGATCTCTCCAGGATTACACCGAGCCGGCCAGTGTGGAGCCCGGATAGCCGAGCCCAGCATCTGGACTGCGGATTCCACAACTTGTTTCCTGCTGTTGCTGAGAAGCCAACATCGAGGGTGATCTAAAGGACATCGGTTGCGGTTCCAACAGGATATCAACGGTGACCAACTGAGCCTGTTTTGACCCCCCTGAAGAAGGGCGGTCGCAGGCTTTCTGATAAGCCTTCATTTATCTCCGGTGGTGGGTGGCACTATCGATTGCATCATTGGATTGATTCTGCACTTTCTACACCTTTGGACTATTTTTTCACCATTTACTTTTTATTATTGCTTGGACTTTTGAGCACGGTTTCTTATTGATGAATATTTACATATTGGTGGTTCATCAATATTATGGATTGTTTATAGTATTTATTTTCATACTGTCACCTTTATTGTTGTCATCAGTTTTTTCTCAGTATTATTATCATCATTATTTGTTATTAGTCACTTTGTTTTTTGTCCAGCGCTGCATTGATTAATATCCACACATGTATTGGATTATAGATATATCGTTTGGTGTTGTGGCCAAATAATTAAATTTTAGTCTCATCTGACCAGTGGCGGCCCGTGTACTGTGGGTGCGCGGGCGACCCTCCACCATCCATGCGCAAGGCACCCTTTCAGAACGCTGGATTCATGGATTCCTATGCCGGGGGTGGGGGGGGGTGGTACTTTTTGAAGCACCTGATTAGAGCCAGAGGCTCTAATAGGCTTCAAAATAGGGTGAGCTCGGGGTGCAGAGAGTGCGCCCCAAACCCACCCAATAGTGTGATGATAGTGAATTCATTTTTGCTATTTCCACACTAAGTAATAAGGAGAGCCAGCAAAACTGTAATCCTTGAAGTGTCGTTTATTGGTACATCAGAGTGACAATAAAACAATAATCTGACGCGTTTCGGCAAAAGCCTTAGTCGTAGCTAGTTTAAAACAGATATGGCAAAATATATATATACTCACATACAAACTCCATCTCTATAAAATTGGCCTATCAGGTTGGTGTCACAGAAAATTAACATATTTAATTGATACCACCAATTATTCAAGTGGTTAGTGACTACACCTGTTTTTAGCCAGCATGAGAAGAGGGAGAGGGATGAAAGGCAATATAAAAAGTTATTTTGTTGAGCCAAAAAGATTTAGATTTTGTTGCTACCACATAGTATTCTATTTGAACACTTTGAACATTTTCCTTTCCTTTAAGGAATATATTTCTCCCTTGGAGTAATAAGGTCCTAATATCCCATGTAGCATTTTTTCTACACACTACTTTTTGGATCAACAAAATAACTTTTTATATTGCCTTTCTTCCCTCTCCCTCTTCTCATGCTACGTAGAATAGTAAGGGGGCGGTACTCGGTGGCGGTGATGGAGCGATGTACAGCTGTGTTTCTAAAGAAAAAATTTGCGCTAGGTGTACAAACAGTAACTTAGTGAATATCACCCGTGAAGGAAAATCCTGCAGCTATGCACTATACCTTGATAAGGGCACTACTAAATAGATATAACAAAAAGCACAGCGCTGGATATAAATGCAAAAATACAACAAAAATTGATATTACTATTAAAGCACCAACAACTTTCATATGTGGTAAAATAAAAAAATAAAAATGAACAATAACATGAATGCTTCACTATAGTGATATATATGCGTGAACAATAACATGGATGCTTCACTATAGTGATATATATGCGTGACTATTCCCAGTTTTTTATCCACACATTTAGAAAAAGTCCAAAGATGCAAAAATTATGTCAAAACAAATGTCCAAAAAAGCAATTAAATGTGACTTTCTATGAATAATAAATCCGTGACTATCACTGTGTTGAAATCCCATCACCTGGTATAGATTGAAGGCTTACCAGATAGCCTCTGATCAGAGGCATAGAGCTAACAGCTTGGGGTTTGCCCTCCACAGCGGCTGGAACTTTAGCTGGGATGATGGATGTAGATCCACAAACGATCGCCACAGGCTTCCAGACAGCGGTACAATCAGGGAAGAGAGCTCTCACCGATATGGAAGTGTTTAAAAGAAAAGAGAAAACTCCAATGGTGTAGAACGTTTTATCTCTTGTTTATTAAAAGTCGCCTCACTGGCATCCATAAAACACTTTTCCTTGCAAGGAACCAATACAGCTTTAAAGCGAAACTCCTCGCATGCGCCGTCGGTACGAGCGTGTCAATCCAAATTGATATTGACACGCTCGTACCGACGCTCGTACGGATCAGAGGCTATCTGGTAAGCCTTCAATCTATACCAGGTGATGGGATTTCAACACGGTGACAGTCACGGATTTATTATTCATAGAAAGTCACATTTAATTGCTTTTTTGGACATTTGTTTTGACATAATTTTTGCATCTTTGGACTTTTTCTAAATGTGTGGATAAAAAACTGGGAATAGTCACGCATATATATCACTATAGTGAAGCATCCATGTTATTGTTCACGCATATATATCACTATAGTGAAGCATTCATGTTATTGTTCATTTTTATTTTTTTATTTTACCACATATGAAAGTTGTTGGTGCTTTAATAGTAATATCAATTTTTGATGTACAGCTGTGGATGATGGCACCGGAGGAAGGTGGTCCGTGTCCCCGGGAGGAGAGCCCAGGGGGAGAAGGAGTGCTACTTATGTCTATGTCTATTATCCCTTATTGGGTTATCATACCCCTGGAGTCCCAGTTATACTTACATGTATGCATAACATACCCCCCTTGCCTCTTCATTACCCTACCCTCTCTTCCACCTCTTGCTCCCTACAGACTGGAGCCCTCCCAGGATCATTCCATTCACTGGTGGCCTTTTTTGACGCCCTCTGTTGGGGAATCTTTTCCTGGTGGCCGCGCCTGGGGTGGGCACATTGGCCTTGCGGGTTGTGGACCAGGAGCAGGACATACCTCTACATCCAGTGGTGTTACGTCCCCCCCAGACTCCCCCTCTCCTCTTTTTTAATATGAATGCAGCATTTGACACATGCCCTCCAAGCAATACTACATGGTCAGTAACTACCGTGCTTTTCCATATATATTGTATACTCGTATTTTAACCATCACCTTTCTTGATACATCTATGTTTATATATATTGATTACAACATCCTTACAATTGGTTTATAACTGTTTTTTCAATTTATAGACATACCTTTTGCTTGCTGATTCCAATTTGATATCCCTGAGGAAGAGTATATCTCGAAACGCGTCGGATACTCCCTGCATATGTGTTCCATGTGTTTTGGAGTTCGATGATTGTGAATTATTCTTTGCATTTTGTATTGATACTTTTTTGTATATATCATGCATGCTGCACATTTACCCCTTGTACCACAGATCCTTTTAAAGATCTATACTACTAATAAACACTTTATCATACAACTCTTTGTATTTCCCATACTCCTTATGATCTGTGAGTAGGTGTCCCCTTTAAAGTCCCGTAAGAGGATCAATTTTCATGTAACCAGGGGGAGAAGGAGGACGGTTGGGCAGGCACAGGCTGTCTGTGCTCCGGAGACAGGTGGGCAGAGGGCGGCGGAGGAGGAGGAGGACTGGGCTGAGCGGAGAACATGCGGAGGAGCGGACTCATCCTCCTGGGCACCAGCCTGCTGCTCATCCTCATCACCATCTGGCTGGCCATAGGAGAGGCCCCCCCGTACAGGTACGGGGGTGGGGGAGGGGGAATCACAGATACATCACATACCGTCCGCCTGCTACCACCTGTACCTCACCCCAGCCAAGGTTGGTGGCACATGGCTGCATATACTGGGCACAAGTGGCTGCATTTGTTGGGCAAGTGGCTGCATATGATGGGTACAGTGGCTGTGTTTGATCGGCACAATGCCTGCATATGACGGGCACAAGTGGCTGCATTTGATGGGCAAGTGGCTGGATATGATGGGCACAGGTGGCTGTATATGATTTGCTAAGTGGCTGCATATACTGGGCACAACTGGCTGCATTTGATGGGCAAGTGGCTGCATATGATGGGCACAGTTGGCTGCATATACTGGAACACACGTAGCTGCATATGATGGGCACAGTGGCTGCATATGATGGGCACAAGTGGCTGCATAGAATGGGCACAAGTGGCTGCATATGATGGGCACAAGTGGCTGCATATGATGGGCACACATGGCTATATATGATGGGCACACGTGGCTGCATATGATGGGTGTACGTGGCTGCATATAATGGGCGCACGTGGCTGCATATGATGGGCACAAGTGGCTGCATATGATGGGCACATGTGGCTGCATATGATGGGCACAGTGGCTGCATATGATGGGCACAAGTGGCTGCATATACTGGGTACAAGTGGCTGCATATGATGGGCACAGGTGGCTGCATATGATGGGCACAGTGGCTGCATATGATGGGCACAGTGGCTGCGTTTGATGGGCACAGTGGCTACGTTTGATGGGCACAGTGGCTGCCTTTGAGCACAAGTGGCTGCATATGATGGGCACAAGTGGCTGCATATGATGGGCACAAGTGGCTGCATATACTGGGCACAAGTGGCTGCATATACTGGGCACAAGTGGCTTCATATGATGGGCACACATGGCTGCATATGATGGGCACAGTGGCTGCATATGATGGGCACACGTGGCTGCATATGATGGGCACACATGGCTGCATATGATGGCACAAGTGGCTGCATATGGTGGGCACACATGGCTGCATATGATGGGCACAGTGGCTGCATATGATGGGTACAAGTGGCTGCATATACTGGGCACAAGTGGCTGCACATGATGGGCACAGGTGGCTGCATATGATGTCTCATATATCAGCCCATATACAGTAAGTTCATCTTAACTAAGACTTGGGTAGGCCAATCCTTAAAATGTATAAAAACATATGAAATATGCACAGCAACAGCTGTAACCTCACGAATGTTATTGTATTTGATTTGTATTATAGCGCTCACCCAGCAAGGGCCGCTAGTTTATGCCCCAGAGTCTATTCCTGCTAGTGTGGCAACAGCCAGGCAAACAGCAGCTTCCACTCCTCAGAAACAGTCTAGGAGTTGCCTTTTTTTAAAGTTTATTGCAGATTAACTTTGATAGGGTTTGGGAGGTCTGGGATATTCCAGAACTCTAAACAGAAATTTGTTAGGACACTCTCCCCTTGGCAGCAGCTTCTGAACACAGTTCCTCATGCAATAGGACATCAAGTGGGCAGCACTGGTATATCATTCGCAATGTCTCAGGCCAAAAAGGCAAAACCACTTTGCACTACAAGTGCAATGCAAGTGCACTTGTAGGGCAAATTGGATTGTCCTTCCTGAAATAAGCCCCAGTGTGTCAACATGTGCTAGCTCTCATCATGGGGGATCAATGTACGTTTTTTGTGGGTGCAACCCCTTCCTCTCACCTACTTTAGTTTGTGTACATTGATATCCCATGATGGGGGATAGCACATGTTGAGACACTGTGTGTTTTGTGGCTTTAGCAAAATAGATTTAGGGAAAAGACACACATTTTAGGCATCATGAAATCCAAATTTTGAGCCCCAATTTGTGTGCATCTACAAAATTTGTCTTTTAGAGGGGTGAGATCACACATCTGATGAAGGCAAAATCAACACAGTTTTAACATAATAATGTCTCATATGGCCTTCACTTTAGCAAAGTCAAACTTTTTAAGTTCCTGAAATGGGGATGTGTATGTTATGTTTTTAAACATGCCTGTTTAGCCCCCAAAAAAGGCAAATTTATGTCAAACATACATGTTATACAACAAGATGTTGGTTTGTTCCAAAACTGTTTACAACGCACATGTGAATGTGCTTGGAGTAAAATGTTTTATATTCAACAATGTGTGGCTTCTTATTTCAATGCTCAGTGCCAGTCTATTTGTTAAGTTGGTGTAGTTACAGTGACAATGGGGGTTATTTACTAAAGACAAATCCACTTTGTACTACAAGTGCAAGTGCATCCGCAAGATTTTATTGTAAAGCAATTGCCCCCCTACCCACAAAGTAATCTATACAGTTTTGCCTGACTTTGCGGGCGTTTTGGGGGGGGCAAGCCAGAATGGCCACTTTCGAGTGTCGTTATTGCTGCAGGTTCGGATGAAAAGTTGGACTCAGTCGCAACTGAGGCCAGATAGCTGGCTGCATTCTTTCTAAGGTAGTTGTGCAGAATGCAGCAGCTTAACACAACGTGGTTAAGTTTATATTCGGCCAGGTTGATGGACGTAAGGAAGAGCCTGAACTGACTGGCCATTATGCCAAAGGCATTCTCCACCACCCTTCTGGCACGTGCCAGCCGGTAATTAAAAACCCCCAGAACAAAGGCCTCATCTGCCACAAACACAAAATTGAGGCCCTCAACATTCTCCTCCGGAGGTGGCAACCCCATGGTGCCATTTTGTAGACGCTGGTAAAACTCCGTCTGGGCGATCACTCCTCCATCAGAGTTACGCCCATTCTTCCCAATGTCCAGGTAGATGAATTCATATATGGCCATCACCACCACCAATATCCCTATACCAGTGTTTCTCAACTCCAGTCCTCAAGGCGCCCCAACAGGTCATGTTTTCAGGTTTTCCATTATTTTGCACAGGTGAATTGATTAGTTTCACTGCCCTAGTAATGACCACAGCTGTTTCATCTGAGGGAAATCCTGAAAACATGACCTGTTGGGGTGCCTTGAGGACTGGAGTTGAGAAACACTGCCCTATACTACTAAACTCCTTATAATTATTGTAGTATGACCATGAGTTGGGTGGTGGGACAATCCTGACGTGCTTCCCAATCGATAGCACCACCACAATTGAGAAAGTCCCACAGGTGGAGAAACTGGGAAGCCACAGTCTGCCACTCCTGTGGGTTGAAAGGAAACTATGGAGTCAAACAAGAAAAAAAGAATTAGTACTTTTGCACATAACATTGCAAGCAGATTAGACACAAACATTCTTGGCCAACATAAGTATAACATTTATTGAAATGAGTACTTAAAGACAAGAGTATAAGGTCAACTTATCAGATTCCTCACCCTCTCTGGTGGCCCATTGAAAAAATGTTATGGGGGGGGGTAGATGTTTTGGACAGGTAACCCTCTCCACTTCATTGAGAGCTCAATGCATAAAAAATGTGTGTTACTTTGGCCAGACCCTCCTTGCTTGCACTATTGGCAGACCACTGGACAATTAAGAAGTGTCATAATCCAAAAAATATGAATACACACTGTCCAAATTGAAGCACTATTTTTACATTCTGCATTTACCTATCAAGATAATAGGAGAACAAAACTTTAAACAGTACCATTTGAAAGTATTCAGGTAGGCACTTGCACTACATGCTTTTGTGAATGCATCCATAAATATGACCACAAAAGAGGTAGGTATAGTGTGTATGGGTTTGGCAAAGTCAGCAGATAGAGTATTGGTATTCGTTGGCTTAGCGGTTGGGGGGGAGGGTTCCAAATGAGTTTGGGCCCCCCCAAAAAAATCCTCTTGCACTCTGCCTGAATTTAAGGACAGCACTAACATTTGGACACATTTTAGGGGGTGTTTAGAGTAAGCACTACAATGGAGCTGACAAAATACATTGTTAAGTTACTAGGCTAGGTGTGTATGGGCCCAGGATAGCATGCTGGGGAGGTTAGTGAAGGCAAATTTGCATGAAGGACAAAAAAGGAACTTTAAAAGCTTACAGCATGCATGAGGACAAAGAGGACATTCACAACATATTACAAGCATGGTAATTATGGAATGAAGAAATTAATACAATACATTAGCAAACATTAAATACATAGAATGTGATGTTAAAGATTAAAACTGCCCTGAATATAGTCCTTCTGCAGGACTTGAATGATGGCAGAACAGGTCTCTGGAATAATGATTCCCAGAGCCTGGGGGGAGATTCCAGTAGTGAACTTGAGGTCCTGGAGACTTCTCCCCATCGCCAAGTACCGCAAGGTGGTGACGAGCCTTTGCTCAGGAGAAATGGCTTGCCGCATGCAGGTGTCCTGCTTCGTAATATAAGGGGTCAGCAAAGCCAATAGACGGTGAAAGACGGGGTCCATCATCCGGAGATAATTCCTGAAATCACCAGGATTATTCTCCTGGAGCTCCCGCAGCAAAGGCATATGACAGAATTGGTCACGCTGGAGTAACCAATTCTTGGTCCATGAACTCCTCCCCACCCTGTTCATGGACTGGGCTTGGGTCAAAGAATGAACCCCAACACCAAGCTCCCGCATAGCACAAACTCTACGACGAGTACGTACCCGCAACATGGCTTCAAAACGGTCGGCTGGTCAGAACGAAGGCCTCTAGATTTGATGGTGCTGTTAGGGATCATCAAAGATTTGAATATTTTTTAATAACCTAACCCTGACTTGTACTTCTCAACAACATTGTCCCTTACTTGTTTGGAGAGTTCCTTGGTCTTCATGGCAGTGTTTGGTTAGCGGTGCCTCTTGCTTAAGTGATGTAGCCTCTGGGGCCTTTCAAAAAGGTGTGTATATGTAATGACAGATCCTGTGACACTTAGATTGCACACAGGTGGGCATCATTTCACTGATTATGTGACTTCTGAAGGTAATTGGTTGCACCAGAGCTTTTTATGGGCTTCATAACAAAGGGGATGAATACATACGCACATGCCAATTATCAGTTTTTTATTTCTGAAAAATAGTTTAATGTATATATTTTTCTAATTTTACTTCACCAACTTAGACTATTGTGTTCTGATCCATCACATATAATTTAGATTAAAAAAACACTGAACTAAAGGCTGTAATGTAACAAAATAGGTAAAAAGCCAAGGGTTGAATACTTTTGCAAGGCACTGTAGTGACAATGCTGCCTCCTGCCAAGGTGTAATGCCGCGTACACACGACCGGTTTTGCCGTCGGAAAAAGGTGAACTCCACTCAAGCGGTCTTGCCTACACACGTTCAAACCAAAGTCCGACCGTCCAGAACGCGTTGACGTCCAGCGCGTACGACGGGTCTAGAAAATAGAAGTGTAATAGCGAGTGCGCCACCCTTTGGGCTCCTTTTGCTAATCTTGTGTTTATCTCGTGTTAGTAGAAGTTTGGTGAGAGATGATTTGCGCTTTTCAGCTTTCGTGCTTTCCAGTCCATTACTGCTCTTCAATTTATGCTTGTGGGTTTGTATCTGCTTTTCAGAGTGTGTAGACAGTTTGTATCTGTTTTTTCAGTGTGTTCTTGTCAGCTCGTTTCTGATTTTCAGCTCGCTCTTAACAGGCCTTCGTTCTGACCAGCCGACCGTTTTGAAGCCATGTTGCGGGTACGTACTCATTGTAGAGTTTGTGCTATGCGGGTGCTTGGTGTTGAGGTTCATTCTTTGACCCAAGCCCAGTCCATGAACAGGGTGGGGAGGAGTTCATGGACCAAGAATTGGTTACTCCAGCGTGACCAATTCTCTCATATGCCTTTGCTGTGTGAGATCCAAGAGAATAATCCTGATGATTTCAGGAACTTTCTCAGGATGTTGGACCCCATTTTTCACAGTCTGTTTGCTGACCCCTTATATTAGCAGGCAGGATACCTGCATGAGGCAAGCCATCACTCCGGAGCAGAGGCTAGTCGCCACGTTGTGGTACTTGGCGACTAGGAGAAGTCTACAGGACCTCAAGTTCTCGACAGGCATCTCCCCCCAGGCTCTGGGGATCATTATCCCAGAGACCTGTTCTGCTATCATTCAGGCCCTGCAGAAGTACTATATTAAGGTAAGTTTTCTCCTTTAACATCACATTCTATTGTATTTAATGTTTGCTAATGTTTTCTATTTCTTTCCTCATTCCATAATTACCATGATTGTAATATGCTGTGAATGTCCCCTTTGTTCTCATGCATGCTGTAATTGTTTAGAATGCTCCTTTTTTGTCCTTCATGCATATTTCCCTTCACTAACCTCCCCAGCATGCTATCCTGGGCCCATACATACCTAGCCTAGCCACTTAACAATGTATTTTGTCAGCCCATTGTAGTGCTTTACCCCAAACACCCCCTAAAATGTGTCCAAATGTATTTGTTGTCCTTAAATTCATGCAGAGTGCCAGAGGCTTTTTTTTGAGGTCCCAAACTGAGCTCCAACCCTCCCCCCTAAAATGTTTACAATGGGCCATCAAAGGGGGGGGGTGTCTGATAAGTGGGCCTTATATTTTTGGCTTTAAATACTCCTTAAAATGAATGTTATACTGATGTTGGCAAAGAATGTTTGTGTCTAATCTGCTTACAATGTTATGTTCAAAAGTACTAATATTTTTTTGTCTGTTTTGACTCCACAGTTTCCTTCAACGCCACAGGAATGACAGATTGTGGCCTCCCATTTTGCCGACTGTTGGGACTTTCCCAACTGTGGAGGGGCTATAGATGGGAAGCACATCCACATCGTGCCACCACCCCATTCGGGGTCTTACTATTATAACTATAAGGGGTTTAATAGTATAGTGTTAATGGCGGTGGTGTCGGCACAATATGAGTTCCTCTATGTGGACGTGGGAAGAATGGCTGGATGTCGGATGGACGAGTCTTTGCCCAGACGGAGTTTTAACAACGGCTCTAGAGTGGTGGCCTGGGATTGCCACCTGATGCGGACAACGTTGAAGGACTCACGTTCGTCTCTCTTGCTGATGAAGTGTTCGATCTGGGCGACGACCTGATGAGGCCAATCCCCCAGAGGACCCTCACCCCCCGGAGAGGAGGGATTTTAACTACCGGCTGGCCAGAGCCCGAAGAGTTGTTGAGAATGCCTTCAGGATAATGGGCAGCTGGTTCCGCCTGTTTTGGACAGCCATACACATGGCGGACTACAAACTGAACCACATAATCTTATGCTGCTGCATCTTGCACAACTTTTTACACAAAAATGCACACAAATATATAACCTCATTTGGGCCTGAGGCAGGACATCCTGCTAATCCCCTGACGGGCCTTGATACTGGCCATCCTGGGTTGGCACCCCAAAGCGCCCGTGGAGTTCGGGAGAAATATGTTAATTATTTTACGGCTAGGGGGGCCATTGCAATGCCAGACAATGTCTAAATATTTTTTTACAAATAAAAAAATTATATCTGATAAAATCTTGCATTTTCTTTATTGCTTGTGTTTCTTTTTGGCTGTCTCCTAGGTTCTCCTAGTGCACTTGTAGTGCCAAGTGGACTTTCCTTTAGTAAATAAGCCCCATTGTCACTGTAAACGCAAAATGACTTACAAAACTGGTATTGAGCATTGAAAGAAGAAGCCACACATTGTTGATTATCAAAATTTTTACTCTGTGCACATTCACATGTGCGTTATAACATTTTTTAGAAAAGTATATATTTTTTTCTCAACTTTTTTTTTTTTTTAGAAACAGGCATGTTTTAAAAGATAACATACACAACTCTGGAACTTACAAAGTTCAATGTATAAAAACTGAAGGCAATATCAGACATTATAGTGTCAAAAATGTCTTGATATTGCCTTCATCAGATGGGGTGATGTCACCCCTGTAAAAGCCAAATTTTGAAGATGCACACAAATTGGAAGTCCAAAGGGGTATTTCCCTCCTGATCCTATGCCTAATGTTAACATGTGCTATCTCCCATCATGGGGCATCACTGGACGTGTTTTGGGGGTTCAACCCCTTCCTCTCACCTACTAGAGTTATGAGGAAGGGGTTGCATCCACAAAACGCATACATTGAGATCCCCTGATGGCAAATAGCACATGTTGACACACCGTGTGCATCTTCAAAATTTGGCTTTTAAAATGTAAAAAAGAAAATATGGTTTAGTCCAACAAATGGGAAAATGGATGGGATTTGAAAGCAATTTATATTCTCCCCAGTACATCTATCATCTTCTTCATTTGTTCTATAACATTCAGTTTCTTCCTTTATAATGTCTATTTCACCATTCCACACCATGATGTCGTGGATGAGCCTTTGGGTGCTGTCACTTGTGAAAGGTTCAGCTTTCTCTTCAATAACCAGCACATCACCTAAAAATTGGTTAAAAGACATGTATCATAAATATGCAGGCATACATAGATTACCTGAAGCTTGGGTGTCAGACACTCACCTGTTTGGGTGACAATCTCGCCCACTTCCTCCACCTCTCCTTCCTCCAGATCCTCGGGGGGTCTTTTGCTGATTTCCCCTTCTTAGTGATGTGGGGGGTCCCAGGTGTCCTCTGAGTGGTGTCCTCCGAGTCTTTTCTCCCCTATGAGAATGAAACAAAAGGTATACTTAGCACACAGATATTTGAGTCCAGAAATAGGAATATGAAACATTGCTGGGAAGTGGGGTACAATTGTCTGTTTTGGGTAGAGTTCCAAGCTGAAGACATGATTTTTTACCTCACCAAAGCTGGAATACTTACCTTTTTGTGACAATTTTCACACATGGAGACACCCCAAGTATCCACTGGAGCAGCTGTGTGGGACACCTTAAAAAGTTTGTTCTTGAGTCCCACACTAGTGCTCCTGAGTCCAGATGTGTAAAAAGCTGCTGCGTGTCCTCTCCTTACATTACACTGAATCAAGCTTGCATTTCATTCTAGTTACAAACACATCTAGACAGCAATGTACAAAACTTAATTTTATACAAATAGGCATGACCAAATGTATTTAACCTGTATCTGTCCAAAACATCGTATTTAATGAGAGAACAATGTTTCCTACGACCGATTACTGTGCCCACGAACATGAAATTCGCCATTTTAAACTGTACAACAGTAAAGAAAAGCACATGGCGCAGCATGCAAGTAATAATAATGATAGGAACACGCACGACAAGTACTTACTTTTTAGAAGCACTCTCTTTATTCCTCTATACTGATCCGGCTCCCTCAGTTTCAGGTCAGACCCGCGTTTCCTTAATTGCTCCTTGGAGCATCGTACCCCAAAATTCTGCCGCAGACTCTTCACAACTTTCGTCATGATCTTGACCTTTCGCAAATTAGGGTTTAGGTACGGTCCATGCTTCCCATCATAGTCGTTCCTCCGCAAGATGTACACCATCTTCACCATCTCTTCAAAGGCCATATTGGAGGCCTTAAATCTCCTCCTCCGGGATCGTGTTGTTTCGGGCTTCGGGCTCTCCTCCTCCTCATTACAGGAATAATTTCCACACACCTGCTCTTTATCCACCATGTTGCTCCTACTGCGCGCCGAAGAGAGAAGGGGCGGGGAATATTCGAGAAAGAATGTCAGGGGCGGGCAACGTGGGCGGAGTTTCATGCATGCACAGTCTTTATCAAGCTAATACGCATGTGTCATACGTACAATCTGTGTGTGGAGGAAGGACAAACGGAAGTGGCGAGTGTCCTAAACGAAGGTAAAATTTGAACTTGGCCCATCACAGTTGTTCCTAATTTTTACAGACAGTCTATTGACTTGAATGGTACCAGCT
Source organism: Lithobates clamitans (assembly GCA_037952925.1). Taxonomy (NCBI): domain Eukaryota; kingdom Metazoa; phylum Chordata; class Amphibia; order Anura; family Ranidae; genus Lithobates; species Lithobates clamitans. The sequence continues at coordinate 2,845,401 of JBBGZY010000846.1, forward strand.
GATTGGAGAAAAGCCAATGTAGCACCAATATTTAAAAAGGGCCCAAAAAACATCCCTGGGAATTACAGACCAGTTAGCCTAGCATCAATAGTATGTAAAATCTTGGAGGGGATGATAAGGGACTATATACAAGATTTTAGTAATAAGAACGATATCATTAGCAGTAATCAGCATGGATTCATGAAGAATCGTTCTTGCCAAACCAATCTATTAACCTTCTATGAGGAGGTGAGTTGCCATCTAGATAAAGGAAGGCCCTTAGATGTGGTGTATCTGGATTTTGCAAAAGCATTTGACACAGTTCCCCATAAACGTTTACTGTACAAAATAGGGTCCGTTGGCATGGACCATAGGGTGCGTACCTGGATTGAAAACTGGCTACAAGGGTGTGTTCAGAGGGTGGTGATAAATGGGGAGTACTCAGAATGGTCAGGGGTGGGTAGTGGGGTTCCCCAGGGTTCTGTGCTGGGACCAATCCTATTTAATTTGTTTATAAACGATCTGGAGGATGGGATAAACAGTTCAATCTCTGTATTTGCAGACGATACTAAGCTAAGCAGGGCAATAACTTCTCCGCAGGATGTGGAAACCTTGCAAAAAGACCTGAACAAATTAATGGGATGGGCGACTACATGGCAAATGAGGTTCAATGTAGAAAAATGTAAAATAATGCATTTGGGTGGCAAAAATATGAATGCAATCTATACACTGGGGGGAGAACCTCTGGGGGAATCTAGGATGGAAAAGGACCTGGGGGTCCTAGTAGATGATAGGCTCAGCAATGGCATGCAATGCCAAGCTGCTGCTAATAAAGCAAACAGAATATTGGCATGTATTAAAAGGGGGATCAACTCCAGAGATAAAACGATAATTCTCCCGCTCTATAAGACTCTGGTCCGGCCACACCTGGAATATGCTGTCCAGTTCTGGGCACCAGTCCTCAGGAAGGATGTACTGGAAATGGAGCGAGTACAAAGAAGGGCAACAAAGCTAATAAAGGGTCTGGAGGATCTTAGTTATGAGGAAAGGTTGCGAGCGTTGAACTTATTCTCTCTGGAGAAGAGACGCTTGAGAGGGGATATGATTTCAATTTACAAATACTGTACTGGTGACCCCACAATAGGGATAAAACTTTTTCGCAGAAGAGAGTTTAATAAGACTCTGGGCCACTCATTACAATTAGAAGAAAAGAGGTTTAACCTTAAACTACGTAGAGGGTTCTTTACTGTAAGAGCGGTAAGGATGTGGAATTCCCTTCCACAGGCGGTGGTCTCAGCGGGGAGCATTGATAGCTTCAAGAAACTATTAGATAATCACCTGAATGACCACAACATACAGGGATATGTAAGGTAATACTGACACATAATCACACACATAGGTTGGACTTGATGGACGTGTGTCTTTTTTCAACCTCACCTGCTATGTAACAGTGGCCTATACTGCTTCAAGATTAAGGCCTATATTGGGATATGATAATGAGAGTTTAGGCTGACATTAGTGTTTTTGTCTTGTGTATTGTCTTACAGCAAAGATGAATCACTTTAAGGACCCAGAATTCATGGCTAGTTTCATAGACAGATAAGGGGAGATGAGGAATTTGTAGGAGGGGAAAAACACCTTATATTATAATAAACAAGCTGGGAGGACAACGCTGGAGAAACTTCTGGAATTTGTGAAGACTCGGGTCCCCGATGCAACCATCCAGTTTTTGGAAAGTAAAATTGGGATCTTGAGGAACATGTATAAGAAGGAGCATAATAAGATCCAGAAATCACTCAGATCAGGAGCATCAGCAGCGCAAGTGTATGTACCCAGGCTGTGGTACTTCAACAAACTGCGGTTTCTGGATGACCAGACTGAAGCCAGGGAATCACTTTCTACCCTACCCTGCAGCCTTCCCTCCACCTTTCCCTTAACCCCAGCAGAGGCTGACGAGGAACAACCTGGGCCTTCCATCCTGGAAGAAGTGGATGCGCCCAGCTGGAGCCAGGTATATTTTTTTACTACATATTTATTGTCCTAATATTAATGATGTTAACTAGATATTATAATTGATAACTAATTAATGATTTAAAAGCAAGTGATTTACATATCAATAGACAGTAGTGGCCAACAATGATTTGAACAAGAATGAAAAATGCTGGGGTCAGAATGATAGTCTTTTCTATTTATTAACATTCAATTTGCAAGTCATGAGCTAAAAATTGTGTGTGATCGATGAAGCAAAAACTCAAACTATGTCCCTTTTTTATACATAGGATGAGCTCTGCCAGGAGGGTCTGGAAGGTGGCAACCAGGAGGAGGCTGTGCCCAGTGTCAGCCAGGAGGTGGCCGTGCCCAGTGACAGCCAGGAGGAGGCAGTGCCCAGTGACAGCCAGGAGGTGGCCGTGTCCAGTGACAGCCAGGAGGTGGGCGGGCCCAGTGTCAGCCAGGAGGTGGCTGGCCCCAGTAGGAGCCTCACCCAATCCGAAGTGCCTCCCCTCTGCCTTCAAACAAAAAGGCCCAGGAAGGGGACGAGGATGGAGGAGGCAGCAATGGGCCTCATTACGGAAGCGAGTGATGTCCTCAGAAGCCAACCCGATGCTGAAGAGGCCTATGGCTGCTATCTAGCCACAAGATTGTTGAAATTGGAGGAGAGCCAACGCTTCCTCTTTGAGGCAATTATTTTTGAGGCCCTTCGGAAGGGGTTGAGGGGCCAGCTGACAGAGCTGACAGAGAACAGCCACATATATGATCTCACCCATCCTCCTCCTCCTCCTGCCACAAGTCCACCACCAGAGCCACAACCTCCAAGGAAGGCTGCAGGGAAGGCTGCAGGGAAAGCTGCAGGGAAGCATGGAGGGAAGGCTGCAGGGAAGAGAAAAAAGTGATGACCTGGGTTCAGTCTGGTCTGACAGAAGATGCAGGCTGGTGTAATACCACAGCCTAGGGACATATATGTCATCTGCTGCTGGTCCTGATCTCTGGGAGTCCTGGATCAGATTGGGCTCCAAATTATATGGACTCCTCAAGATAACAATTTTTGTTTCAACAGACTTGATGTGTGCCCTGGGGCCAAAAAGGTTTTGCAAATTCCAAAAGTTTCTCCAGCATTGCCTTCCTCTTTATTTTGTTACCCAGAATAAATGGATAGTTTATTTTCTGAAAATACTTGCCTATGTGTTTTTATAAAAATAGGACAGATTGTTTGTGAGTATGCAGGTACATTTCAAAAATACAATGTCAAATTAACAAGGGACACCAACCAACCTCCTTGAGGTTACAAAATACAAGATAATAATGTTATTGTGGTAACTTGACACACCAAAAAAAAAAAAGATATTATGGAGATCAGTAGAAAATAATTTTGCAATAATCCAATAAAAGGAGATCTTAATAAAATAAAAAATTCTAAAAAAACATGACTATAAAAAATATTTCAAAACATTATTCTGGAGATCTGGCTTTAAAATTATAAAAGATTATTCATGAGATCACAAGAAATAATAAAGAAATAAGTTTGTGAGAACTCTGTGTGAATATCAGCAGCAAAACAAGTTCATTCTTCTAGCATTATAAAGCACAAAAGAATGCGCTGCATTAAAAGATCACAGAATTTGCAGCGTGAGGAATGTGCTATCTCCATTATGAATGCTAGTTTTACCAGACCGAGCGCTTCCGTCTCGTACTTGCTTCTGAGCATGCAGCGTTTTTGGTACGTTAGAACAGCATACAGACGAGCGGGTTTCCCGATAGTAATTAGTTCCGTCGGAAAAATTTAGAACATGTTCACTATCTAAGTCCGTCAAAATTTTTGACGGAAAAAGTCAGATGGGGCATACACACGGTCGGAAAATACGATGAAAAGCTCCCATTGGACTTTTTCTGACGGACATTCCATTCGTGTGTACGCGGCATAAGAATTTTGTGTCACTCAGGGTTCTCAATCAGACAGATTGAGGGGCTCTAGGATGCTTGTCTCATTCGATAAGAAATTGTTATTCCAGTTTATTTAACAGCTGGTAAAACCCAGGTTGGAATATACGCTTATTAAGATTTTTTTTTTTTTTACCAAAAACATGTAACAGAATATATATTGGCATAAATTTATGAAGAAATTTGACTTTTCTCAATTTTTTTAGTGGATATGTTTTAAAGCGGAAAGTAAAAAATATATATATATATTTTTAAATTGTTGGTCTTTTTTTGTTTATAGTGCAAAAAATAAAAATTGCAGAGGTTATCAAAATACCACCAAAAGAAAGCTCTATTTTTGGGGGAAAAAAATGACACAAATTGTATTTGGATATAGCGATGCATGAATGGCCTGGTCATGAAGGGGGTACATTTTCCAGAGGTCAAAGGATTAAAGTAGTATTAAAGCTTTTTTTTTTCCAAAATAACAAACATGTTATACTTACCTGCTCTGTGCAGTGGTTTTTCACAGAGCAGCTCTGATCCTCCTTTTTTTCAGGTCCCCCGTCGGTGCTCCTGGCTCCTCCCCCTTGAGCAGTGCCCCCAGAGAAAGCCACTTGCCCTGGGGGAACCACTACGTGCTCGATCCCGTCCATAAGACACATAGAGCCATGGCTCAGCCCCGCTCTCTCCTCATTGGCTCACTGACTGTGATTGACAGCAGTGGGAGCCAATCGGCTCCCATTGCTGTCTCAGCCAATGAGGAGGGAGAGTCCCCGGACTGCTGAGTCTATCATGAACATTGCTGGATTTGGGGGCTCAGGTAAGGATTGGAGGGCTGGGGGAGGCTGCAGCACACAGAAGGTTTTTTACCGTCATGCTTGGAATGCATGAAGGTAAAAAACCTTCAGCATTTAGAACCACTTTAATGTTTACATATTGTTTATACTGTTTAAATATTGATTGTCTGAGTTTATAATAGGTATTTTTGTGATATAGCAATATGTCAGTAAAAAAAATGTGCTCTGTCAGTAAATGTTCCAAAAAAAGTAATGGGGGGGGGGGGGGGGGGTGTTGGCAACAATGGCTCTAGGAAGTGTTGCTTCAGACCTAATGCTAAGCATCCACGCTGCGCAATAGTGAGAGGGAGAGAATGTGCATTATTTTACAAATCTTTTGGCAGATGACACAGCGCCTGTGTAGGACTCTAATTTGTGTATCTGTCTTTTTGACTGGACTTGTCATTTAACCCCTTAATGCCGACACCTCTTAGCCCTTTAAGGGGTTTCTGATGCCAGGAGGCGGGAATGGGGGGTAAATGATCATGTGACCATCATGATTCGCTGTCACAGCAGTTACATGATTGGAAAGTACCAGATTGCAAGTATTGTTCCCCCACTCCAAACTCACTCATCCATGTCTTTATGGACCTTGTTTGTGCACTGATGCGCAGCCATGTTGGAACAGGAAGGGGCCATCCCCAAACTGTTCCCACAAAGTTGGGAGCAATAAATTGACCAAAATGTCTTGGTATGCTGACGCCTTATGAGTTCCTTTCACTGGCCAAGCCCAGCCCCTGAAAACAACCCCACACCATAATCCCCTCTCCACCAAATGATTTGGACCAGTGCACAAAGCAAGGTCCATAAAGACATGGATAAGCGAGTTTGGGGTGGAGGAACCTGACCAACTTACACAGAGTCCTGACCTTAACCCGATAGAACACCTTTGACAGGAATTAGAACAGAGACTGCGAGCCCGGCCTCGTCGTTCAACATCAGTGCACTGAGTTGGAAAAAGGCTCACCCTCTTATGTCAGTATTTTGTTGGACCACCTTTTGCTTTAATTACAGCCTTTAGTCTGTTGGGATATGTCTCTACTAACTTTGCACATCTAGACTTTGCAATACTTGCCCACTCTTCTTTGCAGAACTGCTCAAGTTCAGTCAAATTTGATGGTGACCCTTTGTGGACTGCAGTCTTCAAGTCATTCCACAGATTTTCAATGGTGTTTAAGTTAGAGCTTTGACTAAGCCATGCAAGGACACTCACCTTTTTCTCCTTCGACCACTTTGTGGTCATTTTTGCTGTGTGCTTTGTGTCATGTTGGAAGGTAAACCTTCTTCCCATTGACAACTTTCTGGCAGAGGGCAGCAGATTTTCCTCAAGAATTTGATGGTGTCTTGCTCCATGCATTTTTCTTCACACACACAGTGCCTGTGTAAGATTATTATCTGTTTATCTGTCTTTTTGACTGGACTTGTCATTTAACCCCTTAATGCCGACACCTCTTGGCCCTTTAAGGGGTTTCTGATGCCAGGAGGCGGGAAGGGGTTTCTGATCATGTGACCGTCATGATTCGCTGTCACAGCAGTCACATGATTGTAAAGTTCCCGATCGCAAGTAGTTGCGATTATGAGCTTTCTGTTAGGTGTCCATAACTGCATCGAGAGCACACACAGTGTGCGCTCTCAGCACAGGTTTGTTTACATCTTGGTACACAAATATGTGGCCTCTCAGCGTCAATGCCAACCTGCCGAAAGGCCACATATTTGTGTACTGTCCGTGCAGCACAATAGGGGGACGATTATAATGTACTGTACATTATTTTACTAAATCTTTCAGCAGGTGACACAGCACCTGTGTAGGACTTTTATCTGTGTATCTGTCTGTTTGACTGAAATTGTCTTTTAATAAAGCAGGAATATGGCTGGTATCTGTAGATAAGAGTTCTGAGAGATATATGTGGTTTGGAGCTCTTAAAGCAGGAACTATACAGCTCTAGTTGTCCCATCACCATGTCTGCTTTCCTCCAACTGCCACTTTGTGCAACGAGTAAATGTATTTCTTAAGAAACCATATATTTCTCATATCTGTATAGTGGTTACCTAACGGTTTTAGATAACTGTTGCTTCCAAGTTGTGTGTGTATATACTATATTGTCAAAAGTATTGTGACGCCTACCTTTACACACACATTAACTTTAATGGCATCCCAGTCTTAGTTTGTAGGGTTCAATATTGAGTTGGCCCACCCTTTGCAGCTATAACAGCTTCAACTCTTCTGGAAAGGCTGTCCACAAAGTTTAGGCGTGTGTCTATGGGACATTTGACCAATCTTCCAGAAGGGCATTTGTTAGGTCCACCTTTTGCTTTAATTACAGTCTTTAGTCTGTTGGGATATGTCTCTACTAACTTTGCACATGTAGACTTTGCAATATTTGCCCACTCTTCTTTGCAGAAGTGCTCAAGTTCAGTCAGATTTGATGGTGACTGTTTGTGGACCGCAGTCTTCAAGTCATTCCACAGATTTTCAATGGGGTTTAAGTCGGAGCTCTGACTAAGCCATGCAAGGACACTCACGTTTTTGGAAGATTATTTGCAATCTCCTGACACTTTATGCCTGTTTTTACTCTGCATTTTGTAAGTATCCACTCTACTTGCGCAATAAAAAATATTGCCAAATGGTACTTCACTATAGTTCCCTCCTTTTATTTCATTCTGGGTACTAATGTCTATGGATGATTATCATGAGCATGTGAGAGCTGCCTGGTGAATTGATGTAAAGCTGTCATCCCTGGCCACCATTATAAACCTGAAACGACCCTTAGACTGAAAAGCTAGGGGTCCATTCCATCCGGTGAGTGGGGACACAGGAGGGGGTGGTGGGCACCTTGAATTGTTGGAGCACTTTGCACTTTATGGATTGGAGCACATTGTTCACTTTTATATGGACATTCACTTACTAATGAATTGTATTATATGATTTTTTAAATCATTGTTTATTATTGCGAGTGCTGTAATATATATATGTTTCTGTTTTGACAAGTGAATAGCACCTTGTGTACAGCAGCTGCAAGATATATTTTTGTAAAAATCTTTTTCACAACACTGTCAGGAGGGGTAGAGGGGGAAGTGCCAGAGAGGCCGATCCAGGACTGGAGCATCCCAATAAGTACGCTCCATTGAGTGACATTGGTGAAACCAGTCAGGGACCAGCACTGCTGGAGATAAGGAACTCTCCTAGCTGCCAGGGGAAGAACTCCTCCAGTGAGAGTGGGGGGGCAGCAAAGGGAAAGGAAAGACAGATTCTGGTGGTAGGGGACTCAATTCTTAGAAGGACAGAGAGGGCAATCTGTAACCAAGACCTGAAGCGCCGAACAGTATGTTGTCTACCGGGCGCTCGGGTTCGGCACATCACGGATCTTGTGGACAGATTTTTGGGAGGGGCTGGGGAAGACCCGGCTGTCATGGTGCACGTTGGCACCAATGACAAAGTCAGAGGCAGATGGAGTGTCCTAAAGAACGATTTTAGGGACTTAGGTGCTAAATTGAGGAAAAGGACCTCCAAGGTAGTATTCTCAGGAATACTACCGGTACATCGAGCCACACCAGAAAGGCAGAGGGAGATTAGGGAAGTGAACAAGTGGCTGAAGAGCTGGTGTAGTAAGGAGGGGTTTGGTTTCCTGGAGGACTGGGCCGACTTCTCAGTCGGTAACCGGTACTATAGAAGGGACGGACTGCACCTAAATGAGGAGGGTGCAGATCTGCTGGGAATGAAGATGGCCAAAAAGTTAGAGGGGTTTTTAAACTAGGCGATGGGGGGGAGGGTCCAGAGACAGTGATAGCCAGCGCGGAAGATATTCCAGAGGGTAGTATTGGGGGCATTAGTGGTAGGTTAACCAAAGCACAAAAACACAAGGTGAGTATAGTAGCAAGTCCTAGTTGCAATTTTGAAACACCCAATACGAGGACAATATGCGACCGGTCTATGTGGCATGTTCACCAATGCCAGGAGCATGGCGGACAAGATGGGTGAACTAGAGATACTGTTGTACAAGGAGGATTTGGATTTTGTGAGAATTTCAGAGACCTGATTCAACAGCTCTCATGATTGGCTGGCAAACATTCAAGGGTATACCCTATGCCGCAAGGATAGAGAGGGTAAAAAAGGGGGAGGGGTATGCCTATATATCAAGAATAATGTAAAATCGAATGTGAGAGATGACATCACTGAGGGAGCTAGAGAGGAGGTGGAATCCTTATGGGTAGAGCATCAAAGGGATGAAGCTAAGGGGAAAATAATACTGGGAGTATGCTATAGGCCCCCTAACCTGAGGGAGGAAGTGGAGACGGATCTCCTATCACAAATTGGATTAGCAGCAAGGATGGGAAGTGTTATCATAATGGGGGATTTTAATTATCCAGACTGGGCGGAGGGAACCGCGCATTCATTTAAGGCTCGCCAGTTCCTTAATGTCTTGCAAGACAATTTTATGGGTCAGATGGTAGACGCACCAACTAGAAATAAAACATTACTGGATCTACTGATTACCAACAATACAGACCTGATCACAGATGTGGAAATACGGGGCAATTTAGGTAACAGCGATCACAGGTCAATTAGTTTCAGTATAAATCACACAAATAGGAAACATGAAGGGATTACAAAGACACTGAATTTCAAAAGAGCCAACTTCCCTAAACTACAAACCTTGCTAAAAGGCATAAATTGGGATAAAATATTAGGAACAAAGAATACGGAGGAGAGATGGGTTTGCTTTAAGAGCATATTAAATAAGGGCATTAGCCAATGTATCCCATTGGGTAATAAATTTAAAAGAGTGAACAAAAATCCTGGATGGCTTAACTCCAATGTAAAAATGCATATAAAATCAAAGGAGAAGGCCTTCAAAAAATACAAGGTTGAGGGACATCCTCAGCACCTCAGACTTTATAAAGAATGCAATAAGAAATGTAAGGGTGCAATTAGGACGGCTAAGATAGAACATGAAAGACACATAGCGGAGGAGAGCAAAAAAAATCCCAAGATATTCTTTAAGTATGTAAACAGTAAAAAAGGGAGGACAGACCATATTGGCCCCATAAAGAATGAGGAAGGACATCTGGTTACAAAGGATGGGGAGATGGCGAAGGTATTGAATTTATACTTCTCCTCAGTCTTCAGGAGTGAATTGGGGGGCTTCAGTAACCAAAACTGCAGTGTTTATCCTCATGACACAACACAGGAAGCACCTCCATGGTTAACAGAGGACGGAATTAAAATTAGACTTGAGAAACCTAACATTAATAAATCACCGGGACCAGATGGCTTGCATCCGAGGGTACTTAGGGAACTCAGTCAGGTGATTGCCAGACCGTTGTTCCTAATTTTTACAGACAGTCTATTGATTGGAATGGTACCAGCTGATTGGAGAAAAGCCAATGTAGCACCAATATTTAAAAAGGGCCCAAAAAACATCCCTGGGAATTATAGACCAGTTAGCCTAACATCAATAGTATGTAAACTCTTGGAGGGGATGATAAGGGACTATATACAAGATTTTAGTAATAAGAACGATACCATTAGCGGTAATCAGCATGGATTCATGAAGAATCGTTCTTGCCAAACCAATCTATTAACCTTCTATGAGGAGGTGAGTTGCCATCTAGATAAAGGAAGGCCCGTAGACGTGGTGTATCTGGATTTTGCAAAAGCATTTGACACAGTTCCCCATAAACGTTTACTGCACAAAATAAGGTCCGTTGGCATGGACCATAGGGTGAGTACATGGATTGAAAACTGGCTACAAGGGCGTGTTCAGAGGGTGGTGATAAATGGGGAATACTCAGAATGGTCAGGTGTGGGTAGTGGGGTTCCCCAGGGTTCTGTGCTGGGACCAATCCTATTTAATTTGTTTATAAACGACCTGGAGGATGGGAATAACAGTTCAATCTCTGTATTTGCAGACGATACTAAGCTATGCAGGGCAATAACTTCGCAGGATGTGGAAAACTTGCAAAAAGACCTGAACAAATTAATGGGGTGGGCGACTACATGGCAAATGAGGTTCAATGTAGAAAAATGTAAAATAATGCATTTGGATGGCAAAAATATGAATGCAATCTATACACTGGGGGGAGAACCTCTGGGGGAATCTAGGATGTAAAAGGACCTGGGGGTCCTAGTAGATGATAGGCTCAGCAATGGCATGCAATGCCAAGCTGCTGCTAATAAAGCAAACAGAATATTGGCATGCATTAAAAGGGGGATCAACTCCAGAGATAAAACGATAATTCTCCCGCTCTACAAGACTCTGGTCCGGCCGCACCTGGAGTATGCTGTCCAGTTCTGGGCACCAGTCCTCAGGAAGGATGTACTGGAAATGGAGCGAGTACAAAGAAGGGCAACAAAGCTAATAAAGGGTCTGGAGGATCTTAGTTATGAGGAAAGGTTGCGAGCGCTGAACTTATTCTGTCTGGAGAAGAGACGCTTGAGAGGGGATATGATTTCAATTTACAAATACTGTACTGGTGACCCCACAATAGGGATAAAACTTTTTCGCAGAAGAGAGTTTAATAAGACTCGGGGCCACTCATTACAATTAGAAGAAAAGAGGTTTAACCTTAAACTACGTAGAGGGTTCTTTACTGTAATGCCCCGTACACACGGTCGGATTTTCCGACGAATAATGTGTGATAGGACCTTGTTGTCGGAAATTCAGACCGTGTGTGGGCTCCATCACACATTTTCCATCGGAATTTCCGACACACAAAGTTTGAGAGCAGGATATAAAAATTTCCGACAACAAAATCCGTTGTCGGAAATTCCGATCGTGTGTACACAAATCCGACCGACAAAGTGCCACGCATGCTCAGAATAAATAAAGAGATGAAAGCTATTGGCCACTGCCCCGTTTATAGTCCCGACGTACGTGTTTTACGTCACCACGTTCAGAACGATCAGATTTTCCGACAACTTTGTGTGACCGTGTGTATGCAAGACAAGTTTGAGCCAACATCCGTCGGAAAAAATCCTAGGATTTTGTTGTCGGAATGTCCAAACAAAGTCCGACCGTGTGTACGGGGCATAAGAGCTGCAAGGATGTGGAATTCCCTTCCACAGGCGGTGGTCTCAGCGGGGAGCATTGATAGCTTCAAGAAACTATTAGATAATCACCTGAATGACCGCAACATACAGGGATATGTAATGCAATACTGACACATAATCACACACATAGGTTGGACTTGATGGACGTGTGTCTTTTTTCAACCTCACCTACTATGTAACTATGTAACAATTATTTCACTTCTAGCGCGAGTATATATATTTAGAATGTATTTTGTTCACAGTTTTTCTCTTCTTTCTTTTTGAGTGCACTCAGCAGCTATGGAAGTTTTTAATTTTGTCACTAATAGAGTTATTGATGCAGATGAATTTTTTCACATACAAATGGCAGTTCAGATTTAAATCATGATTTTAAGGTTCTTAGATAAACAAATCAGAACCTGGTGGGATGTGTTCACTTTTGCCAAATATGTCAAAGATGGCATCACTCCCAGGAGACTCAGATGGGATATAGCTCCCAATGATGGCATGACTAGCAGTGAATTGGAGGTGGAATGGTACTCTTTTTTTCAACCTCACTGAAAAAAGATTACTAGAGCTTCTGATATCTCGGAAAGAAAAGAAACTCAAGCTATTGGAAGCCAATATCAATGCTGTCAAAGCCAAGCTAGTACCTTGATGAGTCGAATTTAAAGATAAAATGAAACATATACAAGATTTTGTTGGTAAAGTAGATAAAGAAACCCAAAAGAAAAAAAATGAAATAGTATATGAGGGATACTAAGGGTTATAAGACCAATAAGGTGTACAAATGGCAGGATGCCATAGAAGCAGAAGAGGGGACTTCTCTGACGTCTAAGGAAGAAAGAGAACCTATTCCTCCCCAACCCAGAGGTGGTCTCCCTACTAGAGCACAAAGAGGGCACCCAGGTAATAATTATAGAGGGGATTTTCAGAGGAGGGGATATGGAGGCCCCCTTGGAGAGGGAGGGGAGCTCCTTTCTTTAAAGGGAGAGGGAGAGGTCAGCATCCCCAGGAGAATGGGGGAGGGGAATGGAGACCCTGGTACCCTATGGCACCCCCCAGACCATATGGAGTAAAACTAAGAACAGAAAACTCAAAGGTTGCAGAGGAGGTAAAAGGAAAAAGAAAGCGAGAGACTTAATGGAAGGAGTGTTTAACCTGAGTGACGCCACATTTACAGTAGATGAATTAAAAGTTTTGGGATTGGGCCTGAAATATGCCCCTGATAGAAGGCTCAATAAATTTGATGTTTTTATTGATTTTCAAAAATTTATGAGAAAATTAAACATAAAGAAACATTTTAGCAAATTCAGTTCCCAGACAGAACAGGAAGTTTCTTACTATGATCATACCAGTCTAAGGAATAATTCGGTGTTCAACCCTAAAAATCCAAATAATAATAACGCGCGGGAGTAGCTATCCTTTTCAAGCGTGGATCCCCCTTTCAATGCTCTGAGTCCTACATTGACCCGAGGGGACACTATATTATACTCCACGGACAGTGGCAGACTTAGACGGTCACCCTGTGCACCATCTATGCCCCAAATACCCATCAGATTAACTTTCTCACAAAGGTGTTCGCACGCTTGTTTCGGACGACCAACGAATTCCTGATAGTTGGAGGGGACTTCAATCCAGGTCCGCCATCAGGGGGGTACAGGCAATACTGTTGTAAGGGGCCCGAGCTTCCCAAGGGGCCCGGCTGACCGGGCCCGCTTCCCGCCTCCCCCCAGTAGCACACGAAATTAAACTTTCATCTGCAGGCAGCCGCTGACCCGCGCAATAGGGAATCAAAAAGAAGCATACAACCCTGAACCACTGCCGTATTTCACTAGCAACCCCGGCAGGTGATCAAGGCCAGCACTCGCTCTGCTTCCTTCCCTGCTGAGGCGGAGCATGCTGGCTGGTGCTAGGTTAGTGTGCAATCTGACTGGCGGAGACTCGGGCAGGGGGTGTGGTCAGTTCGTCAGTAGTGAAAGTGGACACAGCCTTCTCAGGTGCATGCAGATACAAGAGAGCAGCGTGGAGGGTAAGTCACAGAGTTAGTGTGTGCTGCCCATCCACGCCCAGCATCATCCATTCCTCTCCACAATGTATGCCCATCCACGCCCAACATTATCCATTCCTCTCCAAAATGTATGCCCATCCACGCCCAGCATCATCAATCCCTTTCCACATTGTATCCCCATCCACGCCCAGCATCATCCATCCCTCTAGTATGCCCATCCACGCCCAGCATCATCCATCTCTCTCCACAATGTATGCCCATCCACGCCCAGAATCCTGGAGAGGGATGGATGATGCTGGGCATGTGTGGGGATACATTATGGAGAGGGATGGATGCTGATTGGCATGGATGGGCATACTAGAGAGATGGATGATGCTGGGCGTGGATGGGGATACAATGTGGAAAGGGATTGATGATGCTGGGCGTGGATGGGCATACATTTTGGAGAGGAATGGATAATGTTGGGCGTGGATGGGCATACATTGTGGAGAGGAATGGATGATGCTGGGCGTGGATGGGCATACATTAAGTTGTAAGAGTGTTAAAATAAAAGTGGGTGCACCGAAGGACTCAGTGGCATAGCCAGTGGGCGGATTTGGTGGGACGGCCAGTGGGCAGGCCCTGGGGAATGTTGGTGGTCAGGCCCCAGGGGGCGAAGGCCTAAAGCTGTGTAAGGGGCCCCAGAATTTCTGATGGCTGCCCTGCTTCAATCTGTCCCACTCGTCGGTATATGACCGCCACGCGGTAAGTCCCAGGTACTCACAGAACAGGACCTCTAGAGATTCGAAACTTTTTCATGAGATCACTAGATGCTATGCCCTGTTCGACTCCTGGTGGATCCTCCATCCCGGAGAGCGTCAGTACACGTTCTACTCTGCACCCCATCACATGCACTCTCGTATTGATTATCTCTTTGTTAACAATGCCACGCTATGGGTTACCTGTGATGCGCATATTCTTCCAACCTCCTGGTCGGACCATGCCCCCATTCTCATGACACTGAATCTGGGCACCCCCGCTCTCCCCTCTATTGTCTGCACTGTGCGTCGAGCCCCTGGCGGCATCCACCCGTGGAAATCCAAATATCTGGGGTATCTCAGTCCGAGGGAAGGAGTTTAAATTAGCATTGTTCGCGGACGATATTATACTTACCCTCACCCAACCTAGGATATCACTGCCCAACTTACATGCCGAACTTGACACCTATAAATCCGTTTCAGGCTACAAAATCAACACGACCAAATCGGAGGCACTCCCAATTAATATTCCGGCCGCAGAAGCACAACACCTGCAGCAATGCTTCCTCTATCACTGGAAGACCTCAGCCCTGAAATACTTAGGGGTCCCAATCACACCGTCCTATGCATCCCTATACCAGGCAAATTCCCCCCCCCCTTTCACCAAATAAAAGATCTCTTGCAGAGATGGAAGACCCACCACATCTCCCTCTTGGGTAGAGTGGCATCTGTGAAGAGGACCATTCTCCCCAAACTCTTGTATTTGTTCCAGACACTGCCCATCCCAGTCCCCTATGGGCAATTGCAGAAACTTCAAGCGGACCTGGTGCGCTTTGTCTGGAACTATAGGAGACACAGGAAAACCCGCTTGGTCTTGGTGGCTTCCCAATCGGACAGGGGGCTGGCGTTCCCCGACCTAGTGAAGTACTACCAAGTGTCTCAACTGCGAGCCATCACCTCCTGGTTCCCCCAATGGGCGTATAATAAATGGACGGAAATTGAAAAAATATGGCTTGCTCCCATACACCCAAATAGCTTACTCTGGAGTGCGAGCGCGGAGGCGGACCCGGAGATGCTTCTGGGGTCTATGGCCTTACTTAGATCGCTTTGGCGCAAACTTTCTCGTACCCATGGGCTCAGCTCAGAGAGGTCACTGCTAACCTCCTTCCTCTACAACTCTGAGCTGCCTGTTGGTCTCACACGCCAGATGTCCTTGCCCTGGGCGACAAGAAACCTTTTTCACTTTGGCCACTTGGTGGACCCTAGATCTCACAAAATGCTATCATTCACCCAACTCCAGGTAAAACATGACTTGCCTCACCAGGTGTTTTATGGCTATTTGGAAATACATCACTACGCCCAATCTATTGCCCCGAATCTCCAGTTTTCAGCGCCATCCCCTTTCGAGAGCATAATTCTGGAAGGAATGGCACGCTGTGGTCTGATATCCGATATCTATCAGCTGCTTAACTCCCACTCCATTACCACCCCGGGTAAGCACGCTTACATGCTTCATTGTAAAAGGTACTAGGAGAAGAGATCCCGGAAGCGACGTGGCGGACGATTTGGTCTCAGGCAGCAAAAAGCTCCTATTGCACGCTTTATAAGGAGAACACCTATAAAGTTCTCTATTTTTAGTACCTGGCACTAGATGTGCTTCATGCTATATACCCCTCCTGCTCGGATAGGTGCTGGTGCTGCCAAGGAGACAGGGGCACCTCTACCATATATACTGGAGCTGCCCCAAGATTGTACCTTTTTGGACGGAGACACAGCTCCTGCTATCCCGCCTTTTGGGAGTACAGGTCCCCTTGACTCCAAAACTATTTTTACTAGTGGTATCACCCTTGCGGATATCCAAACCTTCCAAAAACTTGCTAAGACATGTTCTCACAGCTGGTCGATGCCTGGTCGCCCTCCACTGGAAACGGCACTCCCCCCCTCCCAAGAAGACCTTTATGCTAGAATAAAAGATGTAGAACTCATGGAAAAGATGACAGCTAGACTACAAGATAGACTGAAAATGCATGATAAGGTCTGGGAGGAGTGGCACCACCTGGAGGATCCGCCCAGAGCCGAGAGTCGAGCGTCTACCCCTACCCCCCATTCCCCCACCTCTTACCCTCCTCTCAGTCCTTTCATCTTTCTAATTCGTCTATCTTGCTTCTTCTTTTTTCTCTGTTCTTTTCTGGCCTTGTAATGGCCTGTGGCAGATTTCATTTAAGGGTTGATATTTTATGCAGTGTGTCAGATATGGCTATTCACCATTCACAGTGCTGTGTACTGATACAATGTATGCACTGGCTAAATTGTTGCTCTAGCGATTTATATGTATTACTGCTGATCTAAATAAGATATTACCAGGTAGATCACAGTTTATCTATACTAAGCCCCCCACTTTACGTCTAAAATTAGCACCCAATGTTATAGACCCACCCAAGGGTATTTTAAGGTATGCACTTCTTGGATCAATTGGGTTTTTTCAGTTGTGCGAGAAGTGTAATGTGTAGGACTTCCAAATACATTTTGGAAGACATGAAAACAACACAAGGAAGACAACACATTTCACTGCTTACTTCTCTGGTGTGTCCTTTAAAATCAGGAAGTTTATCACTTGTGGAACAACGCATGTCACGTATCTTCTATCATGTTCATGTGGACTGCAATATGTGGGTAGAACCACTAGAAAAGTAGGAGTGAGACTTTGTGAACATGTTAATAGGATCAAGAAGGGCTACAAGTACCACAGCTTGTCCAACCATTTTAGACTCCACCATGGAGCTAGCTGCCATAACCCCGGTATCCTCTTCTTCGACCGGCGGTCCACTTTCAGATAAAAGTGGTCTCTGCGGCGGATTTGCCGCGGGATCACTTTTATCGGCGGCGGGAGAGAGGACTCTCCCTCCCACCGCGCTCCAGTGCCCGCCGCCGCTTACCGGAGCTGTCGGCAGTGGCGGAGGCGATCGGATGTTGTGCCTTCCTTGGCATGGAGATGAGTGAGGGGAAGATGCCCCCCACCCGTCTCCATACCATTGCAGGGCAGAAGCGACGTCAAAACGTCACTTCCGCTCATAGCTCTTAAAGGGCCATTTTTTTTTTTTTAATTGCATTTTAGTGTAAATTTGAGATCTGAGGTCTTTTTGACCCCAGATCTCATATTTAAAAGGTCCTGTCATGCTTTTTTTCTATTACAAGGGATGTTTACATTTCTTGTAATAGGAATAAAAGTGACAGATTTTTTTTTTTTTTAAAGAACAGTGTAAAAATAAAAAATAAAAGTTAAAATAAATAAGAAAAAAAAAAAATTTTTTAAACGCACCCCATCCTAACGAGCTTGAAGCGAACGCATACATGTGTAGCACCCGCATATGAAAACTCTGTTCAAACCACACGTGAGGTATCGGTAGAGCGAGAGCAATAATTCTAGCCCTAGACCTCCTCTGTAACTCAAAACATGCAACCTGTAGAATTTTTTAAACATCGCCTATGGAGATTTTTAAGGGTAAAAGTTGTCTAATTTTTTAATTCAAAAAAGTGTATTTTTTCCCAAAAATATGGTGTGACAGAAAGTATTGCAACGATTGCCATTTTATTCTCTAGGGTGTTAGAAAAAAATGTATAATGTTTGGGATTTCTAAGTAATTTTCTAGCAAAAAAAACTGTTTTTAACAGAGGCTGTCCTTAAGTGGTTAAGTACTTCTGGCTGGATAAGTACCCCAGCTGAGCACACACTGGGACCTCGATGAACAGGCTGGATATTCAGCAGGACAGCCAGGAAAGACAGGCAGCCCTCCTGGCTGGGAACCTCTCCTCCAAGGAAAAGAACTCAAAAGAAGTCAGAGGCACTGTGAGCTTATCTGCTCACTCTGCTGCAAAAAAGAGTATGCCAGCTTGTATTTAAACTGGCCGCTCTGTATGTAACTTCTGACAGGCTGCTCAAGGAGCTCCATATCTCCGAAACCATAGGTGGCAGGGGCCCCACATTTTGACCAGTGGTGGGGTCTCTATGAGCCCGGGTCGCTGAGCTACGACCCTTGAACCTCGATCATTTTCTTTTTTTTTATGTTCACGGCAGGTGAGGCTCTGCCTCACCTGCCTCTGTTGGCTGCACGCCCCTGATATTGTGACAATGCTGGCTCCTGCCAAAGTGTAAGAGTTTTGTGTCACCCAGGGTTCTCATTCAGACAGATTGAGGGGCTCTAGGATGCTTGTCTCATTTGAAAGGAAATTGTTCTTCCAGTTTATTTAACAGCTGGTAAAACCCAGGTTGGAATATAAGCTTATTGGGATTTTTTTTTTTTTTTACCAAAAACATGTAACAGAATATATATTGGCATATATTTATGAAGAAATTTGACTTTTTTCAATTTTTTTTAGTGGATATGTTTTATAGCAGAAAGTAAAAAATATTGTTTTTTTTTCAAAATTGTCGGTCTTTTTTTGCTTATAGTGCAAAAAATAAAAATTGCAGATGTGATCAAAATACCACCAGAATAAAGCTCTATTTTTGGGGAAAAAATGACACAAATTGTATTTGGATACAGCGATGCATGAATGGCCTGGTCATGAAGGGGATACATTTTCCAGCGGTCAAGGGGTTAAAGTAATATTAAAGCTTAATTTTTTTAAAAATAACAAACATGTTATACTTACCTACTCTGTGCAGTGGTTTTTCACAAAGCAGCTCTGATCCTCTTTTTTTCAGGTCCCCTGCCGATGCTCCTGGCTCCTCCCCCTCTCGATCCCAAGACACTGCTCTATGCGTCCATAACACACATAGAGCTGTGGCTCAGCCCCGCTCTCTTCTCACTAGCTCACTGGCTGTGATTGACAGCAATGGGAGCCAATCGGCTTCCATTGCTGTCTCAGCCAATGAGGAGTCTCAAGTAAGGCTGGGGGGGCCGCAGCACACAGAAGGTTTTTACCGTCATGCTTGGAATGCATGAAGATAAAAAACATTCAGAATTTAGAACCACTTTAATGTTTACATATTGTTAATACTGTTTAAATATTAATTGTCTGAGTTTATAATAGGCATTTTTGTCATATTGCAATATGTCAGTAAAAAAGTGCTCTGTCAGTAAATGTTCCATGTTCCAAAAAAAAGTCATGGGGGGTTGGCAACAATGGCTCTAGAAAGTGTTGCTTCAGACCTAATGCTAAGCATTCGTGCAGCACAATAGTGGGAGGGAGAGAATGTGCATTATTTTGCAAATCTTTTGGCAGGTGACACAGCGCCTGTGTAGGATTATTTTCTGTGTATCTGTCTTTTTGACTGGACTTGTCATTTAACCCCTTAATGCCGACACCTCTTGGCCCTTTAAGGGGTTTCTCATGCCAGGAGGCGGGAATGGGGTTTATGATCATGTGATCGTCATGATTCGCTGTCACAGCAGTCACATGATTGTAAAGTTGCTGATCGTAAGTAGTTGCGATCGTGAGCTTTCTGTTAGGCGCCCGTAACTGCACCGGGAGCGCACACAGTGTGCGCTCTCTGCACAGGTTTGTTTACATTTTGGTACGCAAATATACGGCCTCTCAGCGTCAATGCCCATTCGCCAAAAGGCCGCATATTTGTGTACTGTCCGTGCAGCACAATAGGGGGAGGATGAGAATGTACATTATTTTACAAATCTTTCGGCAGGTGACACAACACCTGTGTAGGACTTTTATCTGTGTATCTGTTTGACTGAAATTGTCTTTTAATAAAGCAGAAATATGGCTGGTATCTGTAGATAAGAGTTCTGAGAGATATATGTGGTTTGGAGCTGCCACTTTGTGCAACGAGTCAATGTATTTCTTAAGAAACCATACACTTCTCTTATATTATAGTGGTTACCTAACAGTTTTAGATAACTGTTGCTGCCAAGTTGTGTGTATATATACACTATATTGTCAAAAGTATTGGGACGCCTGCCTTTACACACAAACATGAACTTTAATGACATCCCGTCTTAATCCGTAGGGTTCAATATTGAGTTGGCCCACCCTTTGCAGCTATAACAGCTTCAACTCTTCTGGAAAGGCTGCCCACAAGGTTTAGGTGTGTGTCTATGGGAATGTTTGACCATTCTTCCAGAAGCGCATTTGTGAGGTCAGGCACTGATGTTGGGAAGCCCTGGCTCACAGTCTCTGCTCTAATTCATCCCAAAGGTCAGGACTCTGTGCAGACCAGTCAAGTTCTCCCACTCCAATCCATGTCTTTTTTGACCTTGCTTTGTGCACTGGTGCTCAGCCATGTTGGAACAGGAAGGAGACATCCCCAAACTGTTCCCACAAAGTTGGGAGCAATAAATTGACCAAAATGTCTTGGTATGCTGACGCCTTAAGAGTTCCCTTCACTGGGCAAGCCCAACCCCTGAAAAACAACCCCACACCAAAATCCCCTCTCCACCAAATGGTTTGGACCAGTGCACAAAGCAAGGTTTTTTACCGACGACTATGAGTATCAATACAGTCGGTCAAGTACTCGCAGATTTGAGTACCAATACCTTTGTGGTGCGATTTGAGCCTATGCAAAATGAATGGGCTCAAATCGCACTACAAAGGTATTTGACCAGGACATTTTATAGATAGGTAACTCCTATCCTCATATTTATTAGTGGTTCCAAATTAATAATAACTACTGCAGTAGGGAACAGACACAAAAGATACGCTCAGCATCTTTCCAAATAACTGTTCTGCTTTATTTTGATGCAATTGAAGGTTTTTATACACATGATTACGTAGGTATCACATTAATATTACAATTGTATGTTTATGGTAACAAGGGGCGTTACATAGGCAGGCTAATTCTAATCAGGACTCGAAATGTAAACATGTACTGAAAACATTATTAATGCCATGTGCACAGTGAGGGCAGTGTACAATTCATACAAAATAGAATACAATTATTATTATATACAGAACTCACAAATTTCCATTACAGTCTCCCCTCTTTTGATCAATATTTTGATCACTAACCACACCTGCTATCACCTTTAACCTGGAACCTCCACACGCTTAGGTGAAGGTAGTCCTGGCTAAACAGGCAAAAACTCCATTGTGGAGAATATAATAGCTGAGCAGCTTTTTCATTACAAAATGACTTTTCATTGTGAAAAATAAATGATTGATGAGACATATCTACAGAGTACTGGCTGTACACTCCTTTGGCCAGAATGACCTTCTAGCTGAATTGTTGGCATGCTAAATTATCAGCACATGTAAACACAGACAATTCTACAAAAAATGAAGACGTACAAAAGACAAATATGACTTCAACATGACTAAACTACTTTTCAAATATATTATATATACGGTATGTATATATATCCCTTACAATTAAAGTGATTGAATCAAAAAGTACCCTAGACTGATCGCAAGAGGGAAACAAATCAAACACAGAGATTTCTTTAATTTAGTCATTTTTGCAGTGTCTGGTATTGATCCAGGTGACTTTTCCTTCAAGTTTTGCATAACTTGTACATGAAATAGATACTGTATTGAGTCTCCAAATATTTCCTTATATATAAATGTCTCTTAACAATCCACAAGTCACTGGCTTTAGTTTTAGATCCTTCCAAACTTTTAGGATCTGGAATTGGGGAGAAAAAACATAAATGAGTTTGTCAAAAACCTTAAAAGATCAGCAACATTCTCTGTGAGATCCAAATGGAAGACTTCAGCTGCTGAGACAAAATATAAGCAAGCGAGTAAAACACTCCCAAACAAAATCTCATAGGGAGAGAGTCCAACATCCCCTTAGGGGCTTGATAAACTATAAGAAAACATTCAGGGCAAAAGTTTTCTACTTTCTTACTACACTTTTTCCGCTACATTGTAGACAGTAGGGAGTGTAAAAATAAAACCTCAAAACTTGTAGTAAGGACTCCCCTATAAGAATGATTTCCTCTGTTACTCTCTGTAGATTCTGCACTCTGTACTTTCAAACTACTTCTGATAACACTTTTTACTGTGGCCTTTGCAGTAGCATTTGCCACGGGACATCCAGAAAACATGTCAATACAGACAAAATGCATACTCGTAAGATCCTGACTTGGGCATCTGGATATAACACCATAACGCTCTTGGTAACACCTTTGATAACAGGTAAAACAAGAAGTGGTGTGTTATAAAAACAACTGTGGTGAACCCTGGCTCTATCCCATGCTCATTTACTAAGGCAGCCATAACTGCTTGTGACTGATGACACGGTCCATGTGTCAAGCTGGAGGGAAAAGAGTGGCTGGCAGACATAAATGATCACCTTTTCCAAAGTCCTGTTTCATAAGAGGTTTAACCCCTGTGGACCACTTCTTCTCGTTCTGGGGTCCTTAAAATTGAATTATTAATCCCAGCTATACTGGGCCAAAACTAGGGTGGAATCTGTGAGTTGCACAGACCCATCAAGTGTCCAGGGCTGTAAATGCAGCATCCTTAGTTGCCTGGTCTGCTTTCATGTGTAAATTTTAAGGTTAGTATGGCTACCTCAGCAAGAACCTGGAAGGCTGAAAGCAGCCAATCAAATTAACTTGGCATGCTTGTTTGGTTTACCTGCCGAAGTAAAAACAAACTTCTGGCCCTTCAAATGGAACCAAAAGCTCTTGATATCTCGACTATCTATAAAAATATGCACTCTTTTTATAGCTCACAGGCTTAACTAAAATATGGAGCTCTGCTTCTTGAGTTGGGGAAAAAGGATCCAATGACTCTAAATACAGAGTGTCCTTTTGGGTGATAAACTGCATACTCAGTATAAAACCGGGAAGTAACTCTACAAAAAATGAAATATCTGGGTCTTCAGGGAGTGTGTCCTGCACTGGGCTTACAGCAGCTGACTCCTACATCATCAATTTAACACATGTGGCTTCCTTTGTCTCCAGCCTTCTCCAATAGAGGCAATAAGGTGGCTGGATTCAAATGTACACATTTTTCATTGTTAGATTTGTACATAAACAAACAAAACAAATTCATATTTTGAACCTTTCATTAGACAAACATTTAGTTAGCTGTATATTTGCTGCACAGATTGTGGGACCATTAAAAATTAAATATTTGACCAAAATAATGTCTGTAACTTTGTCTAATAGCACCTTTGCATAAAGCTACAGCTCTGATATATCGGGATGAACCCTTTATTACTGGGTCCAGCTTGCATAAATATATTACAATGGCTTGTTTTCTATCATACTGTTTGTGTAAGAACTCAAGTTTCATGTTTCAAAAAGACAACTTTTTCCTGGCAATATTATAATAAATGATAACAATACCCTGAGGTCATGGAGAGATGTCCATAAATCCAAAATATTCTTCTGCTTATACCACTGCACTTACAAGGAAAAGGGGCACATCATTTCACAATCCTCACATTCTGCTTTGGATTTCAAAAATAAAAATAAATAAAAACACAGAACGACCAACAATCTGTATGATGGACCAGAAAGCACTCAGCCATATCAAAAATTATAAAAAAAACTGGCTGCAGGTGGCATCTATCCTAACAGGGTGTGTGGACTTGATGTGATGGGTCTGTTATATTTAAATTTTATTTATTATTACTCTCACACAGAGAGTAATATTACTCTCACAGACCCCACAGAATGATAAAGTTATTATCAGCCCTTAAGATTTCATTTTTGTAGAAAAACTTCTTACTGTACGTATCCCATCCATCTTGACTTTGTTAAATATTATGGCAGCTGTATTTCAAATAACAACCTCATCTTAATCTTTTTTTTCTCTCAATAAGGGCTTATTGTATAAATGTAAAATTACAAAATTGTTATCTTAATCCAAACTAATACCATTTTTACAAATTTACCCGATAACCTGGATTTCATTTCCAACCAAAGGTTGTCTAAACCAGTTTCAACATATCTATATTATTAATAAAATTGTTAAACTCATATTAGAAATTAATACTCAAATGATCATTTCAATATCACACACTAATATATATCCACAGATAAATTTCCTTAAAGGGGGACATATTACTTAATTTTACTTACCGTAATGTCCCTTTTTTAAATACACTGTTTCCACTATCAAAGGATACTCAATTTGTGTAATACACGGTTAAATGTAACCTTCATTTTACCATGTTTGGAAAACAGATTTAAAAATAATTGTGATCACATTGTTTATCATTAGATTTGTTAACCCGGCACATTTTGTTATAAATGTTTTGTCTAAAAAACCTGAAATTGGCATGGTGTCCTTCCAGCTTATCACTGACCTCTCATCCCAGCCACATTCTTTCAGGAGAGTGCAGAGGAAGGAGTCACATCTGCATACATGACACACACAAGAGATAGAACTAAAGGTTCCAGCATTCACACATATGCACAAATATCTCTTTAAAATTGCTTACATTTCTCCCATTTGTACACAACACATGCATATCATTCTCTCACTTTCTTTTAACTCTTTTTATTTCACTGCTTAACTTCTGCTTTCTTGACTTTACTAGTTGTAGTGCCTGACCCCAAATTCATCCCACAACTTAACATGAAAATGTCCCTTTCTTTCTAGTATTATTTGCAACCCTTAATCCATCCTGCTCACCAGTGGCGGACCTACCGCCATAGCAACCCATGCAAACGCTATGGGGCCCGCAGCTGCTATGGGGCCCGGTGAGGATGACAGCACCGCTGTGCCCCATACAGCGTGACCTGTGCACACCGCAGCCAGGGGAAGAGAGAGGAGAGGAAGAGGCGAGCTGTCCGTATCACCAGAGAGTGTGATTGCTCACTGTAATAGTTATCGTAAGAACTTCCAGTGTTCCCGGGGCTCACGTCACATAGCTCCACCTCTTGGCCCGACACCTTTGATAGACAGAACGCCGGTCCAATGCTGGACGTGTTATGTCATCAAAGGCGTCAGGCCAAGAGGTGGGGCTTGGGAAGACTGGAAATTCAAATGAAGGCTATTACATCGGGCAGTCTTGCTCTCTGCTGATCCGGGCGGCTTGCCTCTTCCTCTGCACAGGTGAGGCTGTATGGGGCACAGGTCACGCTGTATGGGACACGCTGTATGGAGCACAGGTTACACTGTATGGGGCACAGGTCACGCTGTATGGGGGACAGGTCACGCTGTATGGGGCACAGGTCACGCTGTATAGGGCACAGGTCACGCTGTATGGGGCACAGGTCACGCTGTATGGGGCACAGGTCACGCTGTATGAGGCACAGGTCACGCTGCATTGGGCACAGGTCACGCTGCATTGTGCACAGGTCACGCTGCATTGGGCACAGGTCACGCTGCATTGGGCACAGGTCACGCTGCATTGGGCACAGGTCACGCTGCATTGTGCACAGGTCACGCTGCATTGTGCATAGGTCACGTTGCATTGGGCACAGGTCACGCTGCATTGTGCACAGGTCACGCTGCATTGTGCATAGGTCACGTTGCATTGGGCACAGGTCACGCTGAATTGGCCACAGGTCACGCTGTATGGAGCACAGGTCACGCTGCATTGGGCACAGGTCACGCTGTATGGGGCACAGGTCACACTGTATGGGGCACAGGTCGCGCTGTATGGGTGCACAGGTCACACTGTATGGGGCACAGGTCACTCTGCATTGGGCAAAGGTCACGCTGTATGGGGCACAGGTCACTCTGCATTGCGCACAGGTCACACTGTATGGGGCACAGGTCACGCTGCATTAGGCACAGGTCACGCTGTATGGGGCACAGGTCATGCTGCATTGGACACAGGTCACGCTATATGGGGCACAGGTCACGCTGCATTGTGCACAGGTCATGCTGTATGGAGCACAGGTCACGCTGCATTGTGCAAGGTCACGCTGCATTGTGCACAGGTCACGCTCTATGGGGCACAGGTCACGCTGTATGGGGCACAGGTCACACTGCATTGGGCACAGGTCACGCTGTATGGGGCACAGGTCACGTTGCATTAGGCACAGGTCATGCTGTATGGGACACAGCTCATGCTGCATTGGGCACAGGTCACGCTGTATGGGGCACAGGTCACGCTGCATTGTGCACAGGTCATGCTGCATTGGGCACAGGTCACGCTGCATTGGGCACAGGTCACAGGTCACGCTGTATGGGGCACAGGTCACGCTGTATGGGGCACAGGTCACGCTGCATTGGGCACAGGTCACGCTGTATGGGGCACAGGTCACGCTGCATTGGGCACAGGTCACAGGTCACGCTGTATGGGGCACAGGTCACGCTGTATGGGGCACAGGTCACGCTGCATTGGGCACAGGTCACGCTGTATGGGGCACAGGTCACGCTGCATTGGGCACAGATCATGCTGCATGGTGCACAGGTCACGCTGTATGGGGCACAGGTCACGCTGTATGGGACACAGGTCACGCTGTATGGAGCACAGGTCACGCTGTATGGAGCACAGGTCACGCTGTATGGAGCACAGGTCAAGCTGCATTGTGCACAGGTCATGCTGCATTGTGCACAGGTCATGCTGTATGGGGCACAGGTCACGCTGCATGGAGCACAGGTCACGCTGCATGGAGCACAGATCACGCTGCATGGGGCACAGGTCACGCTGCATGGGGCACAGGTCACGCTGCATGGGGCACAGGTCACGCTGCATTGGGCACAGGTCACGCTTCATTGGGCACAGGTCACGCTGCATTGGGCACAGGTCATGCTACATTGATATTAGGGCGGCTGTGGGGGGGGGGCTGTTTGCAGGGGGTGCCCCATACAACATTTTGCTATGGGGCCCTGTGATTTCTAGTTACGCCCCTGCTGCTCTCATAGATAGCTGTTTCTCTAGCTGTTTACTCTGCATGATTCTTAGTCCCTGTGGACTTTGGTAACCCAGTTACCCATTTACCAGTTACCCATTTTGGACCCCTGTCCACTTTAACCATTAATCTAGGGGCTCAGTATAGGCGGAACCGCACCTTTGGTTCATATATTGCGCTCCTCTTGCACTGGGCATTTTTGAGGGTCTCTTACCCTTCATTCCCTTACTTAATTTAATGCCCATAATGACTGGCCAGTCTTCTCTGCTTGTGCCTATACCCTCTTGCCTCTAAACTACTTTATCTAGCAGATGTACTACATATACATGTGAACAGCACTATTCTTCCGTTTCTTATCTATAACACTCCGATGGACAGTAGACAGTGACAACATAACATATAACCACCAATCAATACAGTTCGATTAAGGGGAGTAAAATAGGTACCCTTTGTCCTTAAAATGCCTTACCGATCAAGGAAGTCTGATAACTCAAATGTAAGCAAAAGGCTTACCTCAGCCGGCTGATTATCAGAAATTCACGGATCGTCTCAAGCTCCTCGTTTTGAATTTTCAGGTTCACCTGCAAAACCCCTCCTAGGGAAAGCTTGCCACTTGACCAGGACATTTTATAGATAGGCAACTCCTATCCTCATATTGATTAGTGGTTCCAAATTAATAATAACTACTGCAGTAGGGAACAGACACAAAATATACGCTCAGCATCTTTCCAAATAACTGTTCTGCTTTATTATGATGCAATTGAAGGTTTTTATACACATGATTACGTAGGTATCACATTAATATTACAATTGTACGTTAATAGTAATAAGGGGCATTACATAGGCAGGCTAATTCTAATCAGGATTCGAAAGAATGCAAACATGTACTGAAAACATTATTAGTGCCGTGTGCACAGTGAGGGCAGTGTGCAATACATACAAAATAGAATACAATTATATACAGAACTTACAAATTTCCATTACAGTATTGGTACTCATATCTGCGAGTACTTGACCTACTGTATCGGTACTCATAGTTGTCGGTAAAAGAAACGCTATCGTTGCAACCCAAAAAGTAATAATGCAATGCATGTACATATTTGTTTATCTGTGTAAATATACAGGTCAGATTTAAAAAAAAGGACGTTGTGTAAAACCTGCATTAAAAACACAATGCAATGATTTGCAAATCTTATAAACCCATGTATTTTATTCACAATAGAAAATAGAAAACATATCAAATGTTTATATTGAGAAAATATACAATTTTAAGAAAAGAATAAGGTAATTTTTAATTATTGGCAGCAACACATCTCAAAAAAAGAGGACAGAGCAACATAAAGCTGGCAAATAAAATGATGCTAACAAGGAAGCACATTTTGCAAATAATTAGGTTGATTGGCAACAGGTCAGTAACATGATTGTATATAAAAAGGGCATCTCAAGCCCCATCGACAATATTTGATTTTCTGCAGATTTTTGTCTTTGGATTTACCAAAAACCATGTAGTGAAAGGGCCTGTCTGATTGTATACAAATTGAAACTTTTAAGGTTTGACCTCATATTATATGGTTTTGGTAAATTTGAAGTAAAAAATCTGCAGAAAATCTAATAGTGTGTATGGGGTCTTAGAGAGACAGAGGGGGTGAGTTACGAAAGCCGTGACTCCCTCATTTACTATAGCGATCTCAGTGCACGGGAGAATGCAATCTGTGCGGCCATATGGACATGGCGCACGGCATCTCCAAATCAATATTGACAGAAGATGGAGGTGCCAATATTATGGGGTGATGTAAAGGACGTTTAGTAACAACTGCTCAAGTAACAAATATGCCCAAAATAGAATGAGAAAGTAACTTTTTCAGAGAAAGCCTGCTGTGCCCTCAAGTACATTTAGAGCTGCGTGAGATCAATGTAAGCATTGCACATGTACAAGCGGCTATTTTGCTTGTTCACATGAGTTTGTTCACATTTTTTTAAGGAGATTTGCACACAGGTCATGTTAGCATGTTACATTGCCAACATGTGACATGCACCTTGTTATGTAAAATGACTCTAGCTCCTCCTAAAAGGGCATATAACCTCCCCTCTCTAATGCATATGATTTCCTTGGGCTAGCTTTTGCTTTTAAAGGGGAACTTCACACTCCATTCTCCAATGCTCCTGTCTCCTCCCTCTAACCCCTTGGTTTCCATGGGCTAACTTTTGCCTTTAAAGGGGAACTCTACACTCCACTCCATTCTCAAAAGGCTGTGAGCTGCCTTCACAAATCCAAACACATCCTTTTTCAGAGCATACAACAGAGCCAGCTAGGAAAGGGGCAAGAAGAGCGATCGCCCAACCCCCTCCTAAACCATACAAGGCCACATGCACTCAACATAGCTGGCTGCCTTTGGGGCATGTTGGGCTCAGCCCAATACCAACCACAAATCACCTTGTACCCACTAGTTTAAAGGGGCTTTCCACATTCCGTAGAGCCCCTTGTCTGCAGCCCCCCACAACCCCAGCCTAGGGTTGTGTGGAAGAGGCCCTCACCCCCCTTAAATATGGGAACAAGGTGGTTGACTTTTGGGGTGCCCTAGCCCCTCCTTCCCCCAAGCATCCACCCCCTTTTCGTGGGCTGGCTTGCTGTGTGTTTGGCTAGGGGTCTGTTAGCGTGTGGAAGGGGCACAATATTTTTTTATTTTGGGGTGGTATTTTTCACATGGGGGTTTTCATTTTAAGCCTTAACAGACCCAAATGGCCTTGTATGTATGGGGGGGCAGGCTATTTTTTGTTTTGGGTTAAAATCTTGTAGATTTGTACGTTTTCTCTAAAGCCGTACATCTTTGAAGCAGTATTTTGAATATATGCTACAGATGCACCACTTTACAGGCAGAGTAAGCCCCCCCCCAAGTTACTAGCTTTTAAGCAATTTTGCTTTTTGATATATGTCCCTCAGGGTGGGACCTGGGCCCCCATACCCATTTTAAGGCCAATAGCTAGAAGATAAGTCAGCCAAGTGGGGGCTAGCAAAATTAACAGGTCAGTTTCCATAGACTGCAATGGTATTTGTTGTATAACTTTTGCCCATGTTAGGTTCTTTGAGAGAGATGCCCCGTACACACGGTCGAATTTTCCGATGGAAAATGTCTGATCGGAGCGTGTTGTCGGAAATTCCGACCATGTGTGGGCTCCATCGGACATTTTTGCATCGGATTTTCCGACACACAAAGTTTGAGAGCAGGATATAAAATTTTCCGACATGTGTACACACGATCGGAAATTCCGATCGTGTGTACACAAATCCGACAGACAAAGCACCACGCATGCTCAGAATAAATAAAGAGATGAAAACTATTGGCTACTGCCCCGTTTATAGTCCCGACGTACGTGTTTTACGTCACCGCGTTCAGAATGATCGGATTTTCCAACAACTTTGTGTGACCGTCTTGTATGCAAGACAAGTTTGAGCCAACATCCATCGGAAAAAATCCTACGATTTTGTTGTCGGAATGTCCAAACAAAGTCCGACTGTGTGTACGGGGCAAGAGAGTGTGTTTTTTGGGTTAGTAATTTAAGGACATCCTTAACAGGGAGGGGGGGGGATGTGTCAGCGTGTCAGTGTGTCAAGAGACTACTTTCGGGTGTCCTTATAGAGTTTGTAACACATGTATTTTCTCTTTGTATTTTGTTTGTTATTTCTTTGCAAAACAGATGTGTTTTAGAACAAGCATTTTTTACTTTTGTTTCTTTTTTTTGGGGGGGGGGGGATATTTTTCACTGAAATATTTCTGATGTCAATCTGTGTTGTTTGTAGGTTGTTAGTTTCACTTTGATGTAATTGTCTGTGCTGCATTATTTTGCAAAATCTTCCTCAAGATGTCACTAATAAATGTTTAAATCCTAAAAGGCTGTCCGTTTGTGGATGCAGTCCTTTTAACTCCTGTTAATTTCCTCTGCAAAATGGTCAGACCTCAAAACCATATTCTGTTAGTGTCTCAAATTAACATACATGTGTTTTTTGCTTTCCTTGCTCTTTTCCAAGTCCTGTTTAGTTGACCAATAAAATTTATAGCAAATTTTTATGTGTAGCGCACTACCCCCGTAGGAGCTGCTAGTTAGTTTATTACAGTACATGCTGGTTTAACCCCCGCTTCTTCCACCCCACTGTAGTAATCACAGACACCGTTGAATAGTTCAAATAACTTTTATTCCAGATTGGGCAGTTGTCTTACTTGAATAATGCAAACAGATATAAGCTGCCTCTTGTCTAAGCTACACGAGTAGTTAGAATCTTCTGTTAATGAACTGGCTCATGCCCCTCTGAAAAGCATGCAGTACTACTGAAATGCTGGGTGTCCCAGGCCTCACCTGCCTTCTCACCTCCGGTCATTTCTTCCCTTGCCAGATCAAGGAAGTCCAGGAACCCCGGTCTACTCAGGTCGGTCTGCAGCCACTTCTTGATTCTTGGTTGATGAAACCTTCCAGCTATGGAGTCTCCGAACCTCCATGCCTTCCGGCAAAGCTCCGTGGCTTTCCAGCTCTGGGTCTGTGAACCCCAGGCCTTCCAGCACTGATCCTTAACGTCACATCTTTCTGCTTTCCACTCCTACCACACCAACTATGAACCCGCCCCTGCCCAAACAAATTAATCATTGGACGAGGACCATACACACTGCCTGTCCTTCAAGCTCTGACCAGCCTCCTTTCCAGAACATTACTCTGGGGAAGCAAGGGAGGGTTTTCCAGGGTGATGATGAACAGGTGGTCACACCCCCCTCTAACCTACAACTCCACCCTAACCCAAATCAAACCTCCAGACCTGTACAAACAGTAAGGCACTGGTAATTTAACCTGTCTTTAAACCTTATAGTGCTACATATGTTTTATGTGTTTTGTTAATAATTTGTTTTGCAGATGCACGCTCAATCCAAATAATGCATTCCGCTCCACCCCCCACCCCCCCAAACAATTTTCATGCAACAGATTTCCCAGCTGCAGCTTAACTAGGCTGATTGGCATGGAAAAACAAAGAAAGGTGTGATTTGTCTAAAAGCTACTTTCCTGGTGCCTTCATGTTAGCATATGCATGGATTGTAGGTATGCTGCTATGGATAGGCACCAGGAAAGGAATATTACAGAGGGGTAAGTATTCAATCTTCCATTTTAGCGCAGTGGTTCTCAGCTTCAGTTCTCAAGTACCCCCGACAGGACATGTTTTGGGAATTTATCTTAGCTAAAATAGCTGTGCAAAATACCAAGCCATTGACTGTGATTTAAAGCACCTGTGCAAGATGAAGTTAAACCTGCAAACATGGCCTGTTGGGGATACTTGAGGACAGGGTTGAGAACCACTGATTTAGAGCACTGAGCTAAAATCTAGCTCAAGACAATCCTATTCTAATTGTGGGCATTTGAGGGAAACCAAGTGAGTGTTAGAACCCCTGCTTGTCTTTTTTAGGTTGGGCTTTGTGTCCCTTTTCTGAAAATTGGCTTCACTTCCTGTCACATAGCTAAACAGGAATTGAGGGTAAAACTGTACTGTACTCAGTTTAGATAGATCCGTTCCTGTTATTCTCTTCCTAATATACTGACAGGCAGGCAGGTGTTTTTACAGTATTTACAGTTAGTGTATTGCGTCCGTCCTTTGCACAGTATGCACCTAAAGCTACCTGAAGAAAATTTCTGGTGTTCTTCTGATCCTATTAGTACCACAGGCAGGTAGCTGCAGTATTTACAGTTAGTTTACTGTGTCTTCTGCACAGTGTGCACCTAAAGCTACCTGAAGACAATTGCTGGTGTTCTGATCCTATTAATACCACAGACAGGCAGCTGCAGTATTTACAGTTAGTGTACTGTGTCCTCTGCACAGTGTGCACCTAAAGCTACCTGAAGACAATTGCTGTTGTCCTGATCCTTTTAATACCACAGGCAGGCAGCTGCAGAATTTACAGTTAGTGTACTGTGTCCTCTGCACAGTGTGCACCTAAAGCTACCTGAAGAAAATTGCTGGTGTTCTTCTGATCCTATTAGTACCACAGGCAGGCAGCTGCAGTATTTACAGTTAGTGTACTGTCCTCTGCACAGTGTGCACCTAAAGCTACCTGAAGACAATTGCTGGTGTTCTGATCCTATTAATACCACAGACAGGCAGTTGATTCTGCTAGCTGCAGTATAATCAGTATATATATACATCCCAGTTTTGTGCAGCTACATCTCACTGCAGGCCATTGGTATGTCTGGACGGCCAACAAGGAGAAGCAGACAGTCACAAGCCAATAAAAGAGGGCAAGTAGGCTCTGTGTCTAGAGGCAACAGTGCTGGTCGTGGACACGGTGCATCCTCATCAGCACGTGGCCGTGGGACATGCTTGTCCTTTTTTTCGGCAGCTGGCCGTGTTGAGCTGCAACATGCCGAAGACTTGGTAGAGTGGATGACCAAGCCGTCCTCATCCTCTTCATCCTCTCTCACCCAGGCTCTGGGTACTTTGTCTGGCAAAGCAGCTGCCAACGTGGCCTCTTCCGTCGGCTCAATGGCATCAGTCACTCCTTCCCTAGCCCTACCATGTCCTCCTGAGGAGTCCCCTGAACTGTTTGACAACAGTGTTGGGTACATGCTCCAGGAGGATGCCCAGCGCTTTGAAGGCTCTGACGTTGGTACCCAGCTAGAGGAAGGCAGTAACGTGAGCCCAGGGAGAGGGGGTGCCCAAGAAGGACAGCAATCTGGCAGTCATGTTCCCCCAGCTGCAGCATACTGCCAGCTTTGCTCCAGTGATGAGGAGGGAGGGGATGATGAGGAAGTCACTGACTCCACGTGGGTGCCTGATAGGAGAGAGGAGGAGGCACATCTCCAACGAGGCAGGATGCCCTCCAGGGGCCAGCTTAAGGGCAGCACACCGACTGCATCACACCGCAGAGCTCCGCATGTGCAGGGCGCTGCTGTCTCTGCGCGTTATTCCAAAAGTTCTTTGGTGTGGACCTTTTTTGAGAGGAGTGCATCAGATTGCACCGCTGCTATTTGCAACATATGTCTCAAGCGTATCTCGCGTGGCCAAAACATCACCCGCTTGGGCACCTCATGCATGACCAGACATATGTCGACCTGCCATGCAGTTCATTGGCAAGCGTACCTAAAAGACCCACACCAAAGAACAAAGTGGACCTCTCCTTGCTCTTCATCAGCTGGGATCTCCAACCCCACTATACCTTCAGTCCTCTCTGAAACCTGCACTGAGAAGAATGAAGGTGTAGAATTAGGTGTGTCACAGCCAAGTTCTTGTGGGCAATCTGCTATTGGTACACTGATGTCAGATTGTAGCAGGCAAATTTCTCTGCCCCAGCTGCTGCACCGCCGAAAGAAGTTCGCTCCCAGCCATCCACATGCCCAGCGGTTGAATGCTAGCTTAGCTAAATTGCTAGCACTTCAATTACTGCCTTTTCAGTTGGTAGACTCTGCCCCCTTCCGTGAGTTTATGGAATGTGTGGTTCCTCAGTGGCAGATTCCCAAACGTCACTGGACAGGGTGGTCAGTGGTAAGGTGCATATTGCCGCTGACTCATGGTCCAGCAGGCATGGACAGGGATGTTACCTATCTTTCACCGTGCACTGGGTGCAGGATGCAGGACAGGGTGCAGTAGTGTTGGAGGTTGTTCCGCCACCACGCCTCCAAAATTCTACTAGTGGTGATTCTGCCACACCTCTCTCCTCCACCCCCTCCTCTTCTTCTTCCTCCATGCCCTCTTTCTGTGCTGATTTGTCCTCGGAACCAGCAGTGCTACCTAGGCGTTCAAGGGGCTACGCAAGCATGCAGGCAAAAAGATGCCATGCAGTGCTTGAGCTGGTGTGCTTTGGGGACAGGAGCCACGCTGGGGCAGAGATTCTGTCAGCTCTACAGGGTCAGGTTCAGAGGTGGTTGATGCCACGCCAGCTTAAGCCAGGAATGGTGGTTTGCGACAATGGCACCAACCTCCTCTCCGCCCTCCGACAGGGGACAACTGACCCATGTGCCCTGTTTGGCTCACGTCCTTAACTTGGTGGTGCAGTGGTTCTTGGGCAGGTACCGGGGCTTACAGAATGTCCTGAGGAAGGCCAGGAAAGTCTGTGTACATTTCCGCAGGTCATATGATGCCAGTGCTCGGCTGGCTGACCTCCAAAAGGAATTTAACCTGCCCAAGAACCGCCTAATCTATGACATGCCCACCAGGTGGAACTCAATGTTGGCCATATTGCAGTGGCTGCACACACAGCAGAGGGCCATCAATGAGTACCTATAGGACTATGGCACTAGGACAGGGTCAGGGAAGCTTGTTTTTTTTTCCCCATGCCAGTGGGCTATGATCAGGGATGCATGCACTGTCCTGTCACCATTTGAGGAGGCCACAAGGATGGTGAGCAATGACAGTGCAGTGTCAACCTGTTGGAGCACACGCTGTGTCCAATAATAGACAGGGCACTTGAGGCAGAACAGAGGGAGGAAGAGGAGGACCTCCTTACTTCTCAAGGCCCCCTTTATCCAGACAGTGTTCCTGCGTGCCCGCCGATCACACAGGAAGAGGAGGAGGAGGAGGATTGTGTCAGCATGGAGGTGGGGCCTGGCACCCAGCATCAGCAGCAGTCTTCAAGGGATCATTCACAGTACAAAGAAACCCATGGACTTGTATGTGGCTGGGAAGAGGTGGCTGCGGATCATGTCGTCCTTAGTGACCCAGAGGACTCTGGACCGAATGCCCCAGCAAACCTACGCTGCATGGCCTCCCTGATCCTGCAAAGCCTGCGGAAGGATCCTCGTATTCGTGGCATTAAGGGGAGGGATGATTACTGGCTGGCAACCCTCCTTGATCCACGTTACAAGGGTAAAGTTGCGGACCTTATCTTGCCGTTGCAGAGGGAGCAGAGGATGAAACATCTTTGGGAGGCCTTGCAGAAAGGTTTTTCCAGAGCCTGGGAGGTTACAATTTCCTGGTCCTCCTGGACAACATGTTGCTGAGGCTTCATTCAGTCACAGAAGGAGCGGTGGAGAAGGAGGCCGTCTGACCGATGCGTTCAGACAATTTTTTAGTCCGCAACCCCAAGGTATGATCTTTTCCAGCAACCATCGCCAGCGTCTGATTCACATGGTGCAGGATTACCTAGGGTCAAGATCAGACTTGGACACCTTTCCCACTGAAAATTCTCTGGGTTACTGGGTTTTGAGGATGGATCACTGGCCAGAGCTTGTATGCAGTTGAGCTACTGGCCTGTCCTGCATCCAGCGTTCTTTCAGAACGCACATTCCGTGCTGCTGGAGGCTTTGTAACCAATCACAGGGTGCGCCTGTCCACCGAATTGGTCGATCGGCTGAGCTTCATAAAAATGAGTCAGTCTTGGATCACCAGCTACCAAGCACCTAATGCTATGCCTAATTTTTCTGCCCCTGTTTAACAGGGGCATGTAACTACAATTTTTGATGCAATACTTTGTAGCAGGGCTCATTCCTGCACTCCAACTAGAGTATCTGTGAGGGGTTGCAGTGTTGTGGCACCAACACCAGTGCCCAAGGCCCAATTTTCAGCCCCTGTTTAACAGGGGCGTATAATTACAATTTTTGATGCCATACTTTGCAGCAGGCCTCATTTCTGCGCTCCAACTATAGCATCTGTGAGGGGTTGCAGTGTTGTGGCACCAGTGCCTAAGGCCCAATTTTTCTGCCCCTGTTCAACAGGGACATGTAATTACAATTCTTGATCTAATATTTCACAGCAGGGCCCATTCCTGTGCCCACCAAGAGTAACTGTGAGGGCTTACATTGTTGCGGCAACACCACCACCACCAAAGGCCCAATTTTTCTGCCCCTGTTCAACAGGTGCATGTAATTACAATTCTTGATATAATATTTCACAGCAGGGCCTGTTTTATCACCAATCCTTGTTTCACTAAAAACCCCCAATTTTCAAAAAACATTTGTCATTGGGAGAGAAAGTGAGGTGAAATCTTCTGAAGAGGTGCACAGACAGCAAAACAAATGTTACAGGGGTGATAACCCTTCCCTATGTTTTCTAAAAAGCTTAAAAATAGATTTTTTGGCTGGAGCTACACTTTAAAAATGTACCAGTTCAAAATTACAAACAGATTCTACTTAACAACAAACCTACAGTCCCTGTCTGTATACTGCTGTTCAGAATATATAGGGCCTGGGGGCCCCACGCCTTTCCTTTTTTTAATTTGGGTGCGGGGTTCCCCTTAATATCCATAGATAGGGCCTGGTAATGGACTGGGGGGGGGGGTACCCATGCCGTTTGTCTCACTGATTTTCATCCATATTGCTGGGACCCGACATTAAAATTTATGCCCTGTACACACGGTCGGTCCGACGGAAAATGTACGATCGGAGCTTGTTGTCGGAAATTCCGACTGTGTGTGGGCTCCATCGGACTTTTTCCATCGGAATTTCCGACACACAAAGTTTGAGAGGAGGCTATAAAATTTTCCGACAAAGAAATCCGTTCGCATAAATTCTGACCGCGCGTGGACAATTCCGACGCACAAAGTGCCACTCATGCTCAGAATAAATTCCGAGACGGAACTGCTCGGTCTGGTAAAATTAGCGTTCGTAATGGATATAGCACTTTCGTCACGCTGCAATGTTTTAAATTGTTTAATGCAGCGCACTCTCTTCTTCTTTATAATGCTATAAGAATTAAGTTGTTTTGCTGCTTATACTCACACAAACTTCTCACAAACTTCTTTCTTTATTATTTATCGTGATTTCATTAATATAATATTTTGATTAGTCACGTCTCCCGAAAATAATTTTTTTAAATGTTTTTAGATTTTGTATTATTTTTTTTTAGTTTTTTTAAATCCTGATCTCCTGTTATTTTTTTAATTATTTTTTTTTTAAACTCCAGAATAGTTTTGGGTGTGTTTTGTGTGTCAAGTTACCACAACACCATTATTATCTTGTATTATTTAATCTCAAGGAGATGTTTGGTGTTGGTGTCTCTTGTTAATTTCACATTGTATTTTTGAAATGTATCTGCCTCCTCACAAACAAACTGTCCTTCTTGAACATAGGCAAGTATTATTAAAAAAAAAATATTAAGGGATCCTAACCAAAGAAAGAGGGAGGCAACGCTCGAGAAACAGCAGAAATTGGCTAAGCCTTTGGCCCCCTGGGCACACGTCAATTATTTTCAGGCAAAATTGGTGCCCTGAGGAGTCCATATATAAGGGAGTACAATCTGGTCCAGAAGTCCAACAGATCATGAACAGCAGCAGATGACATACATGTTCCCAGGCTGTGGTGATACAAGAGCCTGCATCTTTTGTCAGACCAGACTGAACCCAGGCCATCACTTTCTTGTCTTCCTTACACTCTTCCTTTGTCTGTGGTGTTGGAGTTGTGGCAGGAGGAGGAGGAGGATGATGTAACTCACACAGGTGGGTATTGGTTGTGATTTCGCCCCTCACCCCCTTAGTTAATGTTTTGTAAAGGATTTCCTAACACTTGAGGCGTTGGCCCTCCTGCATGTCCTGCAGTTTGGTGGCAGCCATGCAGGCAAAGGCCTCTTCACGAGTGGGGGTGGCTCTGAGGGAGGCAGAAGCCTCCTGAATCAGCCTGAGCACTGACTCCTCCATGTTACTCACCTTCCTGGGTCTTTTGTTTGAAAGGCGGAGGGGAGGAACCTGGGATTCTGTGAGGCTCCTACTGGGCCTGGCCTCCTACTGGCTGCTACTAACTCCGGCCACCTCCTGGCTGCCACTAACCCCCACCTCCTCCTGGCTGCCACATTCCACAGCCTCCTCCTGTGTGCCACATTCTACAGCCTCCTCCTGGCTGAGGTCTTCCTGTGTATGAAAAAGGGACATAGTTTTAGTTTTTTCTTCATCAGTCACACACAATTTTCATCTCATGACTGTTGCAAATTGAATGTTAACAAATATAACAGACTATCATTCTGAACCCAGCATTTTTCATTCTTGTCCCAATTATTTTTGCCCACTACTGTCTATTGATATGTAAAACACTTTATTAAATCAGCAATTAGTGATCAATAATAACATCTAGTAAGCATCATTTATTTATTGACCAGAAATCTGTAGAACAAAGCTACAACTGGCTCAAGTTGGGCTCCTCCACTTCTTCCTGGCTGAAAGTCCCAGGTTGGACATCGGAAGCCTCAGCTGGGGTGGAAGATAGGGTTGAAGGAAGAGTGGAAGGAAGGGTAGAGAGTGATTCCCTGACTTCAGTCTGGTCTGACAGAAATCACAGTCTCTCATAGTACCACAGCCTGGGGACATAAACGTCATCTGCTGCAGCTCCGGCTCTCTGGGAATCCTGGACCTTCTTGTGCTCCCTAAGATAAGTGCTCCTCAGGCCACCAATTTTGGCTTTTAAACAGGGAATGGTTGCCATGGGGACCACCGGCTTCACCAACTCCAGCAGTTTCTCCAGCGCTGCCTGCCTCTTTTGTTTATGATTATATTGCGGGTGTTTGACCTGCCACAGACAGGGCCGCTCCCTGTATTTGTCTATGAACAGGGGGAGGAAGCTGTGATCATTAAAGCCATCCATTTTATCTGCAATACACAAGACAAACCCTAATGTCAGGCTAAAGTCTCATAATCTTGTCCCAATATAGGCCTCAATCTATAAGCAGTATAGCCCAAGTTTAAATGTTACCTTCGTTATCACGATCGGCGCTTCCGATACTCCTTCCTCCGCTCACAGATCGTACGTACGACGCACGCGTGTTATGCTTTATATACACTCCGCCCTCCCCTGGCGTTCTTTCTAGTCTATTCCCTGCCCCTTCTTTTTCAGTGCAGTGGGGGAGAGCACATGGCGGAGACACAACAGGTGCGTGATAATTACAGCAACGAGGAGGAGGAGGAAAGCCCGGAGCCAGAAACGTCACGATCCCGGAGGAGAAGATTTAAGGCCTCAAATATGGCCTTTGTAGAGATGGTGGACATATTGAAGAGGGCCGACTATGATGGGAAGTATGGACCTTACCCCAACCCAAATGTCAGAAAGGCCAAGATCATGGCGAAATTTGTGAAGAGTCTGCACAGGAATTTTGGGGTACAGCGATCCAAGGATCAACTGAGGAAACGGTGGTCGGACCTCAAATTAAGGGAGCACGATCAGTATAGAAGGAACAGGAGAGTGCTGCAAAAAAGTAAGTAGTTGTCCTGTGTTCCTATTCTTTATTTTTATTACGTTTGTGCTGCTCCATGTGCTTTTCTTTACTGTTGTACAGTTTAAAATGGCAACTTTCATGTTCATGGACACATTATTCGTTCGTAGGAAACATTGTTTGTTCGGCCACTAAAACATCATGTTTTGTCCAGATGCAGTTCAATACATTTTTTCTGGCCTACTTCTCTTAAAATAAGTTTGTTGTCTTGATGGGTTTGTAACTAGAATGAAATGCAAACTAGATTCTGTGTAAGGAGAGGACACTCAGCAGCTGTGTGGGACAAAAGAACACCCTTTTTATTAGGGGGCCCACACAGGTTCTCCAGTGAATACTATGGGGGTGTCTCCATCTGTGAAGCTTGCACAAAACAGGTAAGTATTCAAGCTTGACAAAGGACAAAAATATTTCTTCATCTTGGAACTCTGCCAAAACGGACAATTGTACCCCACTTCCAAGCAATGTTTCATATTCCAATTTCTGGCCTCAAATATCTGTGCTAAGTATACCTATTTTTTTTTACATACAAGAGAAAAGACTCGGAGGACACCACTCATCAGAGGAGACCACGGACCCCCCACCTCAGGAAGAAGGGGAAATCCCCCAAACCGCAATTTCGAATTTTCGAATTCCGAATTTTCAAAATTCGAAAATTCGGAAACTCAAAAACCCGAACATTCAAAAATCTGAAAAAAGAAAGAAAATCTACTGATTCGTTTAGATACGGCATTCGTTATTTCAGATAATTCGTAACTTTGGATAAATTTGTACTCGTTACGTTCACAGCCAAATTTGAAAGGAAATTCCAATACCTATAATTTAATATTTATTATTAGTTAGTTAATATTTCAGATTTTCAGGTTTTAGAATTTTCTGATTTTCATTCTTTTGAATTTTCATTCTTATTCTTGGATTTTCAAATTTCCAAATTTTTGAAACTTCAAATTTATGAAATTTCGAATATTCGAATTTCCGAAAAATTAGAAATTTCGGAAATTCAAAATTTCGGAATTAACGAATTTGTCAAAATTCGTTAAAAAACAAATTCAGAGCGAAACGAATTGCACATGTCTAATATATACTATATTTCCTTTATTCTCCTCAGCTAGCCCTGATTAACACTCCTCCCCACTCTGAGATCTTTGTCTTCACGGACGCCTCCTCTAAGGACGCTCATCTCAGAAGTTCAGTGGAGGCTTTAATACAAGAGAAGAAGATCAAGGTGAGTTGAAGGGGATTAAGTGTTTTAAACTTGAATGCAATGTTGTAAATTGCTTTCAGTTTTACTTAGAACATATTTTTTTTCAGCAGTGTGTCTAAAAATCACTAATTGTCTTTTCCTGCGAGCACAATCAATGCAAAGTATACAACCAGACCTATGTAAAAAAACAAAGGACTTTAAATGTGCTGCCAGGAAAACATAAGAAACACTATATGAACCCAAAGTATAAATAAACAATTATTTTATTAATAAAATGCAATAAAAAAACTCATAAAAGAGAGCTTATGACCATAAAACACATGTAAGACGATCGATAGACTTTATACAACTACAAATATTAATGAGTGCCCAATAGATTGTATGTATTTTATGGATTCTTCTTCTGCTTCTTCAGGAGTAAAACATATAGTAGGTTAGTCTAATGCTTATAGTTTTTTTTTCATCTACAAAAGTGACAAAATTGTCACCATGTATACAAAGTGTTACTAAACCCACAACAGCAAAATCTGTATATAATCAGTCTGTATATGCAGTAAATCATGCTCGTTATACTCACTGAGGAACCTAAGGGGTTAATCCTCTGCATTGTGTAAAAAGGCTGTTTGATCCTATCTACTCTGATCCTGCCCTTCTTCCACATTCTGCAATCCATCTCCT
Organism: Lithobates clamitans; assembly: GCA_037952925.1. Lineage (NCBI taxonomy): Eukaryota > Metazoa > Chordata > Amphibia > Anura > Ranidae > Lithobates > Lithobates clamitans. Next base: position 2,887,669 of record JBBGZY010000846.1, read on the forward strand.
GATAGTACAGAGCCTTGTGGGCAAGCTGCACATGCTCAGTTTGGTGTGTATTGCTAGAGAGTTATCTTTTCTTAGGACAAAGAAAATGTCTGGGAGCTGACCCCTAACATAAACCACCTCCATCCCTAATAACAGAAACAGAAAAATACGAATGGCGCCCATGGGACTTTAGATGAGGTGTAAATGGTGATCAGAGGGTAAACAGATGTAAAGGTACAAGTATTTTATTTGAAAACAACAGTATAATCCATAATAGGACATGAGCATTGGTGAACAGGTTCATAAAATAGCAACATTGCATAGTAATCCTAAAACATAGCCATAATATAATAGTAATACATGTAATACAGGTATGCATAGTACATCTCTAACCCGACGCGTTTTGCGAGCTTTCCTCGCTTCATCAGGGACTGATGTGCATAACTGCTGTCTGTAAAAACAGATAAAAGTAATTAGAGTATCGGTTATGATTGGTTAAAAGCAAGAAGGCTGGGTGGGTTGTGTCATCCAGGCGGTGGCTGGGGATCGCGAGTGCCTGCCTTGTTTGGTGGGTGCGTTGCGGTCTCCTTTGCTGCGCCTGACGCTAGGGGCGGAGAACTCGGCGGATGTCCGGGTATAAGGCGGGGGGGTGTCAGTATGGCAAACTTTTTCCTCACCATCCTTCACCAACACCTAGTCGGGACGCTTCACTAGACTGGTAGGCATTTTATCCACATACTTCAACTTCAACATTTATACTCGCATCCCACAGTGTACTTATCCGCACTTGCCATGTCTCATTGACTCTCCCCATTACACACTTTTCACTTCTTCCTTCCCTTCACGTGTAAGTCCTTTTCCAGTTCATCACATCTTTTATATGTTTGTCTTTTCTCTCACCGCGCTCCATTTCCCCCCATTTTTCCCACTTTCTTTTCTTTCTTTTCCACTGGTCCTGCTCCCTTTTTCTTTCTTCTTCTTTTTCTTTTTCTCATTTCTGCCACCTTCCACCTCACTTCCCCCTGTTTTCTCCTTTTCTTCTCCCCCTTTTTTCTTTCCTTTCTTTTTTATCTCTTCACTCTGTACCCCTCTTCCTCTCTCTGTTCTGCGGGACACCCTATGCATACTATGCAAGTAGCATATACTTTATACATTTATGACAATACCATTGTTATTATCTTTGACCCTATTTACTAGCATACTTTGCATTTGATGCCATTATGTATATCCCATGCTTCTAAACCCTTTCATCTTATACTACTCTATATTTATATTTTTATACAGTGAGTTGCCCTGCAGTACATTTGGGAACAATTGGGGTTCTTGTTCTCCTCTTTCCTTCTCCCACTTGCCATGCTGCCCCCCCATGCCTGACCTCGGCCCTCCGGTTGGGTCCTCGGCCTCCTCAGCTCCCGGGGGAGATGCCCTCCGCCGACCCCTGCATGGGTTCTGTGTCAGTAGCCTTGGTCTCATTAGTAAGTATGGGATGATCGGTTCTGGCTTCTTGCTTTTAACCAATCATAACCGATACTCTAATTACTTTTATCTGTTTTTACAGACAGCAGTTATGCACATCAGCCCCTGATGAAGCGAGGAAAGCTCGCGAAACGCGTCGGGTTAGAGATGTACTATGCATACCTGTATTACATGTATTACTATTATATTATGGCTATGTTTTAGGATTACTATGCAATGTTGCTATTTTATGAACCTGTTCACCAATGCTCATGTCCTATTATGGATTATACTGTTGTTTTCAAATAAAATACTTGTACCTTTACATCTGTTTACCCTCTGATCACCATTTACACCTCATCTAAAGTCCCATGGGCGCCATTCGTATTTTTCTGTTTCTGTTATTAGGGATGGAGGTGGTTTATGTTAGGGGTCAGCTCCCAGACATTTTCTTTGTAATTTGTACCCAGGTGGAAGACACCTAATTGCCCCGTCTGATGCTGATCCTAGATCTTATGGGTTACATTGGTTCAGCCGTTACCGAACCTCTATGATGATGTCATTATATCTTTACTTTTATTACGTTTGTAATTGACCATGTACTGAAGTAGAATAGTAAAGTATCGAACCAGGCAGAACTTCAGCAATGCAGGTTTATTAACAGCTGATAACATACAGGTTTTTGTTCAAAGTATTACAAGATACAGATCTAATTTATACAGTTTCTTACCATGCAAGCACATTAGATATAGGTATTCTTATCCTCTACCCCAATTGATACAATTGTGAATTGTTCTTACCTTGAACCAGAATGGGTCTTTACTGCCAATTCTTGGGAACCTCTCACCTGATAGGGACCAGCCAATTGGCCGGTGGTCTGGTCTCCACACAGAGTTCTGGGTTCCAGCTCGACCAAGTTTGTGAGGGAAATTCACCTGAGACCACACTCTGGAACAAGTTAAGAAGTCTTCTCTGACTCGTACGAGGAGACAAGTTAGGACAGATACTTGCCCATTGGTTCTGACCTCTATGACCCGTGCAATAGGGCAGCATACATAGAGTTCAGCCTTATGAGCTCCTATCTGACTTGTCCGAGGGGACAAGTTAGGACAGATACTTGCCCATTGGTTCTGACCTCTATGACCCGTGCAATAGGGCAGCATACATAGAGTTCAGCCTTATGAGCTCCTATCTGACTTGTCCGAGGGGACAAGTTAGGACAGATACTTGCCCATTGGTTCTGACCTCTATGACCCGTGCAATAGGGCAGCATACATAGAGTTCAGCCTTATGAGCTCCTATCTGACTTGTCTGTCAAACAATTACAGAGCTTGCATTTATATACCATCTCACAAGTCTTATCTCAACTTATCTCTTACATATGATTGGTCGCTAAGATCTACATCAAAGTAACCAACCATAAATCTGACACCTGTTCTACAACCAGATAAACTTAATTATTCCCAAAATTCCTATATGTTCATTAAAGTAATTTATAACTGGTTTTGTCCAATTAAAAACACCTGTATAGAGACAGTCTGGCACCCAGCTGTGTTATCAGACTCTCCTTATCTTCATAAGTTTTAGCTAAGTTCAAGAATGACAGATTTATGCCATTTGGGAAAATGAACTTTCAATAACCCCACCAGATGTGTTATATGTCTCACTATATGTATTTATTTTAACAGTTTTAATGAGGGCACAAGCAGACCTTTGTTTGACCTTGTCAAACTTAATTTAATGTTCTGTACATAACTTTCCTGTATTCCACCTAATTATTTTAACCACCTGTTTTCTTATCTGTCTTATCTTATCTGAGACAATTCTTCATAACTTGAATCTATTCTAATGAACTTTCATCCAGTAGACTCATCTTAATACATTTTCGAGAACACCTGTTTACAAGTACTTGTCATAAAGCAGAGGTCATTTAAAGTTCAACACTTAAAAATGAAGACTTTCTAAATCTGGAAAACACAGTATACATTATTAAAGATTAACAATTGTTGCTTTACTTATTGAATAATAATATTGATAAAACCACTACTATATAATAATATAAATAATAATAATAATAATAATTATCAATAAAATATATGCAAATCAATATATACAATATGAAATACATTGGCTAATATGAGATTCCACAACATTTCCCCCCTGTTGAGGCTTCACACAAGCCTCACAGCAATTACAATACAGATCACCCACCATGTCCTTCAGAGACCCCATACACCCGACACTTATCACAAATTGTCCAAAAAATAAAAACAAATCAGTCCAAAAAATAAAAATAAATAAATCAGTCCAAAAAATAAAAAATAAATAAATAAATCAGTCCAAAAAATAAATAAATAAATCAGTCCAAAAAATAAAAATAAATAAATAATTCAGTCCAATCAAAAACACTGCATCTTCTTCTGTAGCTGCAAAGTCCTTCTCCATATGTGGCACGGAAAACATAGTTGTCAGTCTCAGTGGCATTGTGATCATTCTTGCCACAAACTTCTTGCAACGGGCAACAGTTACTCAGCAACATCACATCAAGGATAACAGGGAAGAGGAACAATCCGTTCAGTTAGTGAATGAAAGCCAAGTATGTGGTCCCAAGGAGCATTCAGCAGACTCAGTCCCATAAGGCTCTGCCTTTTCCTGCATAGGTCTTTTCAGCTTAGCCAAGTGCTTGATGTGTCTGGAGAGATCTCCTTCATCATCATTTGCTGGTCCAGTATCATAGCACAAGCTGCTTTGGATGCTGTAAGACACAAGTTCAGTGCATACCTGTTCTGCAAGGATACAAGTCTCAGATTTTCCAGTTCCTTCTTTTATGCATGAAATCCTTCCTTTGTAGCAATTAACATTTGTAACAAGTTGCATCATGTCTTCTGCGATCACCCGATATTTGTCTGGATATAAAATACTTCAAAAATATAGTTATAAAAAATAAAAATAAAGTCAGTGTCAGGATACAATAGGTCTCTGCAAACATTTCAGGGCAACCTACAAAGCAATGGCTCCTACACTCTTATTTTACTTAATAACTTAATTTAGTGTGTTCCTATTATTTCTACAACATCCGCTAAAATAATATACATGTATCTATATAGTTTTATCACAATACAATACTCTTACAATATTAATAATATTTATTATTATAAATCCCTTGAAGTACATGTTTTCACTACAAAGTATTTTATATATACTATTCTTTTACATTTCCCAACCTATACTATTTCCCATACAATAATTGTAAAATTCTTATAATTTCTTAATCTTGACTCCAACTATCAGTCACTATTACCCTGGTCATGTCATACTGTCAATATAGTCAGTCCAGAAATGTCATTAGTTTTAATTTTGTAGTCTTCCCACAAAGTTTGCTAAACCCAAAACCATTTCACTTTTTTCCATTTCTGCACATACTATACTGCAGAATAATATACAATAACAGTCAGCATGGGTCTCTTCTGTCAGTCACTGCTATACTGTCTAAGTCAGTAGCGTACCTCTCCTATGTCTTAAAACATGAATTATAAAACAATATCAAGACAAATATGATAACATATCCTATAAAGCATCAATAGCATACAGTCTTTAGCGATAATGTCATACCCATTACATTAAACCTCCCCACTTTTTTTTTTCCAAAAAATGATAAAACTATTTGTTTATAATGATTGAACATTTACTCAAAGTGGAACTCTACTCACAAAAATGTGATAAAACAAGGTTCATTAGCAAGAAAAATACATTCCACATTAATTATTATGCTACCATTCTACTGAAGCCCAGAACCTTTGAGCAGCAGTAGAATTTCTGGCTGTCAGCAAACTGGCCTCTAGATTTTATTCATTGCAAAAAAAAATAGAGCACAACTGAGCCTGTGTAGAGCAGGGTGGAACAGTGGATTTTAAACAGTATAGGCACTTATTTTTACTGTTTCATAGCTACACCTGCAAAAGGGGTCAGCCTCAAGTAACCCAGCAGGAATTAATTTTCTGACCAAAGTTCCACCTTAAGGTGTTCACAATAATAATACTTATAACATATATAACAAACAAAACAACAGTAAGTCTCTACATACAAAGTATCACATATAATTAATTAGCATTGTCCATTACTGAAATACTTCCAATGTCTTTGTCTGCAACAGTCTCTTGTATGTATCCCACTTGCACTTATGTGAATAACACTCTTGGTAATCTCAGTCAGACTTTGACTACTATAGAAATGGAAAATGTCACTGTCACAAATGTGGATTTAAACTGACACTTGAATTGTGAATTCTTCCACTTCCTTTTATGATCTTTAATGTACTTGCAGTCATCAAGGGTTACTGACATACATTCCTTTAGTGGCTTTGATTGGAACACGAGATCACATCTAAAACAAGGATCTGTTTAGAAACAAAACTACACCAATTTGATTAATTATTTTAAACACATGAACATTTTATCTCCCACTGTACAGCATGAAGTCTAAGCAACTATGATCTGCCTCTAGAACTCCTAAATTTAGTGACAAATATATCCAAAGTTTCATATGGCCCAGCAAATTGTATTTAATTTGGTCTACAACAGCCCATACAACCTATCCACCAATGACTATGAGTGTGGACACAAGGTTCTATTGTCTATGCCAAGCATAGAGCAAAATGGAACTGATTTTTCATAAAAATGGGTACAATTATCTGATATCAGTGCTGTATACACTCCAAGCCTGGGAAAAATTTCCCACATCAGACACTTAGCTGTTGTCTCATACATTTGCATGACCATATGAAAAACTGTGATTTACGTTAAAAGGAGCATACATTTATTAAAGTATATCTATATCTACAGCTTTGTTCTTTCATTGCAATAAAGTCTATATACAGGAACACAAAATAGACTTTGAAGAACTACATTTTGTGAAACTACATTGTGATTGATTATAAGTAAAAGGAAATCAAAATAAAATTACATTGTGATTGTTCATAATTAAAAAGAAATCAAAATAAAATTACATGGTCACTTGCACAGTCTGTTAAATCTAAAGAGGTTAAGAAAATGTGCATTACTATGTCCCTTCCTTAAGAATAATTATATACAAATTTTATTGTTAATTAGATCATATTAATGCAGAGTGACCCTAATCAAAAAACTGACTTTGCCACCTGTAGTAGCATAACTAGGAACTTGAATAATAAAAAAATCAAAAGGAGTGAAATTTTACAAAGTATAACTTTACATATGAAAACGTGCTGGCTGCTCCTGGAATAAAGAAACAAATTATTTATTTAGGCAAACTAATAATCAACCTGATAATTACTAAATATTGTAATCAGGTAGGACAAAATAAGTTCTAGCCAATACCAATAAGGGACCTTGCTCACCAGAGCTTACAAGCTAAGATTAAAAATTAAGACTCTAATTATCTAATTCACCCCCCCTGTATGTGCTACATATAGCACATATAATAAGATGGTAGCACTGTTGTTACCATGCATCACTCTTCACTATTCTTTTTAGAAAATAAGAAACAAAAATAAATTTGGAGTTCCCTTGTACCAAATAAATCCCATTACTATTTTTGTAATTACTACTAAGTAGGCAAATATATAAAGATGACAGTATACATAATACTGTACAATAAGATAGGGACATGACAAAATAAACAACAAAAGCTACAAGGGAGAATAAGCACCATACTTACAAGAGTGATACACTAAAAATAAAATTCACCTTGCACTACTGCAGTCCATAATATAAAAGACAGAATACCTATTATAACCTACAGTTTATATTCTAAAAAAAATCAACAAATGTTTAAGAATAAGAACGTATTCTGAGATTTTATTTATTTTCTGGTCAGCTCATCCAGTTTCTGTCTAAAGGCACCTATACGTGCCCCTTTCATCTTGGTACAGAGCACTGAGATGAGCTGTCACAAAAAGTGATTCAATGCTTTTGCACATAAGCTCCTAAACACATACTGAAAAAAAAAAAAAAAAAAATACAGTATTTCGTCTAACATGTAAAAGCTACAACTGTAAAATCTGTTAAGCATGACATTAATTACATTAGCGGCATTGAATTTATCTACAGATTTTTTTTTTTTTTTTTTTTCAGAAGCAGTATGCTGGACACAACAAAAAAAAAAAAAAATATGGGTGAACTTTGTGTCGTAAATTACTTAAAACAAACAACTTTCTTTTTTCTACAGTTTAAATAACTTCTGACTCCCTCAGCTCATTCATGGCGCTATCTAGCTGAGGTACATATTTAAAGAATATAAAAAAAAATAATGAATCGTGCCTTCAACACACACACTCACTCACTGCCAATAACATGTAGAACTTTGATGCTAAAGTCAATCAGTCACCATAGATGTATCAATCCCTAGCCTCTCCACGAAAGACACATACAATCATTCACTTAGGGATTCATTTCACACCTCATACAAAAAAAATCACACACACACACACATTTAACTCATATAAATATTAATCCTCCTAACAAATACTAATAACAAGTGTCACAAAATCAAAGATATGACACAGAAAGTTCTAATTGTATTTGTATGGAAGATACATACCATTTCCCTATTCATCATACACTATGCAGAATTCAGCATCAGTTACATACTTCTTACAATTCACTCATAGAACTAACACACAGGGTCCTTTCACACCAACGTTTTTACAACCACTACAGAATTATTCTAACCTAATATGGGAGATGATCAGTCTCCCTCACACATACAATATTCCCTAACAGTCTACAAAGATTACAAAGAAATTAACTTACATTTGTGAACATTCATTAACAAAATGTCATTATCTTCTGTTTTCTATATAGCAATACAGTCACTCCACCTAGCAAAGTATGCATACACATGAACACAAATTCCTGACTATATATAAATATACAAATATTCACAGAATTATTAAAACTGACAGGTTAGTTAGTAATTACTTATGGACAGCAGTGCTCAGAGTAAAGCCAATAGGCACCGTACGCGCATACGTCTCCTTACCAAAATGCTTGTCTCAAGACACGAAAAACCGCCAAGCCCTGCTTGCCACGGCGATCAGGAATGTCTCAACCTGATCTTAACTCAGTTAGTACACAGACCGTTATAACAGATACATATAAACACATACACTTATAGCACAAAGACAATACATACCTTTTAACTTTGTTAACAAATGGAGCTCCAAAACCTTTACCTTATTTACCTGTCAGGACTTACCTCTCCTGACATTTCTAAACTCATGAGTATTATTTTACACCACAATTATTATGTTCAATAATATACAAAACAAAGGTACCTTTTTCTACTAGTAGCTACATATCAGTACTGTTTTTGTTTTTAACTTAGGCTTTCCAGGGGTCTGATAACCCCAAAGCCTCCTCCAGATTGATTGCCAATCCAGGATACCAACATGCATGTAAATTTAGGCAACTCAAGAACCTCTTCCAAATTGGACTTACCAGTCTAGGATACCAATTCTTCCAGAACTCTTGTAGGGCTAGCATACCAATCGAAAGTAAACCTCTTCTAGACCGATTTACTCGGTCTAGGATACCAACATGCATGTTAAAGGTAGGTTCTCCAGGAGTCAAAACATTTACCCCAAAACCTCGTCCAGACCTTTTGTAGGTCTAGGATACCAATCAAAATATACCTCTTCTAGACCGATTTACTCAGTCTAGGATACCAACATGCATGTTAAAGGTAGGTTCTCCAGGGGTCAAAACATTTACCCCAAAACCTCATCCAGACCTCTTGTAGGTCTAGGATACCAATCAAAATATACCTCTTCTAGACTGATTTACTCAGTCTAGGATACCAACATGCATGTTAAAGGTAGGTTCTCCAGGGGTCAAAACATTTACCCCAAAACCTCGTCCAGACCTCTTGTAGGTCTAGGATACCAATCAAAATATACCTCTTCTAGACTGATTTACTCAGTCTAGGATACCAACATGCATGTTAAAGGTAGGTTCTCCAGGGGTCAAAACATTTACCCCAAAACCTCGTCCAGACCTCTTGTAGGTCTAGGATACCAATCAAAATATACCTCTTCTAGACTGATTTATTCAGTCTAGGATACCAACATGCATGTTAAAGGTAGGTTCACACAGAGAGTAGCTAGCCTTCTACAGGGGTACCCCTCTGGAAAAATTTTTCCATTTTTTTTTTTTTTTTTTTGTTTTGTTACCCAGGGTATTTCATCCTGTACAATACATTTTAAGGCATTCACAGTTAAGAAAACCCAACCTACCATCACAAAGATCTGCCTGGTGGACAGCGATACCCCAACAACAGCCACCTGCCCCTCCTAGCGCTAGCAAAACACGGCACAACACAATGCAGAACTAATAATAGGTGTCTGCTAACCTGATATAAATTGCGCAAAATTGTGTTGAGCTCAGTGCCTCACCAGCATGGAGTTAGGCAAGATCGGAGTTGAGGTTATGCTGTCCCCGTACGGGCCACCAAATGAAGTAGAATAGTAAAGTATCGAACCAGGCAGAACTTCAGCAATGCAGGTTTATTAACAGCTGATAACATACAGGTTTTTGTTCAAAGTATTACAAGATACAGATCTAATTTATACAGTTTCTTACCATGCAAGCACATTAGATATAGGTATTCTTATCCTCTACCCCAATTGATACAATTGTGAATTGTTCTTACCTTGAACCAGAATGGGTCTTTACTGCCAATTCTTGGGAACCTCTCACCTGATAGGGACCAGCCAATTGGCCGGTGGTCTGGTCTCCACACAGAGTTCTGGGTTCCAGCTCGACCAAGTTTGTGAGGGAAATTCACCTGAGACCACACTCTGGAACAAGTTAAGAAGTCTTCTCTGACTCGTACGAGGAGACAAGTTAGGACAGATACTTGCCCATTGGTTCTGACCTCTATGACCCGTGCAATAGGGCAGCATACATAGAGTTCAGCCTTATGAGCTCCTATCTGACTTGTCCGAGGGGACAAGTTAGGACAGATACTTGCCCATTGGTTCTGACCTCTATGACCCGTGCAATAGGGCAGCATACATAGAGTTCAGCCTTATGAGCTCCTATCTGACTTGTCCGAGGGGACAAGTTAGGACAGATACTTGCCCATTGGTTCTGACCTCTATGACCCGTGCAATAGGGCAGCATACATAGAGTTCAGCCTTATGAGCTCCTATCTGACTTGTCTGTCAAACAATTACAGAGCTTGCATTTATATACCATCTCACAAGTCTTATCTCAACTTATCTCTTACATATGATTGGTCGCTAAGATCTACATCAAAGTAACCAACCATAAATCTGACACCTGTTCTACAACCAGATAAACTTAATTATTCCCAAAATTCCTATATGTTCATTAAAGTAATTTATAACTGGTTTTGTCCAATTAAAAACACCTGTATAGAGACAGTCTGGCACCCAGCTGTGTTATCAGACTCTCCTTATCTTCATAAGTTTTAGCTAAGTTCAAGAATGACAGATTTATGCCATTTGGGAAAATGAACTTTCAATAACCCCACCAGATGTGTTATATGTCTCACTATATGTATTTATTTTAACAGTTTTAATGAGGGCACAAGCAGACCTTTGTTTGACCTTGTCAAACTTAATTTAATGTTCTGTACATAACTTTCCTGTATTCCACCTAATTATTTTAACCACCTGTTTTCTTATCTGTCTTATCTTATCTGAGACAATTCTTCATAACTTGAATCTATTCTAATGAACTTTCATCCAGTAGACTCATCTTAATACATTTTCGAGAACACCTGTTTACAAGTACTTGTCATAAAGCAGAGGTCATTTAAAGTTCAACACTTAAAAATGAAGACTTTCTAAATCTGGAAAACACAGTATACATTATTAAAGATTAACAATTGTTGCTTTACTTATTGAATAATAATATTGATAAAACCACTACTATATAATAATATAAATAATAATAATAATAATAATTATCAATAAAATATATGCAAATCAATATATACAATATGAAATACATTGGCTAATATGAGATTCCACAACAGTACTTGTAGACCCAGCTCCTTCACTGCGCCCATGCTTGGGTTTAGCGGTCTGTTTATCCTCCGGGAGCTGCGATGCACAAATGGGGATTCATTTCCCCAGCTGTCCCCATCTCTCTGTTTTCTCCGGAGGGGCGGGGCCACCAGTGCATCGGCGTCATGCCTTTCCACGCCCACCTGGGGATGCCTGCAACTCAGCGGTATCCCCCTTCAGGCTGGGCGGGTTGTGTCATCCAGGCGGTGGCTGGGGATCGCGAGTGCCTGCCTTGTTTGGTGGGTGCGTTGCGGTCTCCTTTGCTGCGCCTGACGCATGACGCTAGGGGCGGAGAACTCGGCGGATGTCCGGGTATAAGGCGGGGGGGTGTCAGTATGGCAAACTTTTTCCTCACCATCCTTCACCAACACCTAGTCGGGACGCTTCACTAGACTGGTAGGCATTTTATCCACATACTTCAACTTCAACATTTATACTCGCATCCCACAGTGTACTTATCCGCACTTGCCATGTCTCATTGACTCTCCCCATTACACACTTTTCACTTCTTCCTTCCCTTCACGTGTAAGTCCTTTTCCAGTTCATCACATCTTTTATATGTTTGTCTTTTCTCTCACCGCGCTCCATTTCCCCCCATTTTTCCCACTTTCTTTTCTTTCTTTTCCCCTGGTCCTGCTCCCTTTTTCTTTCTTCTTCTTTTTCTTTTTCTCATTTCTGCCACCTTCCACCTCACTTCCCCCTGTTTTCTCCTTTTCTTCTCCCCCTTTTTTCTTTCCTTTCTTTTTTATCTCTTCACTCTGTACCCCTCTTCCTCTCTCTGTTCTGCGGGACACCCTATGCATACTATGCAAGTAGCATATGCTTTATACATTTATGACAATACCATTGTTATTATCTTTGACCCTATTTACTAGCATACTTTGCATTTGATGCCATTATGTATATCCCATGCTTCTAAACCCTTTCATCTTATACTACTCTATATTTATATTTTTATACAGTGAGTTGCCCTGCAGTACATTTGGGAACAATTGGGGTTCTTGTTCTCCTCTTTCCTTCTCCCACTTGCCATGCTGCCCCCCCATGCCTGACCTCGGCCCTCCGGTTGGGTCCTCGGCCTCTTCAGCTCCCGGGGGAGATGCCCTCCGCCGACCCCTGCATGGGTTCTGTGTCAGTAGCCTTGGTCTCATTAGTAAGTATGGGATGATCGGTTCTGGCTTCTTGCTTTTAACCAATCATAACCGATACTCTAATTACTTTTATCTGTTTTTACAGACAGCAGTTATGCACATCAGCCCCTGATGAAGCGAGGAAAGCTCGCGAAACGCGTCGGGTTAGAGATGTACTATGCATACCTGTATTACATGTATTACTATTATATTATGGCTATGTTTTAGGATTACTATGCAATGTTGCTATTTTATGAACCTGTTCACCAATGCTCATGTCCTATTATGGATTATACTGTTGTTTTCAAATAAAATACTTGTACCTTTACATCTGTTTACCCTCTGATCACCATTTACACCTCATCTAAAGTCCCATGGGCGCCATTCGTATTTTTCTATCTTTTCTTAGGAAAGTGCATGTGATCAGCACAGGGCCAATCAGCACTGTCCAGACAGAGGGTTAGGGGTCCTGCAGCCTCATAGGACAATCAGGGAGAATGAAAACGCCTCCTACAAGCTTTAACCACACACTGATAGAAGTCACAAGACTGCTATATATTGCTGAGGAGAAAAAGTATCTGGTGCCAAATATCTGTCAGGTATAGCTCCAATGTAGCCTCAGTCCAATACACATAGATTATTGTAATTAAGCAGTGCAAAGCTTCAGTGATTGTGTTCAAATTCCAGTAGTTCATAGCAATCCATCACCTTTTTAAACTTTTACCCATTTGGAGCAGTCAGAACCACAACAGAAGAATTCTGATTGATGTTGATTTCAGCCTCTTGCAGTTGGCTTTTTGTCAACCTTTTTAAAGATACAATTTGTGAACTTGTAATTCAGAGGTGAACATTTGTAAGTAGACAAAGCTGGAATATTCTTCATGTCTTTCCTGATCACTGAAGACCCATCTCGGACTACTCTGAAGAGAAGCAAGAGGGAAGTGTTGAGCCCAGATAGATTTGACCTCTATACTGACCTTGCTTCCACTTCTGGGGGCCAGGTTGTCTTCACAACAAACAGCGACATCGGAGAGGCTTCTGAGATCATCTCAGATTCAGCCCACTTTGATGTGGTGAGGGAAGGTTTTTGTGGGTTAGTAAGGGGGTGGCTTATGCATTTTGAAGTCATTATTCTTCAGCTTAGTTTGAAGTCACGTATAACCTAATTAACCACTTCATCTATCGTACTTTATACTCCAGGGCAGTTTTTACATTTCCACTATAGGCCTGTTGATTCGGCAATAACTTTGTCATTACTTAAAGAGGAAGTAAACTTCCTCTGCTGACCTTTACCTATAGGTAAGCCTATTATAAGGCTGATCTATAGGTAGTGAAAATATCCCATAAACGTGTACTGTTTAGGAACAGTGGCGTCTCCAGCTTTCATATTTAGGGGGGGCACTTGGGGGCACAGGGACAAAAGTAGGGGGGCCAACTATAAAACGCAATTATATATATAGAGATATATATATATATATATATATATATATATATCACTTTATATAACCTGACAATGGGTATAAAATGCATACAAATATACAATATTAAGCCCCAGCTCACCTGCCCTTCTTGTCCTGTCCGTCTTCCTCTGCGGCTTTGTGTCCACCATGCAGCCTTGTGCCCAGTGCCCACCAATGAAGCCTTGTGTCCACCAATGCAGCCTTGTGCCCACCAATGCAGCCTTGTGCCCACCAATGTAGCCTTATGCCCACCAATGCAGTCTTGTGCCTAGTGTCCACCAATGCAGCCTTGTGCCCAGTGTCCACCAATGCAGCCTTGTGCCCACCAATGCAGCCTTGTTTTCACCATGCAGCCTTGTGCCCACCAATGCAGCCTTGTGCCCAGCGCCCACCATGCAGCCTTGTGCCCACCAATGCAGCCTTGTGCCCAGTGCCCACCGTGCATCCTTGTGCCCACTAATGCAGCCTTGTGCCCACCAATGCCGCATTGTGCCCACCAATGAAGCTTTGTGTCCACCATGCAGCCTTGTGTCCAGTGCCCACCATGCAACCTTGTGCCCACCAATGCAGCTTTACGCCCACCATGCAGCTTTGTGCCCACCATGCAGTCTTGTGTCCACCATGCAGCCTGTGTCCACTATGCAGCCTACCTGTGCAGGGGAGAGGGGAACAGGAGAGACGCCCAGGTGTTCAGAGCGCAGCGCTGGGAACACAGCGATAACAGCTTTCATTTCAATTGCCTAGTTCCCACCGCGCAATGTCATATACAGCCCCGCCCCCTGTCCAGGGAACTTTGATTGACAGATCACCCATCACTGTGATTGGACGGGTGATCTGTCTATCAAAGTCCCGAGACCAGGAGGAGGGGCTGTATCTGATAGCGTGCGGGGGGAACACGGCAATTGAAATGAAAGCTGTTATCGCTGTAATCCCCACGCTGCGCTCTGAACACCTGGGTGGCTCTCTCTCTCAGATTGCAGAGTGTCAGTGTGGATGGAGAGGGAGGGAGTGAAGTGAGGTAGGGATCTCCCGCAGGAGTGACAGGACGCTCTCCTTCTCAGGAGAGCCTGTGTTATTCTGACGGCGGCCCGAGGAAGATGCGGGCCGTAGGGCATCCGTTGCAACAAAAGGCATTTTAATTGGGGGGGCACCTGAGGCGGCACAGCATAATGTTTAGGGGTCAGGGCCACCTCTGGCCCCACGTTAGTGACGCCACTGTTTAGAAAGTATTTACATTACATGCAGCCAGTGGCATCACTAGCACATGCGCTCTGAAGGAACGGTCACGGGTGCTGATCCTTCTGAGCCCCGTGCCATCAACGGCATGCGCGGGAGTGACGTCATAACAGGGCCGGCCAATCACAGCACCGGAGCCCCCGAACCCGGAAAAAACTCCGGGAAAGATGTCAGCCGTCTCAGCAGTGTTCGGGCGCCGCTGCAACAGCTTCATTCTAAGGTATTTCATAATGAGCTGGTGTGCGATGCATACTGGCTCATTATGACGTTGTCTTACAGTTTGTTTTTTTTAATTTTTGTTTATTCTTTTTTTTTTTATTGGGCTTACAACTGCTTTAAGATAACATATGTATCACACACATTGATATTTGGGGACAAACTACAATCTCTTTTGGAAATTTTTGCAATGTTTTGCAAAAAATATTTTATTCTTGTCTTTTTTTGATTGCTGTTTAATCATATTGGTATCTTTTCAATCCTGTAGATCACACTCTTATATAAGCAAGGCTCTGAAAAAAGTGCACATAGAAACACATTTCTGGTGGATGAATTCATGTACAATGTCACCCTATTTATAAATGGAAATGTCAAAAGATTTCAGATTTTTGACCCTAAAGGTAAAAAAAAAACGGCTGCATATCTGTTTTAGGAAAGCCTTAATGTCTATGTAAACACTAATAATGTAATTTTCTTATTTGCTCCCTTTCAGTTTGTTAAATATACCACTGAAAGCATTCATATATGTTCAAAGTGCATTGATCCTGCCAGAAGACTTGTGAGCTGATGACTTTCAATGTTCTGTGTCTCTGCTGACTTATAGGCATTGTTCCCAGTAGAGATGGGCTCGGGCGTGTTCGGGATCCCACCTGCTTGATCCCGCCAGGAAGCCAACACTGCTCACCGCTAATCACAGGCAGTGAGACATTTGCTAATCTGTGCAGCTGGGGACCGAGAAATGTCTCACTACTTGTGATTAGCGGTGAGCAGTGTCGGCTTCCTGGCGGGATCGCGCAGGTGGGATCCTGAACACGCCCAAGCCCATTCCTAGTTCCCAGCTATTTCAATAGACAAAAGAAAATCTAGACTAACACACGTTCTGCCCTAGAGTAACAACACTGTCCCACCATATCAGGGAAATTTTGTATAAAACTGCGCCAAGGAGTTAGTAACTATATGAAAAATGTAAGTCGGGGGGAAAGCTGCTATTCTAATTTGATATAAAATCAAAAAATGTCTAAGAATAAAAGAATAGATAGCGCTGACCCTTTTATGCGTCTTAATCAGTGCTCACAACTGTAATGTGTGCAATGTCATATTAGCTTTTTCAGAAATAATCTATATAAAGTGCTCTGTGCAATCTACCCTAATCTAAATAATTAATAAAAAAATACAATATCTGCAAAGAATATTAATAAAAATAATGAAAAGTATTATAGATCTCAAATCAATATACATTAAAGTGCCCTGTGCAATATATATATAAACATACAAAATAAAATCAGTAAACCTCAATGCAAAAACAATTCATATGTGCCAAATTTCACAATAATAATTTGATCAATAAATTTGAAAAGTTCCAAATGTCACCGGAAGGGAAGGAAATAGTTTCAAGTGATTTCTTCAATCTGGACCTTCAGGTGTGCTCAAAAAACACCCAGTGTAACCCACCACAACAAGTACTAGATGAACTCACCAGAACTTATTGCTGTTAAAATTATAAACATATAATTATAATTATATGTTATAAAGATATTTTTTGCACATATTGTATTTGATGAATTTTGTATAGGTTAGTGATTTTTTTTTTTAATGATTTGTATTGGGGTAGATTGCACAGGGCACTTTATATAGATTATTTCTGAATGTTTTACAGCAGCTAATATGACTTAGCTCACATTGCAGTTATAAAGCACTGATTAAGATACATAAAAAGGTCAGCGCTGTCCATTCTTTTATTCTTAGACTGTCCCACCATAGATAAAGGGAAGGTATTACTGGTAGGATCACCAGTTAAAAATTAAATTCTGGAAAATAAAAATTAAAACCACTGCAGCATCACATAGCCAACCAGAGGGATTAGGCCGTTGTCTTTTACACATACTTCTCAATTTTTCAAGATGAGAAAGATGGACACTTTCTAGCACATAGTATGTAGGTAAAGAGCACATCCATGCCACACTGCCAATTACGTGGACCATGAAACATTAATTCACTACTTTTATATGCAGTATAAAACATTTCGCAGTTAAACAATAATACTGTAAAAAAAAAAAAAAATAGTACAATTTTTATGAAGATCTATACATCAGACCAAATATGGGGGGGGGGGCACTGAGGAGGAAAGAGGGACAGATAGATTTGGTTTAAAATGAGGGACAGTCTCTAAAATGTGGGGCAGTTGGTAGCTATGTTTTCATCAATTTTACAGCCAGGCTTCTCTTGTTCCTACTAGGCCACAAACAAAATGGCCACCAAGCATCTCATGGCAAATTTACTCGAGTGTTTCTCCAAGATCCTTTGAAAGTGGGCAACTGGAGCATTTATATGGAAACTACCGGGCCTCATAGCATACGTGTACAAGGTGAAGAGCCATCATTTATTAAAAAGTAACAAAAGAGTGGATGAAAACATTGTGTTGGGCTGAGGTGCGACCAGTGCACTGCATTGTAGTTTTTCCTTTTAACTTTAAAATATTCAGTATTGAAAAAAAAAAAATTATAAAATGTATAGAGACTTGTTAATGTTGTACTTTGGATGGACTTTGCTGACAGTTAAACATTTCTTTTTCCTCTCCGGCCATAAGGTCGCAGCTCCTTAGATTTTCTCTATTATTTTGGCACACCTGTAAACGGGTCTCACCCTGGACTCTACCAACTCAACAACCAGCCACTGACAGGTAGGCGATGTTACATGAACCTATATGAATTATGGCATTGCCAGTTAAAGGTGCTGCGAATGTTCTATTTTAAACTGGAAATCATGTTTCTTTGTACAAAACAGAGTCCAGTCCTTAAAATATTGCAAGCAATAATGTCAATATACTTCAGAAATAGTTAAAGGGAAACTCTCATACAAAATGAATTCTGATAACTATATGAAATGAATACTTGTAATATTAATAATCAGTAAAATAAATCCTATTTCTATTTTGCATGCATTGATTTAAAATTATTTCCACATTTACAAGCAGACCAATCTTTCCAGCAAGAGTGACAGTGACAAAGGCTGTGGGACAAACTGTGTAAAATGACCGGGGGTACTTATATGCAGTCACTCTAGTTATTTGAGTAACAGTCACCAATTGTCATGGTATAAAACCCAACAACAGCCCATTTTTTTTTCTTTGAGGGATATACTTGGCAAGAGCTTATGTCAGGTTTTTATTGCTGTCTGTGGCCCCATTGTAAAAAAGGAAACAAGGGTTATGGTTGTCACTGGGACAGGAAGACACAAAAAGCAACAATAACCTGATAAAACTTCTAAACCTTCAAATATTACTGAAAAGTGTTTTGATGCAGTCTGTTTCTCTACTATGCGATATGCCATCACCTTCTCTCTAGACAGGAAGTGAGGATAAATCTCCCAAATGGGAACACATAGCATAATAAAAAACTGACAGAGGTTATGTTCCTTCCTAACCTGAAAAAGAAAATTTGGTTGTATTTGGGCTTTTAATTTGTTTAAAATGTTGCTGCAACTGCTCATATAGGCAAACACCATTAAAGTATACTGCATCTTCTCTGTGCCACCCACAGGTGTCCCTGCAGTCCTGGTAGTTGATGTTATTGGCCTCCCGGAATCTGCCAACTTGAGCCATGTTACCCTAACCCCAGTCCATGGCAAGACAAGAATGCTGGAATTGGAATCGACAAATAAGGGGCTCCTGGTGGCACAGGTTGGGGAGATCCCCATTGGGGAATTTAGCCTTGGGGTCAGTGGTACAGATGGCAAAGGACATAAAGTGAAACGTGAGGCTCCACAGAGCCTAAGATCAGCAAAATGTATGCTGGAGGTAAGTGTCCTGTTGTTGTTAGAAAAGGCCACCAACTTGTTTGTATAACTTCATTTTATCATAGCTTTCAATATCCTTTGCTATGGAATGGATTCAGGGAACATCTGAAGTCTGGCAGACAAGTGTGGAAATGTATGAAACCAGCAGAGAAAGAGTATAGCAGCTGCTGTGTGTGACTTAAGGCCTGAAGCACGGGCTTACCTGGTTGCATGCATGTTTATACTATGGGAGGGCAACAGGAAGAAGGCCAATCTGGTATCTTTCTAGCTGTCTCGGCGACTACTGTCACTGGCACTAAAAATATGGGAGCACCAAAATTATGATGTATCACCAGGACAGGAATAGAGGCAGAATACCTGTTCCGGTGATAACAGGATGTCTCCCCGATAGGACACAGATGGCAAAAAAAAATGTAATAACTTTTAAATAGCTGTTTAAAACTTTATGAAATACGAATTTTAAATACAAACAAATGAATACATAATTAAAATAATTAATAATATAAAAATAAAATAAAAATATTTAAAATGTAATACAATTTCATTCAAGACTGTAGCTATTTAAAACTTTTATTCATGGCATACCTTATTTTTGCATGGTGGTCATTTTCACTAAGGGAAGATAAATCCATCCCCTTTACTTCTTGGGACTTTGGGTCTACTTCCTGGAGCATGTGACAGTGCACATCATCTGAAGGGGAAGGTACTGGTGATGTAGCCTTCCCAAAAGGAGGAGAAAAGAGTGCCTCTAAGTGCAGTATTTAATGAAACAGTAATCACACAGACAAGAGGTTGTTCACTTGGGGGAAGAAGGTACAGGCTCTGATAAATTCATCAGCTTCCCGGTAGAACAGCTGCAATGCCACTGCCAAAGAAGGTCCGCACTGGAGGAGCCTTGAGAAAGGAGCACACATGACCGTTAGTCACTTTGTGCTTGCTCTGAAACACGTTGTTCTTTCCCCCTTCCCACTGACATCACACTCCGATGCCAACACCACGGTCCACGCTGTGCTCCATCGAGAGGACTGCCCAGAGCAACATGGAAGAACACCGGCATTCTACCGACACATCGCAGCTCCTCCAGTGTGGACCTTCTTTGGCAGTGGCATTGCAGCTGTTTTACCGGGAAGCTGGTGAATTTATCAGATGAGCCTGTACCTTCTTGCCCCATGTGAGTGACCCCTTGTCTGTGTGATTACAGTTTCATTAAATACTGCACTTAGAGGCGCTCTTCTCTCATTCTTTTGTTTCGATATACAGAGTTGGCGTCTCTCCTCTGAAGAGCTTTTTGCCCTAAAGTGTTCTGTCCCCCGATTGAGCATTTGTCCATCTGCTTTTCTGAGCCAGAACACAGACTTTTACCCACTTGCATATCATGGACTTCTTATGAACTGCTCATGAACTCCTTTTTTCCCATAGCTTAATCTTAAGCGCTTGCAATTACTCTCCATTGCAATGTAGCCTTCCCAGAATGCATTGAGTAACATCACCAGTGCCTCACTCAACCAGAAGGTGGAAAAACAGTACTTTTTTTTTTTTTTTTTTTAAATGTTTTAAGAGTTCAGTAGGTCTGGTTTACAATTATGAACATAAAAGAGAAAACCAAAAGTTGACACTAAAAAGGGACTGGGAGGGGGGAGGGAAGGTGACAGGGAAAGTATATTTACCTGTAAACTATAATATGGCATGCCATTTCGAAGTGAGCCAGCACAGTAGATATTAATACTTGCAGGAGTGGAGAAAAACAGTAATTTTAAGTAAAAGCAAAAAATTTTTGTTTAACCAATGAATGTAAGATGATTTCATATCAACACACAGAGTTGGCGGTAGGGGGCACTGCAAGGGTAGTTTGGAATTTTCCCCTGAGTTCAGTATGACCCATGGAAGCGGGAAAAGAAGAAGGGGATTCACTTCTCTTAATACAGCTGTGTGTTAGGCTTGCACATAAGCTCTAAAAAGAACAGGCATTTTTTTCAGCAAAGCAGTTCATATTAGGCTGTTAAAAAAATATTTTTTCGTGCTTGGGTGAAAACATTTATCAATGTTTTCGCCCATGATTTTTCGCCCAAGATTCACAGAACCGTCACTTAAAATGGAGGTAAACTCTCCTATATTTTCAGCCAAGGAAGCTGCCATCTTTGCCTCGCTTTAATCTTCAACTGACATGATGCTGCACATATGTTCAGTTATGACACCCTCCATTGGATAATTTAACAGTTTGGTTGGGAACACAACCAATGTGACAGTTACATTCTCGGTACATGTTTTTTGAAGCTGTTAAATCGATGGGTTTACTTCCGCTTTAAGATTCACAAAATTTCCACCTAAGATTCCACTAGAAAAAATGTGTTAAGACATTGAGAAATAGACTCCTAAATAATTCTTTTAAGAAAACATTTAGTTTGTAAGTAGCAGCACTTGCGAATGATCATTTTGTGTTAAACATTTGAATGAAATCTGCCAGTTTGTTGAAAATATTTTACTTGGCAAATAACAAGATCTGTTTTGCAGATGTCCTGTCCTGTTCCTCTGACACCGGAGAATTCACAGATAATGTCAGTGAAGATCACTAATCATGGATCCTCTCATTACTACTGTGTGACCACAAATGGATCTCCATACAACATCTTTAATCACTTCACCACAACTAGGTGAGCAGGGTAGAAGCTTAGCCTTAGGAAATAGTCAGGTTATAAACATAATGGCTTCTGAAAGTAAAGCAGAATTATTCATAACAATCATGATGTGTATGTTTTTAAATGCTGATTTTACTGGATGATCCGTCTGTAAGAAAACATTCTGTTCCAGCAGGTAACAATCCTAAAGACACTGATGGCCAACTTGTGAAGTATACAACCGCTGCCCCTGACAATACCAATGGGTCACACATAATATTCAGAATATATAACACTACAGAAATCTATCAGAGACTGTGGACATGTTGCAGGTCTGGTTAGAGGCTACAGACATGATACAGGAGATATTTAGATACTGGGGTCATGTTCCTTGAGACTGCTAGAGATCATCACAGGTCCTAGACAAAGCAATGCTTCCACAAATGAATGTTGGGGTCAACAGGCATCAAAAGATCACAGATTGGGCACCAGGACCTGTCCTCAATGCAGATCTAAAATACTGAGCCTGGTACGACCTGGACAACAGTGCCCAAAGACTGGTGAATTATTGCTTGTCTAACCTTGAATAAAAAAGTAAAATACCAGGTGATGAGATGGCCTTGCCCCTAGCCCTTACCCAAAATACAGTTCTGACTCTTAGATGACTCTGCTACATAGTAAAAATTATGGCTGAGGTTCAAAAAGCACAAATTTCACAGATTACTCATCATTACTCATATTTCCTGCTCCTTGGATTCCCATTTTATAGATTTATATATACTGTACATCAAATCGATCACCCATAATGTTATGACCACTGACAGGTAAAGTGGGTAACATGAATTATCTGGTTACAATGGTACCTGAAAGTGGTGATTATCTGGTTACAATGGTACCTAAAGTGGGATATATTAGGCAGTGAGCATGTTGTCCCTGAAGTTTATATGTTGCAAGCAAAAAAAATGGACAAGCATAAGAATTTGAGCGACTTTGACTAAAGCCAAATTGTATGGGCTAGATCAGTGCCCCTAACCTCCCCGTCACCAGGGACCAGCCACGTGATAGTCAACCTCCTCGCGGCTCGGGGGTTGAAGATGGTTTGGCACGGCGTAGGGGGGGGGGTCGCAGCCTGTAGTAGTAGATATATGAAATATTACTGACTGCTAAAGGCTAGCTCCTTGTCCAGGCTGGGAACCCAGTGCCACCAAAAGAGAGAGGGGAAAGATAGGAGCCAGGCAGCAGTATAGTGTAGTAGTTTTACTGTGAAATAAACAGTTAAAAATACACTCACAAGCACTATGTGAACAAAGGCATATCACTGTAGAGAAAATGTGCAGGATCCAAGGTCTGGAGTGTGGGATGGATGGGATGGTGAACTGCTGCAGGTGGGATTCCCACACTGGAGCCAGTGTAAAGATCATTGGAGGCGCCACAGACTTCCCTCTTGTAGCACTGCTGAGAAGAACTGCCAAAGGCGGCCAAAGGGTGGCACTTCAAGATGTTCTGGCTTGCTCTGCCCGCTGCCAACCCCTGCTGTGCAGTCCAGCTCCCAGCAGGCCACAGACCGGCAGCGGTTCCTGGTCTGCTGTGGTCAGGACCTACCAGAAGTGATCCAAGGAAGAAAACGAGTGAACCGGTGACGCTATCATGTTCACCTAAGGCTCATTAATATGGGGGGCGAAGGATGGCCCGAGTAGTCTGATCCAATAGAAGAGCTACTGTAGCTCAGATTGCTGAAAAAGGTAATGCTGTTTCTGATAGAAAGGTGTTAGAAAACACAGTGCATCACAGTTTGTAGTGTATGAGGCTGCAAAGCCGCAAGCTGGTCAGTGTGCCCATGCTGACCCATATCCACAGCCAAAACACCTACAATGGGCACATGAGCATCAGAACCGAATCACGGAGTAATGGAAGAAGATGGCCTGGTCTGATGAATTTAAGAATGGTTTGAGGAATACGAGTTTGAGATGTTGACTGTGGGATGTGCTGCAAAAACAATTCTAATCCATGGAGGCCCCACCTCACAACTTACAGAATTTAAGTGATCTTCTACTGATGGCTTGGTGTCAGATAACACAGCATACCTTCAGAGGTCTAGTAGAGTCCATGCCTTGATGGGTTATAGTGGGTGGTCATAAAGTTATGACCGATGGATTGGTGTATATGTAAAGTATGCACTTAAAAAGCTTTGCCATTTGTAAGAAGGAAGAATCCAGTGCCGGCCAATGAAAGTTTTTGTCATTCCTGCCCCAAGATTTTTATCACTTTGATTTCCGCTTGCAGGGTACAGATGAACTCCAGTGATTCACAAGTGCTGAATATAAATATTAGTGTGCCTAATAGTGTGGAACCTGGTGCAGTGATGACATTGATGGTGGCGGCTGAAGAGTGTGATAGCAATATACCAGCTTGCTTTGCTCACCTCTCTCTAGTGGTGGCTGAAAAGGTTAAGGTAGGTGCAGTTTGCTACTATTCTTGGTTGATAATTATATGGTAGACTGACAGCATTTGGATAGAGTCAGGAAGGGTTAAAAATCTGACAGTTTTTACTACTCTCTAATGCCACATGGGGGAATTTGCCCTCACTCATGTTCTAGTTTGTTTTCCATTTATTGAACAGAACCCTTGCAATGGTATATTTACAAACCAAAACAAAGCAAATTAGAAAAGTTTATTTTTAAGGTTTTAATACACATAAAGGAAATTGTATCTGATAGGTCCAAACTTTTTTGAATGAAATCAGAAGAGCAAGATTATGTAGTTGAGGGTAGGATTAGGATTTTCCAAATAAGAAATCTCATCAAAAGAGCCATGAAGAGATCTGAGAATCCATGCAGTCTGTAACCCATTTGCAGCATATTTTTTATAACCAAAATAACAAAACTGGTTTGATTGACCCTTTAAATTCAAAATATATTTTTCTTAGTTTCCTTTTTATCCTTTTAACTAGTTGTTTCTTTTCTCTTAGGTGTCTCCTGTACATACCCCACCTGTGTGCCCTGAACCTGAATCTTACTTTGGCTCTTGTCCTGAATCTCTATTACCCAGCCTGTGCAAGGACCATCAGTGGAGTGCCAATCTGCTAGTGTTAGATGCTGATGGAATTAAGTTCATTGAGATCCTCAATGGCTCTGGCGTCACCTCCCATGGACCAGATGGAAAATATGAATATGTTCATTTTACATCCAATTGCTGCACACCTCAAGCTGAACTTCTCCTAACAAACTACAGAGATGTGGTTTGGCATTGCTTCTTCCGGGTGCCCCCTCCTGGCATTCAGACAGATTCAGGACGCCTATACTATTTATTACGAAAATTACTACCATTTATATTTGTACTTGTACTTGTACTAGGTGTGTATTTTACATGTATTAAAAATAACCATAACGTAGAAGAAAGACCCCAAAACCAGGCAGAGGGTATCTCTCTAGCATAACCATGATTATTTTGGAATGCCAACTGTTTTCTTCAGTGGCTACCTGATCAGGGCTGTATGTGTAGAAAAGCAAACAGACCAGGGCCTGAGGTGCTGTCATTTTTGGGATGATCTTAAATGTTTCATCATTTTTTGCTGTCTTTCTAATTTACGTTCTCAAGGATAGAGATACTAAGGAAATTAAATTTTCTTACTTGTGTAGCATGCATTTTCAGTATCTGAGGCATGGAATTGTGTCCACGAGGTTCCAAGAGTGAACAGACAGCACCATAAAACTGGCCTAGATGGGTTTACAATCTGGTCTTTTCCCATGGCCTCTAATCATTATGAAGGACTTGTTGAAAAAAAAAAAAAAAGCACAAATAATCTAAAGAAAAGCACATTAACTAAGGAATACAGCTTTTTTGATGACTCCTATAGGATGACCTGATAGCACTTATCATGTAGCACAAAATAATGGTCATTATGACATGCTATGACTAATAAATGCAAGATATTTTCTATTGTAGAAAAACTGATGTTATGCCGCGTACACACGAGCGGAATTTCCATCGGAAAAATCTTGGATGATTTTTCCGACGGAATTCCGCTCAAGCTTGTCTTGCATACACATGGTCACACAAAAGTTCATTGAACTTTCGACCGTCAAGAACACGGTGACGTACAACACTACGATGAGCCGAGAAAATGAAGTTCAATGCTTCCAAGCATGCGTTGAATTGTTTCTGAGCATGCATAGGAATTTTGCGTGTCGGAATTGGTACAGATGATCGGAATTTCCGATCTGAACTTTTTCCGACCGAAAAATTGAGAACATGTTCTCAATCTTTTGCTGGCTGGAATTCCACTAGCAAAAGTCCGATGGAGCATACACACGGTCGCATTTTCGGACCAAAAGCTCTCATCGGACTTTTGCTGGCGGAATTTCCGCTCTTGTGTACGGGGCATAAGAGTTGGTCTAGGTGCAGGAGTTACAACTGATGTCTGGGAAGAAAGGAGAGAATGTTATTGTGGTTTAGAGGGGCCAGTGTTATAGAATTTAAATTGCATTGTTGTATTGACTAAAGGAAGACCATTAGTCTGGACCCTCAATTATAAAAGCAAACACCCTCTAAGCATTTGCCCCCTGCCGACCTTGCCAGTCTTTTTCTAACTTTTGTAAAATGTTATGGTGAGCAAAATGTATGTTTATTCTGGAGTATTTGTATTATACTGCTTTATTCTTGTTTGGCTATGGGTCCTGCGAACAAAGGTGATTGTTTCTGCGCTTGCAGAATTCAACTTCCTATACTGTGGTACGTTTATTCTTCATTTGTGATAATAATATGGATTCTGAAACAAATGTTGGTTGACAGTTTAAATCTAAAAGGCATTTCTCATTTTACCTTTACATTTATCCATTCCCCTTTATACAAGTTAAAGATCAACCGTGGCCAACAAGTATTATCAGTGAACTGGTGATTGTAACCATTCTGCTTCTTGAAGGCTTAATTGTGACTTATTCCTGTTAACGAATGATTAAAAATAGTTTGAACAGGACATTTTATTTTTTACTGCCAGGTTTACTTCAACTGACATCATATGGGGATCAAAAGTCAAACATTTTTTGTGGATGAATGAAACAGAATAAATAGCACGTAACAATGTTGTTATGTTGTATTTCTGAATAAAGAATGTGAACTGTTCAGAAAATTTGTATCATTTTGACAGCTGGGATTTGACAGTAAGAGCAGCAGTCAGATCTGCCAGTTGGACAACCCTGGTATAGCTAAACACTCCATTCAATTTGTATCCAATCAGGCAAACCCTTTCATGTCATTGTTGGTAAATCTAAAGGAGATTGTACACTCCGATTTTAAAATTTATAGTCATCCTAAATTGTATTAGTAACTTGATTCGGAATAAGAATGGGCTTCTAGTTTTTTTCTGCTTTATTTTCTTGCCTCTAGTTTGAGTCCATGACTTGCATTGGATCAGGATAGGATAGTTGCGTGTGTCCAGTTACTCAGGATACATTTCTTGGCTACTAAAATGGAAACATATTCAAATCTTGGTAGATTATGTTTTCCCTTCCCATGTTGTTCTGTAACCAGAAACAAGGCAGAATAATGGGCGATTTATCTCTGTTGACTGATTACCTTTAAATCATATTTCTGTTTTCTAATTTTTTGTATGGAAGGACAATGATATCACCTGAAAAAGATCTGCTTTGTCACATTTCAAATTAGGGCATTTTTAAAATATTTTTATCCATTCTGTTCCTTTTAAAGAGGATCTAAATTCCAGACTGTTACTTTTAAGTGTATATAAACCAAAGAACAAAAATGTTATTATATTGCAGCCTGTCCTTAGATGTGGAGGCTGCTTTAGTTTTAATTTTTCAGGCTAAAACAAAAAAGTGATCTCGCCAGAAACGCAGCGTCCTTCTCACTTCCTGTGATCTGAACTGAAAGCACAAATAATCTTATCTTCCTACTAAGCTATCTTTTGTAAACAAGTCCCTGCAATGGAGATGAAGGGAGGAGTATGTGTTGTTGTCCAAATCCAGAGAGTAGCCATGGTTCTCTCCATAGATACAATGAAGTAAATGGGAGAGTTGTTAGCCTTATGCCCCGTACACATGGTCGGACTTTGTTCGGACATTCCGACAACAAAATCCTAGGATTTTTTCAGACGGATGTTGGCTCAAACTTGTCTTGCATACACACGGTCACACAAAGTTGTCGTAAAATCCGATCATTCTAAACGCGGTGACGTAAAACACGTACGTTGGGACTATAAATGGGGCAGTGGCCAATAGCTTTCATCTCTTTATTTATTCTGAGCATGCGTGGCACTTTGTCCGTCGGATTTTTGTACACACGATCGGAATTTCCGACAACGGATTTTGTTGTCGGTAAATTTTATATTCTGCTCTCAAACTTTGTGTGTCGGAAAATCCAATGGAAAATGTGTGATGGAGCCTACACACGGTCGGAATTTCCGACAACAAGGTCCTATCACACATTTTCCATCGGAAAATCCGACCGTGTGTACGGGGCATAAGAGCGGAAGTTGTTATTTGCAGGATCACAAAGTACAAATAAAAGGAAAAGAAGCCAGAACAGAAAATGAATACAATCACCCATCTGGTAAGTTGTCCTGTCCTAGATGTGGAAGTGCGACAGGAGATCTAATACACATGCTCTGGAGGTGCCCCAAGCTACATAGGTATTGAAGAAGGTGATATATAAAATAAACCTAGTTTTTGGAACAGGCTTAGGCTTGGACCCGATGATATGCATATTGGGATACCTGGAGCAGAGTATGGGACCCGGGGGTGTGAGATTAGCGATTTTGAGATGTCTGTATCAAACCAGAAAGGCGATTACCTGGAAGTGGACGGACCCCAACTTACCACCTACAATGGAGTGGCAGAGAAGGATTAACAACACAATAATAAGAGAGAGCTGGATTTATAGGAGAAGGGGAGCTAGAGGTAGACTCGAAAAGATATGGAATAAATGGATAGAAACCCCCGGTTTGATGCCCGAGAGAGCAAACCTTTAGAAAGTTTCTCCTTTCTCTTAAGTTTTTTTGAACTTGACCCAATTTTAAATGAGACTGGAGGAAGGGGGAGTGATGAGTAACCAGTTGGAAAGATATGCTACTAATGTATGTATGAAAAATTTTCTATGTATAGAAATGTTTGTTTACTGGGAAAAAAATGAAAAATAAAGTTGATTTAAAAAAAATAAAAATAAAATATAGGACAGGTAAGTTGCAATGAATGACATTTTTGTTTTTGGACTTAAATTTGCTTCAACTGCTTTATGTCAGGTGGAGCCATTGCTTTAAATAGGCCGTGACACCTAAGGCCGGTAGCAGAGACCCCCCGATCTATCCTACTACCAACTCCCCATGCCCCAGAGAAAGACAACAGCGCACTTATGGGTCAGCTTGGCATTAAGGCCCTGCTGTTGCATATATACGTATTGCTGTCATAAACAGGTTACTTCCGTTTAACCCGGCATACAAGTCCAAAAAATTAATCCGAAGATTAAGAATTCCTTGGTGACACCTTTTTATACACTGCAGCATGTCACTGTGTTGTTGTTACTAAAGACTCTCAAGGTTTTGCCTAAATTCAGTTAATAAATTCCTCTGCCAGTTTTATTGAGGGGAAAAAAAATATTTTATGAGTAGACCGTGTACATTGTAACAATGGCTTTTCTTTCTCTGTTCTAAGAAATTGCTCAAACAGATTTCTGAATGAGAGGCTCAACCTCTTATTCAAGCCTGCTGAGCAATCTAAGGGTT
The DNA here is from genome assembly GCA_037952925.1 of Lithobates clamitans. Taxonomy (NCBI): domain Eukaryota; kingdom Metazoa; phylum Chordata; class Amphibia; order Anura; family Ranidae; genus Lithobates; species Lithobates clamitans. The sequence goes on from JBBGZY010000846.1 coordinate 2,917,359, forward strand.
GCAATAAGAAAAGCTTCAGCGTCTGCATTGCTTTAAAAGGGGAGGAGCCTTGGGTTCCATTAGCACTTGCGAATGGGGATGCTTACAACTACTTGCAGAAGACTACAGGAGGGAGACATTATATGACCTCAGATAGAATCACAGTATACAGGGACCCTAAGAGGAGAATTATCAAAGAGTGGCAAAGGCAAAAAAGCCTGCACCGCTCTTCTATACTTAGAGAACAAGCAGATGCTGTTCTCAATTTGGAGCGATCTGTTCTATGTCGTATGACAGACACAGCACAGACCAGTTCAGCTTGATTTGCATTTTCCAACCCCCTTCTCTCCCCCTCCTCACTCAGCTGTGTTCAGGAAGGAGGAGGAGGGTTTTTTAACTGTGCACCTTGGCTCACTCATGCAGTGTAACCAGGGGGCTTGTGAGCTGTATACTGACAGCTCACATTCTGTATGAGACATCTGACCTGGCAGGGATCTGTGACAATTTTCTATACTGAAAACTGCTGCATTCTGTTTATTAATTAGGGGCAGGTAGACCTGAGACAGATCTATCAGCTTAGCTATGCATGTTTAACACAATGAGATTATCAGATGAATGATCGTCTGTTTTTTTTTTTGCGTGCTAGTCTCATATAGAAAACGAAGAGTTTACTAAAGTTACGAAAATTATTGTACGACAGAATAAAAATTCAGAAGTGATGTCATGTATTGTATTTTCAGCTGACAACTAATCGCATGATCTGGTATCGTATAAGAAAAATTTTTCGTGCTTGTCCCATCTGATAATTTTGCATAAATTGTTGTGATCGGCTTCCGAAAGCTGTGTACTAATGATCAGATAATCATACGATTGCTTTGAAAGCAGTATTTTTCCCATGATTTTTTGATTGTGTGTATGGCCTATTAGTGTGGCACATACCTCAAATGTCAGTTTTCTGCCCCATTATAAAGGCACTGGAAGCTTAGTTATTTTCTCTGTTTGTGTTCTGCTTGACTGATAAAAAGTGAAATATGATTTGCTGAGATAGGTTATTGCAGTTGAAAGACTGTTTTCTGGCTTTTATTAATATTAAATCAATAACAACTAAGAATTAAAATGTAATATGCTGGACAGTGTGTTGTTTCATTGACTATGAACATTACTGATTAACTGTTCCAGTTGCACATCTGTACTTTGTTCCAGTTAGACTATTTTCAGGAACCAACAGTAGAGAGCAGTGCATATCATTAACTTAGACTGCAGAAAAGGAATTTCTGACTTATTGTTGTCCCTTTTTGAGGAGTGTCACTTCTGTTGGGGCTATTTGTAAAAATGATCCATTGCTATTATCTTAATCTCCTTCTGCACTGGTCGCATGCAATCAGATTGAATCTACCAGATCAACAAAATGTACAAAAGAGCTGGAAAATATGAGTACCTACCTCCTTGGATATACTGTATGTTGAACAGAGTGTTTTGCCAGTCCCTCCTCCCTGTTAATATATTCTGTTGATCTGGCAGATCAAATATGAAACTGTCCAACATAAAAGTTGAGAAGCGCAGATCATTACGACATCCCTCCCACACCTTACAGAATGGTCATACTAAGTGATTGAGACTGCTGATAACAATACATAATGAGTCACTTGTGAATTCATTTTATGCCTTCTTTGTAATTGATTGGTTTAAAGCCCAACTGAACACTCCGTTTAAATTAGCTAAATCCATTACAGGTGCATAAAAAAAACAGCATTCAAAGTTATACAGTTCTTAAAAAAAAAAAAAAAAAAGCCTGTTCCAGTGCCAGCATGGCACTGAACAGTCTGCAGAGTCACTTACCACCTGCTGAGTATGAGCTAAAGCTTCTCAGTTAATAGAGGGTATGAGTTTTGCCGATTGCAGTTACAGGTCTACCTCAGCAGGGGGTGTGTAGGACCTCTGCAGAGAGACCAACGCTTCCACACAGAGTGCAAGGGTTCTTCTTTACAGCATTCTGGCAGGATACAGCTTTTTTACTCAGGCTGTAGCTGCTTTCTAAAGAAAATGAACTGAAGGGGTGTTTAACACCCTTTGCTTTGATACACCTGGAATGTATTTAGCTCATTTAACCACTTCAGCCCCGGAAGATTTGGCTGCTCTATGACCAGGCCATTTTTTGCGATATGGCACTGCATCGCTTTGACAATTGTGCGGTCGTGCGACGTTGTACCCAAACAAAATTGACATCCTTTTTTTCCCCACAAAAAGAGCTTTCTTTTGATGGTATTTGATCATCTCTGCGTTTTTTATTTTTTGCGCTATAAACAAACAAAAAAGAAGCGAAAAGTTTGAAAAAAAAAAAAAAAAACACAATATTTTTTCCTCGGTTTATGGCCGATATGTATTCTTCTACATATTTTTGGTAATATAAAAAAAAAAGAAAAAATTATCGCAAAAAATATATATTGATTGGTTTGCGCAAAAGTTATAGTGTCTACAAAATAGGGGATAGATTTATGGCATTTTTATTATTTTTTTTTTTTTACCAGTAATGGCGGCGATCTGCGATTTTTATCGGCGACATTATGGCGGATATATCGGACACTTTTGGGACCAATGGCATTCATACAGCGATCAGTGCTATAAAAATTCACTGATTACTGTGTAAATGTCACTGGCAGGGAAGGGGTTAACACTAGGGGGCGATCAAGGGGTTAACTGTGTTCCCTATGTGTGTGTTCTAACTGTGGGGGATGGGACCGACTAAAGGAGATGAGAGATCGTGGTTCCCAGCTCGTAGGAACTCACAATCTCTCTCTCCTCTCCTCACAGAACTGGGATGTGTGTCTTTATACACACACACACACACACACATACATTCCTGTTCTGCCTCTCGTGCCTGCGATCACTTGTGACCTCCGGCCATGAGCATCGGCACCCCGTTGTGCAGCGGGTGCACACGCGCACCTGCTATCCCGCTTAATGGGTCCGACGTACAGCTATGACGGTTCGCGGGATCGTGCCGACCTGCCGCTGTATAATGACGACGGCTGGTCGGCAAGTGGATAAACTGAAAGTTCAGTTGGGGTTTAACTATTTTAACAGAATAGGTAATCAGCTGAATTATCAGAGGATGTAACTGTAACCCTTTTTTCAGATATAGACAATGAAAGCTGCATGAACCTGGACTCTTCACAGCAATGTCTCTGTGGCTCAATCAGGGTAATGTGGCTGCATAGTATACTCTCTATTGTATAAAAGACTCTAACAACAGTGAGTCTAGCTGAGACTCACTACTTTAAATTTCCTCCTGGAACTGTTGTACTCGGGTGGCAATCAAAAAGGCGCTGGGTCTTCTGGAGAAGCTGCATGAAACTATGTCAAATAGCAAGAGATATAACCTATTATCGCCACTTGACATGCCTCCATCCCTAAATTACTTTGTATGTAAAAAGGAAACAGTGGTCATGGCACTTTAAATGAGGCATGTCGCTATGTCAAAATAACATGAAGTAAATGGTATAGAAAGTTTATTATAATACAAGAATAAATCTATATAATCGCAAAAAAAAAAAAACACCACATGGTAATAAATCACAAAAAAAGTCATAAAAACCAGCTGACATAAAAAGCACATAAATAGATATTGTATTGATGCATGATGGTATATGCCCAATAATGACAACCAAAAATAGGTATAGCAATTCCTGTTGGTAATAAAAGATAACCTCGCCACCACTCAAATTACCACCACGGCGCCACAGGACAGGAGACCTAACTAGAATCTGCCACTTTAAGAAAAATCAAATATAAGCTGTATTTTAACCCCTTATTAAAAGGATTTGTGACAATAGGCAAAAATAGTGGCGCTAAATACGTGCTAAAAAAAGTGTTTGTTCACCCAAAGGTGACATAACTAGAAATCACTAAATAAACATATGAATATGTAAATAATAGTTACCACCATGTGACAAGTGAAATGATTAGAATAAAATACAAATAATAATGATATAAAATATTTTCAAAAAATATATTAGTAATATTTTCAAAAAATAATTAGCACAAAAAATAGTCCATAAAGTGTTCAGGTGAATCCAAAATGAATGTGAAATCTTCCTGTTCCATCCACCACACCAGTGTGTCAGTGATTCCACTCCCCTAAAGAAACGCACTCACCGAATTCCAATGCCTGCACTCTCCTGTCAGGCTAAGAAGCTTTTCATCCACATGGACAGGGTTTTAAACGAGTATCCAGAATCCAACCGTGCGTATCAGATAATTCTCTACATGTAAATGATAATAAAGGTGCACCAATAGTCTAATAACGTAAAAAAACAGTTTATTAAAATACACTTCAAATCTTCAACCTTTTCACTCACACCAGCAAAAGTGATCACAGCAGAATTCAAAGCATTTATACAGCAGTAGATCTTGCGGTCACGGCGGGTCCGAGGTGTACTGGCATGTAAACAACTCTCACCCCTTCCTTGGTCCTAGATCTCAACTCGCTCCTCCACCTCCTAGTCCGACGTGCAGCGTCCTACGTCAGTGATGATGATTGTCATACAGCCACGCCCCCGACATGTTTCCTCACACGGACTTAACCACTAGCCGCCCGCCCACTGTCATATGACGGTGGGACAAGGCAGCTCTTGTTCTGGGCGGATGTCATATGACGTGATCACCTTCCCGAGCCACTAGGGGACGCACGCGCACCCGCCGCGTCACTGGGGACCCTATGCGTGTGCCCGGCGGCCGCGATGTCTGCCGAGCACCCGCGATTGCCCAGTAACTGAGCAGGACCGTGGATCTCTGTGTGTAAACACAGAGATCCACGTCCTGTCAGAGGAGAGGAGACCGATGGTGTGTTCCTTGTACATAGGGACACGGATCGGTTACCTCCCCCTGTCAGTCCCCTCCCCCCCAGTTAGAATCACTCCCCTTCCCTGCCAATCACATTTACACAGTAATCAATGCACAATAAAAATCGCAGATCGCCGCCATGACTCTGCCACTCAAGTCTGTGGCAGAGACTTTTTGTTTGTGCTGCGTACTGGCTGCTAGCTTGGTGAGAGAGACCTATCCGGGCGGGAAAAGATTTACTCCTTAAAGGAAAGTATATTCATCTTTAAGATTCCGATTACTCAGTGCTATACCAAGAAAAGGTATTTGAACTTCCCTGCAACTCTTCTTCTACCTCTTTCCTGCTACTTCTTCCAGTTATCTCTCATTAAAGCATTGGAAAAAATACTCAAGTGACTGGTGCCTACACTGTTTGATGATAAGCTCAATGGGACCCTAGACCTGGTACTGGTGAAATTAGGTAACAGCCCGCTTTAAATCAGCAGCTCCACCGTGAGTTAATTAAGAGGAGAAAATTAAATATATATGAGGAATATATACATATAAATTTAAAGGAATATTGCACATGTATATACCGGTATTCCTCATATCAATTTAATTTTCTCCAATTAATTTCAATTTATTTTTATTTTTTTTTTATATTTTTTTCAGTCATTGTTTTTTTGTCAAGTTTTGCCGGTCAGCACAGCTTGCTTCTTTGCTTTTTTTGGATGTACTTATATTACTTATATATAAAACTCAAGACCTACCTCTACTAAGAAGCTGACAACACAGAACGCATCTAGCGCCTTGAGGCGATTCAGTTTGCATTTGCAGCGCTTTACAAATCATTCATTCATATTACTGATCTCATTACCAGCACACACCTTTGTATTTAGCAATTTCTGTATTTACTGCGATTTAACCCTCTAATCACACATCCTTTAAGCCGATGCAACAATGATGGTGACATCACAATGGACCTTGTGTATTAAAGGGGTTGTAAACCCTTGGGTTTTTTTTTTTTTTTTTAAATAACAAACATGTTATACTTACCTCCACTGTGCAGCTCGTTTTGCACAGAGTGGCCCCGGTCCTCCTCTTCTGGGGTCCCCCAGCGGCGCTGGTAGCTCCTCCCCACATCAAGTGCCCACGTTGGAGAAGGCTCCGCTAAGGTGGACACCCGGGTGGGCGCGCTCCCGAGTCCTGCTTCTGTGTCTATTCACACAGAATGCAGGTCCCCCCGGTGCCCACGTCATTGGATTTGATTGACAGCAGCGGGAGCCAATGGCTGCGTTGCTATCAATCTATCCAATCAAGAGCCAAGACAACAAGCAGAGAGGTAGAGCGCATCTCTGCTGTTGGAATGATATGGCTCAGATGAGTAAAACAGGGGGGCTGGTCAGTGTCAGAAGTTTTTTTCACCTTAATGCATAGGATGCATTAAGGTGAAAAAACGTGAAGGTTTACAACCCCTTTAAAACTAATGTTTGAAAATTACTAATCATGCCTTTATTGCAAGTACCTTGAATGTCTGCCTTCCAAAATGTGGTCATTGTGTGTGTTTCTACTATCCTAGCACTTCAAGGCCTCCAAATATGTGGTACATAGTCAAGAAATGAGATGCGTAATGTATGCCCCTTGAAAGTGTGAAGGTGTTTTTTGGATTTTGGGCCCCTCTATGTGTCTAGGCACCATAAAACTTACATGTGGTATCACCATACCCTGGAGGAGTAGCAAAATGTGTTTGGGGTGTAGCTGTAAGTAAGCCCTGTGAGTAAAAAAAAACCTTAAAATTACAACTGCAATAAATTTCTATTTCATTTACTTGCTTTGTTTTCCAAAAAAATTGTAGTTAAAATTTGATCTTTATAATACTCACCACGCCCCTTACTGTATACCTTGGGGTAACTACTTTCTGGAAAGGGGTCATTTTGGGGGTGTTTGTACAGTCCTGGCATTTTAAGGTGCATAAATGGTAGTCAGGATTCATACATTTCAAATGTATGTACCAGTTTTTAAACTCTGATGCCCTGAACACACGGTTGGATTTTTTCCGACGGAAAATGTGTGATAGGACCTTGTTGTCGGAAATTCTGACCGTGTGTAGGCTCCATCACACATTTTCCATAGGAATTTCCGACACACAAAGTTTGAGAGCAGGCTATAAAATTTGTCGACAACAAAATCCGTTGTCGGAAATTCCGATCGTGTGTATACAAATCCGACGCACAAAGTGCCACGCATGCTCAGAATAAATTAAGAGACGAAAGCTATTGGCTACTGCCCCGTTTATAGTCCTGACATACGTGTTTTACGTCACCGCGTTCAGAACGATCGGATTTTCCGACAACTTTGTGCGACCGTGTGTATGCAAGACAAGTCTGAGCCAACATCCGTCGGAAAAAATCCATGGATTTTGTTGTTGGAATGTCCGATCAATGTCCGATCGTGTGTACAGGGCATTACAGTGTAAACAATCTATACTTATTTATGTATTTATTTTTACCAAATAAATGTAGCAGAATACATTTGGACATGATTTCATGATACAAGATTTTTTATTGGGTATTTTTTTTATACCAGAAAGTAAGAGAAACATTTTAGTAATAATTTTTCTTTATATAGTAAAAGATAAAAAAAAAGCAAAGGTGATTAAATACCATAAAAAGAAAGCTCTATCTGTTAAAAAAAGATATAAAATGAATTTGGGTAAAGCGTTGCTTGACCAATAATTGGCAGTCAAACTATGACAGCACTGAAAACTGAAGAAAGGAAAGGGGTGTAACATGCTGGCACTGAGGTGGTTAACATGTTCCAATTTCAACAAAATGTACGGGAAGTTGTTTCTCACATTTTACACATATCTTATTATTATCCGGGCTGGGGTGATATGGACAAGGGCGGGGTGTAATAGAATTACGAATGCAAGTGTTGAGTTTGAAACTTGTGGTACTTAATTTCTTCCTATCGGGTGTCACCCCGGTACAGATTCCCTGCACGGTGGCTGGAGAAGAAATGATGAAAGTGTTCCGTTCCTTGCATTCACCTTTTACGATATATATGTCTTTGTACATGATAGTCTTACAGTTGATGCTCGACGTGCTTGTAATGTGCTTCGCCTTAAATTTTTCCCAGGTCTGAGACAAGGACAGATGGGAGAGACCCAGGAGGATCCCAAATACCAGAAGAGATTTTGCACACATTCTGTCCATTGTTTCTGAAAAGAGAGATATAATAAAAATGAATGTATCAGTTTACAAGATTTCAAAAAGCTAATTAAAATAGAATTGTTTCAGTGAGGACATATTAAAAAAAAATTTAGGGAGATTGGTGGGATGTGTATTTATGTTTTTTTATTTTATTAATGTTCTTAGTATTTTTTCTTTTACTATGTGTGTGCTATCCCTTTTCTGTGTATTTTCTTTCTGTGAAAAAAAAATAGGGGCAACTATTTAAATCCCTTAAAAACAGCACAAGCCACTTTAATTTCTCCTTCAGCATTGACTCCAATTCATTTTACCAGAAAATTTTCCAAATCTCCAAATTTTCACCAAAATATCAAATTCTTCCCAACCGCTTGTTTACTGATTAGCAACCACCCACTGCAGGGGGGGGGGGCACTCTGCGCCAGATCACGTACCTGGTAGGTGATCTGACAGTTCCATGTCTGGGGCGCGTGCGCTGCCGGCGGTGTCCCACTCCCACTGTTATGGGACACAGCGGGAGCCAATCAGCAGGTCCGGCGGATGTCTGCTGGGACCCGCCGATCAATCAGGAGAAAGGCAGAATGGCAGTCTGCCTATGTAAACAAGGCAGATCGCCGTTCTGTGACAAGGGAATGTGCTGATGCTGTGTTCCTGCTAAGCAGGAACACGGATCTTTACATTACCCCAGTCAAAGCACCCCCCCCCCCCACAGTTAGCAATCACTCCTAGGGAACACATTTAAACCTTTAATCGCCCCGGTTGTTAACCCCTTCCCTGCCAGTGCCATTAGTACAGTAACAATGCATATTTTTTAGCACTGATCACTGTATTAGTGTCACTGGTCCCCAAAAGTGTCAGTTAGGTGTCCGATTTGTCTGCCACAATATCTCAGTTCTGCTATAAGTCGCTGATCGCTGCCATTACTAGTAATAGATAAAAATACACCATAGTTTGTAGACGCTGTAACTTTTGCAAAAGCCAATCAATATACACATATTGGGACTTTTTTTTAACCAAAAGTATGTAGCAGAATACATATTGGCCTAAATTGGTGAAGAAATTAGATTTTTTACATTTTTTTATTGGGAAAGTTTTATAGCAGAAAGTAAAATACTATAGTTTTTTTTTCAAAATTGTCTGAATTTTGTTGTATATAGCAAAAAAATAAAAACCCCAGAGGTAATCAAATACCACTAAAAGAAAGCTCTATTTGTCACAAAAAAAAAGGACATACCCTTTTTTTGGGAACAGCGTTGCACGCTGTTAGCATATCAGAATTTATGAATGGATTGGGTCTTTGAGAATAATTGACTTGCTTATGTATATCATTATATATTCTAGATATGGATAAAGTGAAATATATATATATAGATTTTTACATATATTTATGTAAAGATTTGTTTAAAGTTTAGTAAGCTATGTCATACCTTGGTTAATAAGGCTTGTAATCTTCCTATTGACTTTTTGGGTTAATTAGATTAATCTATGCTGCCATCTAGTGGCCATTTTGTATAACTGTGCTATATTTCAATGTAGTCATTTAGAATAGCTGGTCAAATTTGGTACATGCAAGCCTCTGTACTTTCAATCCCATCAGGCCTTGCGTCAGCTTCCTCAGCTTCCCTTTTCCCTTTCACCCTGGAAGCAAGCACATTGGCTGCAAAGCTCTACGCTAGCCATCCGGATCCATCTTCTGTATGTTTACTATTTGTGTCTTCAGCATAGGTGTGCGCAGCCTATTGCATTAGGGTGTGCACCTCAAATGTAATAAAACATGGACAGTGTTAGTAGAGCAGGGGACTTGTCAGTAGGGCAGAGGTTGGTTTCAGTAGGGCAGTGGATGGTGTCAGTAGGTTTTTATTTTTTTTTATTTTTACAATTCTTTTTAGGAGCCCTGTTTAGGGGCTTTGGTGAACTATCAGCAGGGGAAATCTGCGCCACACGAGGTGATTAGGGTGTGCCCAGGTACACCTGGCACACCCCCTGTGCACGCCTATGGTCTTCAGCTGGATAGATAGGGAGGCACTAATTGTATGATCTTTTATTAATTGCATTTTGTTTGTATCTGTTACAGTTTTACTCTATCTTGTATCAATAAAAGTCCAAAAGGATTCTGCGCCTACCAGAATGCATTGGTATGAGAGGAGTTAACAGTGTGCCCAAATACACCTCAGTGACGTGTAGTGAGGGGCATAACAGTAAAACGAAGGCTTTTAAGTATGGCTATCATACAGAATGCCAGTAAGACAGCAGTGTTATCAGCTTCCATATAGCCGGACACCATGTCACAGACAAAGGACACCATGTCACAGACAAAGTCAGAGCACTTCGCGACAAGGTCGGAAGTTTACTTCACGAGCACAAGGAAGACAGTGAAAAGCGAAACAATCGCCATTGCCCTCGCAAAAGCGGAATCCGCAAAAGTAAAAGCTGACTTTACGGCAAAGGAGGCCAAAAAAAAAGCTGCGTTCGCTGAAAAAAAGAGGCAAATGCAACTTAAATTAGAAAAGTTACACATGGAAACTGCACTAGAGGAACTAGCTGCAGGGAAGGACTTGCAAAGCCCACCAGTGAGCGGCTCAGCAACGTACTTGAAAAAAAATCCGTTCCTGATGACAGTACAGAGCGTACCTCAGAATATGTGCGGCGACACGCCGAACCAGACAACTGCCCGCTTACAGCACCGAGAGCAGAATCAACCTCTGCCATTCAGACGCCTTACATCAAGCAAGAAAGTAAACCTGCACTCAGTCAGTTTTCAGCACATTCTGCATCCAGGCTATCAAAACACTACGTCACAGTTGACCAAATCAAAAATGAAGAACTACGGGTTAAAAGACACAGTGACAGTATCTCTGATAACCGCAAATACCCACCAAGTTCCTGGCACAACAGAGCGCCCCCTGGCTACTCACACAACGATCAAGGTATGTCAGATTTCTTCAAGTTCTTAGCACGACGTGAACTGTTAGCAAAGGGACTTGCAAAGTTTGACAATCGCCCTGAAAGTTATAGAACATGGAGTTCGTCCTTCAGAAATGCAACTAGGGATCTTGATTTAAAGGCAAGTGAAGAAGCTGATCTCTTAGTCAATTGGCTGGGGAATGAGTCATCAGAGCATGCAAGGAGAATCAGAGACATTAACATTAATTATACAACCAAAGGGCTGAGCATGATATGGGAGAGGGTTGATGAATGTTCCCCAGAAGTTATAGAACACTCTCTTTTTAAAAGAATAGAGAACTTTCCCAGGATTCCTAACAAAAGCTACCAGAAGCTGAGAGAATTGAGTGACCTAGTGACAGAACTTCAAATAGCCAAAGCAGAAGGAGACTTGCTAGGCCTTGCCTTTCTGGACACAGCCCGTGGTGTTAACTCTATAGTGCAAAAGCTACCTTACAGCCTTCAAGAAACCTGGGTTACACGAGGCTCCAACTACAAGCAAAGGCACAACGTCCCCTTCCCACCATTCTCTTATTTTGTGGACTTTATTTGCCACCAAGCAAAGGTTAAAAATGATCCTAGTTTTGACATCTCTGTCACGTACCTTTCAGCGGAGTCCGAGATGACAAGGGTGGCCTCTTGCACGGTCCCAGTCCTAGCACCCCTGGAGGTTGAGACAGGGCTGCTAGGGCGGCGGAAGGGTGCAGGTGCCTGCTGGCAGGATCAGGAACACCGAAGCCTTCATGGAGGAGGTGGGATGCTGATCACAGGATTGGTTTAGGAAAAGCCCAACAGGAACACTTGCAGAGTCAGGGGCAGGCAGGAGTTGGCAACTTGCTTGCAGTAAGGTACACAATCGGCAGGCAGGCTCTTAGTCGGGGACTGGCGGTGGTTGGCAACAGGCTGGCAAGTAGGGATGAGCCGAACACCCCCCCCGGTTCGGTTCGCACCAAAACTTGCGAACAGACCAAAACTTCGCACGAACGTTAGAAGCCCATTGAAGTCTATGGGACTCAAACGTTCGAAATCAAAAGTGCTCATTTTAAAGGCTAATTTGCATGGTATTGTCCTTAAATGGGTTTGGGGACCCGGGTCCTCCCCCAGGGGACAAGTATCAATGCAAAAAAAAGTTTTAAAAACGGCCCTTTTTTCGGGAGCAGTGATTTTAATAATGCTTAAAGTCAAACAATAAAAGTGTAATATTCCTTTAAATTTCATAATTGGGGGGTGTCTATAGTATGCCTGTGAAGGGGCTCATGTTTCCCGTGTTTAGAACAGTCTGCCAGCAAAATGACATTTCAAGAAAAAAAGTCATTTAAAACTACTCGCAGCTATTAATGAATTGCCGGTCCGACAATACACATAAAAGTTCATTGATAAAAACTGCATGGGATTTCCCCACAGGGGAACCCTGAACCAAAATTTTTAAAAAAACTGGCGTGGGGGTCCCCCTAAATTCCATACCAGGCCCTTCAGGTCTGGTATGGATATTAAGGGGAACCCCACGCCAAAATTTTTTTAAAAAATTACGTAGGGGTCCCCCTCAAAATTCATACCAGACCATAAGGGTCTGGTATGGATTTTAAGGGGAACCCCGTGCCAAAATTCTTAAAAAAATGGCGTGGGGTCCCCCCAAAAATCCATACCAGACCCCTATCCGAGCACGCAACCTGGCAGGCCGCAGGAAAAGAGGGGGGGACGAGAGAGCACCCCCCCTCCTGAACCGTACCAGGCCACATGCCCTCAACATTGGGAGGGTGCTTTGGGGTAGCCCACCAAAGCACCTTGTCCCCATGTTGATGAGGACAAGGGCCTCATCCCCACAACTCTTGACCGGTGGTTGTGGGGGTCTGCGGGCGGGGGGCTTATCAGAATCTGGAAGCCCCCTTTAACAAGGGGACCCCCAGATCCCGGCCCCCCCGTGTGAAATGGTACCATTTCACAAAAAAACTGTCAAAAATGTTAAAAATGACAAGAGACAGTTTTTGACAATTCCTTTTTTTAAAGTCTTCTTTTTTCCATCGTCTATCTTCTTTCTTCTATCTTCCTTTGGTTTCTTCCTCCATCTTCTTCTTCCTCCGATCCTCTGCTTATTTGTCCGGTGTTCTTGTCCGGCGAGAAGCGTCACACAGCGGGAGCCTTCCATCCAATCATGGATGCGGAGCGGCCCGAAAAGAAGATGAAGACAAGAAGATGAAGACAAGAAGATGAAGAGAAAAAGATGAAGAGAAAAGCGTCACACAGCGGGAGCCTCCCATCCAATCATGGATGCAGAGTGTCCCGAAAAGAAGATGAAGAGAAGAAGATGCGCGGAGGGAGATGCCGGACGAGAACACCGGAGAAAGAAGCAGAGGATGAGAGGAAAAAGAAGATGGAGGAAGAAAGCGAAGGAAGATAGAAGATGGAAAAAAAAAGGAATTGACAAAAACTGTCTCTTGTCATTTTTAACATTTTTGACAGTTTTTTTGTGAAATGGTAGTGGTGTACCCCCTTACCATTTCACACGGGGGGGGGGGATCTGGGGGTCCCCTTGTTAAAGGGGGCTTCCAGATTCCGATAAGCCTCCCGCCCGCAGACCCTCACAACCACCGGCCAAGGGTTGTGGGGATGAGGCCCTTGTCCTCATCAACATGGGGACAAGGTGCTTTGGTGGGCTACCCCAAACCACCCTCCCAATGTTGAGGGCATGTGGCCTGGTATGGTTCAGAAGGGGGGGCACTCTCTCGCCCCCCCCTCTTTTCCTGTGGCCTGCCAGGATGTGTGCTCGGATAAGGGTCTGGTATGGATTTTTGGGGGGACCCCACGCCAATTTTTTTTAAAATTTTGGCGCGGAGTTCCCCTCAGGTCTGGTATGAATTTTGAGGGGGACCCCTACGTTATTTTTTTTTTAATTTTGGTGCGGGGTTACCCTTAATATCCATACCAGACCTGAAGGGCCTGGTATGGAACTTAGGGGGACCCCCACACGAGTTTTTTTTTATTTTGTTTCGGGGTTCCCCTGTGGGGAAATCCCATGCAGTTTTTATCAATGGACTTTTATGTGTATTGTTGGACCGGCAATTCATTATAGCCGCGAGTAGTTTTAAATGACTTTTTTTCCTTTGAAATGTCATTTTGCTGTCAGACTGTTCTAAACACGGGAAACATGCGCCCATTTACAGGCATACTATAGACACCCCCCAGGTACGAAATTTAAAGGTATATTACACTTTTATTGTTTGACTTTAAGCATTATTAAAATCACTGCTCCCGAAAAAACGGCCATTTTTAAAACTTTTCTTTGCATTGATACATGTCCCCTGGGGCAGGACCCAGGTCCCCAAACTCTTTTTATGACAATACCATGCATATAAGCCTTTAAAATTAGCACGTTTGATTTCTCCCATAGACTTTTAAAGGGTGTTCCGTGGCTTTCGAATTTGCCGCGAACACCCCAAATTGTTCGCTGTTCGGCGAACTGGTGAACAGCCGATGTTCGAGTTGAACATGAGTTTGACTCGAACTTGAAGCTCATCTTTACTGGCAGGAAAGTACAAGATCAGGAGACAGAGCCGTAGTCAAAAGTCCAAGCCGGGGTCGGTACAGTAAGCAGAGGCAGGCAGAGATGCAGGGGTAATCCGAGAGAATAGTCGAGGAAGCCAGAAGTTCAGGATCAAGGTAACTCAAACAAGACAGCAGCAAGGATACAGGAACAAGCTGAGACAATCCAGCACTGACACTAGTACGCTGATCATTTAAATAGGGCGCCTTGCGCCGTGATTCGTTGGCATGCGAACGTGCCCGCGCTGACGTGCACTCGTTCGTATGGGTGCGCTAACGTGCGTGCCTGGTCCGGGGCTCGCTCGTTCTTGCCATACATTTGAATTAGAAGAGCGAAGACTGCTGGCTGGAGCATGGGAATGAGCATTTGTTGCGATGGTTCTCTGACAATCTCATTATCTAACTCTGCTTTCCCTAGGTCAAGCAAGCCTGTTCTAACCCACAACTTCAAAGACGCACCTGTTGCAGTACACAAAACAAGTGTATCTCCAACTCAGAGAGTGTCCTCTTCACAAGAAGCCTCATTCGTTGTTAAAGTGCAGAGGTTTTAGAGAAAAGACTCTCCAAGATCGCAGAACCTTCCTTAAGGAAAACAGACTTTGTTACAGGTGCTGTGCATCAACTCCTCACCTTGGGAAAGACTGTAAGGTGAGCATCAACTGCTCTGAGTGCAACAGCACAGAGCACAACACAGCTCTACATCCAGGGCCAGCGCCATGGACTCTTACCCCCTCACCTCAGGTGGAAGGGCACGGTGGGGAGCAAAAAGACACAGTACCTCCTGTAGTTACACCCCAGTGCACCCAAGTCTGTGCAGAAGGTCTGTCTAACAAATCCTGCTCTAAGATTAGTCTTGCTACAGTTTACCCCACGGGTCGCAGAGAAAAAGCAGTGAAGCTATACGTGATCCTGGACGATCAAAGCAACAGATCACTCGCCAGCTCAGCCTTCTTTGACACTTTCAAAATCAAGGAAGCCGGCTCTTCATACTTACTCAAGACTTGTACAGGGGTAAGTGAAGAAACTGGGAGAAGAGCCATTGGTTACCAAATCGAATCCTTTGATGGTCAGACAACCCTGCCTCTGCCAACTCTAATCGAGTGCAATCAGTTCCCAACGGACAGAGAGGAGATCCCTACAGCAGAGGTGGCACTTCATCACGGACATCTGAAGGGCATAGCACATCTCATCCCTGAACTGGATCCCCAGGCTGAGATAGTGCTTCTCCTTGGGAGGGACATCATCAGAGTTCACAAGGTGAGAAAACAAATCAATGGTCCCCACAACTCCCCCTATGCCCAGAAGCTAGATCTAGGATGGGTCATCATAGGCAACGTATGCCTATTGAGTGTTCACAAACCAGCGAGCGTGAACTCTCTCTTTACAAAGACACTAGAAGGCGGGCGTCCATCCCTATTTCAGCCTTGCACCAACAGATTCCTCGTAAGAGAGAAGCCTGCCAGTGTAATTCATTCCAACCCTTACACCGCTAATCTTCTTTGTCATGAAGACAGAGATCATTTAGGGTGCTCGGTTTTCCAAAGGACTAAAGAAGATCACAAAATTGGCCCATCTATTGAAGATCATATCTTTTTGGAGATAATGAGACAGGGTTTCTACAAAACCAATGAAAACAGCTGGGTGGCACCCCTGCCTTTCAAAACGCAGAGACCCTGACAACAGAGTCCTAAGAATCAGGAAGTCGACACTACATGGCTCACAGGACCACCCTTCCTGTACAAGCCAGTGCCTACCACTCCGGGAAGGGAGACATATGTACTGTTAGAACCTGAATCTGACTCAGATATCAGTCCTCAGGTTTCCACACTACATACAACAATTTCTAACCAACTGTTGGGATCCAAGCGCTTCCACAAATTCTCCACTTGGAAGTCCTTACAAAGAGCTACTGCTTGCTTGGTTCACATAGCCAGATCCTTTAGAGGTACCCCTACAAGACCAAGTTGTTGCAAAGGTTGGCATTACTGCCACAAGCCATATACAGTAAATGAGCTCACAGAAGCAAAAAATTTAATCATCCGCTGTGTCCAACAAGAGACTTATGCAGTAACACTAGAATGTTTTCAAAATCACAAGAACAATCCAAAGAACTGTCCTCTAAGGAAACTCAACCCCTTTATAGACAATGAAGGACTGTTAAGAGTTGGAGGACATATTTCAAATGCAGGACTTGATAGTGGTGAAAGCAATCCTATCATAATACCAAATAACCATGTTGTGTCTTTACTTATGGAACTCTACCACACACAGACAAAACACCAAGGACGTTTGTTCACAGAAGGAGCCTTGCGTGCAGCTGGATTCTGGATAGTGGGAGCCAAGAGACTTGTGAGTAAAATCATTTTCAAATGTATCACCTGTCGTAAGCTTCGTGGTATGTTTCAAACCCAGAAAATGGCCAGCCTTCCTGCAGACCGACTCAGTACAGAACCCCCTTTCACAAACGTTGACCTTGATATGTTTGGGCCTTGGGCTGTTATTACACGACAAACCAGAGGAGGCAGTGCCAACAGCAAATGTTGGGCTGTCATGTTTACTTGTATGTGCATCAGAGCCGTACACTTATAGGGCGTACACACGGTCGGACTTTGCTCGGACATTCCGACAACAAAATCCTAGGATTTTTTCCGACGGATGTTGGCTCAAATTTGTCTTGCATACACACAGTCACACAAAGTTGTCGGAAAATCCGATCGTTCTGAACGCGGTGACGTAAAACACGTACGTCGGGACTATAAACGGGGCAGTGGCCAATAGCTTTCATCTCTTTATTTATTCTGAGCATGCGTGGCACTTTGTCCGTCGAATTTGTATACACACGATTGGAATTTCCGACAACGGATTTTGCGGTCGGAAAATTTTATCTCCTGCTCTCCAACTTTGTGTGTCGGAAAATCCGATGGAAAATGTCCGATGGAGCCCACACACGGTCGGAATTTCCGACAACACGCTCCGATCGGACATTTTCCATCGGAAAATCCGACCGTGTGTACGGGGCAATAGAAGTAACCGAGTCCTTAGACACACTCAACTTTATCAATGCCCTGAGACGTTTCATCTCTATTAGAGGTCCTGTCAAACCCATACGCTCTGATAGAGGAACCAACTTTGTTGGAGCTTGTAAAGAATTGAATATCACTTCAAACCTTGACACAGAACGTGTAGAGAGATACCTTTCAGAACAGGGTTGTACATGGACATTTAACCCCGAAACACTCTTCTCACATGGGAGGTGCCTGGGAGCGTATGATTGGTATGGCTCCAAGAATCCTAGATTCAATGTTTCTACATTTGGAAACTTCAAAACTCACACATGAGACTCTGACAAACTTCATGGCTGAAGTATCAGCTGTAATGAATGCCAGACCCTTGACATCTATACCTAATGATCCTGAAGATCCTTTCTTGCTTACACCTTCCACTTTGCTCACTCAGAAAGTTGAGGTGATCACAGCTCCTCCAGTCAATCTAGACCCAAAGGACTTATACAGGTGTCAATGGAAAAGAGTACAAGTGTTAGCTGACACCTTTTGGAACAAGTGGAAGAAACAATACTTGTCTAATCTACAGACCAGGAACAAGTGGCAAGACAGAAAACCCAACTTAGAGCCTGGTGCCATCGTTCTCATGAAAGACTCTCAATTAAGGAGAAACGAGTGGCCTTTGGGTCTGATAACCCAAGTGTTTCCCAGTGAAGATGGAAACGTTAGGAAAGTTGAGCTCAAAGTCATTAGGCAAGGCCAGCCTAAACTTTTCCTCAGACCTGTTTCTGAACTTATTTTGTTACTCTCCTCCAGAGTGCCATGATACGTGGTATCCGTGGGAAACCAGGCGGGGAGTGTCATGCCTTCGTTAATAAGGCTTGTAATCTTCCTATTGACTTTTTGGTTTAAAGTGGAGTTCCACCCAAAAGTGGAACTTCCACTCATCAGATTCCTCCCCCCCTCCGGTGACACAGTTGGCACCTTTCAGGGGGGAGGGGGGTACAGATACCTGTATATTACAGGTATCTGTACCCACTTCCGGCATAGATAGCCGCAGAATCTGCGGTTACTTACGCCACTTCCTGCTCCCTCCCCGCTGCCTGCTGGGAAACACACGGGTCCCAGAGGCAGCAGGGACCATCCGTATTGCGCTGCGCGACTCGCGCATGCGCAGTAGGGAACCGGGAAGTGAAGCCGCACGGCTTCACTTCCTGATTCCCTTACCGAAGATGGAGGCGGCAGCACCCGAGGACGGAGAGACGGTTCGGCCTCGGGTGCCGACATCGCGGGCGCCCTGGACAGGTAAGTGTCTATGTTTTAGAAGTCAGCAGCTGCAGTATTTGTAGCTGCTGACTTTTAAAAAAAATTTTTCGGCGGCGCTCTGCTTTAATTAGATTAATCTATGCTGCCATCTAGTGGCCATTTTGTATAACTGAGCTATATTTCAATGCAGTCATTTAGAATAGCTGGTTAGATTTGGTACATGCAAGCCTCCGTACTTTCAATCCCATCAGGCCTTGCGTCAGCTTCCTCAGCTTGCCTTTTCTCTTTAACCCTGGAAGCAAGCACATTGGCTGTTAAGCTCTACGCTAGCCATCCGGATCCATCTTCGGTATGTTTACTATTTGTGTCTTCAGCTAGATAGATAGGGAGGCACTAATTGTATGATCTTTTATTAATTGCATTTTGTTTGTATCTGTTACAGTTTTACTCTATCTTGTATCAATAAAAGTTCAAAAGGATTCTGCGTCTACCGGAATGCATTGGTATGAGAGGAGTTAACAGTGTGCACAAATACGCCTCAGTCACGTGTAGTGAGGGGCATAACAAGCTATCCTATGGAGAGCTGACATGTGGTGGCAATTAGTCTCCCCTTCCCCCCTTGCAAATGGAGGAGAAGGTTACATCCTTTTTCAAAGACAGTTTCAGTTTTAGTTAAAGAACATAATTTCTTTATACTACAATATTTCTTGATTAGGATATTAATAAGAACATTGCATTTTAAATGTATATAATCTATCTACGATATATGTAGTATTTGGTTTAGAAGATAGGAAACTGTATATTGTATAAGTTAAAATGATTTTACATATAAACTCCTCTTAGCCCACACCTCGGGAATGTGTTAGACTGAGCGACACCCACCTTTTTAGAAAGGTGGGAGGGAAAACTGCTCATTGAAAGTCCGCCAAAGTTCTGTGGAACTATGAGACAAACCAACCCTTTTTAGAAAGGGGTTTAGAATGTCTGCCTCAAGTTTTTGAGGCAGACATTCACTCCAGCAGACACGAGACACACATACAGCATGAGAACTGCTGTTACATCTACACACACATATCTGATTTAATCTTTATTTTAAGAATAATCTATTTTTTATATTTTAATTGATATTGTTCTTGTAACATTTTGCTATTTTATTATTAAATCAATTTTGGAGTTTTTACACGAGAACTGAATGGATTTTTTTGGAACTTTCCTAATCAATATGAATTATTGAAATATAGTTATTAATATAGTAATAACTTGAACTACAACACACGCCCGCGCAATTGTCAGTTAAAGTAATGCAGTGCCGTATTGCAGAAGATGGCCTGGTCATGAAGGGGGGTAAACCTTCTGGAGCTGAAGTGGTTAAATATCAGCAACACAGGGAGGGCACTGTTCGCATGGAGTTGGGTGGCTTATAGACCTACAGTGGGGTTGATTTACTAAAGGCAAATAGACTGTGCACTTTGCAAGTGCACTTACGCCAGAGCTTAGTAAATGAAGCAGAGCTTCACTTTGCAAAGAATACCCAATCACATGCATGGAAATAAAAAAAACAGCATGTTTGTGTGCACCTGATTGGGTGATGGAAGTCAGCAGAGTTTTCCCTCTTTCCTAAGCTCTGGAATAAATACCCTTGTATAGTATAACTTCACTTGAAAAGTGGACAGTCGGGGGGCGTGGCCTGGGAAACAATGGAGTAGGTCGCAGGTTGAGAGAGCTCTGCTGACTCAAACTCAGATTTCAACATCCTGCTAACATCCCTGCCATCTGACACTTTACGCTGCATTTGGGGATAAAATTCATCTTCTCCTCTGCTTTTGGAGCCTGCTGCTTCGTTGGAACGCCGCCCGGAGCCTCCAGACCGGTAATACTCCTAGGAAAGGCCGCAGCTTCGGCCTAGCCTCCGGAGCGGCGGCCATCTTGCTGCATCCGGCGGCAGCCTGGATAGATATTTTGGGCCTACCCGGCGGCCTAGTACCAGCCCATCTACTAGAACCACCTCCAGACTGCCTAAGGCCCTGACTGCTGTGCACTCACGCCCTCTGTTGCCCCCAGGACAGGCCACAGCTTCGGCCTACCTCCCGGAGCAGCGGCCATCTTGCTACACCCGGCGTTGGCCACAGGGTGTTCTCCTGGCTTTCCTGTTTGGGCTACACTCTGCTCCATCCTAGAGGGCCTTCAGATTATCTGCACCCGCAGCCTAGACATACCCACAGCCTGCGACTATCCTGGAAGTGGAGCGTGGCTCTAGCCTAACCGGAACAGCGGCCATCTTGCTCCACCTGGGGGGGGCCTGGAGATACAGATTCTGGAGCAGCAAGGAGGCATGTCTCCGCCGAAAAGGACCTCTGAGGCGGTGGATAAGTTAGCAAAATACCGCCATCAAGAACAAGACCCGCAGGCCAAGGATGGCAACGGCACGTGCTCAGCATCGGACCATCAAAGCGCAGACACAGCTAAGGTCTTGGATGCCATAGCAATGCTGCAGGGGACACTCACCGCCAAAATAGATGAGGTCAAGATTGACATTTCCCTGCTGCATCAGGACTTATCTAAGGTAAAACGCATTGGAGCAGCAGAGGATATCCTGAATCCCCTGAGCCACACCAAGGAGGACCTGCAGCACCAGATCCACCAACTACACGCTCACCAAGATGATATGGAGAATCGTTTAAGATGATGCAACCTCCGTTTCATCGGTTTACCCGAAAAGGCTGAAGGTACCAACCCTGCTGAATATTTGGAATCCCTCCTGATCCAACATTTTGGAAGAGAAGCCTTCTCAGTCATGTTCGCAGTGGAATGGGCGCACCGCATCCCAGCTAAACCTCCACCGGTGGGATCCCCCCAGGACCTTCCTTGCCAAGTTCCTCAACTTTAAAGATAGAGATAAAATCCTGCGGCTGACCAGAGAGAAAGGTAACATCACTCTGGGCAACGGTCATATTGCGGTGTTCCCTGACTTGTCTAATGAAGTCCAAAGAAAGCATGCACAGTTCCAAGATGTCAAAAGACGACTCAGGGTGGCACACCTTAAATATGCTATGTTGTTCCCGGCCAGACTGAGAGTGGAGGAGGATGGCAAGGCCTTATTCTTTGAAGACCCGAAGGCGGCAGCACACTGGTTGGACCGGCGCGGATGCCCGGATGGATGATCGGATACACAGCCGGATACTGTGAGTACTGTTGCCATTGGCAGAAGATATCAGGCTCCATTTTTCTTCTAATTGTCCCCTTTGCTGTAGGGGGGGTAATTTCACCCCATCATTTATTTTTTCACACAAAAGATCGAAAACATCCCCCTCCTTCTGTTTTTACCCCTTCCCCCCCATCCTTACGACCCATGCATTACTGAATGTGAAACTGGAGATTCCCTCTCCTGAAGATAGAGGGTCCGTTCCTCTTACACTATCTCTGGGGGGAGGGGGAAACCCTCAGCTTGCTGATATTCCTGTATACACGGCTTTGGACCTACAGATACTTGGACTACAGTGAGTATCACCCTGTGTATTGTACTGCCCCCACAGCACACTTATGTAGACACTATGGGGCTGCGGCTCGAAATATCTAGCTCACCAGGATGTGCCAGAGAAGAGCCTGTCAACATCGGAAGGTTCCTGTGCGTTTGCGCGGCGGAGCCGCGCTTCGGCGCATGCGCGTTAGCAAAGTAGCGGCACACACGGGTTCACTACACGGCGTAACGGCGTAATGGCGTACGAACGTTCGTTCGTCAGCGTTACGCCCCCTTTCTGGCCTATATAAGGACTGACTTGTGCTCTGTTTAATTGCTGGTTTGTCTTTCAGCTTCCAGTGTTCCGTTCCTGATTCCTGCTTCTTGTGTTTACCTGTTTGACCCGGATTTGCCTGACCTACCTTGTCTCTCTCCAGCGTTTTGACCTTGGCTTGTTTAAAGGACTTCCCCACCATCTGCTTCCAGTGTTTGACCCTCTGCCTGTCTCCGGATTCTCCTGCCTTCTCGTGTATGACCCCGGCTTGTGTAAACGGACTTCTCTGCTGACATCTCCAATCCTCTACCTCTGGCTTGCCTTCAGGATTCCACTACTTACCATCTGCTGTGTTTGACCCTCGGCCCGTTTCAAGGACTTCCTTATCTACCAGTCTCCAGTATTTGTTATCGGTCTGCACCATAGACTCTCCACTACTGGGTTCTCTGTGCCTGATCTCCTGCACTTCTCCCAGCTCCCGTTGTGTTTGCGGGTTAGAACCCCAGCCGGGTCTTCTTCTCCAGTTCCGGGTCAGAGCCACCGTTGCTCTCATCTCTACGTGACAGAAGTCCTCCTCTCAAGAGCTTCCTGCCTGCAGGCGACCCGTGCCTCTCTGTGCCCTATACCCTCTGTACCACTACCAGGGGTATAGTGCGCTTAGCCGCAAGGGAAGCCACTCCCAGCATCTCGGCCTCGGTGAGTACCCGTGATAGGATGACTATATATTCTTGCAGCGAGAGTCTCACTCAGACAGAGCAATAGACACATAGGGCATCCCTTGGGCCCTATCCATGCTTCACACAGTGAATAATCGCCCCCGTTTTGTATGCAACCCCTATTTTTTTCTTCTCTTTTTTATATTGAACTTTCCAGCTCGTAATACCCTAAGTACTGCACCTCCAGCCAACGCTAACTGGACGCTAACTCATATAAAGGTTGCTGGTTTAAGTAGAACACCTCCAGTCAGTTTGGAAGGCTGGAAGAAAATCCGAACACTGGTTCATGGGTACAGTATGCTTTCACCAAGTTGGGGAGGTGAAAAGCTGGGAGGGAAGGAAAATGCCAGATCAGTAGATCAGAGCATTGGGAAATGTTGCACTGTTGTGCGCAAGTTATTGTGTTGGAAAAGGAACCTGAAATTATATGGTTATTGTGTGAATTGTAGAGATGTTCTTAAACTGAATAGGCAATATGTGTTAATAGGATACGCTACCCTGCCGGTATATGTACCCCCAGTAAGCCATGACCAAAGGGACAGATATTAAATTTATGACATGGAATGTGCGAGGTATGCGAGATAAAATTAAACGTACAGCTATACTAACATTTATTAAAAGACAAAAGGCAGATATTGTTGCACTGGTGGAGACACATGTTACTGGGCATTTGCAGGCAGCGCTGAGGCGCCCCTGGGTGGGATGGGCATATCACAGCACCCATACAAACTGTTCCAGGGGGGTCACGGTGCTAGTGGCTAAATCCACCCCGTTTGAATTGATTACTCTGGAGACTGACCAGCAGGGCAGGGTAGATATATCTTTATACATGCACTTGTTGGAGGAACCCCCTTGTTAATCATAGCCAGCTACAACCCCCCCCATATAAATCTGATGCAGTTGCAGAGGGCCTAGCGTTTATAGCACAACACCCGACAATACCAGCAATTTGGATGGGAGACTTTAACAGGACAATGTCTCCATATCTAGACTGACCGACACAAATAGGGGATCCACTAGGTGCACCCATGCAGACCAGACTATCTCGCACCATGACAGAGTTTGCCCTAGTGGATGTGTGGAGGCACAACAACCCTACAACTAGAGCCTATACATGCCATTCCACAAGCCATAATACCATGTCTAGAATAGACTTTGTGCTGGTGTCCCAGGTTCTACTGCCTGAAGTCACGGGGTCAGGGATTGCACCAAGGATATTATCAGATCATTCCCCATGTTGGGTGACAGTATCTCTGGGGAATGCCCCCCCTATACGCACATGGAGATTGAACCCCCACTGGCTGTCGGCTCTTACAGACCATGACTCCATTCGAAAGAGAGATTAAATACTTCCTGGATAGACCTAGAATCCCACCCTCCATCAACACATTCTGGATTCTTTAAGGAACAGGCCCGATGGATTCTTACCACCAGAATAAACAGACTCAAAACAGTCATCCAATCTAACACTACAACAAACCACTGATAAGCTACAAGAGCTGGAAACAATTTATAACTCCAATCCCACCCCTAAAAACCTAGACAGGGTAAAATTACAGTCCCGCATGGTAACACAATTATGCACTGAAAAGGCCAAGCAAAGTATATTTTTCTGTAAACAAAGAGTTTATGAACAGGGGGAGAGGGCAGGCAGGTTATTAGCCTGTCTAGCTCACATGGACGACAGGCCCCCGGTGGTAGTCTCCCTAAAAGACACTGAGGGAAATAGTATTACAGAGAATAATTAGTGCTCCCCCTGTGTGACGCTTCTCCTCTTCTGACAGTTCCTAAATAACGGGGAGTCGGCCTCCCGGTGACCCCGCCCCCCCTCTGACACACGGAGACTTGACGGGGACTTCCCTGTGGCGTTCCCCGTGATGTCAGAGGGGGCGGGGCCACCCGTTATTTAAGAACCGTCAGGAGAGGAGAAGCGTCACACAGCGGGAGCCTCCCTCCATGCATGGATGCGGAGCGGCCCGAAAAGAAGATGAAGACAAGAAGATGAAGACAAGAAGATGAAGACAAGAAGATGAAGAGAAGAAGATGAAGAGAAGAGCAGGAGCCTCCCTCCATGCCATCATGGATGCGGAGCGGCCCAAGGAGAAAAAGGGAAGGAGACGCCGCGGAGGAAGATGCCGGACGAGAACACCGGAGGAAGAACCAGAAGTACCAGAAGAACCAGAAAAGGAAGAAGATGGAGGAAGAAACCGAAGGAAGAAACCGAAGAAAGATAGAAGAAAGAAGAAGCATTTAAATAAAGGAATTGTCAAAAACTGTCTCTTGTCATTTTTAACATTTTTGACAGTGTCTCCCCCTCCCCTTATTTCCTGCAGCCTGCCAGGTTGCGTGCTCGGATAAGGGTGTGGTATGGATTTTTGGGGGGACCCCACACCATTTTTTTTTTTTTTGGCGCGGGGTTCCCCTTACAATCCATACCAGACCACTTGTTTGTGGTTTGCTGGAGTGACATTTTATTAGAGCCGCACGAGGTGAACCAGCGTTAGAAAAAAAAAAAGGTGCGCCCGTTCAACCTATGCAAATGCTTTTACGTTGCTTGACATTTACTAATATTTTGCCGACGCACTGAACTAAAGTATTTGAACAAGCGCAAATGCCGTTTGAGCATGCGCAGTGCATAAATTCACCACCCGCAGTTTAAATGTATTTGCCGGCGCTGCCGGCTTGTTCAGAGAAAGTCACTTTCTCGTTCTTTATTGGCCATATTTGTGACTTGGACAGTTAGTACAACACTTCCCCACATCACCCCCATATTATTGGCACTTCCAGCTTGTTTAAATTTGAAGTTAAACATGCCGCGCACCAGGTCTATAGTGGCATACAGATCACCTCTTCCCGTGCGCCGGGAAGAGAATAGTAAATGGGGGATTGCGCTGCGTTACCAGCGCAAATCCTTTGTAAATATGAAAATGTCATTTGCGCATCAGCGTGCACCGCAAGTCATGGCGCAAATGCTTCGTAAATCAGCCCCATTTTGTCTGTTTTTTAATTGATAGAACATTGGAATATCCTTATGAGGTGACTTTTTAAAAAATCTTTGCTAACATGGCAAGTGTGCCATTGGTGTTGTTACTCTGCCTTTTCAATGTATACGGATAATATATGGCTTATGCACCTTCTCCCATGGTTGCCCCGGGGGATTGATTGGGTGCCTCCTTATGGCCTGTGTCTAACCTACTTCATTTGACATCTTGGGTGAGTATTAATTGGTCACCATGTTCACCAAATACACATAAATTACACAATTAGTTTTGTATAATTATTGGTTATTATTACTATTATGTTCTTTGTTACATAAATTCATTCCCTCACTGAACTCCTAAAGGAGCTATCCACGAAACATGTTGAGATTTGGTTAATACTATATATTCACTTTATTCCATTTTGCTTTGACCACTCGCTGATGAATATAGATATCTTGTTGGAGCTTTAGTATAGCTAGCTTCAGAGGGAAAAACTTTTTTAATGAGTTTTAACAATGAGTCGTTTGTCATAATTGGTATATGTAATAAAGCTTATATGTTTTTAATCATGTTGTAATGTCCTTGATGGTACCAAGACAAAGCCCTAGAACTTTCTATTCAATAGGGCTAGAAAGAAGATTTTGATATCAATCTGATATCGATGTAATATCCCCTAAACAGGTTTATAATTAAAACCAAACAGTCAATAGTAATGGGAGTGTCAAAATGTCACAAAAATGAGAACATGGGTACTGAACAAAACAAGAGATTATGGGTGCTGAAAAAAATAAAATAATAATCATCTCAAAACTTGTATGTGTATAACTTAACCATACATTATACAATTGTAAAACGAATTAATATATATATATATATATATATATATATATATATATATATATATATATATATATATATATATATATATATATAGATCAGATTTAACATATGATAAGAAAGAAAACATAAAAATGACGAAGTTACTCACCACCCTTGTATCGTATCTTGTATCCTGTTAGGTAGTAGGAGAGGCACAATGAAGACCTATAAAATGATAATAAGCTATGAGTGACTGACACCAACTGGAATTATAACATGAAATACAATGACATGGCAATATTACAATACATTATAGTGTGTCCCTCTCCAGCCCCCATACCTGATATGTAGACGGACTTTACTATGCCGAGGAATCTTCACAGACTGACTTTTATTCTACTTTGCATGGGCTTTAGTCCAAAAAGGAGGTGCAAAATAATGACCACAAACCAATGACTGAGTGCGCACACATCCTCTATCTCTCATCTGTTCTGTTAAAGCTGAACTCCGGCCATTTGTTTTCCCAATGCAGTGGGGCTGTTCCTGCACAGCATGGGTGAACTGCTCGTTTTTGAGGGGACAGCAAATTTACATTGTTAGACAAGCTGTACACTCACTACTATACATTGTAGCAAAAGTGCTGCTTCCATACAGAGTTAAAGGGTTCTTCTTTACTGCATTCTGGCAGGGTACAGCTTTTTTACTCAGGCTGTAGCTGCTTTCTAATGAAAATGAACTGTAGGGGTGTTTAACACCCTTTGCTTTGATACACCTAGAATGTATATAGCTCATTTAAACTGAAAGTTCAACTATTTTAACAAAATAGGTAATCAGCTGAATTATCAAAGAGGAGGTAACTGTAACCTGCAATTTACAGATATAGACAATGAATGCTTCATGAATCTGTAGGGTCAGGGTAATGTGGCTGCATAGTATACTCTCTACTGTATAATACTCTGTAACAACAGTGAGTCTGGATGGGACTTAGTACTTTAATTTCCTCCTGGAACTGCTGTACTCGAGTAGCAATCAAAGAAAGCTGCATGAAATTATTGACCCATGCCTTCATCTGAGCATGGTGAGAAAATGGGCACTAATCTACAATGTAATGGTTCATAAGCCACCAAGTGGTAGTTGTGGCGCTTTTTTATTGCATGGAAAATGATTGTTTCAATCTGAAAATTTAATGGCCTCAATTGTAATACTAAAATTGTCTAGGTAGAAGTGACTTATCTATTAATATAGGTTGTACAGTACACACATGGCACTGATAATCCCTAATTACATGGCACTGATCTAATATTTGATCATATATTCTGTTTTAGATTTAAGAAACATCAGTGTATGCCTGGTAATATTTCGTTTTTTTTTTCAATTCTGTGATGAATTGAAAATTAAAAATATGTAAACCAAATATTTAATATTCCTGATGTGTCTACTGTACCATGTACTTGTATGAAGAAGTACCCTGTCCTCTTTGAATTTCTTCCTTTGTGTGAAATCTCTGGTGTTCCTGCCAGTCCCTCTGCTTTCTTATTAAAAACTAACCACACTAGCCATAAAAGCACAGAATGGTCAGTTTTCTGGCTTTGTTGGGGGCTAATACAATGATCAGAACCCCCCCCAACTGCACAGCCATTCACTGGGAAGATCAGTGTGCTGCTGTTTCTCCTCCCTGAGCTCCCCATGCAGCAGATAACAGAGGGCATGTGGTCACTTTGAAAACAAAGGGAGGGGGGGGAAGGTATTTATTATACTTTTTATAAGTATATAAAAATGTTTTGATTTTCATCTCTATTTTAAACTGAATGAGTTGTTTTACAAGGTGAGGGTTCACATATAATTTAAGCATGTATGAATACTGCACAGTAATATGTAGATTGTGTGCTGGGCATAGTCCTGTATGCTGGGTGTAATTCTCAGCATCTATTCTTATACTATATGTAAGGAAGTTGCACAATAGCACTTCTCTATGCACATATCTGCAAAATATGCAGCCTTATTATCAGTAATCTTTTTACAGAACTGAAAACAACTGTATAGTTTTGTTTAGACAGATGGAAAACACCCAGCTATGTAAAGATCAGTAAGGCTGCATTCACACCGGGTTCTTACTGCGATTTTGCACAGGTCACCAATGTAAAAAGAAGAAAAACACCTCTAATCTGCCCCAAAGAAGCTCATGTTCTTTTCTGAGCTTAAAGCGTTTTTTAGGCATTTTGCTTCAGGTGACAAAACGCACAGGTGTGAACAGGAGCCACTGAGATGAATGGGATTTTGCTTTTTGGGTGTTTTACAGGCGTTTTCACGGGTGTTTTAGGAGCGTTTTATGAGCTGAAAATGCTCAGGTGTGAATGCAGCCTAAATGTGCGATGCTTACAGATTTGTAAAACAAAAATCAGGAAAAATCTGGGTCTGTGGTCAGTAATTTACATGTGTGTGCAGTACAGATGCTCTCTATTGGAGCCTTCTGCATCCTAGTTACAGAAGGACACTATGCAGCTTCATTGGGAAGCCACCTGGGTCCTGGCAGCAAAAGGGAAACTAGGTGGCTTCATAGAGAATCTGCCTACACCATAGAAAGACACTAAGCAGCTTCAATAAAAACCCGCCGGCGTCCTAGCAACAGGACGATGTACATTGTAATGTTGTATAAATGTTGCCCCAATGTTACATGCCTATAGAGCACTTTGTACGCTGAATCTTCCTGCCAACAAGACCCCGTGTATTAGTTGTCAAGTGTGTGAGCCCTAATTCTGTATGCTGAGTGTAAGTGTCAGTATTTGTTTTTGTTCTGTATATAAGAACTCTGTACAATAGTATTTCTCTTGTTCTGTGTGCTGGGTGTAATTCTCAGTCCATTCCTATGCTATATGAATGAATGCTACACACTACACAGTGTACTCTGCTATATATAATTCTCAGTATCTGACCAGACTGACATGGAACTTATATAGGATGCTCTCTCTTTACTCCTGTGGATGAACAAAAGCAGCACTGGAGCAAATGGGAGGTATATGTTTCATAGGGGCACATTTAAAGGAGATGTTTGGGGTTATAGAAATAAAAACATACATACCCACCTCTATGTTGCAACCATAGGTGTGCCCAGCCTATTGCATTAGGGTGTATAGCCCAAAGCTCAAACACACATACCTTCCTCTGTAGCCACAGCTGAATGGGGCAGTGAATGAATGGGAACTGAGCGGCTTCCTGTTCATTCACAAACGGAAGCATAATACACACCGTTTACTATGCTTCAGTTATAAGTGGTGAAAATGTAAAAAACCTTCGTGCTACTAAAATGTGTTATGGGTGAACCCCTATAACTGTGTAATTTCAAGTATAATTATTGAATAACCCGTTGAATCACAAAGTGCATATAGTGCATTAAAGTGCAATCAAATAGAACGAAGACAGCTATCTGCAGCAGAATGTTCCAGTGTATCACAATCCACTCTCAATAAATGACAATCATAACGTGATCCCGCGCTACAGCTGAAATATACAAAACTCTTCCAAAAAAATTTAACCTAATATAAATATAAAAAATAAATAAATAAAAACAGCAGTGCAAATGCAAAAAAATAATAAATAATAAATAATAAGGGAGTGGCCAAAGGTTGAGAGTACACCGGAAGTGATGTGAGAGTGGCGTCCAGACGCCTTAGCTTGATTGATGCTTATTTTTTTACCTTTTATTGTAAGAGTCCAGTTTTGTCTTTGAAATAAACCTTTCATGCTTTTAATATACTACACCATTGGAGCTCTCTCTTTCTCTCCCACCATTTTTATCTCTTCCCTCTCATCCTCCTCCTCCTCCCCTCCCCCTTGCGGAGGTGACGAGGCCATACGAGGATTTGGATGTGGAGTCTTATGCAGGTGACCCACTTGGTGGAGCAGAGGACCCCCTAGTGGTGGATATCGATATAACGGAATTTCTTCTTATTGGGTTTATTGATACATCAGGCAGTTATACTTATAGTGGAACAGAGGACCCCTCTGGTGGTAGAAGTTGGAATAACGGAACTTATCCAGGTTTATTACTACATGCTAATTTATCAAGATATGAAGGTGAGGGTTCTGTGAGCTCACTTTTTGGATTTAAACTTCTCCCTGTCCACTGTTTTTGCTGAAATTTCTTATACATGATTTCCTTATTTTGGACATTTTCAGATGATATAATGAGAGACTAACATTACCTTGAATCTTATGCCCCGTGATTAATTTATTTATTCTTATTTTTGGACTTATTTTTTTTTGCATTTGCACTGCTGTTTATATTTTATTTTTTTTAATATATATTAGGTTAAAATTTTTTGGAAGAGTTTTGTATATTTCAGCTGTAG
This sequence comes from Lithobates clamitans, assembly GCA_037952925.1. Lineage (NCBI taxonomy): Eukaryota > Metazoa > Chordata > Amphibia > Anura > Ranidae > Lithobates > Lithobates clamitans. Next base: position 2,948,715 of record JBBGZY010000846.1, read on the forward strand.
CGCGGGATCACGTTATGATTGTCAGTTATAAATGGCCACAGTGAACGAAAGTGTTTATTGTGTTCATTTAGAAAAGGAAGAGCCCGTTAAATGACAGATTTACTAGTCCCTTCCCATGCTCTCTATCATAAAACATCCCCCGCAGCAGTCCAGGGGAGAGGAAGGGAGGGAAAATAGCAGCACTGTGGGGCCCAACAAGGGGGGGGGTAGCCCGGGGAGTAGGGGGAATCAGCACCATGCATAGTGATTAGGGTGTGCCCAGGCACACCCCCTGCGCACGCTCATGGTTGCAACATTGTTGTGATGCAGTGGCGTAGCGTGGGTCATCAGCACCCGGGGCAAGGCAAGTAATTTGCACCCCCTAACCTGCAGACTTTTAGCACTCCCCGGGTCCCTTCAAATACAATAGTACTGATTCTACCTACCTGATTCCTATACTGACCACTACACTAACCTACTTGATTTCAACACTGACCAACCTGATTCCTTTACTGACCATTACACACTACACTGATCACTATATTGTACTGTCCACTACACTGAGAACTACACTGACCACTATACTGTCCACTACACTACACTGGCCACTATACTATACTGTCCACTACACTACACTGACCACTATACTGTCCACTACACTATACTGATCACTACACTATACTGTCCACTACACTACACTGACCACTATACTAAACTGACTACTATACTGTCCACTACACTGAGAACTACACTGACCACTAAACTGTCAACTACACTACACTGACCACTATACTGACCACTACACTATACTGTCCACTACGCTAACCACTATACTGTCCACACCACTACACTACACTGTCCACTATACTGTCCACTATACTATACTGACCACTACACTGTCCACTATACTGTCCACTACACTGACCACACAAGTACACTGACCACTATACTGTCCACACCACTACACAATACTGTCCACTACACTGTCCACTACACTGTCCACTACACTGACCACACCACTACACTGACCACTATACTGTCCACACCACTACACTACACTGTCCACTACACTGACCACTATACTGTCCACTACACTGACCACTATACTGGATAGTAATAGCAGGTAATGTGGCGCTTACTAATAAAAACCAAATAATTGTGACGCTTCGTGAATTAAAGCCATAAAAACTAAAAAAAATACCGTAGCTAAAACATGCAATTAATAATCTTATCACAAAATAACCTAATGTATAAAACAATTAAATAGTGTCCTTGAAATTAATCTCTCATATAAATTGTATAGCAAATGATTAACAAACCAATGCTATAACAATACATGAATGAATGTGTAAAAACAGTAATCAGCTTTCTGAACGATGTTCAGTGGTGTCCTAGGAAGGTGACTAAACTCACATATATGCCAATAAATCCAATAAGTCCAAACCGTGGAGGTAGGAACATCAATAAGAAAATGCATCAGTTGCATAAACGCATGTGCAAACTAATGTGCATCAAAGGTAAATACTGGGCAAACAACAATTAATTGTGCAAAGTAATTGTGCAACAAATGACAATAATTTGTGCAAATGTATAACAATATAAAGTGCAAATGGCAATGAAAATAAGGTGCAAAAAATAGTCCAAATATAACTCCCAGTTAGCGCATAATGTGATTACACAAATAAGGAAATTTGCCATTTGCACTTTATATTGTTATACATTTGCACAGATTATTGTCATTTATTGCACTATATATAAGGCGCCTCTCTCTCTCTCTCTCCAGCCCCCCCCTCCCCGGCCATCCATTCCTCACCTTCGGACTCCAGAGGATAGGAGGAGGAGGAGAAGGCAGCGGCCCCGGCGGCTCACACTTTCCAGTGCTTGTCTCCCCTGCTCTTCGGCCGCCATGTTCAGTGTTTCCTGGCGCACTGTGATTGGGCGTTTGAGGGTCATGTGTGGAGGCGGGACTTCAGGAGCAATCGTGGACAGGCTAGCCCCACGCCGCACATGAACCCCATACACCCAATCACAGAGCGCCGGACACTGAACATGGCGGCCGGAGCGCGGGGGACACAGGAAATTTTAATTAGGAGGAGGCAGCCAGTAGTGACACTACTGGCACGAAATTGCGCCCCCCCCTAAATGTTGCGCCCGGGGCCATGACACCCCCCGCACCCCCCACGCTACGTCACTGGTGTGATGCTGCATGCAGCTATCCCCAGTCAGTGTTTTGCCGAAAACTCCAACTAACTGAAATGTCCAACCATGTCCCTTCCAATGAGAGATTTCAGTAATAATTGCAGATTTAGACAAGTTGGATGTTTTCATTGAACACCGGTGTTACGCTACAGGATGAGTTCGCTGTTTGGATCGCTAGTAACCAACAACATGACCGCCTCCAAGGCGGTGACAACTTTTTTCCTCCATACAAAGTGTTCTGTCAAAACAGCGAAATCGTCCTGTAGCGTACTGTATACACTGCTGGTGTTCAGTGAAAAAATCCAACTCGTCTAAATCTGCAATTATTGTTGAAATCTCAGCTCTTGGTCAGTAGGGATGGGCGAACAGTTCGGTCCGAGCATAAGTTTAGGGCACAGAGCACTGTCAGAGTCATGATTGGCCACTGTCATCATGACTGTATGAACCAATCATGGCTCATTCCCGCCCCACAGTATAAAAGTATTCTTTCAATGGCAGCCGGTGTGGAGAGAGATAGAACAGGGCTTTATTCAGTGCTATCAGTTAGTTAGTGTGCTATACTGTGCTATTTTGCTTCAATTGTCAGTGTAGAATATTAATTTAGTGTCAGTCTAGGGATAGTGTGAGGAGGACCATCATTCAGCTGTGCATAGTGTGCAGCTAGAGTAGGGACAGCCCAGATAGTTTCACTGTAGTGTAGTGAGACCGTGTAATTCATACATACATTAGTGTGGAGTAGGGACAGCTCATATTGATTCAGTGTAGTGTAGTGAGACCATGTCAGTAATCTTGACATTAGTGTATAGCTAGAGAGACAGTTCAAATAGCGCCAGTGTAGTTGAACACCGCCTATTTGATTGCGTTACTGCCATTTACTTCTGCGTGCGTTAATGCCAGTTTAACACCATTTACTTCTGTGTGTGTTACTACCAGTTTAACACCATCTCGTTTTGTGTGCGTTACTGCCAGTTTAACGCCATATCGCTTTGCCTGCGCTACTGCAAGTTTAACGCCATATAGTTCTGTGTGCGTTACTGCCAGTTTGACGCCATATAGTTTTGCGTACATTACTGCCAGTTTAACGCCATATAGTTCTGTGTGGGTTACTGCCAGTTTAACGCCATATAGTTTTGTGCGTTACTGCCAGTTTAAATTAACACCATTTACTTCTGTGTGCGTTACTGTCAGTTTAACACCATATAGTTTTGCGTGCATCATTGCCAGTTTAATGCCATATAGTTCTGTGTGAGTTACTGCCAGTTTAACGCCATATCGTTTTGTGTGCATTTCTGCCAGTTTAACACCATATAGTTCTGTGTGCGTTAATGCCAGTTTAATGCCATATCGTTTTGTGTGCGTCACTGCCAGTTTAAAGCATATTGTTTTCTGCGTTACTGCCAGTTTAACGCCATTTACTTCTGTGTGCGTTACTACCAGTTTAACGCCATATCATTTTGTGTGAGTTACTGCCAGTTTAACGCCATATCGTTTTGCATGCGTTACTGCCAGTTTAACGCCATATCGTTTTGCATGCGTTACTGCCAGTTTTACACCATATCATTTTGTGCGTTACTGCCAGTTTAACGCCATATAGTATTGTGTGCGTTACTGCCAGTTTAACGCCATATCAATTTGTGTGCATTACTGACAGTTTAACGCCATATAGTTTTTTGCGTTGCTGCCATTTTAACACCATTTACTTCTGTGTGCGTTACTGCCAGTTTAACGCCACATTGTTTTGCATGCGTTACTGCCAGTTTGACGCCATATCATTTTGTGTGCGTTACTGCCAGATTAGCGCCATATTGTTTTGCGTGCATTACTGCCAGTTTAATGCCATATCAATTTGCATGTGTTACTGCCAGTTTAAAGCCATATCATTTTGCATGCGTTACTGCCAGTTTAACACCATATTATTTCGTGCGTTACTGCCAGTTTAACGCCATATAGTTCTGTGTGCATTACTGACAGTTTAACACCATATAGTTCTGTGCGTCACTGTACATTTGGCGCATTATATTGCAGTATATTGTAGTGTATCTGTGGAGTGTGTCTGTGTAGCTTGAGCACTCAAAGTACACCAAACACCTCTTTACATTGATTAAAGTGCATTTACGTACAGATATCAACTTCTTTTTTACATGTGCTTATAAGCACCGCCCCCTACATTCTAATAATGTCTGAGAGGACAACAAGGAGAGGCAGACATTTCCTTGGCACTGTAAGGGGGCCAGCAACAAATATGTCCACAGGCAAAGGTGGATGTGGTGGTCACTCCACAGGCAGGGCATAATTTCCTCTGTTTAGTGAGTTTGCCCGTGCTATCCAGCCACAGCATGCAGAGGAGGTGGTGAACTAGCTTACTAAACCTTCCTCATCCTCCTCATCCTCTGTCACGCATGCAGAGACAAGTGTGCAGTCCCCTGCAGTTGCCAGAGTGGATAAACCTGCCTCCTTGTCCACATTCCTGCCATAGCCCTAACATCAGCCATTGAGGAGTCAGCTGAGTTATTTGACCACAATGTCAGCCACTTTCTCCCTGATGATGCTCAGCCATTACTGGATTCAGATGTTGGTTCTGAGGTTGAGGATGACAGGAACATGGGCCTAGAGAGAGGGAGGAACACTGGTATACAAATTGGCATTCATGTTCCTCAAGCCGCAACGTATTGCCAAGTTGTCTCCAGTGGTAATGATGAAGCTGGAGGAGATGCAGATGATAATGATGATGATGAGGTAACTGATGCGACTTGGGTGCCAGATAGAGCAGAGGAAGAAACTGAAGGTGAGGTGGCACAACCCCAGAAAGAGTAGAGAGCAGCCACCCTATTCCATTACATTCTGCAGCTGTTATCTCCCGGCCCACTCCCCAAAGCTCAGCTGTCTGGGTCTTTTTCAGCACATCTGCAGCAGATCACACTGTTGTTATCTGCAAACTGTGTCTCAGGCACATCAAACGTAGCAAAAACACCAACCATTTGGGTACCACATGCCTAACAAGGCATTTAACTTCCAACCACTCAGCCCGTTGGCAAGAACACATAAAAGTCACACAAAAGGGACACAAATCTGTCCCTCCTCCTCCTCCTTACCCACTTCAGTCTGCCCCTGCTATACCAAGTCATTACCTCTCAGCAGCCTCCACTGACAGGGATGATGGTATAGCACAGGGTGTCCCAGGTCCTAGCAGCACATCTGCCACCAGCACACCACCAGCTGTAGACTGTAGCCGGCAAATTTCTCTGCCCTATCTGCCGCAGCGGAAAAAAAATACAGTCCCTATCACCCACATGCCCAGCGTCTAAATGCAAGCTTGTCAAAGCTGTTGGCTCTCCAACTTCTGCCTTTCAGCCTGGTGGATTCTGCCCCCTTCCGTGAATTTGCACAAGGTGCTGTACCACAATGGTAGGTTCCCAGTCGCTACTACTTTTCACATAAGGCCTTTCGATCTCTCTACCATCATGTGGAATGTTCTGGCATCTTTGGGCAAGGCAGTCAGCCGTAAAATCCACCTTACTGCTGAAACGTGGTCCAGCAAGCATGGACAGGGATGATATATTTCGTTCACAGCACACTGGGTAACGCTGCTTGCAACTCGAAAGGATGCAGGACAGGGCTCGGTGCTGCAGCTTGTTGTGCCCCCACGTCTCCATACAGCTGGTGGTGATGGTGCCAGACCTGTGATCTCTACCCCCTCATCCTCTTCCTCCTCCTTCGCCACCTCCATGCCCTCCTCTGCAGAATTGTCCTATGAACATCAGGTACCCCCTAAGTGTTCAAAGGCTATTCCTAGAGTCAGCCTAAAAAATGCCATGCAGTGCTTCAGCTGGTGTGTTTAGGGGACAGGAACCACACTGGAGCAGAGATTCTTGCAGCTCTGCAGGGACAGGCCCAGAGGTGGTTCACACCACGCCAGCTGGAGCCAGGAATGGTGGTGTCCAATAATAGCTCAAACCCCCTCTTAGCCCTTAGACAGGGAAAGTTGACACATGTGCCATGCCTGGCACATGTCCTCAATTTGTTGGTGCAGCGTTTCCTAAGTACGTACCCAGGGTTGCAAGATGTACTAAAACAGGCAAGAAGAGTCTGTAGCCATTTCAGGCGGTCATACACAGCCAGTGCTCAGTTGGCTGAAATTCAGCAGGAATTCCACCTGCCCGTAAACCGCCTGATTTGTGACATGCCCACCAGGTGGAACTAAACTCTGGGAATGCTGCAGCAGCTATACATGCAGCAGAGGGCTGTCAATGAGTACCTGTGCCAGTACGGCACGACGATGGCTATACTTATACCTAAGTGTGGAATTTTAGTTTTATATAGGTGCATATCACTGCAATTATTTAGAGCAAGGCCAATTCTTGTTTTCATAAAGAGAACCTATATAGGGTTACAGTGGGAAGGCACACCCGACACCCAAAGAGTAATTTTTCTGCACCTGTTTGACAGGTGCATATCATTGCAGTTTTTTACAGCAAGGCCAATTCTTGCTTTCATCAAGATTACTTCTATAGGGTTACGGTGGGAAGGCGCCACTGACACCAAAAGACCAATTTTTACGTACCCGTTACTTCTATCCAAAGTTAAAGTGACACCAGAATGTATCCAAAAAAATCTCTAATCTTGCTCCCAGTGCACTACATTGTGGCCTCATTATACACACTGGCTCCCCAGCTGTTGCTGAGCAAAATAAAGGCAGCGTGCAGGGAAAATGTCATTTTTATTGGCTTTATAAATGCAATTATTGTTGCAGCACATTCTAGACATGGTACAGATCTGCCACTTTACAGGTAGACTAAGGGGATCCCCCAGGTACTGTATTGTAAGGATTTTTTCATTTTTATGCTTTCACTTTAACCACTTGAGCCCCGGACCATTATGCTGCCTAAGGACCAGAGGTGTTTTTCCAATTTGGCACTGCGTCGCTTTAACTGCTAATTGCGCGGTCCCAAACGAAATTTGCGTCCTTTTCTTCCCACAAATAGAGCTTTCTTTTGATGGTATTTGATCACCTCTGCAGTTTTTATTTTTTGCGCTATAAACGGAAAAAGACCGAAAATTTTGAAAAAAAATGATATTTTCTACTTTTTGTTATAAAAAAAATCCAATAAACTCAATTTTAGTCATACATTTAGGCCAAAATGTATTCGGCCACATGTCTTTGGTAAAAAAAATGTCAATAAGCGTATATTTATTGGTTTGCGCAAAAGTTATAGCGTCTACAAACTAGGGTACATTTTCTGGAATTTACACAGCTTTTAGTTTATGACTGCCTATGTCATTTCTTGAGGTGCTAAAATGGCAGGGCAGTACAAACCCCCCCCAAATGACCCCATTTTGGAAAGTAGACACCCCAAGGAAATTGCTGAGAGGCATGTTGAACCCATTGAATATTTTTTTTTTTTTGTCCCAAGTGATTGAATAATGACAAAAAAAAAAAATATTTACAAAAAGTTGTCACTAAATGATATATTGCTCACACAGGCCATGGGCCTATGTGGAATTGCACCCCAAAATACATTCAGCTACTTCTCCTGAGTATGGGGATACCACATGTGTGGGACTTTTTGGGAGCCTAGCCGCGTACGGGACCCCGAAAACCAATCACCGCCTTCAGGATTTCTAAGGGTGTAAATTTTTGATTTCACTCTTCACTGCCTATCACAGTTTCGGAGGCCATGGAATGCCCAGGTGGCACAAACCCCCCCCCCCCAAATGACCCCATTTTGGAAAGTAGACACCCCAAGCTATTTGCTGAGAGGCATATTGAGTCCATGGAATATTTTTTTTTATTTTGACACAAGTTGCGGGAAAGTGACACTTTTTTTTTTTTTTTTTTGCACAAAGTTGTCACTAAATGATATATTGCTCACACAGGCCATGGGCATATGTGGAATTGCACCCCAAAATACATTTAGCTGCTTCTCCCGAGTATGGGGATACCACATGTGTGGGACTTTTTGGGAGCCTAGCCGCATACGGGGCCCCGAAAACCAATCACCGCCTTCAGCGTTTTTAAGGGCGTGAATTTTCGATTTTACTCTTCACTGCCTATCACCGTTTTGGAGGCCATGGAATGCCCAGGTGGCACAAAACCCCCCCAAATGACCCCATTTTGGAAAGTAGACACCCCAAGCTATTTGCTGAGAGGCATGGTGAGTATTTTGCAGCTCTCATTTGTTTTTGAAAATGAAGAAAGACAAGAAAAAACTTTTTTTTTTTCTTTTTTCAAATTTCAAAACTTTGTGACAAAAAGTGAGGTCTGCAAAATACTCACTATACCTCTCAGCAAATAGCCTGGGGTGTCTACTTTCCAAAATGGGGTCATTTGGGGGGGTTTTGTGCCACCTGGGCATTCCATGGCCTCCGAAACTGTGATAGGCAGTGAAGAGTGAAATCAAAAATTCACGCCCTTAGAAAGCCTGAAGGCGGTGCTTGGTTTTCGGGGTCCCGTACGCGGCTAGGCTCCCAAAAAGTCTCACACATGTGGTATCCCCGTACTCAGGAGAAGCAGCAGAATGTATTTTGGGGTGTAATTTCACATATTCCCATGGCATGTTTGAGCAATATATCATTTAGTGACAACTTTGTGCAAAAAAAAATAAAAAATTTGTCTCTTTCCCGCAACTTGTGTCGCAATATAAAATATTCCATGGACTCGACATGTCTCTCAGCAAATAGCTTGGGGAGTCTACTTTCCAAAATGGGGTCATTTGAGGGAGGGGTTTTGAACTGTCCTGGCATTTTATGCACAACATTTAGAAGCTTATGTCACACATCACCCACTCTTCTAACCACTTGAAGACAAAGCCCTTTCTGACACTTATTGTTTACATGAAAAAGTTATTTTTTTTGCAAGAAAATTACTTTGAACCCCCAAACATTATATATTTTTTTAAAGCAAATGCCCTATAGATTAAAATGGTGGGTGTTTCATTTTTTTTTTCACACAGTATTTGCGCAGCGATTTTTCAAACGCAATTTTTGGGGAAAAAACACACTTTTTTAAATTTTAATGCACTAAAACACACTATATTGCCCAAATGTTTGATGAAATAAAAAAGATGATCTTAGGCCGAGTACATGGATACCAAACATGACATGCTTTACAATTGAGCACAAACGTGCAGTGGCAACAAAATGAATACATTTTTAAAAGCCTTTAAAAGCCTTTACAGGTTACCACTTTAGATTTGCAGAGGAGGTCTACTGCTAAAATTACTGCCCTCGATCTGACCTTCGCCGTGATACCTCACAGGCATGGTGCAATTGCTGTTTACGTTTGACGACAGACCGCCGCTTGCGTTCGCCTTAGCGCAAGAGCAGGGGGTGACAGGGGTGCTTTTTTTTTAAATTTATTTTTTCTTTATTATTTTTTTGCTTTTTTATCTTATTTTTAAACTGTTCCTTTCATTTTATTTTTTTTTAAATCATTTTTATTGTTATCTCGGGGAATGTAAATATCCCCTATGATAGCAATAGGTAGTGACAGGTACTCTTTTTTGAAAAAATTGGGGTCTATTAGACCCTAGATCTCTCCTCTGCCCTCAAAGCATCTGACCACACCAAGATCGGTGTGATAAAATGCTTCCCCAATTTCCCAACGGCACTATTTACATCCGGCGAAATCTAAGTCATAAAATGCTCGTAGCTTCCGGTTTCTTAGGCCATAGAGATGTTTGGAGCCACTCTTGTCTCTGATCAGCTCTATGGTCAGCTGGCTGAATCACCAGCTGCATTCTCAGGTTCCCTGTTGAGACAGGAGAGCCAGAGAAAAACACGGAAGACGGTGGGGGGGGGGCATTCCCTCCCACGGCTTGTAAAGGCAGTCTAGAGGCTAATTAGCTGCTAGGATTGCTTTTACATGAAAGCCGACCACTGGCTGAAAAGAATGATACCAAGATGATACCTAAACCTGCAGGCATCATTCTGGTATAACCACTCAAAGTCGTGAATGGCGTACCTGAAGACAAAAAAATGGTTAACAATGGTTAACAATAAAGCACAGTAAACAGTAAAGTATAAATAATTACATACCTGAAAAACAAACATGATAAAACATAATAACAATAACAATACCAATAAAACATTGCAGAATAGAATACAGTAAAAAAAGAGCAGAACAATAGAGAGAGAGAATAGAGAGAGAGAGAGAGAGAGAGAGAACAATAAAACGACAACTATTTTTTTTTATTTAATATATATATATTTTTTTTACACTTTTTTTGTAACTAACTTTTATAACTGTAACCGGTTCCAGGTTCGGGTCTCTCAAAATGCGATGGCATCTTGGGAGACCCTGTGAAAGTGGGCCTAGTCTGTGGAATGCTGTACCCTACGCTAATACTCAACTAGTGCATGGTAGCGTTCAAAACATTCACCAATGCAAAGACCAGGATTGTCAGGACAGGAGGGACAATAATAGCGGGTGTCACGCCTATATCCGCGCTTGCTGCAGACACAACATCTTTTTTGGGGGGTTAGTTGGGTAGGGGTACTCGGGAGGACATAAAGAAAATGCCTCTCATGCAGCCGACTGCATTTGGTTGGGGATGTGAATGGGGGAAGTACGGGAGCTGCAGAAGCGGTGGGTTCCCAATTAGGATTGGCGAATGCAGCAGGAAGGGCATTATGGGCACGACGGGCCTGTGTTTGTCTTTTTGGTGGCAGCGGGACACTACTTGTGCTTGCCACCTCACCAGCTTGAACTGCACTTATGGGACTCGCCACGTCACCAAGTGTTACTGCAGCGCTGGTTTGACTAAGACCGGGGTGTACTAGGCCGCTGGCGCTTGCCAGTTCAATAAAAAGCTTCCAAAAAAACTGTTAGCGATCGCAGGGATCAGGCCTGACTCTGCGAACGCTGCAGTTATGCGTTTAGTGTTTTGTAAGTGTCAGTGATCGATCGATACTGCACTTGGGTCGGCTGGGCTGGGCCGGGTGGAGGGGCAAAACGCAGGTGCTAGCAGGTATCTGTGCTGATCCCGCTAACACTGCGTTTTTGGGAACCCTAAACTGCTGGGGACGCTAGTATATTTCTGATTGGATCAGATATTGATCCGTTCAGATACTATACCACTAAGGGAGGTGTATGCTGCGTGCGTGGGTGTTAGCGGTACTGGCGCTAACCTGACGCTGCCTGGGGCCGGTGCTTGCTAGTTCACCAAAATGCTACCAAAAAAACTGTTAGCGATCGCAGGGATCAGGCCTGACTCTGCGAACGCTGCAGTTATGCGTTTAGTGCCTTGTAAGTGACAGTGATCGATCGATACTGCACTTGGGTGGGCTGGGCTGGGCCGGGCGGAGGGGCAAAACGCAGGTGCTAGCAGGTATCTCGGCTGATCCCGCTAACACTGCGTTTTTGGGAACCCTAAACTGCTGGGGACGCTAGTATAGATCTGATCGGACCAGATATTGATCCGTTCAGATACTATACCACTAAGGGAGGTGTACGGTGCGTGCGTGGGTGTCAGTGGTACTGGCGCTAACCTGACGCTGCCTGGGGCTGGTGCTTGCCAGCTCACCAAAATGCTACCAAAAAAACTGTTAACGATCGCAGGGATCAGGCCTGACTCTGCGAACGCTGCAGTTATGCGTTTAGTGTTTTGTAAGTGACAGTGATCGATCGATACTGCACTTGGGCTGGGCCAGGCGGAGGGACAAAACGCAGGTGCTAGCAGGTATCTGGGCTGATCCCGCTAACACTGCGTTTTTGGGAACCCTAAACTGCTGGGGACGCTAGTATAGATCTGATCGGATCAGATATTGATCCGTTCAGATACTATACCACTAAGGGAGGCGTATGCCGCGTGAGTGGGTGTTAGCGGTACTGGCGCTAATCTGACGCTGCCTGGGGCGACGCATATCACCTCCAGGCGATCAGGGGGCTAAACCTTTATTCGGTAATAAACGGCGGGTGCCCTGACACTATAAAAAATAAACTAACTAACCAGCGTCACCCGTAACGGTTATACGGTGATCAGTGGTGAAAGGGTTAACTAGGGGGCAATCAAGGGGTTAAAACATTTATTAGATAGTATATGGGGGTCCCTGTCGCTATAAAACGCTGACGGCGAACCTAAATATTTACCTCACTAACTAGCGTCACCAGCGACACTAATACAGCGATCAGAAAAATGATCGCTTAGTGACACTGGTGACGGGGGGTGATCAAGGGGTTAAAACTTTATTAGGGGGGGTTAGGGGGGTATCCTAGACCTAAAGGGGGGTAATATTCACTGTCCCAACACTGTAACTGACACAAACTGACACCAATGCAGTAATCAGAAAAAAAAAAAAACTGCTGGTGTCAGTTTGTGACGGGGGGGGGGGGGGGTGATCAGGGGGCGATCGGGGGGGGGGGATCGGGGTGTTTTGTGTGCCTGGCATGTTCTACTGTGTTGTGTAGTGTTGGTGCACTCACAGTGAAGTCTTCTCTCCTTGGCGCTGCAACGGAATACCGAGCCGAGGAGAGATGACATCATTTCCTTTGCTGCTGTTTAGCATACAGCAGCAAAGGAAGTGATCTGATTGGCCGGCGGTGATCGCGAGGGGGGGTCCACGAACGGATGGCCTCCCCCTCACCTCCGATCGCCGGGGGACAAAACGGGACCGCCTCGGGCACCGGGGGGGGGGGGGGGTCCGATCGGACCCCCCACCCGCGGGAGGCAAATCACGTACATGTACGTTATTTTGCCTGCCCGTGCCGCCTTGCCGAAGTACATCGGCGTGAGGCGGTCCTTAAGTGGTTAAAAATCAAAAAATCACTGCTCATTTAAAAATGACAGAAAGAGAAAAAGAAAATCTCAGCGCAAAGGACTGAGTACTGAATAGAGAGTTGGAGGGGGTTAATAGAACTGCTGCCTCTACTAATTACTACCACTAAGTGGAGCAATGTCAATGTTAGGAAACCAAAGTAGATATGGCGCTGTTCTACTGCTAACACATAGTGGTGCAAAAATACTTAAGCTGCTTCCTTTGGAAAAATCCTAAATACTAAGAAGATATTGTACTCTGTAAATTATAAGTGTAAAATGCAAAAATTACTGAACCAAAAATTATTTATACAGTGTGATCTTGCATTGAAACTAAAATCTACCAAAGTGTGTGATCCTTGGTGTGGAAAATCAATACATATGATAACCATTAAAAAATATATTATATTATAAACCTGTTGTGCATGCTGAAACACTCTAAGGTGCAATTATAATTGATGTGCTTATATCTAATACCCGTTAGGATAAAGGAAAGAGAATTACAACACTAAAACACTACATAAATAATTGTGCATACTGAAACAATTTAAGGTGCAATATAATTAATGTGCTTTCTAAAGTGCTATTAGTGTTATTAAACCTACAACAAGCAGATTTCCTATGTCTGCATTTCCATATTGTTCATTTCAAATAAACTGATAAAAATCATCAAAAAATACAGGAAGAAGACCGCCCTTAGAACTGGCTATGAGGAGATTCCATTATATATTGTACCTCATGGAAGAGAGAGAAGGAGCCCAAATAGCGTAATGCTGTATCAAACTGTTTTATTAACAAACTCATGGAAAGGTACTCACATACGGTAGAATTAAAAAGGCATTTGTTGCTGACACCAATGTTTGTGACAGGAAGTGATACAAGGATGTATGCTGACACCGCCCTACGTGTTTCGTCACACTGACGTCTGTTCTCTTCCATGATGTACAATATATAATGGAATCTCCTCATAGCCAGTTCTAAGGGTGGTCTTCTTCCTGTATTGCTACACAGTGGCATATACTGTGGATGCTCTTAACCCCAGGAGGGGGAGAAGAATCTGGTGAGGGCAGCCGCAATAGGAACACGTATTGAAGAGTTTGTTATAGTTCCGCTAAATATTGAATTACCATGCTCCAAACAATGGTATAGGGGGGGAGGTGCTGCGCTAACCAGAAGAAAGCTGTAAATCTCTGTCTGTGGTCAATTAATAAAATGACTTAAAATCGCATAATAACATAAATCGCATAAATAAGTGTTGACACTAAAAACATTCAAGTCTTAATGATCAGCATCCTGTGTATGTGAAAAAAAGTGCATAAAAAATCCTTTTCAGTTGGTATATACTAAATGACAAAAAAATCGCATGTAAAAATCGCATAAATAAGTGTTGACACTAAAAACATATAAATCTAGATAATCATGTGTAGGTGCACAAAGGGACATAAACACTACTTGTGAATAATTCTAAATAAAAATACATAGAATAAATCAGAAATAACCATCAAAAACATATCCTTATAAATGGTGCAAAACGTACAAAGTGCCAGTGCTTAAAGGTGATCTAGATATCGCAAATAAAACACATCAATCCTACGCAATATGGATGATAAATAATATAAATAAATGTCCCAATAATAGTGATGTAAAATATATTGTGCTGGCCTGCGAAACAAATGACCAATGACATGCCAGTAAGTGCAGCAAACTTAAAGTGCCAGTGTAAAAGTCATTGAAGGTGCAAAAGCAAGTTCTGGTGTATTCAACAAAACAACAGTGGGGTGTCTGGGATGCAATTCACTCAGTGTCCTCTTCGTGCATAAAACACTAATGTAAGCAGTGGCCCCTTACCTAGCGGTGCTAGGTCAACCGCATGAATTGTAGCTAAAACGCCAGGTCCTGAGCCTCCATCGCGTCCCTATATCCACGCTTGCCGGTGTTGGGTTATCCTAATGGCAGCTGATTACAAGTGGCTATGGTCCTATCAGCGGTCCTGGACCAGCGCGGATCCTAGCTCAGCCTCCACATCTCAGGTATGTATGTACAGGAATATGCAGGACAAAGGTACTTGATAGTGAAGTATGTCTTAACCAGGTAATGCTTTATTAAAAATCTTTAAGTAGATGTACTCACATAAAAACAATGCAGAGCAAACCTCTCTCCTACGAGCAGCGAACTCGTTCTGTGTCTAGCAATGTGAAACAGCCTATTCCGTCCCTACGCGTGTCATCACCGATCACGTGACTTCTTCAGGGGATCCCCTGAAGAAGTCACGTGATCGGTGATGACACGCGTAGGGACGGAATAGGCTGTTTCACATTGCTAGACACAGAACGAGTTCGCTGCTCGTAGGAGAGAGGTTTGCTCTGCATTGTTTTTATGTGAGTACATCTACTTAAAGATTTTTAATAAAGCATTACCTGGTTAAGACATACTTCACTATCAAGTACCTTTGTCCTGCATATTCCTGTACATACATACCTGAGATGTGGAGGCTGAGCTAGGATCCGCGCTGGTCCAGGACCGCTGATAGGACCATAGCCACTTGTAATCAGCTGCCATTAGGATAACCCAACACCGGCAAGCGTGGATATAGGGACGCGATGGGGGCTCAGGACCTGGCGTTTTAGCTACAATTCATGCGGTTGACCTAGCACCGCTAGGTAAGGGGCCACTGCTTACATTAGTGTTTTATGCACGAAGAGGACACTGAGTGAATTGCATCCCAGACACCCCACTGTTGTTTTGTTGAATACACCAGAACTTGCTTTTGCACCTTCAATGACTTTTACACTGGCACTTTAAGTTTGCTGCACTTACTGGCATGTCATTGGTCATTTGTTTCGCAGGCCAGCACAATATATTTTACATCACTGTTATTGGGACATTTATTTATATTATTTATCATCCATATTGCGTAGGATTGATGTGTTTTATTTGCGATACCTAGATCACCTTTAAGCACTGGCACTTTGTACGTTTTGCACCATTTATAAGGATATGTTTTTGATGGTTATTTCTGATTTATTCTATGTATTTTTATTTAGAATTATTCACAAGTAGTGTTTATGTCCCTTTGTGCACCTACACATGATTATCTAGATTTATATGTTTTTAGTGTCAACACTTATTTATGCGATTTTTACATGCGATTTTTTTGTCATTTAGTATATACCAACTGAAAAGGATTTTTTATGCACTTTTTTTCACATACACAGGATGCTGATCATTAAGACTTGAATGTTTTTAGTGTCAACACTTATTTATGCGATTTATGTTATTATGCGATTTTAAGTCATTTTATTAATTGACCACAGACAGAGATTTACAGCTTTCTTCTGGTTAGCGCAGCACCTCCCCCCCTATACCTCGGTTTGATTTTGGGCTTATGTCTGACCCTTGCTTCGGTGCATGCAGCTGTCCAGTCGCATACGTGCGTTTTTACAATTTTTTCTGAGTTTTTGTTTTCTTCTCTTTTTCCAATTGGGTAGCGCAGGAATATTCTTATTACATTTCATGCTCCAAACAATATTGTGAAAACAATATAGTAAAAAATGTTGGTATAGTGACACTTTTTTAGCCACAATGTTGCTAAAAAAACTTTTGGTCAGCAACAATGTAGCATCCACTCATTACTCAAAATAATATTGTGAACATCATATGGTGAAATATAGTGGTATAGTGACACCAGCCACAATGTTGCAAAAAGACTCTTTGGTCAGCAACAATGTAGTATTCACTCCACACCTCAAAAATAGTGCTAGAAAAAAATAGTCTATCAGTGAGAACTTCTTCCCCCTGAATATCCTGTGTAAGGATTTAAACAATAAAAAATATGTATTCAAACTCAGTCCTCATAGAAATATATATTATGCTGATGATGAAATAAATCTTCTACTGGAATACAACGATGATCTTCCTATTCAGAAAATATAGTAGAAGAGGCCGCTTACCGGATCAGATGGATCTCTGGTTAGGGAGAGCAAACAAGCTTGTTGCATTAGCCTGCCGGCTTCCCTGATTATCACCTGGATGTCAGTTGTAGGATCTTCATCCACTTTACCAAATCCACAGAACAGGTATCCTCTGTTTTTGGTATACAGGATTTCACAACTCCAGAATGATTTTAAGTCTTTGAATTATCCATAGTATAGCCAAACACCTCAGTGGGAACAAAGCGGGAGAAACTCCATAGTGCAGATGTGTATTTCAAAAAAAATTATTTTAAAATTTAAAATTATTATTATTATTATTATTATTTTAAAAAACTTTTTCACAGTCACTTCAACAAATTCCACTGCAGTTAATCACAGCAATGACACACAGCACTCTAGGAACCGCAAATCAACAACTTCGAAAGTGCACAGCAAACGGGAACCAGATAAAAAACAGCTAAAAACAGCTAAAAAGTTCAACTGCACATTTTAGCAGACATGCAGCGAGGGAGCAAACCGACTGACTGCATGGGGAAAAAAACTTCCCAGTGGAAGCCTGTTTAGGGGAAACATGTCCGGTGGAGCTAGAGGCTGTGACGCCATCACGTTTTTTTAGTTTATTCCCCATGCAGTCAGTCGGTCTGTTCCCACTGAGGTGTTTGGCTATACTATGGAATATTCAAAGACTTAAAATCATTCTGGAGTTGTGAATATCCTGTATACCAAAAACAGAGGATACCTGTTCTGTGGATTGGGTAAAGTGGATGAAGATCCTACAACTGACATCCAGGTGATAATCAGGGAAGCCGGCAGGCTAATGCAACAAGCTTGTTTGCTCTCCCTAACCAGAGATCCATCTGATCCGGTAAGCGGCCTCTTCTACTATATTTTCTGAATAGGAAGATCATTGTTGTATTCCAGTAGAAGATTTATTTCATCATCAGCATAATATATATTTCTATGAGGACTGAGTTTGAATACATATTTTTTATTGTTTAAATCCTTACACAGGATATTCAGGGGGAAGAAGTTCTCACTGACAGACTATTTTTTTCTAGCACTATTTTTGAGGTGTGGAGTGAATACTACATTGTTGTCACTATACCACTATATTTCACCATATGATGTTCACAATATTATTTTGAGTAATGAGTGGATGCTACATTGTTGCTGACCAAAAGTTTTTTTAGCAACATTGTGGCTAAAAAAGTGTCATTATACCAACATTTTTTACTATATTGTTTTCACAATATTGTTTGGAGCATGGTAATTCAATATTTAGCGGAACTATAACAAACTCTTCAATAAGTTTTTTTCACATAAATTATTTTGGATATTTATTATTCAATATCACACCTATAGCGTTCAAAACACTAAGGATTACACACACTGTATAATACACACTGTGTCAAGATGCGCGCTTGTCACTATATATGTATTGTATTAGGGTCTTTTGTATTTTTTTGACTAACACTAGCAGCTGCACCTAATATTTTATTTTATTTGTCTGGTTAGCGCAAAAGTTCTTTTTTCTTTATATTTTTTGCAATAGGAACACGAACTAAGATATGCACCGTGTGTTCACTCACTGAAAAGTCCATCAGACTAGAAACAGGATTTTCTTCACGAGCACAAGAGCACTTTATAATTCCTAATTTATTTATGTTTAGTAATTTTGTTTTTTGATGATTTTTATCAGTTTAATTGAAATGAACAATATGGAAATGCAGACATAGGAAATCTGCTTGTTGTAGGTTTAACCGCTTCAGATCCGGGCCATTGCCAAATGACGGCAACAGCGCGGATCTAAATTGCCGGGACTACGTCTACTGACGTCGTCCCGTGCACGAGCCCCTGCAGGGCGCGCTTGGTGATCAGCGAGTCTATGAGACTCGCCTGATCACAGATCAGAGTAAGGGGTTGGTCCCGACCCCTTACCACATGATCAGCTGTCAGCCAATGACAGCTGATCATGTGATGTAAACAGAGCCGGTAATCGGCTATTTTTCCTCCTCGCGCTGACAGCGCGAGGAGGAAAAAGAAAAACCCGATCACCGGCGGCCGTGATCGGGACATCAGTCCCGATCACGGCGATCTTCTAACACAAGGCAATAGGCAGCAGTGCTGCCTACCAGTGCCCACCAGCGTCACCCATCAGTGCCCACAGTGCCATCAATCAGCGCCACCCATCAGTGCCCACAGTGCTACCCATCAGTGCCCACAGTGGCACCCATCAGTGCCACCCATCAGCACCCACATCAGTGCAACCTATCAGTGCCCATCAGTGTCACCTACCAGTGCCCATCAGTGCCCATCAGTGCTGCCCATCAGTGCCCCCCCATCAGTGCCACCTATCAGTGCCCATCTGTGCCACCCATCTGTGCCACCCATCCATGCCACCCATCCGTGCCACCCATCTGTGCCACCCATCCGTGCCACCCATCCGTGGCCATCAGTGCCACCTTATCTGTCCCCATCAGTGCCGCCTTATCTGTCCCCATCAGTGCCGCCTTAACTGTGCCCATCAGTGCCGCCTTATCTGTGCCTATCCGTGCCCATCAGTGCAGCCTATCAGTGCCCACCAGTGCCGCCTCATCAGCGCATATCAATGAAGGAGAAAAATTACCTGTTTGCAAAATTTTATAACAAACTATTAAACATGATTTTTTTTTTTCAAAAATTTCCATTTTTCTTGTTTGTTTAGCAAAAAATAAAAATCCCAGCTGTGATTAAATACCACCAAAAGAAAGCTCTATTTGTGGGAAAAAAATGATAAAAAAATTTCATTTGAGTACAGTGTTGTATGACCGCGCAATTGTCATTCAAAGTGCGACAGCGCTGAAAGCTCAAAATTGGTCTGGGCAGGAGGGGGGTTTAAGTGCCCAGTAAGCAAGTGGTTAATAACACTAATAGCACTTTAGAAAGCACATTAATTATATTGCACCTTAAATTGTTTCAGTATGCACAATTATTTATGTAGTGTTTTAGTGTTTTAATTTTCTTTCCTTTATCCTAACGGGTATTAGATATAAGCACATCAATTATAATTGCACCTTATGCCGCGTACACACGGTCGGACTTTTCAGCTACAAAAGTCCGACAGCCTGTCCGACAGACTTTCGACGGACTTTTGGCGGACTTTCGACAGACTTGCGGCGGACTTTCTAACGAACAGACTTGTCTACACACGATCACACAAAAGTCCGACGAATTCTTACGTGATGACGTACACCGGACTAAAATAAGGAAGTTCATAGCCAGTAGCCAATAGCTGCCCTAGCGTGGGTTTTTGTCCGTCGGACTAGCATACAAACGAGCGGATTTTTCGACCGGACTCGAGTCCGTCGGAAAGATTTGAAGCATGTTTCAAATCTAAAGTACGTCGGATTTGAGGCTAAAAAAGTCAGTTGAAAGTCCGGAGAAGCCCACACACGATCGGATTACCAGCCAGCTTTAGTCCGTCAGCGTCTGTTGGACTTTTGTAGACGAAAAGTCCGACCGTGTGTACGCGGCATTAGAGTGTTTCAGCATGCACAACAGGTTTATAATATAATATATTTTTTAATGGTTATCATATCAATTGATTTTCCACACCAAGGATCACACACTTTGGTAGATTTTAGTTTCAATGCAAGATCACACTGTATAAATAAATTTTGGTTTAGTTTTTTTTTAATTTTACACTTATAATTTACAGGGTACAATATCTTCTTAGTATTTAGGATTTTTCCAAAGGAAGCAGCTTAAGTATTTTTGCACCACTATGTGTTAGCAGTAGAACAGCGCCATATCTACTTTGGTTTGCTAACATTTAAAAATGAAATTTTTTACAAACTTTTTTTTCATTGATACATGTCCCCCAGTGCAGGACCCAGACCCCTATAACCATTGTATGCCCAATTACTTGCATATAAGCCTTCAAAATGGGCACTTTTGAGTTTTAACGTTCGGGTCCCCTTGACTTTAATGGGGTTCATTATTCGGGTCCGTACTTTCGCAGTGTTTGGAAGTTCTGGTGCGAACCAAACAGGGGTCTGTTCGGTCCATCCCTATCAGTCAGTTCTGAGCAGAGCTCTGCCCCTCCAGTGCTCACTAGAGCTCCGGTCTGGACAGGGGGTGAGCGCAGCTTGCTTCAGATCAGAGCCATGTGCTGACAGCCAGAGCCAGCTGTCAATCAGGCAGCTGGGTGGAGCCTGACAATATAATATAGAAAAAGACAGATGCACCACTCAGAACAGTGAATCCTTTGAGTGGATGGATGATGGAATGCACAAACAGGTGCTCAGGTTTAGATGTCCTCTCATCCACCAATTAGCAAATAACCAAACGAATCATAGAGCCGGAACCTCCGAAAATCAGGCTCAGATGTCCTCTTGTCCACCAACTAGCAGATAACCAAACAAATGATAGAGCCGACAACTCCAAAAATCCTTGCAAAGGCTTTATTAATTACATGACAGTGAGTAAAAACAGGGGTTAACCGACTCTGTCATTCATTTGGTTACCTAAAGTAGTAGGGATCCTTTTAGAGCCTGAAGCGTCAGCTGACAGTGATCTTTAGCCTGTTAAAAACTTACTCTTCGGTCACAAGAGAGCAAAAGTAGGTGCACTCCTGTGACCCACAAGACAAGTATAGCCAAAAAAAGCTTTGGCCATACTTCTCTTGTAAGTATAGTTGTTATACCCTGCATGGGAAATGTACAGGTTCACATAAAATATATTTTCATATTTTTTTTACATAGTTACACTGGTTCAGCTTAGATCAATAAAACTATGTATATACCATACATGGCCAATGCCCCTGGAAGCTAGAAAATCACTGAATTAGAAAACGCTACTACAGTGATCTCCACTTGCTTCTGAGTACCGTGATGAGCAGCCGGCCTAATGTATTGTGGACACAGGAGGTCATCCACTCAGTACAGGGGCCATTCATTTTCTGAATGAATACAATGCGTTCTCTGATTGGGCAAGGTGGAGAGGTGGGGTGGTGATATAACAATGATGGTGACATCACAGTGGACCTTATGTATTAAAACTAATATGTTCGAAAATTACTAACCATGCCTTTATAGCAAGTACCTTGAATGTCTGGTTTCCAAAATGGGGTCATTTTGTGGGTGTTTATACTGTCTTAGCACTTCAGGGCCTCCAAAAATGTGGTAGGTAGTCAAGAAATTAGATACCTAATGTATGCCCCTTTAAAGCGTGAAGGTGCTTCTTGGATTTTGGGCCCCTCTATGTGTCTAGGCACCATAAAAGTCTTACATGTGGTATTACCATACCCAGGAAGAGCAGCAAAATGTGTTTTGGGGTGTGGCTGTGGGGTGTGAAAAATAACTTGTTAAAATTACAATTTTGTGAAATAAATTTCAATTGAATTTACCGTACTTGCTTAGTTTTCCCAAAAAAATTGCAGTTAGATCTTTATAATACTCACCACGCCTCTTATTGTATACCTTGGGGTAAGTACGTTCTGAAAAGAGGTCACTTTGGGGGTGTTTGTACAGTTCTGGCTTTTTAGAGCCAAAGAAATGGCAGACGGGGTTCATACATTTCAAATGTATGTACTAGTTTGTAGACTCTTACAGCGTAAATAATCTACACTTATTTGTTATGTTTCTTTTACTAAAAAAAAATGTAGCAGAATAAATTTGAGCATGATTTCGTGATTTTTTTTAGTGGGTATTTTTTTTAATAACAGAAAGTAAGAGAAACATTTTTTAGTCATTTTTCTTTATATAGCAAAAGATAAAAAGAAGCAGTGATTAAATACCATCAAAGAAATCTCTATCTGTTAAAAGAAAGATATAAAATTAATTTGGGTAAAGCATTGCTTGACCAAGAAATTGGCAGTCAAACTTTGACAGCACTGAAAACTGAAGAAAGGAAAGGGGTGTAACATGCTGGTACTGAAGTGACTGGTTAACATCGTCCTTTCTTAACAAAATGTACGGGACGTGCTCTCTGACATGTTACACATATCACATTATCTTGACTTTTGGATCTATATGGACAAGGGGGGCCTTTATCGGATGTACGAATGCAATCGGTGAGCTTGAAGCTTCTGCTACTTGCAACATTTTCAGGGCCTTGCACCCCTCTACAGATGGCCTGCACGGTGTCTGGTTCGATTGAATAGATGAAAGTGTTAATTGGCTTGCATTGACCGCGTATGAAGAATAATATGTCGTCCATGGCGTTGTTACAGTCGATGTCCTCGATGTCTGTAATGTGCTTCCTCTGAAACGTTGGCCAGTTCTGAGACAAGGACAGATGGGAGAGACCCAGGATGATCCCAAATACCAGAAGAATAGATTTTGCACACATTCTGTCCAATGTTTCTGAAAAGAGAGATATAATAAAATGTATCACTGTTTACAAGATATCAAAAAGACAATGAAGATAGAATTGTTTCAGGGAGAACATATTTAAATTTTTTTTGGAGGGGGGGGGGGGGGGTTGATAGGATGTGTATTCATGGATGTTTATTTTATTAATGTGCTTTGTATTTTTTTTTTTAATTATTTGCATGCTATCGCTTTTCTTTGTGTATTCTCTCTGTGAAAGAATAGGAGTAACCAATTAAAGCTCTTAAACACAGCACAAGCCACTTTAATTTCTCTTTCAGCATTGACTCGAATTCAATTTACCAGAATGGTGAATATTTCCCATATCTCCAAATTTTCACCAAACCCAACAGCTTGTTAAATATCAGCAACACAGGGAGGGCACTGTTTGCAATGAATTGGGTGGCTAATAGCTCAACAGTGGGGTTTATTTACCAAAAGCAAATAGACTGTGCACTTTGCAAATGCGGTTGCACTCTACAACTGCAGTTACTCCAGAGCTTAGCAAATGAGGTAGAGCTTCACTTTGCAAAGAATACCCAATCACACGCAAGGAAATAAAAAAAAAACAGCATTTTTGCTTGCACATGATTGGATGATGAAAGTCAGCAGAGCTATCCCTCTTAAGCTCTGGAAAAAATATCCTTGCATAATACAACTGCACTAGAACAAGCATTTAATCCCTTAAGACCCATTTACATCAATACAGTCTGTTGCAGTGCATTAACCACTTGAGCCCCGGACCATTATGCTGCCTAAGGACCAGAGGTCTTTTTCCAATTTGGCACTGCGTCGCTTTAACTGCTAATTGCGCGGTCATGCAATGCTGTACCCAAATGAAATTTGCGTCCTTTTCTTCCCACAAATAGAGCTTTCTTTTGATGGTATTTGATCACCTCTGCGGTTTTTATTTTTTGCGCTATAAACGGAAAAAGACCGAAAATTTTGAAAAAAAATGATATTTTCTACTTTTTGTTATAAAAAAAATCCAATAAACTAAATTTTAGTCATACATTTAGGCCAAAATGTATTCGGCCACATGTCTTTGGTAAAAAAAATGTCAATAAGCGTATATTTATTGGTTTGCGCAAAAGTTATAGCGTCTACAAACTAGGGTACATTTTCTGGAATTTACACAGCTTTTAGTTTATGACTGCCTATGTCATTTCTTGAGGTGCTAAAATGGCAGGGCAGTACAAAACCCCCCCAAATGACCCCATTTTGGAAAGTAGACACCCAAAGGAAATTGCTGAGAGGCATGTTGAACCCATTGAATATTTATTTTTTTTGTCCCAAGTGATTGAAAAATGACAAAAAAAAAAAAAATATTTACAAAAAGTCGTCACTAAATGATATATTGCTCACACAGGCCATGGGCCTATGTGTAATTGCACCCCAAAATACATTTAGCTGCTTCTCCTGAGTATGGGGATACCACATGTGTGGGACTTTTTGGGAGCCTAGCCGCGTACGGGGCCCCGAAAACCAATCACCGCCTTCAGGATTTCTAAGGGTGTAAATTTTTGCTTTCACTCTTCACTGCCTATCACAGTTTCGGAGGCCATGGAATGCCCAGGTGGCACAAAACCCCCCAAAATGACCCCATTTTGGAAAGTAGACACCCCAAGCTATTTGCTGAGAGGCATATTGAGTCCATGGAATATTTTATATTTTGACACAAGTTGCGGGAAAGTGACACTTTTTTTTTTTTTTTTTCCATAAAGTTGTCACTAAATGATATATTGCTCACACAGGCCATGGGCATATGTGGAATTGCACCCCAAAATACATTTAGCTGCTTCTCCTGAGTATGGGGATACCACATGTGTGGGACTTTTTGGGAGCCTAGCCGCGTACTGGACCCCGAAAACCAATCACTGCCTTCAGGATTTCTAAGGGTGAAAATTTTTGATTTCACTCTTTACTGCCTATCACAGTTTCGGAGGCCATGGAATGCCCAGGTGGCACAAAACTCCCCCAAATGACCCCATTTTGGAAAGTAGACACCCCAAGCTATTTGCTGAAAGGCATGGTGAGTATTTTGCAGCTCTCATTTGTTTTTGAAAATGAAGAAAGACAAGAAAAAACATTTTTTTTTTTTCTTTTTTCAATTTTCAAAACTTTGTGACAAAAAGTGAGGTCTGCAAAATACTCACTATACCTCTCAGCAAATAGCTTGGGGTGTCTACTTTCCAAAATGGGGTCATTTGGGGGGGTTTTGTGCCACCTGGGCATTCCATGGCCTCCGAAACTGTGATAGGCAGTGAAGAGTGAAATCAAAAATTCACGCCCTTAGAAAGCCTGAAGGCGGTGCTTGGTTTTCGGGGTCCCGTACGCGGCTAGGCTCCCAAAAAGTCTCACACATGTGGTATCCCCGTACTCAGGAGAAGCAGCAGAATGTATTTTGGGGTGTAATTTCACATATTTCCATGGCATGTTTGAGCAATATATCATTTAGTGACAACTTTGTGCAAAAAAAAAAAAAAAAAATTTGTCTCTTTCCCACTTGTGTCGCAATATAAAATATTCCATGGACTCGACATGCCTCTCAGCAAATAGCTTGGGGTGTCTACTTTCCAAAATGGGGTCATTTGGGGGGGTTTTGAACTGTCCTGGCATTTTATGCACAACATTTAGAAGCTTATGTCACACATCACCCACTCTTCTAACCACTTGAAGACAAAGCCCTTTCTGACACTTATTGTTTACATGAAAAAGTTTTTTTTTTTTGCAAAAAAATTACTTTGAACCCCCAAACATTATATATTTTTTTAAAGCAAATGCCCTACAGATTAAAATGGTGGGTGTTTCATTTTTTTTTTTCACACAGTAATTGCGCAGCGATTTTTCAAACGCATTTTTTGGGGAAAAAACACACTTTTTTTAATTTTAATGCACTAAAACACGCTATATTGCCCAAATGTTTGATGAAATAAAAAAGATGATCTTAGGCCGAGTACATGGATACCAAACATGACATGCTTTAAAATTGCGCACAAACGTGCAGTGGCAACAAAATAAATACATGTTTAAAAGCCTTCAAAAGCCTTTACAGGTTACCACTTTAGATTTACAGAGGAGGTCTACTGGAAAAATTACTGCCCTCGATCTGACCTTCGCGGTGATACCTCACATGCATGGTGCAATTGCTGTTTACGTTTGACGACAGACCGCCGCTTGCGTTCGCCTTAGCGCGAGAGCAGGGGGCGACAGGGGTGGTTTTTTTTTTTGTTTTTTTTTTCTTTATTATTTTTTTGCTTTTTTAATCTTACTTTTAAACTGTTCCTTTCATATTTTTTTTTTAATCATTTTTATTGCTATCTCGGGGAATGTAAATATCCCCTATGATAGCAATAGGTAGCGACAGGTACTCTTTTTTGAAAAAATTGTGGTCTATTAGACCCTAAATCTCTCCTCTGCCCTCAAAGCATCTGACCACACCAAGATCGGTGTGATAAAATGCTTCCCCAATTTCCCAATGGCGCTATTTACATCCGGCGAAATCTAAGTCATGAAATACTCGTAGCTTCCGGTTTCTTAGGCCATAGAGATGTTTGGAGCCACTCTGGTCTCTGATCAGCTCTATGGTCAGCTGGCTGAATCACCGGCTGCATTCTCAGGTTCCCTGTTGAGACAGGAGAGCCAGAGAAAAACACGGAAGACGGTGGGGGGGGGGCATTCCCTCCCACGGCTTGTAAAAGCAGTCTAGAGGCTAATTAGCCGCTAGGATTGCTTTTACATGAAAGCCGACCGCTGGCTGAAAAGAATGATACCAAGATGATACCTAAACCTGCAGGCATCATTCTGGTATAACCACTCAAAGTCGTGAATGGCGTACCTGAAGACAAAAAAATGGTTAACAATGGTTAACAATAAAGCACAGTAAAGTGTAAATAATTACACACCTGAAAAACAAACATGATAAAACATAATAACAATAACAATAACAATAAAACATTGCAGAATAGAATACAGTAAAAAAAGAGCAGAACAATAGAGAGAGAGAATAGAGAGAGAGAGAACAATAAAACAACAACTATTTTTTTTTATTTCATATTTTTTTTTTTTTACACTTTTTTTGTAACTAACTTTTATAACGGTAACCGGTTCCAGGTTCGGGTCTCTCAAAATGCGATGGCATCTTGGGACACCCTGTGAAATGGCGCCTAGTCTGTGCAATGCTGTACCCTACGCTAATACTCAACTAGTGAATGGTAGCGTTCAAAACATTCACCAATGCAAAGACCAGGATTGTCCGGACAGGAGGGACAATAATAGTGGGTGTCACGCCTATATCCGCGCTTGCTGCAGACACAACATCTTTTTTGGGGGGGTTCGTTGGGTAGGGGTACTCGGGAGGACATAAAAATGCCTCTCATGCAGCCGACTGCATTTGGTTGGGGATGTGAATGGGGGAAGTACGGGCGCTGCAGAAGCGGTGGGTTCCCAATTAGGATTGGCGAATGCAGCAGGAAGGGCACTATGGGCACGACGGGCCTGTGTTTGTCTTTTTGGTGGCGGCGGGACACTACTTGTGCTTGCCACCTCACCAGCTTCAACTGCACTTATGGGACTCGCCACGTCACCAC
Source organism: Lithobates clamitans (assembly GCA_037952925.1). Classification (NCBI taxonomy): domain Eukaryota; kingdom Metazoa; phylum Chordata; class Amphibia; order Anura; family Ranidae; genus Lithobates; species Lithobates clamitans. The sequence goes on from JBBGZY010000846.1 coordinate 2,976,515, forward strand.
GTGTTACTGCAGTGCTGGTTTGACTACGACCGGGGTGTACTAGGCCGCTGGCGCTTGCCAGTTCACCAAAACGCTACCAAAAAACTGTTAGCGATCGCAGGGATCAGGCCTGACTCTGCGAACGCTGCAGTTATGCGTTTAGTGTTTTGTAAGTGACAGTGATCGATCGATACTGCACTTGGGTGGGCTGGGCCGGGCCGGGCGGAGGGGCAAAACGCAGGTGCTAGCAGGTATCTGGGCTGATCCCGCTAACACTGCGTTTTTGGGAACCCTAAACTGCTGGTGACGCTAGTATAGATCTGATCGGATCAGATATTGATGCGATCAGATACTATACCACTAAGGGAGGTGTATGCTGCGTGCGTGGGTGTTAGCGGTACTGGCGCTAACCTGGCGCTGCCTGGGGCTGGTGCTTGCCAGTTCACCAAAATGCTACCAAAAAAACTGTTAGCGATCGCAGGGATCAGGCCTGACTCTGTGAACGCTGCAGTTATGCGTTTAGTGTTTTGTAAGTGTCAGTGATCGATCGATACTGCACTTGGGTGGGCTGGGCTCGCCTGGGCGGAGGGGCAAAACGCAGGTGCTAGCAGGTATCTGGGCTGATCCCGCTAACACTGCGTTTTTGGGAACCCTAAACTGCTGGGGACGCTAGTATAGATCTGATCGGATCAGATATTGATCCGATCAGATACTATACCACTAAGGGAGGCGCATGCTGCGTGCGTGGGTGTTAGCGGTACTGGCGCTAATCTGACGCTGCCTGGGGCGACGCATATCACCGCCGGGCGATCGGGGGGCTAAACCTTTATTCGGTAATAAACGGCGGGTGCCCTGACACTATAAAAAATAAACAAACTAACCAGCGTCAACCGTAACGGTTATACGGTGATCAGTGGTGAAAGGGTTAACTAGGGGGCAATCAAGGGGTTAAAACATTTATTAGGTAGTATATGGGGGTCCCTGACGCTATAAAACGCTGACGGCGAACCTCAATATTTACCTCACTAACTAGCGTCACCAGCGACACTAATACAGCGATCAGAAAAATGATCGCTTAGCGACACTGGTGACAGGGGGTGATCAAGGGGTTAAAACTTTATTAGGGGGGGTTAGGGGGGTATCCTAGACCTAAAGGGGGGTAATACTAACTGTCCCAACACTGTAACTGTCACAAACTGACACTATGCAGTAATCAGAAAAAAAAAAAAAAAAAAACTGCTGGTGTCAGTTTGTGACAGGGGGGGGGGGGTGATGGGGGGGCGATCGGGGGGGGGATCGGGGTGTTTTGTGTGCCTGGCATGTTCTACTGTGTGTGTAGTGTTGGTGCACTCACAGTGAAGTCTTCTCTCCTCGGGCCGGAACGGAAATTACCGAGCCGAGGAGAGATGACATCATTTCCTTTGCTGCTGTTTAGCATACAGCAGCAAAGGAATGATTCGATTGGCCGGCGGCGATCGCGAGGGGGGGGCCACGAACGGATGGTCTCCCCCTCATCACCGATCGCCGCTGGACAAAAGACGACCGCCTCGGGCACCGGGGGGGGGGGTCCGATCAGACCCCCCACCCGCGGAAGGCAAATCACGTACCCTGTACGTGATTTTGCCTGTCCGTGCCACTTTGCCGACGTACATCGGCGTGAGGCGGTCGTCAAGTGGTTAAGGTAAGCGTGGGTTGTGTTAGGGTAGCCCACTCATTATAATTTGGCTGCTAACTCACCTCAACAAACCAATTTTTGAACATGACCTTTTTTTTGATGCACCACAATGTGGCACAACACAAAACACAGTATGTGTGTTGTGGTGTGCTGGCCCTGACTGTACATTGTGTTGGGGTGCCATTGACAAAGAATGACACTAAACAACACACAGCCAAGTGTTTATGTGACTAACAATTGACTGAAAATGGGATAAAAAATGTTTTATCGGGAGTAAGAACCAAGATGCATCTGCATTTAAAGGGTGTGCATCCTCGTCATCAGGGCTAGGTCAACAAAATGAATATCATCAGAATAACTCATTCACTTAAGCCAATGAGCTCCATAAACACCAGGCTTTTTACAACAATCAAGGAAGGTAAGAGGGTAGAGTGATAGCCGCAGTTGCTGCTATTGCCAGCCAGCGTCTCAACCCCCAACAGAAGGAAGAGAGGGGACTATTACGGTACTCAATATCAATATACAGTAATGGGTAGGGAATAGAGAAACATATAAAATTTATTTGTAAAAATTCACTTTTAATAGAAAAAATTCATAAAAATGCAGTTCCGCATACAGTTGTGATTATGAACAACAACACTACATACAACCATAAAAAGGGAGGTACCACATAGTCTAAGCCAGTGGATTCCGCACAGTTTTGGATGGCAAATGTATGTACAACTTTAATTCTCAAGCATGCACCTCTCCAAGACTTATCCAAGAAGAGCTATTGATTGGGCTTCACATGCCCACAATCATGATGGCAACGGCCACAACAGGAGGGAGAAAATTGTAAGTGGAAAATGTATATTTTAGAAAGTTCCACAATTAACCATGTATAATAGTTTATCATTTTAAAAATGAATGATGCTCGGATCAATTTAAAAAAAATAAACAAAATTTGGCCGGAACTCCGTTTAATACATAAATAATATGTAGATACTCTGCAAAACACAGAGCTTAGAGTGCAGAAAACAGTGACAGGTGAAAAAGAAAAGGAGAGCTGCTGCAACCACTCAAAATAAATCCCCTTTCTATCATACAACAAATACATTGTAAAAAAGTGAATGAGGTCTATGCAAGGGCATAACTACACAAATGTTAACCGATACATTGTAAATCCATGGGTCTAATAATACAGTGACTTCCAATATGTTTCTCAAACTTTTTTTTGAAAAGATTTAACAATTTTTGTGGTGAAGAACTTATTTATTTTTACATATATGTTTAATTTTAAATTTAATGTGAAGGATGTGCCTGCTTTCGAGAGCAAATCAGATTGAAGCGAGGCTCCAAAGTCAACAAACGGAATAAACAAATGGAACGGTCTCAATTATTATAATATAAATAGAGCTATTGAGTTCTCCCGAGATCTCGCACAAGTCTTGCATTAGGAAAGGAACCAATAAATTACAGACTGACAGAGATTATGTTTTTATATATGTTACTTTTTAAACTTTTGTGACATTGATTTACCATTTAATTTTTCGATATGTTCAAGGTTTCAAAACGCTATTAAGTTTTTAAATTTTTTTCCAAAACTCCCATGGCACACCTGCAGATTTCAAGCGGCACACTGTTTGAGAGTCACTGATTTAAACAATGTAATAAATCACTGTACAGGAACTACCTGTCAGCAATGTGCAGCCGTAAGGCCCCGTTCACACTTGTGTGTTTTGTAGCGCGGAGCTCAAAAACACTCAACAAGCAAAAACCTATTGTTTTTAAAAGCCCTGGTTCACATCTGAGTGTCGTGTCACTTGTAGCAAAACGCCTGTTACTCAAAAAAGTAAATAAGCTACTTTTTAGGCAGAATTGAGCATTTTTGTCCCCATAGACTTCAATGGAAATGCCTAAAAAGAGCGACATGAGCTTTTTTCCAAGTGTTTTTGCAGGCTTTTTGTCGCACATTTTCTGCTCAAACAGCAGCTCTCTGCCCCTTTTACAGCACTTCACACCTTTCAGTTCAAAAACGGCTGACAAAAGCTGCAAAGATGTGCACGTCAACTCCAAAAAATGCTCAAAAAATGTTTTGAAAAAAAAACGATTGAAAAAAAAAAAACTGCTTGAAAATGTGATGGTTAGGTGTGAATGTAGCTTCAGTCATCTCCAGTTGTCCATGGTAACGTTCTCCTGGGAAACTATCAGGTGTTTTTGGATCCACAACAACTGGAGACAAGGTTCACATTCCTGACAGGTAAATCTTGCAGAGTGACTTTTTACATTGTTTAAAGCCTAAATTTAGTAAACAAAAAAGCAGGACATAGGACATTGCCTTCTATCAGTGTAATCTATACCTTGTGTTGTCTCCTGGTTTAGTAGAAATCTTTTTTCTTCCATCCTTCCAACCCCCAGAGATGTAATCTTCCAGTGTGACAGGGATTAATAGAGTTGAGGGAGCTGTGACGGGCACTCATTAGGAGTACCCAACTATGCCCACTCTTTTTGCCCACCTTCTCCATTCATAGAAGCCATACTATGAATGAAAAACTATCTTTGAAAGAAGAACGTTGGAAGCTATAGTACGGAATGGAGGAGGTGGGCGGTATAGTTGGGCACTCTTGATGAGAGCCTGTCACATCTCGTTGAGCTCTAATAACCCCGGAATATTACAAGGTAGGGGGGTAATTGGAGGAGGAAGATTTCTACTAAACCAGAAGACAACAGCACAAGGGACACATCACAGTAAGTAATGCCCTTTGTGCTGTTTTTATTTTTTTACTAAACTTATGTCTTGAATCCCATGGATGGCTGCACCATCTTTTATGCATTTTTTAGGGTGTGCCCCCCAAATTTTTGTTTGAATCCCATTAAGTCACGCTACTATCAAACCCATGAAGTTGCAATGTATTAGTTAACTGGAAGATTTACCCCCCTTCATGACCAGGCTATCTTTGCGATACGGCACTGCGTTACTTTAACTGACAATTGCACGGTGGAGTGACACTATACCCAAATAAAATGTATGCCCTTTTTTTTCCATAAATAGAGCTTTCTTTTGGTGTTATTTGATCACCTCTACGGTTTTTATTTTTTGCGCTATAAACAAAAAAAGACTGACAATATTGAAAAAAAACCCAATATTTTTTACTTTCTGCTATAAAACATATCAAATAAAAAAATGTAAAAAATGTAATTTCTTCATAAATTTAGGCCAATATGTATTCTTCTATATATTTTTGATAAAAAAAAATTCCAATAAGCGTTTATTGATTTATTTGCGCAAAAGTTATAGTGTCTACAAACTATGGGATATATTTTTATGAAATTTTTAAATTTTATTTTATTTTATTACTAGTAATAGTGGCGATCGGCAACTTATAGTGGGACTGCGATATTGCGGCGGACAAATCGGATACTAACTGACACTTTTGCCACTTTCTGGGGAGCAGTGACAGTACAGTAAAGGGGTTAACATCAGAAGCGATCAAAGGGTTAACTGTGTGCCTAACAATGTGTTTTCTCACTGTGGGGGAGGTGATTTTAATCTGGGAAGGCATTGATCCATGTTCCCGCTTTGCAGGAACACAGGATTAATGCCTTACCTACTGACAAAAGAGGAATCCGCCTTGTTTACATAGGCAGATCACCATTCTGACTCTGCTATTGATCGGCGGGTGCAGGCGGACAGCGAGTCCACGGTACTCACAGATCAGCTCCTGGTGTGTCTAATCACAGTGGGAGCGGGTCGCCGGCGGTGTGCATGCACGTCCCAGATCTGGTAGTGCAGGATCATGTACTAGGTATGTGACCCTGCACAGGAGAGCTGCCTTGCTGCCTTATATTTACAGTATACGGTCAGCAAGCGGTTAAAGCAGACCTCCAAGCAGATTTAAAAGTTGCACCTTAAAGTGGAAATTCAGTCAAATACCAACTTTACCTAAACCTGCTCCCATCCCCATTCTAAGCCCTATTCCCACTACCCTGTAAAGGAAGGATGTGTATATTTACCTAATCTGAGGACGCTCCACTCCAGTTAAATCAAAGGTTCCCACGCTAGCTTCAGTATAGAGGAAGGACAGCAGACAATGGATTCCCCAAAGCAAGAATATGGGTGATGTCATTGTCCAGGCTCTGCAGCCATTGTAACTCCTCTTCACTGAAGCCGGCCGCTGGGAGGTCATGTGACTGGACCAGAGCACCCTCAGAATAGGTAGGTATAAGTATCATTTCCTTTAAAGGGTAGTTAGAAAAGGGCTTAAAATGGGGGGAGCAGGTTTAAGTATAGTAGGTGTTTGACTGGACTTCTACGTTAAAGTAGAATTCTGGTCAAGCCCTAACTACTTTTAAAAATACTCCCTCCCCCCCTCCTAACACATATTCTGACTAGCCTGTGTATGAAAAGATCTGTATACTTTACCTATTACCAAAAAAATTGGGACTCCTGTCTTTACACACACATGAACTTTAATGGTATCCCAGTCTTAGTCTGTAGGGTTCAATATTAAGGTTGGCCCACCCTTTGTATCTATAACAGCTTCAACTCTTCTGGGAAGGCTGTCCACAAGGTTTAGGAGTGTCTATGGGAATGTTTGACCATTCTTCCAGAAGAACATTTGTGAGGTCAGACACTGATGTGGCTGAGAAGGCCTGGCTCGCAGTCTCCACACTAATTCATCCCAAAGGTGTTCTATTGGGTTGAAGTCAGGATTCTGTGCAGGCCAGTCAAGTTCCTCCACCCCAAACTTGCTCACCCATGTCTTTATGGACCTTACTTTGTGCACTGTTACAAATCATTTGGTGGACCTCACAAATGCCCTTCTGGAAGAATGGTCAAGCATTCCCATAGACACACTCCTAAATCTTGTGGACAGCTTCCCAGAAGAGTTGAAGTTGTTATAGCTGCAAAGGGTGGGCCAACTCGATATTGAACCCCATGGACTAAGACTGGGATGCCATTAAAGTTCATGTGTGTGTAAAGGCAGGCGTCCCAATACTTTTGGTAATATAGTGTACAGTATGTCCATAAAGTAGTCATATCTGAAGAGAAACACAAAAAATATGTATAGATCACGTGTCATATTAAGATAAAGACATACAGTATCTCACAAAAGTGAGTACACCCCTCACATTTTTGTAAATATTTTATTATATCTTTTCATGTGACAACACTGAAGAAATGACACTTTGCTACAATGTAAAGTAGTGAGTGTACAGCTTGTATAACAGTGTAAAATTTCTGTCCCCTCAAAAAAACTCAACACACAGCCATTAATGTCTAGATCATTGGCAACAAAAGTGAGTACAGCCCTAAGTAAAAATGTCCAAATTGGGCCCAAAGTGTTAATATTTTTTGTGGCCACCATTATTTTCCAGCACTGCCCTAACCCTCCTGGGCATGGAGTTCACCAGAGCTTCACAGGTTGCCACTGGAGTCCTCTTCTACTCCTCCATGATGACATCACGGAGCTGATGGATGTTAGAGACCTGGCGCTCACCCGCCTTCCATTTGGGGATGCCCCACAGATGCTCAATAGGGTTTAGGTCTGGAGACATGCTTGGCCAGTCCATCACCTTTACCCTCAGCTTCTTTAGCAAGTCAGTGGTCATCTTGGAGGTGTATTTGGGGTCGTTATCATGGTGGAATACTGCCCTGCGGCCCAGTCTTCGAAGGGAGGGGATCATGTTCTGCTTCAGTAGGTCACAGTACATGTTGGCATTCATGGTTCCCTCAATGAACTGTAGCTCCCCAGTGCCGGCAGCACTCATGCAGCCCCAGACCATGACACTCCCACCACCATGCTTGACTGTAGGCAAGACGCACTTGTCTTATACTCCTCACCTGGTTGCCACCACACACGCTTGACAACATCTGAATAAGTTTATCTTGGTCTCATCAGACCACAGGACATGTTTCCAGTAATCCATGTCCTTAGTCTGCTTGTCTTCAGCAAACTGTTTGCGGGCTTTCTTGTGCATCATCTTTAGAAGAGGCTTCTTTCTGGGATGACAGCCATGCAGACTAATGTGATGCAGTGTGCGGCGTATGGTCTGAGCACTGACAGGCTGACCCCCCACCCCTTCAACCTCTGCAGCAATGCTGGCAGCACTCATACGTCTATTTCCCAAAGACAACCTCTGGATATGACGCTGAGCATGTGCAGTCAACTTCTTTAGTCGACCATGGTGAGGCCTGTTCTGTGTGGAACCTGTCCTGTTAAACCGCTGTATGGTCTTGGCCACCGTGCTGCAGCTCAGTTTCATGGTCTTGGTAATCTTCTTATAGCCGGGGCCATCTTTATGTAGCGCAACAATTCTTTTTTTCAGATCCTCAGAGAATTCTTTGCCATGAGGTGCCATGTTGAACTTCCAGTGACCATAATGATAGCGATAACACCAAATTTAACACACCTGCTCCCCATTCACACCTGAGACCTTGTAAAGATAACGAGTCACATGACATCGGGGAGGGAAAATGGCTAATTGGGCCCAATTTGGACATTTTCACTTAGGAGTGTACTCACTTTTGTTGCCAGCAGTTTAGACATTAATGGCTGTGTGTTTAGGTATTTTTAGGGGACAGCAAATTTGCACTGTTATACTGGCTGTACACTCACTACTTTACATTGTAGCAAAGTGTCATTTCTTCAGTGTTGTCACATGAAAAGATGTAATAAAATATTTACAAAAATGTGAGGGGTGTACTCACTTTTGTGAGATACTGTATATCTAGCACATTGATGGAAATTAAGAAGAGCCTTACATACCATACAAATGTCCATTCTCAAGTTGAGATGGAGGCAAGGCGGGACATTGAAAAAACAGCAGGCAGATACCTCATGCAGCTATTGCGCTACCATAGCAGGTAAAAACCATGCCAAAATAATAAATAGTTAAAAAAAAAAAACATTTCTTATCTTGGCTTGGTTTTTACCTGTTATAGTGGTACAATAGCATCATGAGGTATCTGCCTGCTGTTTTTTTTTTTTCAATGTCCCGCCCTGTCTCCATCTGAACTTGAGATTGGAAATTTGTGGTATGTAAGGCTCTTCCTAATTTCCATCAATGTGCTATATATATGTCTGTATCTTAATTTGGTTCGTGGTCTATACATATTATTTGTGTTCCAATTCAGATATTACTACTTTATGGACATATATTGTCTGTTTTTTAATTGATACAACATTGGAATATCCTTATGAGGTGACTTTTTTTTAAAATCTTTGCTAACATGGCAAGTGTGCCATTAGTGTTGTTCCTCTGCCTTTTCAATGCTATTTGATCTATACAGATAATATATGGCTTATGCAACTTCTCCCATGGTTGCCCCGGGGGATTGATTGGGTGCCTCCATACGGCCTGTGTCTAACCTACTTCATTTGACATCTTGGGTGAGTATTGACTGGTCACCATGTTCACCAAATACACATAAATTACACAATTAGTTTTGTATAATTATTGGTTATTATTACTATTATGTTCTTTGTTTCAGAATTTCATTCCCTCACTGAACTCCTGAAGGAGCTATCCACGAAACATGTTGAGATTTGGTTAATACTATATATTCACTTTATTCCATTTTGCTTTGACCACTCAATGATGAATATAGGTATCTTGTTGGAGCTTTAGTATAGCCAGCTTCAGAGGGAAAAACCTTTTTAATGAGTTTTAACAATGAGTCGTCTGTCATAATTGGTATATGTAATAAAGCTTATATGTTTTTAATCATGTTGTAATGTCCTTGATGGTACCAAGAAAATCCTGTTGCCCTATGTGACAGACCTAGCCGGGAGAGAGACTTTTGGAGGGGACTGAATGCTAGCCTCTTGCCGATCGATCGTGGGCCATGGCATTTGGGGGAACGGTGCTCTTTGTGAGCTGTATGCCTGGGGACCCTTGAGGTTACTGTGGATTCGGGTCCTGGTCCCCCAGAACACACAGACTCTGGGGACCCTGGATTTGCCATATTAGGAATAGTGGCTGATTCATAATGCTTGGACAAATACTGTTAGGAGATGCTGATATAAATTCCAGCCACCTGTCTGTCTGTTGCCTGCTAGAATGTGTATTGTAAATAAGTCTCTAGTATGGGATCTAAGAGTCATTAGATCCCCATTTATGTTTGTGTTAATTAACTCTGCTATTGTGATAATGTTGATTGGGTTTTCTGAGCTACGAGACAGTCTGGCCTAAAGGTCATGTCTGAGTCATCTAGGCTGTCTAAAGGGATTAATTAATTAGCCCATGTTAATTAGGTTTCTGGTCACAGCTGTATTGTTAGAGTAATATGAGCAGGAGGTATACACCTCCTCTTTTATTGTATAAAAGAGACTGTATTCCTGTCAATAAAGAGAGATTCCTGGTTGAACTTACATACAGCCTGCCTGGTGTTTGTTCTGAGCTACACAACTGGATTAGAACGGCACATAGCTGTAGTTCTAATCCCGGAGCATCGGATGACCGAACAATCAGATGTTGCGATCTGCAATCTGATTCTATAGCTGCAGAGGAGTGTCGGGAGAGTGGAACCGAGCGAGCAAGGGGCTCATTACACCCTAGTACTTTCTATTCAATAGGGCTAGAAAGAAGATTTTGATATCAATCTGATATCGATATAATATCCCCTGAACGGGTTCATAATTAAAACCAAACAGTCAATAGTAATGGGAGTGTCAAAATTGCACAAAAATGAGAACATGAGTACTAAACAAAACATGAGAATATGGGTGCTGAAAAAAATAAAATAAAAATCATCTAAAAACTGGGTGTGTGTATAAATTTTTTTTTTTTTAACAATAGATTTTTATCGAAGGGATTTTCTTAACAGCACAGATTGGCATTGTCACGATAATTATTGTAACTAACTTCTTTGCAATAGTTCTTAAGAATATTCTTATACAAATACAGTAATTGATAGTCTGTACCAGCCTACCCCTATTGGGTTCAAACTGTAGGCATGGATAGGCCACCAATTGCGTTAATTAGTTGAATACAGAAAGTTGTAAGGAAAACATAATAAATAAATTAATAAATAAATAAATAAATATATTTAAATTAACTGAACAAAACTTGTTGCAAAGGTTAAAGCGGAGTTCCACACAAAAATGGAACTTTCGCTTTTCGGAACCCTCCCCCCCTCCGGTGTCACATTTGGCACCTTTCAGGGGGGAGGGGGGTGCAGATACGTCTAAGACAGGTATTTGCATCCACTTCCGGCATAGACTCCCACGGGAGTCTATGCCTCTTCCTGTCCCTCCGCGCTGTCTCCTGGGAAACACACAGGTCCCAGGAGATAGCGGGGACCAGTTACGATGCGCAGCGCGACTCGTGCATGCGCAGTAGGGAACCGGGAAGTGAAGCCGCAACGCTTCACTTCCTGATTCCCTCACCTAGGATGGCGACGGCAGCTGCCGAGAATCGAGCGGGTTATCGGCGTCGGCTGCCGACATTGCTGGACCCTGGGACAGGTAAGTGGCCATTTATTAAAAGTCAGCAGCTGCAGTATTTGTAGCTGCTGGCTTTTAATATTTTTTTTTAGGTGGATTTAGATGGACTCCCTCTTTAATAAAGTAGGTCCAGGATGATATACTACATCTGAGGTATGTTTATATATGACTTCAGTGTACTTCCAACTTGTCATAAGATTATATATTACATTGTTTTAAGTAATTGGATGCTTTGGGATGGGTTATCTAAGTACTCCATTTCTTTCTAAATGTAATGGTGGAATAGTTTTTATAAGCCAGCATTAATTCGTATTGGGCCTGTGTATTAATTCTGGCTATAACTGTCGATAAATTGAGTGCATGACTGGATTTCCAGAGGCTGGATATAGTGAGTCTTGCTGCTATTAGTGTGTGGAATACAATTGTTCTGAATTCTTTAGGATATATATCTAAATTAATACCTAGCAAGGCTGTGGCAGTGTTTAGTTAATTTAGGATGCCCGTAAGGTCTGCAATGAAGGAAGTTATTGAATTCCAGAAGCTTTGCAAACTTTTACAGTTCCATAGAATGTGTAAAAGGTTACCCGTCTGATCATTGCATCTCCAACATAAATTAGATGTTGAGGGATATATTTTCAATAATCTATATGGGGTCAGATACCACCTATTGAGTATTTTTTGTGCTTTGTCCCAGTGCTCGATACATGCTGACGACTTGCTAGATATATGAATGGCTTTTTTCCATTGTTCCCAGGTAAATTTTTGTTCTAGATCTCTCTCCCATTTATTCATGTGTGTGTTTTTATTGTCAAATGGGTGAGTCGATAATAGATCATAAAAAAGAGAAATTCCTTTTATTGATAGTTGATTTTGACGTGTGAAAAATTGCCATATAGTTAAAGGGATTTCTACAGGGTTAGTTGGGTTGAAATCTTTTAGTTTGGTATGTTTCCTCAATTTATTTAGAGTGATCTTTAACCCATTCATCAGAATTTAGACGTATTTTACAATAATTGATTGCTCCTGTCGGAATCATTAAATTTATTTTATTTTGGATAATTTTAGTTTTTGAAATATGTTTCCAAGCTATTAATGTGGATCTGATACTGAGTAGTTTAGGTATATTAATCTTTGGTAGCATAGCGTAAGCTATTGCTAAGACATACAGGTTGTGTCTTTTTGTGACTTGTTTCTCTATGTTTAGCCATAGTTCGTCCGTCTTTCGTGTTGTAAAAAGAATATCTCATCTGATCTAATAGGGTTGCATAATAGTAGTGTTTGATGTCAGGTAGGTTCATTCCTCCTAAAGATTTTCTGGTAGTTAAGATGGAAAATGCCACTCTGGGTTTCTTTCTGTTCCATTAGGGGTGCGCATCTTCACTGGTCTCACGATTCGATTTGATTACGATTATCTGGTCAACGATTCGATTCCGCTATGCATCACGATGCATCACGATTACCGACGAGCTCCCAGTTCCGCTTGGGCCACCCTGCAATCTTCTGGGAGACATCACAGTTCCCAAAAGATTGCCCGGCTATGCAGGAAAGCGCAGTGAGACATGCACACCTGGCTGTGAAGCTGCAAGCTGTCACAGCCGGATGCCCACAGTAGTATTGCCAGCGCTGTGGACAGGCAGGGGAGAGAAGGAGGGTTTGGGTGGCCACGTCGCTGGATTGTGGGACAGGTGAGTGTCTATTTATTAAAAGTCAGAAGATGCACTTTTTTGTAGCTGCTGACTTCTAATAAACAAAAAATTGACTGGAACTCTGCTTTGAATTAAAAATAACCTCACTCCCTTAAAAAGTGCACTAATCTGGTGCACTACAAGGTACAGAGATTCACACACACGACTGCTTGGAGGTCAGAAGGGATAGAATCCACAGATGACAAACAGCCCTGTGAAGTTCCCTGTACTGTCTCTGTGCTGACCAGTGGCAGCTGGTGCTCAAAATTTTTTTGGGGGGAGCAAACAAACTAAAAAATACTGAACCTCCCCCATTAAATGCAGCCTCACTGTGCCCATCAAATGCAGCCACTGTGCCCATCAAATGCAGCCACTGTGCCCGTTAAACGCAGCCACTGTGCCCATCAAACGCAGCCACCTGTGCCCAAACGCAGCCACTTGTGCCCGTCAAACGCAGCCACCTGTGCCCAAACGCAGCCACTTGTGCCTTTCAAATGCAGCCACCTGTGCCCATCAAACGCAGCCATCTGTGCCCGTCAAACGCAGCCACCTGTGCCCAAACGCAGCCACCTGTGCCCAAACGCAGCCACCTGTGCCCGTCAAATGCAGCCACCTGTGCCCAAATGCAGCCACTTGTGCCCGTCAAACACAGCCACCTGTGCCCAAACGCAGCAACCTGTGCCCATTAAATGCAGCCATCACTAACCCCCCCCCCACAATTACTTTCTTTTAATAAATGTTGTATTACAATGGATGCTGTGCCCCCGCTGTATGTGCTTTTTAAAAAACTATGTCACTGATCATGATCATGTGACTCCCAGCTCGTCCCGCCCCTCTCCGCTCTCCTCTCCGCTCTTCTCTCATGTGTCTCCTGAGTCCTGGCGTCAGCGGGGAATTCTCAGTCCCGCCCGCTGACTATAGTTATCGTATCAGAAGAGAGGCGGGCGGGACTGAGAATTCCCCGCTGACTCCAGGACTCAGGAGACGGAAGAGGAGAGCGGAGAGGGGCGGGACGGGCCGGGAGTCACATGATCGTACTACGGCGAAATTCGGTATGAAGTGACATCGTTTTTTAAAAAGCACATACAGCGGGGGCACAGCATCCATTGTAATACAACATTAATTAAAATAAAGTCATTTTAAAAATACGCTCGGAGCGCTTTCCCGGGAGGGGCGGGGCTAGTAATAATGACGTCACCGGACATCGATTTTCCGGTCCTTATGCATCGATGCCGCATCGGGGACACCCGAATCGCGATGCATCGATGCAACGATTAATTTCAGCACCCCTACATTCCATATGCACCTTTTAAGTTTTGTATTCAGTTGCGTGAAAAATTTGGACTGGATTGGGATAGGTAAACATCTAAAATGGTATAGTATTTTAGGGAGGGTTTGCATTTTAAATGCGGCTATTTTCCCTACCCAAGAAAGTTGTGTTTTTTGTATGTTTTGTAAATCTTTGTTGACTAAGTCTAAAAGGTGGGTGTAATTAGCTTCATATATTTTGGTTGGTGGGTAGGTAAGTTGTATTCCCAAATAACTTATTGTGCATTTATCCCAGTTAAAGCCATTTTCCTTGTGTAGTGTATTGATTAGTGTCTTGGGAATGTTCATAGGGAGAGCATAGCATTTGTTTTGGTTTATTTTATAGTACGATACCCTCCCCAAATTTATCTAGTAATTTTTGAGCTTCAGGTAGGGAAGAGGTAGGATTGATTAATGTAAGTATGATGTCGAATAACCCTACTTTATGTTAATATTGTCCTATACTTATACCTTTAATGTTGGGGGTTGATCTTAAATATTCCGCAAGTGGTTCTATTGCTAGTGAGAAAATGAATGGGGATAGTGGGCATCTTTGTCTGGTTCCGTTAGTAAGGGAGAAAGTTTTAGAAATTATACCTGATGTGAGTACTTTGGCCGTAGGATGAGAGTATAGTGCCATAACTGCCGAGTGGATGAATCCTTGAAATGCAAATTTGTCTAGAGTTTTGGAAATGTATATCCAGTGCATTCTATCGAACGCCTTTTCTGCATCTAATGCTAGAAGTAAGGAGGCAGTTCGATCAGTATGAATTTGGTCAATTATATTAAGAATTCTTCTAGTGCTGTCTGGTGCTTGTCTCCCTTTAGTGAATCCTACTTGGTCGGGTCCTATTAGTTGGGGGGTTATGTTTACTAATCTGTTGGCTAGGATTTTTGCATAGATTTTTAGGTCAGAATTTAATAATGAAATGGGTCTATAATTTAGAGGGGATGAGGGGTCTTTACCCTGTTTCGGTATTGTTATTTTAATTGCTTCCAATAGTTCTTTGGGAAAAGAATTAGAGTTAGCTAGATGGTTAAAGATGTTAGTTAGATATGGAAGTAGAGTTTCTTTGAAGGCCATGTAATATTCCCCTGATAGGCCATCAGCTCCTTGTGTTTTGTTTTTGGGTAGTTCTTTGATTACTTTAAGGGTTTCTTCAGGTGATATTGGTTTATTCAATCGTTCTAGATCAATAGGGTCGATATTTGGTAATTTTATATTATCTAGGAATTTTGTTATATTGTCTAGGTTAGGTTGGAGAGTATTGCTTTCGTCTTTTTAGGTTGTATAGTGACTCATAGTATTGTGCGAATGTATCTGCTGTTTCTTGGGGGTTGATTACTACTTTACTGAAGGTATGATGTACTAATTTATGTATTTTATTCTTTATTTGGCGTTGCAAGAGTTGGGAGGCTAGTAGTTTCCCTGCTTTGTTGTTCTGGGAGTAATAGTTTACTTTCATTTTTTTTTTATTTTATCTTGGTCTGATATTAGAATGGCTCTTAGTTCAGATCTTAGTTGAGTAAGACGGTGATCTAGGTTAATGTCTTCGGGGTTTTTTTTGTGTAGTTCTTCTAATTTGGCTATGTCTTTTAAGATATTATTTACCATATTGGTTTTCTTTTTTTTTCCCCTTGTTGTTGCCTGTATAAGGAGGCCTCTAGCATAGGCTTTGTGTGTACACCATAGAGTAGTGCAGTTTATTGGTTCTTTATCATTAATTACAAAAACTTCCTCCAAATTTTTTCTCAGAACCGACAAGTGATTCTCCTGCGAAAGAATAAAGGTGTTATTTCTCCATATGTAGCTATTCGATCAAGGTAACCCTTGGTCAATTTCAAGTGTGATTGGTGCATGGTCAGACCAAGTTATATTGTGGATGCAGGCTTTAGTGATCTTTGGCAGGGGAAGCTTGTATATGTAGATCAGATTTAATATATGATAAGAAAGAAAACATAAAAATGACGAAGTTACTCACCACCCTTGTATCGTATCTTGTATCCTGTTACGTAGTAGGAGAGGCACAATGAAGACCTATAAAATGATAATAAGCTATGAGTGACTGACACCAACTGGAATTATAACATGAAACACAAAGACATGGCAATATTACAATACATTATAGTGTGTCCCTCTCCAGCCCCCGTACCTGATATGTAGACGGACTTTGCTATGCCGAGGAATCTTCACAGACTGGCTTTTATTCTACTTTGCATGGGCTTTAGTCCAAAAAGGAAGTGCAAAATACTGACCACAAACCAATGACTGAGTGCGCACATCCTCTATCTCTGATCTGTTCCGTTAAAGCTGAACTCCAACCATTTGTTTTCCCAATGCAGTGGGGCTGTTCCCGCACAGCATGGGTGAACTGCTCGTTTTTGAGGGGACAGCAAATTTACACTGTTATACAAGCTGTACACTTACTACTTTACATTGTAGCAAAGTGCTGCTTCCATACAGAGTGCAAGCGTTCTTCTTTACTGCATTCTGGCAGGGTACAGCTTTTTTACTCAGGCTGTAGCTGCTTTCTAATGAAAATTAACTGTAGGGGTGTTTAACACCCTTTGCTTCGATACACCTGGAATATATTTAGCTCATTTAAACTGAAAGTTCAACTATTTTAACAAAATAGGTAATCAGCTGAATTATCAAAGAGGAGGTAGCTGTAACCTGCAATTTACAGATATAGACAATGAACGCTTCATGAATCCGTAGGGTCAGGGTAATGTGGCTGCATAGTATACTCTCTACTGTATAATACTCTGTAACAACAGTAGGTCTAGATGAGACTTAGTACTTTAATTTCCTCCTGGAACTGCTGTACTCGAGTAGCAATCAAAGAAAGCTGCATGAAATGATTGTCCTGCCTGGCTGCCTGCACACCAGTTCTGGCAGTGGAGGACCTCTCTCTTGGCCGCAGATCACTTGCCCATAGTTGCCAACAGTCCCAATTTTCCCGAGACAATCCCTATTTTGGGACCCTCGTCCTGATCGGAGGCTGTCCCGAATCGGGATTTGCCCAGGGAAATTCGGGAATGTTTGCATTTTACTTATTTTTTATTTTTTTGGCAACAGGCTTCAGTAAAATGGCAGCCGGTCCAGCCGCTGCCACTAGAACGCTCCCCCTTACGTTCAGT
Source organism: Lithobates clamitans (assembly GCA_037952925.1). NCBI lineage: Eukaryota > Metazoa > Chordata > Amphibia > Anura > Ranidae > Lithobates > Lithobates clamitans. Next base: position 2,993,731 of record JBBGZY010000846.1, read on the forward strand.
AGAGAGAGGAAAGGGGCTCGATCCATGCAGCCAATGAATCGGCTTCTCCTCTCGCATGGATCGGCCCCTCCCCTCTCCATTGAACACACGGCGCTGGCTGCCGCTGTAATGGACATGTGCTGGGGCCTGGGCAGCGTTATGGGAGGGGGGAGTCTGCACTGAGGGGGGTCTGCTGAGGGGGGTCTGCTGAGGGCTTCTGCACTGATGGGGGGTCTGCATTGATGGAGGGGGGTCTGCACTGAGGTGGTCTGCACTGATGGGGGGTCTGCGCTGAGGGGGTCTGCATTAATGGAGGGGGGTCTGCAGTGATGGGGGGTCTGCACTGAGGGGGTCTGCATTGATGGAGGGGAGTCTGCACTGAGTTGGTCTGCACTGATGGGGGGTCTGCACTGAGGGGGGTCTGCATTGACGGAGGGGGGTCTGCACTGATGGAGGGGGGTCTGCACTGAGGGGGTCTATACTGACTCTGCTGGGTGCACCTGATGCAAGGACGGACTCTGCTGGGGGCACCTAATGCGAGGACAGACTCTGCTGGGGACCCCTGATGCGAGGACAGACTCTGCTGGGGACCCCTGATGCAAGGACGGTCTCTGCTGGGGGTCTGCACTGATGAAGGGGGGTCTGCACTGAGGGGTTCTGCATTGATGGAGGGGGGTCTGCACTGAGGGGGTCTGCATTGATGAAGGGGGGTCTGCACTGAGGGGGTCTGCACTGATGGACGGGGGTCTGCACTAATGGAGGGGGGTCTGCACTGAGGGGGTCTGCACTGATGGAGGGGGGTCTGCACTGAGCGGGTCTGCACTGATTGAGGGGGTCTGCACTGAGGGGGTCTGCAATGAGGGGGTCTGCACTGATGGAGGGGGGTCTGCACTGAGGGGGTCTATACTGACTCTGCTGGGTGCACCTGATGCAAGGACGGACTCTGCTGGGGGCACCTAATGCGAGGACAGACTCTGCTGGGGACCCCTGATGCAAGGACGGTCTCTGCTGGGGACCCCGATGCAAGGACGGACTCTGCTATGGGCACCTGATGCAAGGACAGACTCTGCTGGTGGCACCTGATGCAAGGATGGACTCTGCTTGTGGCAGGCGACGTGGCAGGTGACACGCTCAGGGATCCCACTGATTCGGCATTATGATGAGTTGAATGATTTAATTTTATATTACAATGTAATAATAGAAATAATGCGCTTCAAACATCCTGACACCATAACAATCATAGTGCCGGGATGATTGAAGCGTTAACACCAGGTGTTTGGAGTATCTTTATCTGCTGATTGTTAAACTTTCTAGAATACACATATTTCTATTGTTGTGTAAGATCTGGGGCTGCTGTCCCTTCATTCCTCTCTCCCCCTTTCCCTCTCCATCCCTCATTCATCTCAGACTCTAACCACACCCCATTTGAGCCACGCCCATTTAAGCCACGCCCATGGTTTTGCGTAAACCACGCCCATTTTCACCATGCAGGTTTAATTTTTATTTCTAAGCCACACCTACAAACGAATACCCCGCCCCCTATTTATTGTACGGCAACACCTACAGCCAAAAAAGTGTCCCACATATTTTTTTTGCAACTATGCTTGCCCCATCAGGTGTGGTCTCTCTGAGCTGCTGAGGGAGAGAAGCAGAGAAATCTATCCTTTCTAGAAATGTCCAGGAACCTAGGGAATTGTGGGAGAAGGAGTTAAAAGGGCCTGTGCCTTCATCTGAGCATGGTGAGAAAATGGGCACTAATCTACAATGTAATGGTTCATAAGCCACCAACTGGTAGTTGTGGCACTTTTTTATTGAATGGAAAATGATTGTTTCAATCTGAAACTTTAATGGCCTCAATTGTAATACTAAAATTGTCTAGGTAGTAGTAACTTATCTATTAATATAGGTTGTACAGTACACACATGGCACTGATAATCCCTAATTACATGGCACTGATCTAATATTTGATCACATATTCTGTTTTAGATTTAAGAAACATCACTGTATGCCTGGTAATTTTTCAGGTTTTTTTTTTCAATTCTGTGATGAATTGAAAATTAAAAATATGTAAACCAAATATTTAATATTCCTGATATGTGTCTACTGTACCATGCACTTGTATGAAGAAGTACCCTGTCCTCTTTGTATTTCTTCCTTTGTGTGAAATCTCTGGTGTTCCTGCCAATCCCGCTGCTTTCTTATTAAAAACTAACCACACTAGCCATAAAAGCACAGAATGGTCAGTTTTCTGGCTTTGTTGGGGGCTAATACAATGATCAGAACCCCCCCCCCCAACTGCACAGCCATTCACTGGGAAGATCAGTGTACTGCTGTTTCTCCTCCCTGAGCTCCCTATGCAGCGGATAACAGAGGGCATGTGGTCACTTTGAAAAAGAAGGGGGGGGGGGGAGGTATTTATTATACTTTTTATAAGTATATACAAATGTTTTGATTTTCATTTCTATTTTAAACTGAATGAGTTGTTTTACAAGGTGAGGGTTCACATATAATTTAAGCATGTATGAATACTGCACAGTAATATGTAGATTGTGTGCTGGGCATAGTCCTGTATGCTGGGTGTAATTCTCAGCATCTATTCTTATACTATATGTAAGGAAGTTGCACAATAGCACTTCTCTATGCACATATCTGCAAAATATGCAGCCTTATTATCAGTAATCTTTTTACAGAACTGAAAACAACTGTATAGTTTTGTTTAGACAGATGGAAAACACACAGCTATGTAAAGATCAGTAAGGCTGCATTCACACCAGGTTTTTACTGCGATTTTGCACAGGTCACCAATGTAAAAAGAAGAAAAACACCTCTAATCTGCCCCAAAGAAGCTCATGTTCTTTTTTGAGCTTAAAGCGTTTTTCAGGTATTTTGCTTCAGGTGACAAAACGCTCAGATGTGAACAGGAGCCACTGAGATGAATGGGATTTTGCTTTTTGCGTGTTTTACAGGCGTTTTTGCGGGTGTTTTAGGAGCTTTTTTTGAGCTGAAAATGCTCAGGTGTAAATGCAGCCTAAATGTGCGATGCTTGCAGATTTGTAAAACAAAAATCAGGAAAAATCTGGGTCTGTGGTCAGTAATTTACATGTGTGTGCAGTACAGATGCTCTCTATTGGAGCCTTCTGCATCCTAGTTACAGAAGGACACTATGCAGCTTCATTGGGAAGCCACCTTGGTCCTGGCAGTAAAAGGGAAACTAGGTGGCTTCATAATCTGCCTACACCATAGAAAGAAACTAAGCAGCTGCAATAAAAAACCCGCCGGCATCCTAGCAACAGGACAATGTACATTGTAATGTTGTATAAATGTTGCCCCAATGTTACATGCCTATAGAGCCCTTATAACGCTGAATCTTCCTGCCAACAAGACCCCGTGTATTAGTTGCCAAGTGTGTGAGCCCTAATTCTGTATGCTGGGTGTAAGTGTCAGTATTTGTTCTTGTTCTGTATATAAGAACTCTGTACAATAGTATTTCTCTTGTTCTGTGTGCTGGGTGTAATTCTCAGTCCATTCCTATACTATATGAATGAATACTACACACTACACAGTGTACTCTGCTAAATATAATTCTCAGTATCTGACCAGACTGACATGGAACTTATATAGGATGCTCTCTCTTTACTCCTGTGGATGAACAAAAGCAGCACTGGAGCAAATGGGAGGTATATGTTTCATAGGGGGAGCATTTAAAGGAGATGTTTGGGGTTATAGAAATAAAAACATACATACCCACCTCTATGTTGCAACCATAGGTGTGCCCAGCCTATTGCATTAGGGTGTACAGCCCAAAGCTCAAACACACATACATTTCTCTGTAGCCACAGCTGAATGGGGCAGTGAATGAATGGGAACTGAGCGGCTTCCTGTTCATTCACAAACGGAAGCATAATACACACAGTTTACTATGCTTCAGTTATAAATGGTGAAAATGTAAAAAACCTTCGCGCTACTAAAATGTGTTATGGGTTAACCCCTATAACTGTGTAATTTCAAGTATAATTATTGAATGAACCGTTGAATCACAAAGTGCATATAGTGCATTAAAGTGCAATCAAATAGAACGAAGACAGCTATCTGCAGCAGAATGTTCCAGTGTATCACAATCCACTCTCAATAAATGACAATCATAACGTGATCCCGCGCTACAGCTGAAATATACAAAACTCTTCCAAAAAAATGTAACCTAATATATATAAAAAATAAATAAATAAAAACAGCAGTGCAAATGCAAAAAAATAATAAGTCCAAAAATAAGAATAAATAAATTAATCACGGGGCATAAGATTCAAGGTAATGTTAGTCTCTTAATTATATCATCTGAAAATGTCCAAAATAAGGAAATCATGTATAAGAAATTTCAGCAAAAACGGTGGACAGGGAGAAGTTTAAATCCAAAAAGTGAGCTCACAGAACCCTCACCTTCATATCTTGATAAATCAGCATGTAGTAATAAACCTGGATAAGTTCCGTTATTCCAACTTCTACCACCAGGGGGTCCTCCGTTCCACTATAAGTATAACTGCCTGATGTATCAATAAACCCAATAAGAAGAAATTCCGTTATATCGATATCCACCACTTGGGGATCCTCTGCTCCACCAAGTGGGTCACCTGCATAAGACTCCACATCCAAATCCTTGTATGGCCTCGTCACCTCCGCAAGGGGGGGGGGGGGAGGAGGATGAGAGGGAAGAGATAAAAATGGTGGGAGAGAAAGAGAGAGCTCCAATGGTGTAGTATATTAAAAGCATGAAAGGATAATTTCAAAGACAAAACTGGACTCTTACAATAAAAGGTAAAAAAATAAGCATCAATCAGCTAAGGCGTCTAGACGCCACTCTCACATCACTTCCGGTGTACTCTCAACCTCTGGCCACTCCCTACGCGTTACGTCATCACGTGACTTCATCAGGGGATCCCTGGTAATGTGGCGCTTACTAATAAAAACCAAATAATTGTGACGCTTCGTGAATTAAAGCCATAAAAACTAAAAAAAATACCGTAGCTAAAACATGCAATTTGCACTTTATATTGTTATACATTTGCACAGATTATTGTCATTTATTGCACTATATATAAGGCGCCTCTCTCTCTCTCTCTCTCCAGCCCCCCCCCCCCCCTCCCCGGCCATCCATTCCTCACCTTCGGACTCTGGAGGATAGGAGGAGGAGGAGAAGACAGCGGCCCCGGCGGCTCACACTTTCCAGTGCTTGTCCCCCCTGCTCTTCGGCCGCCATGTTCAGTGTTTCCTGGCGCACTGTGATTGGGCGTTTGAGGGTCATGTGCGGAGGTGGGACTTCAGGAGCAACCGCAATCGTGGACAGGCTAGCCCCACGCCGCACATGAACCCCATACACCCAATCACAGGGCGCCAGACACTGAACATGGCGGCCAGAGCGCGGGGGACACAGGAAATTTTAATTAGGAGGAGGCAGCCAGTAGTGACTCTACTGGCACGAAATTGCGCCCCTGCTAAATGTTGCGCCCGGGGCCATGACACCCCCCATGCTACGTCACTGGTGTGATGTTGCATGCAGCTATCCCCAGTCAGTGTTTTGCCGAAAACTCCAACTCACTGAAATGTCCAACCATGTCCCTTCCAATGAGAGATTTCAGTAATAATTGCAGATTTAGACGAGTTGGATGTTTTCATTGAACACCGGTGTTACGCTATAGGATGAGTTCGCTGTTTGGATCTCTAGTAATCAACAACATGACCGCCTCCAAGGCGGTGACAACTTTTTTCCTCCATACAAAGTGTTCTGTCAAAACAGCGAAATCGTCCTGTAGCGTACTGTATACACTGCTGGTGTTCAGTGAAAACATCCAACTCGTCTAAATCTGCAATTATTGTTAAAATCTCAGTTCTTGGTCAGTAGGGATGGGCGAACAGTTCGGCCCGAGCATAAGTTCAGGGCACAGAGCACTGTCAGAGTCATGATTGGACACTGTCATCATGACTGTATGAACCAATCATGGCTCATTCCCGCCCCGTATTCTTTCAATGGCAGCCGGTGTGGAGAGAGATAGAACAGGGCTTTATTCAGTGCTATCAGTTAGTTAGTGTGCTATACTGTGCTATTTTGCTTCAATTGTCAGTGTAGAATATTAATTTAGTGTCAGTCTAGGGATAGTGTGAGGAGGACCATCATTCAGCTGTGCATAGTGTGCAGCTAGAGTAGGGACAGCCCAGATAGTTTCACTGTAGTGTAGTGAGACCATGTCATTCATACATACATTAGTGTGGAGTAGGGACAGCTCATATTGATTCAGTGTAGTGTAGTGAGACCATGTCAGTAATCTTGACATTAGTGTATAGCTAGAGAGACAGTTCAAATAGCGCCAGTGTAGTTGAACACCACCTATTTGATTGCGTTACTGCCATTTACTTCTGCGTGCGTTAATGCCAGTTTAACACCATTTACTTCTGTGTGTGTCACTACCAGTTTAACACCATATAGTTTTGCGTGCGTTTCTGCCAGTTTAACGCCATATAGTTTTGCGCGCGTTACTGCCAGTTTAACGCCATCTCGTTTTGTGTGCTTTACTGCCAGATTAACGCCATATCGTTTTGCGAGCGCTACTGCCAGTTTAACGCCATATAGTTCTGTGTGCGTTACTGCCAGTTTGACGCCATATAGTTTTGCGTACATTACTGCCAGTTTAACGCCATATAGTTCTGTGTGGGTTACTGCCAGTTTAACGCCATATAGTTTTGTGCGTTACTGCCAGTTTAAATTAACACCATTTACTTCTGTGTGCATTACTGTCAGTTTAACACCATATAGTTTTGCGTGCATCATTGCCAGTTTAATGCCATATAGTTCTGTGTGAGTTACTGCCAGTTTAACGCCATATCGTTTTGTGTGCATTTCTGCCAGTTTAACACCATATAGTTCTGTGTGCGTTACTGCCAGTTTAATGCCATATCGTTTTGTGTGCGTCACTGCCAGTTTAAAGCATATTGTTTTCTGCGTTACTGCCAGTTTAACGCCATTTACTTCTGTGTACGTTACTACCAGTTTAACGCCATATCATTTTGTGCGTTACTGCCAGTTTAACGCCATATAGTATTGTGTGCGTTACTGCCAGTTTAACGCCATATCAATTTGTGTGCATTACTAACAGTTTAACGCCATATAGTTTTTTGCGTTTCTGCCATTTTAACACCATTTACTTCTGTGTGCGTTACTGCCAGTTTAACGCCACATTGTTTTGCATGCGTTACTGCCAGTTTGACGCCATATCGTTTTGTGTGCGTTACTGCCAGATTAGCGCCATATTGTTTTGCGTGCATTACTGCCAGTTTAACGCCATATCGTTTTGCATGTGTTACTGCCAGTTTAAAGCCATATCGCTTTGCATGCGTTACTGCCAGTTTAACGCCATATCATTTTGCATGTGTTACTGCCAGTTTAAAGCCATATCGTTTTGCATGCGTTACTGCCAGTTTAACACCATATCGTTCTGTGCGTCACTGTACATTTGGCGCATTATATTGCAGTATATTATATTGTATCCGTGGAGTGTGTCTGTGTAGCTTGAGCACTCAAAGTACACCAAACACCTCTTTACATTGATTAAAGTGCATCTACGTACAGATATCAACTTCTTTTTTACATTTGCTTATAAGCACCGCCCCCTCTATCCCAATAATGTCTGAGAGGACAACAAGGAGAGGCAGACATTCCCTTGGCTCTGTAAGGGGGCCAGCAACAAATATGTCCACAGGCAAAGGTGGATGTGGTGGTCACTCCTCAGGCAGGGCATAATTTCCTCTGTTTAGTGAGTTTGCCCGTGCTATCCAGCCACAGCATGCAGAGGAGCTGGTGGACTAGCTTACTAAACCTTCCTCTTCCTCATCATCCTCTGTCACGCATGCAGAGCCAGTGTGCAGTCCCCTGCAGTTGCCAGAGTGGATAAACCTGCCTCCTTGTCCACATTCCTGCCATAGCCCCAACATCAGCCATTGAGGAGTCAGCTGAGTTATTTGACCACAATATCAGCCACTTGCTCCCTGATGATGCTCAGCCATTACTGGATTCAGATGTTGGTTCTGAGGTTGAGGATGACAGGAACATGGGCCTAGAGAGAGGGAGGAACACTGGTATACAATTTGGCATTCATGTTCCTCAAGCCGCAACGTATTGCCAAGTTGTCTCCAGTGGTAATGATGAAGCTGGAGGAGATGCAGATGATAATGATGATGATGAGGTCACTGATGCGACTTGGGTGCCAGATAGAGCAGAGGAAGAAACTGAAGGTGAGGTGGCACAACCCCAGAAAGAGTAGAGAGCAGCCACCCTATTCCATCACATTCTGCAGCTGTTATCTCCCGGCCCACTCCCCAAAGCTCAGCTGTCTGTGTTTTTTTCAACACATCTGCAGCAGATCGCACTGTTGTTATTTGCAAACTGTGTCTCAGGCACATCAAACGTAGCAAAAACACCAACCATTTGGGTACCACATGCCTAACAAGGCATTTAACTTCCAACCACTCAGCCCGTTGGCAAGAACACATAAAAGTCACACAAAAGGGACACAAATCTGTCCCTCCTCCTCCTCCTTACCCACTTCAGTCTGCCCCTGCTATACCAAGTCATTACCTCTCAGCAGCCTCCACTGACAGGGATGATGGTATAGCACAGGGTGTCCTAGGTCCTAGCAGCACATCTGCCACCAGCACACCACCAGCTGTAGACTGTAGCTGGCAAATTTCTCTGCCCTATCTGCCGCAGCAGAAAAAAAATACAGTCCCTATCACCCACATGCCCAGCGTCTAAATGCAAGCTTGTCAAAGCTGTTGGCTCTCCAACTTCTGCCTTTCAGCCTGGTGGATTCTGCCCCCTTCCGCGAATTTGCACAAGGTGCTGTACCACAATGGTAGGTTCCCAGTCGCTACTACTTTTCACATAAGGCCTTTCCATCTCTCTACCATCATGTGGAATGTTCTGGCATCTTTGGGCAAGGCAGTCAGACGTAAAATCCACCTTACTGCTGAAACGTGGTCCAGCAAGCATGGACAGGGACGATATATTTCGTTCACAGCACACTGGGTAATGCTGCTTGCAACTCGAAAGGATGCAGGACAGGGCTCGGTGCTGCAGCTTGTTGTGCCCCCACGTCTCCATACAGCTGGTGGTGATGGTGCCAGACCTGTGATCTCTACCCCCTCCTCCTCTTCCTCCTCCTCCTCCTCCTCCTTCGCCACCTCCATGCCCTCCTCTGCAGAATTGTCCTATGAACATCAGGTACCCCCTAAGTGTTCAAAGGCTATTCCTAGAGTCAGCCTAAAAAATGCCATGCAGTGCTTCAGCTGGTGTGTTTAGGGGACAGGAACCACACCGGAGCAGAGATTCTTGCAGCTCTGCAGAAAAAGGCCCAGAGGTGGTTCACACCATGCCAGCTGGAGCCAGGAATGGTGGTGTCCAATAATAGCTCAAACCCCCTCTCAGCCCTTAGACAAGGAAAGTTGACACATGTGCCATGCCTGGCACATGTCCTCAATTTGTTGGTGCAGCGTTTCCTAAGTACGTACCCAGGGTTGCAAGATGTACTAAAACAGGCAAGAAGAGTCTGTAGCCATTTCAGGCGGTCATACACAGCCAGTGCTCAGTTGGCTGAATTTCAGCAGGAATTCCACCTGCCCGTAAACCGCCTGATTTGTGACATGCCCACCAGGTGGAACTAACCTCTGGGAATGCTGCAGCAGCTATACATGCATCAGAGGGCTGTCAACGAGTACCTGTGCCAGTACGGCACAACGACGGCTATACTTATACCTAAGTGTGGAATTTTAGTTTTATATAGGTGCATATCACTGCAATTTTTTACAGCAAGGCCAATTCCTGTTTTCATAAAGAGTACCTCTATAGGGTTACAGTGGGAAGGCACACCCGACACCCAAAGAGTAATTTTTCTGCACCTGTTTGACAGGTGCATATCATTGCAGTTTTTTACAGCAAGGCCAATTCTTGCTTTCATCAAGATTACCTCTATAGGGTTACGGTGGGAAGGCGCCACTGACACCAGAAGACCAATTTTTACGTACCCGTTACTTCTATCCAAAGTTAAAGTGACACCAGAATGTATCCAAAAAAATCTCTAATCTTGTTCCCAGTGCACTACATTGTGGCCTCATTATACACACTGGATCCCCAGCTGTTGCTGAGCAAAATAAAGGCAGCGTGCAGGGAAAATGTCATTTTTATTGGCTTTATAAATCCAATTATTGTTGCAGCAGATTCTAGACATGGTACAGATCTGCCACTTTACAGGTCGACTAAGGGGATCCCCCAGGCACTGTATTGCAAGGATTTTTTCATTTTTATGCTTTCACTTTAAAAATCAAAAAATCACTGCTCATTTAAAAATGACAGAAAGAGAAAAAGAAAATCTCAGCGCAAAGGACTGAGTACTGAATAGAGAGTTGGAGGGGGTTAATAGAACTGCTGCCTCTACTAATTACTACCACTAAGTGGAGCAATGTCAATGTTAGGAAACCAAAGTAGATATGGTGCTGTTCTACTGCTAACACATAGTGGTGTAAAAATACTTAAGCTGCTTCCTTTGGAAAAATCCTAAATACTAAGAAGATATTGTACTCTGTAAATTATAAGTGTAAAATGCAAAAATTACTGAACCAAAAATTATTTATACAGTGTGATCTTGCATTGAAACTAAAATCTACCAAAGTGTGTGATCCTTGGTGTGGAAAATCAATACATATGATAACCATTAAAAAATATATTATATTATAAACCTGTTGTGCATGCTGAAACACTCTAAGGTGCAATTATAATTGATGTGCTTATATCTAATACCCGTTAGGATAAAGGAAAGAGAATTACAACACTAAAACACTACATAAATAATTGTGCATACTGAAACAATTTAAGGTGTAATATAATTAATGTGCTTTCTAAAGTGCTATTAGTGTTATTAAACCTACAACAAGCAGATTTCCTATGTCTGCATTTCCATATTATTCATTTCAAATAAACTGATAAAAATCATCAAAAAATAAAATTACTAAACATAAATAAATTATGAATCTTGCTCTTGTGCTCGTGAAGAAAATCCTCTTTCTAGTCTGATGGACTTTTCAGTGAGTGAACACACGGTGCATTCTTCTCCCCCTCCTGGGGTTAAGAGCATCCACAGTATATGCCACTGTGTAGCAATACAGGAAGAAGACCGCCCTTAGAACTGGCTATGAGGAGATTCCATTATATATTGTACGTCATGGAAGAGAGAGAAGGAGCCCAAATAGCGTAATGCTGTATCAAACTGTTTTATTAACAAACTCATGGAAAGGTACTCACATACGGTAGAATTAAAAAGGCATTTGTTGCTGACACCAATGTTTGTGACAGGAAGTGATACAAGGATGTATGCTGACACCGCCCTACGTGTTTCGTCACACTGACAGCTGGATGACGTCAGAGTGAAGAAACGCATAGGACGGAGTCAGCATACGTCCTTGCATCACTTCCTGTCACAAACATTGGTGTCGGCAACAAATGCCTTTTTAATTCTACCGTATGTGAGTACCTTTCAATGCGTTTGTTAATAAAACTGTTTGATACAGTATTACGCTATTTGGGCTCCTTCTCTCTCTTCCATGATGTACAATATATAATGGAATCTCCTCATAGCCAGTTCTAAGGGTGGTCTTCTTCCTGTATTGCTACACAGTGGCATATACTGTGGATGCTCTTAACCCCAGGAGGGGGAGAAGAATCTGGTGAGGGCAGCCGCAATAGGAACACGAACTAAGATATGCACCGTGTGTTCACTCACTGAAAAGTCCATCAGACTAGAAAGAGGATTTTCTTCACGAGCACAAGAGCACTTTATAATTCATAATTTATTTATGTTTAGTAATTTTGTTTTTTGATGATTTTTATCAGTTTATTCGAAATGAACAATATGGAAATGCAGACATAGGAAATCTGCTTGTTGTAGGTTTAATAACACTAATAGCACTTTAGAAAGCACATTAATTATATTGCACCTTAAATTGTTTCAGTATGCACAATTATTTATGTAGTGTTTTAATTCTCTTTCCTTTATCCTAACGGGTATTAGATATAAGCACATCAATTATAATTGCACCTTAGAGTATTTCAGCACGCACAACAGGTTTATAATATAATATATTTTTTAATGGTTATCATATAAATTGATTTTCCACACCAAGGATCACACACTTTGGTAGATTTTAGTTTCAATGCTAGATCACACTGTATAAATAATTTTTGGTTCAGTTTTTTTTTAATTTTACACTTATAATTTACAGGGTACAATACCTTCTTAGTATTTAGGATTTTTCCAAAGGAAGCAGCTTAAGTATTTTTGCACCACTATGTGTTAGCAGTAGAACAGCGCCATATCTACTTTGGTTTGCTAACATTTAAAAATGTAATTTTTTAAAAACTTTTTTTTTATTGATACATGTCCCCCAGGGCAGGACCCAGACCCCTATAACCATTGTATGCCCAATTACTTGCATATAAGCCTTCAAAATGGGCACTTTTGAGTTTTGACGTTCGGGTCCCCTTGACTTTAATGGGGTTCGTTATTCGGGTCCGTACTTTCGCAGTGTTTGGAAGTTCTGGTGCGAACCAAACAGGGGTCTGTTTAGTCCATTCCTATCAGTCAGCTCTGAGCAGAGCTCTGCTCCTCCAGTGCTCACTAGAGCTCCGGTCTGGACAGGGGGTGAGCGCAGCTTGCTTCAGATCAGAGCCATGTGCTGACAGCCAGAGCCAGCTGTCAATCAGGCAGCTGGGTGGAGCCTGACAATATAGTATAGAAAAAGACAGATGCACCACTCAGAACAGTGAATCCTTTGAGTGGATGGATGATGGAATGCACAAACGGGTGCTCAGGTTTAGATGTCCTCTCATCCACCAATTAGCAAATAACCAAACGAATCATAGAGCCAGAACCTCCGAAAATCAGGCTCAGATGTCCTCTTGTCCACCAACTAGCAGATAAGCAAACAAATGATAGAGCTGACAACTCCAAAAACCCTTGAAAAGGCTTTATCAATTACATGACAGTGAGTAAAAACAGGGGCTAACCGACTCTGTCATTCATTTGGTTACCTAAAGTAGTAGGGATCCTTTTAGAGCCTGAAGCGTCAGCTGACAGTGATCTTTAGTCTGTTAAAAACTTACTCTGGGTCACAAGAGAGCAAAAGTAGGTACACTCCTGTGACCCACAAGACAAGTATAGCCAAAAAAAACTTTGGCCATACTTCTCTTGTAAGTATAGTTGTTATACCCTGTATGGGAAATGTACAGGTTCACATAATATATATATATATATATATATATATATATATATATATATATATATATACATATACATATACATATACATATACATATATATATATATATATATATATATATATACATATACATATACATATACATATATATATATATATATATATATATATATATATATATATATATATATTATTTTTTTTTTTACATAGTTACACTGGTTCAGCTTGGATCAATAAAACTATGTATATACCATACATGGCCAATGCCCCTGGAAGCTAGAAAATCACTGAATTAGAAAACGCTACTACAGTGATCTCCACTTGCTTCTGAGTACTGTGATGAGCAGCTGGCCTAATGTATTGTGGACACAGGAGGTCATCCACTCAGTACAGGGGCCATTCATTTTCTGAATGAATACAATGCGTTCTCTGATTCGGCAAGGTGGAGAGGTGGGGTGGTGATATAACAATGATGGTGACATCACAGTGGACCTTATGTATTAAAACTAATATGTTTGAAAATTACTAACCATGCCTTTATAGCAAGTACCTTGAATGTCCAGTTTCCAAAATGGGGTCATTTTGTGGGTTTTTTTACTGTCTTAGCACTTCAGGGCCTCCAAAAATGTGGTATGTGGTCAAGAAATTAGATACCTAATGTACGCCCCTTTAAAGCGTGAAGGTGCTTCTTGGATTTTGGGCCCCTCTATGCGTCTAGGCACCATAAAAGCCTTACATGTGGTATCACCATACCCAGGAAGAGCAGCAAAATGTGTTTTGGGGTGTGGCTGTGGGGTGTGAAAAATAACTTGTTAAAATTACAATTTTGTGAAAAAAATTTCAATTGAATTTACCGTACTTGCTTAGTTTTCCCGAAAAAATTGTAGTTAGATCTTTATAATACTCACCACGCCTCCTATTGTATACCTTGGGGTAAGTACGTTCTGAAAAGAGGTCACTTTGGGGGTGTTTGTACAGTTCTGGCATTTTAGAGCCAAAGAAATGGCAGACGGGGTTCATACATTTCAAATGTATGTACTAGTTTGTAGACTCTTACAGCGTAAATAATCTACACTTATTTGTTTTGTTTCTTTTACTAAAAAAAAAATATAGCAGAATAAATTTGAGCATGATTTTGTGATTTTTTGTAGTGGGTATTTTCTTTAATAACAGAAAGTAAGAGAAACATTTTTTTAGTCATTTTTCTTTATATAGCAAAAGATAAAAAAGCAGTGATTAAATACCATCAAAGAAATCTCTATCTGTTAAAAAAATAAAATAAAATTAATTTGGGTAAAGCATTGCTTGACCAAAAAATTGGCAGTCAAACTTTGACAGCACTGAAAACTGAAGAAAGGAAAGGGGTGTAACATGCTGGTACTGAAGTGACTGGTTAACATCGTCCTTTCTTAACAAAATGTACGGGACGTGTTCTCTGACATGTTACACATATACATTATCTTGACTATCGGAGGTATATGGACAAGGGGGGCCTTTATCGGATGTATGAAAGCAATCGGCGAGCTTGAAGCTTGTGCTACTTGCAACATTTTTAGGGCCTTGCACCCCTCTACAGATGTTCTGCACGGTGGCTGCGGTTGAATAGATGAAAGTGTTCAATATCTTGCATTAACCGTGTATGAAGAATAATTTGTCGTACATGAATTTGTTACAGTTGATGTTCAAGGTCGTTTTTAATGTGCTTCTTCTGAAATGTTGGCCAGTCCTGAGACAAGGACAGATGGGAGAGACCCAGGATGATCCCAAATACCAGAAGAAGAGATTTTGCACACATTCTGTCCAATGTTTCTGAAAAGAGAGATACAATAAAATGTATCACTGTTTACAAGATATCAAAAAGACAATGAAGATAGAATTGTTTCAGGGAGAACATGTTTAATTTTTTTTTGGGGGGGGGGATTGATGGGATGTGTATTCATGGATGTTTATTTTATAAATGTGCTTTGTTTTTGTTTTTTTATTATTTGCATGCTATCACTTTTCTTTGTGTATTCTCTCTGTGAAAAAATATGAGTAACCAATTAAAGCCCTTAAAAACAGCACAAGCCACTTTAATTTCTCTTTCAGGATTGACTCAAATTCATTTTACCAGAATGGTGAATATTTCCCATATCTCCAAATTTTCACCAAACCCAACCGCTTGTTAAATATCGGCAACACAGGGAGGGCACTGTTCGCAATGAGTTGGGTGGCTAATAGACCAACAGTGGGGTTGATTTACCAAAAGCAAATAGACTGTGCACTTTGCAAATGCGGTTGCACTCTACAACTGCAGTTACTCCAGAGCTTAGCAAATGAGGTAGAGCTTCACTTTGCAAAGAATACCCATTTACATGTGGCACAACACAAAACACAGTATGTGTGTTGTGGTGTTCTGGCCCTGACTGTACATTGTGTTGGGGTGCCATTGACAATGAAGGCCTCTTGAGCCCTCTAGGGAAAGAGAGCCCTGACTGATGGGGGCATGGCCAGGGAGGAGTTAAAGTAAGTTTTGGCTATCCTAGGATTGGCACAGGAGAGGACAAAGGGTTGGGCCTGAGCTCAGGAGTTCGTCACCCCAGGGGATTATGGTCCTTTTCGGACGGAAGCATGGAAGAGCTGCCCACCCTCCCGCCCTAATGTATGGTATGTCACAGCGTGTTGCGGTTTTGGTGACCTTGCCAGCAAATATGCAACCTTTTTATGCACTGTTGGTAATTGGGAGATTAACGGCCGGTCCGGCACTCATGGTAAGGACAGGCCCCTCCTTCATCTCCCTTTTATTTTGTATTTTTGAGTGCTCACAGTGCAACTGTGACTGGCACGGTTTAAATATCTGCTGTATGTTTGAGTTAAAATAAAGCTGTGGCCTTGCCCTTTCCAACGTTAATGGTTGTATGTGGCTTTTTATTGGATGGGAAGAAGGGGTAAGGTATGTTAAGTGGTCATGTAAGTCGGATGGGACCTGGGCTTATTGCACCTCAGCAGTCAAGAATGACACTGAACAACACACACAACCAAGTGTTTATGTGACTAACAATTGACTGAAAATGGGATAAAAAATGTTTTATCGGGAGTAAGAACCAAGATGCAACCTCAATTAAAGGGTGTGCATCCTCGTCATCAGGGCTAGGTCAATAAAATGAATATCATCAGAATAACTCATTCACTTAGGCCAATGAGCTCCATAAACACCAAACTTTTTACAACAATGTAGATAAGAACAACCTGGTAAAAATGTGAAAAGGAGCTGGGAGCTCCATCTGCTGGCTTCATATGATAATACAAAGCCTTACTGTTCAATATTTTATGTGTACCTGACCTGAAAAAAAAGGGAGATTACATTTTTTGGTCCTGAACATAATAAACACAGAAACTATATACAAAGACTTTTGTTGAGACTATTGGTTAGTTTTTGGAGTATGACAAATTTTCTTTTTTGCTACTTTCCTACTTTTCTTGGTGCTCAAACTACTTAAAACCGAGTTCCACCCTGACATTTTTTTTTCAGAATCGGACTCCTCTAAACCTATAAAAAAAAACATTTGGAGGGATTTTTTTTTATACTTACCAGAATTGCCCTGTTGCTATGTAGTCCTCCTAATCTGACACTTCCTGGTCCGCGGAGCTCCTCGTCACTTCCTCCCTCGCCTGTGCCTGTGATAATTTCCCAGGAGTCTGTGGGCAGTACTGTGATCAAAAATCGCGTTATTTCCTGACAGGAAATGACGTGATTTAAGGCAGATCACATCGCCGAGATGTGTTTATCTATGTTGATATAACAGTGGGGCGGGACCTTCCTCTGTAGCCACCCATTGGTTTGGCAACTTTAGAAACAATCGGCGCTACGGCCACCGGTGAATCGCGCATGTGCGAGATCGAGAGGTGCATGCTGGTTACCCAGCATGCACCTCTCCAAGGCTTATCCAGGAAGAGCTATTGATTGGGCTTCACATGCCCACAATCATGATGGCAATGGCCACAACAGGAGGGAGAAAATTGTAAGTGGAAAATGTATATTTTAGAAAGTTCCACAATTAACCATGTATAATAGTTTTTTATTTTAAAAATTAATGATGCTCGGATCAATTTAAAAAAAATTAAACAAAATTTGGCCAGAACTTCGCTTTAATACATAAATAATATGTAGATACTCTGCAAAACACAGAGCTTAGAGTGCAGAAAACAGTGACAGGTGAAAAAGAAAAGGAGAGCTGCTGCAACCACTCAAAATAAATCCCCTTTCTATCATACAACAAATACATTGTAACAACAGTGAATGAGGTCTGTGCAAGGGCATAACCTCACAAATGTTAACCGATACATTGTAAATCCATGGGTCTAATAATACAGTGACTTCCAATATGTTTCTCAAACTTTTTTTGAAAAGATTTAACAATTTTTGTGGTGAGGAACTTATTTATTTTTACATATATGTTTAATTTTAAATTTAATGTGAAGGACGTGCCTGCTTTCGAGAGCAAATCAGATTGAATCTGAAGCGAGGCTCCAAAGTCAACAAACGGAACAAACAAATGGAACGGTCTCAATTATTATAATATAAATAGAGCGATTGAGTTCTCCCGAGATCTCGCACAAGTCTTGCGTTAGGAAAGGAGCCAATAAATTACAGACTGACAGAGATTATGTTTTTATATATGTTACTTTTTAAACTTTTGTGACATTGATTTACCATTTAATTTTTCGATATGTTCAAGGTTTCAAAACGCTATTAATTTTAAATTATTTTCCAAAACTCCCATGGCACACCTGCAGATCTCAAGCGGCACACTGTTTGAGAGTCACTGATTTAAACAATGTAATAAATCACTGTACAGGAACTACCTGTCAGCAATGTGCAGCCGTAAGGCCCCGTTCACACTTGTGTGTTTTGTAGCGCGGAGCTCAAAAACACTCAACAAGCAAAAACCTATTGTTTTTAAAAGCCCTGGTTCACATCTGAGTGTCGTGTCACTTGTAGCAAAACGCCTGTTACTCAAAAAAGTAAATAATCTACTTTTTAGGCAGAATTGAGCATTTTTGTCTCCATAGACTTCAATGGAAATGCCTAAAAAGAGCGACATGAGCTTTTTTTCAAGTGTTTTTGCAGGCTTTTTGTCGCACATTTTCTGCTCAAACAGCAGCTCTCTGCCCCCTTTTCAGTACTTCACACCTTTCAGTTCAAAAACAACTGACAAAAGCTGCAAAGATGTGCACGTCAACTCCAAAAAATGCTCAAAAAATTTGGGAAAAAAAAAAACAACTGAAAAAAAAAAACTGCTTGAAATTGTGATGGTTAGGTGTGAATGTAGCTTCAGTCATCTCCAGTTGTCTATGGTAATGTTCTTCTGGAAAACTGTCAGGTGTTTTTAGATCCACAACAACTAGAGACAAGGTTCACATTCCTGACAGGTAAATCTTGCAGAGCGACTTTGTACATTGTTTAACAACTTGACAACTGGGCACTTAAACCCCCCTCGTGACCAGACCAATTTTCAGCTTTTCAGCGCTCTCACACTTTGAATGACAATTACTCAGTCATGTAATACTGTACCCAAATGAATTTTTTGTCCTTTTTTTCATACAAATAGAGCTTTATTTTGGAGGTATTTGATCACCTCTGGGTTTTTTGTTTTTTGCGCTATAAATGAAAAAAGACCGAAAATTTTGAAAAAAAAACGCATTTTTCTTTGTTTCTGTGATAAAATTTTGCAAATTAGTAATTTTTCTTCATATATTTTGGCCACAATTTATAATGCTACATATCTTTGGTAAAAATAACCCAAATTAGTGGATATTATTTGGTCTTTGTGAAAGTTAGAGAGTCTACAAGTTATGGTGCAAATCATAAAAAAATTGATCACATCTGATTTACTGATGGCCTATCTCATTTCTTGCGACCCAAACAAGTCAGGAAAGTACAAATACCCCCCAAATGACCCCTTTTTGGAAAGTAGACATTCCAAGGTATTTGATATATGTAAGAGGAAAAGATTGGTGGAACTTTAAGTGAGGTATAGGGGTGCCGCTCAGGTCCCCCCATCCATCCTGATTGGATGATAAAAAATAAAAAAATAAAAAATAACAGGTAGCGGGACTTTAAGCACTATAAGCCCACGGGAGCAAGAATATAAAAAAATTAGTAGCTTTTAATGAATTCAGATTATCATAGAGTTTTTGTATTCAAATAATTCAATGCATTTTGCTATATATAACTATTTGTACAACTATTATAATTCATTGGAGCCAGAGAAATATATACATAAATACATAGTCCAACAAGGAAACAATACATGATATGAAATATATAAAAAACATTTAGAACATGGTTGCATGATTGAATAAATAAAATATACAGGTAAGGAGATCAAAAATAAGATTTATGAAGAGGAAAAAACCAATTGTATTGGAACGGCCTGACCAGATGCATCATTGTGTACACTAGGTTGTTGTTGGCTCTACGCGTTTCAAGGTCTTTATACCTATCATCAGGAGCAAAAAACCATAGTGATAATCTAAAAAATAAATAAGAATAGAAAATATTATTCAGAAAAAGAAAAAAAAGAGAAAAAGAGAAAAAAGAAAAAAAACAAAAAACACAGAACGGACAAGAAGGGTCACACCTTCTTGGACCCAACCTGCCCATACACTTACATGGTGGTCCTCACAGTGGTGGTGCGGCCATGAAATCCCCAGACCAGACCAAATATGCCCCGCACGGGAGCTGAGGGGACATGCTGCGGTGGGCAGAACACAAAAATGAACAACGCCCCGCAGGGGTGACAGTGTGGAAAAAAGTGGTGGATCAATGGAAACAAATCTGGGGAGAGAAAAAGAGTTGCTGTTAAGTTGACAAAAGCAGGAAGTGAAAAACAAAGGGGGGAGTAGGAGAGGGTGAGGGAAGTAGGTGTGGGGGAAGGAAAAGAGTGAAGATAGAAACAAAGAAAAAGGTGAAGGGAGAAATGGACTGGAAATGAGAAACAGAGAATGAAAAGGAGTTGCAGTGAAATTGAGAAAAGCAGGAAGTGAAAAACAAAGGGGGAGGAGAAGAGGGTGAGGGAGGTGGGTGTAGAGGAAGGAAAAGAGTGGAGATGAAAACAAAGAATAGGGTGAAGGGAAAAATGGACTGGAATTGGGAAACAGAGAATGATGGTAAGAGGGAGATGTGTGTACCTGATCCGGAATCAATCCAAACAAAGGTGCCTAAGTGCATGATGGTGGATAAATGCAGGTATGTTCCGTGCAGAGTGTAAAATCCATGCGGGGAGGAAGCCCATAATTGCCATGCCCCCGCAAACATATCCCCAACATCAGACGTTGGCCCACAAGTAGGGAGAGAAGGGGAAAGCGCCAACAGCCCAGGAACCAGCCCTCTCATGGCCCCACAGGCGGCGGCGCCAACCATGTCATCCCCCCAATGGGCCAGCAGATAGCAGTCATTCGGTCGGCAGTGCTGCGCTTATGAAGACGCCAGCGTGTCCGTCTTTATAAATCTTATTTTTGATCTCCTTACCTGTATATTTTATTTATTCAATCATGCAACCATGTTCTAAATGTTTTTTATATATTTCATATCATGTATTGATTCCTTGTTGGAATATGTATTTATGTATATATTTCTCTGGCTCCAATGAATTATAATAGTTGTACAAATAGTTATATATAGCAAAATGCATTGAATTATTCCAAGGTATTTAGTTAGATGCATGGGGAGGTTATTGATGTTGTCATTTTTTCCCACAATTCATTGCAAAATGAAGATTTTGTTTCCCCCCACAAAATTGTCATTGTAATAGGTTATTTCTCTCACATGGCATGTATATACCACAAATAACGCCCCAAAATACATTCTGCTACTCCTCCTAAGTATGGGGATACCACATGTGTGGGACTTTTTCACAGCCTGGCCACATAGAGAGGCCCAACATGCAGGGAGCACCATCAGGTGTTCTAGGAGCATAAATTACACATCTAATTTGTTGACTACCTATTACACTTTTGAAGGCCCTGGAGAACCAGGACAATGACATGTGACACTGACGTGGCACTGATGACAAATGGCACTGATACGTGGCACTGGTGACAGATGGCACTAATACGTGGCACTGGCACTGATGTGGCACTGATGACAGATGGCACTAATACATGGCACTGATGACAGATGGCACTAATACGTGGCACTGACAGATGGCACTAATACGTGGCACTGATGACACGTGGCACTGATGACAGATGGCACTAATATGTGGCACTGATGACACGTGGCACTGATGAAAGATGGCACTAATACGTGGCACTGATGACAGATGGCACTAATACGTGGCACTGATGACAGATGGCACTAATACGTGGCACTGATGACACTGATGACAGATGGCACTGATGACACTGATGACAGATGGCACTGATACGTGGCAAAACTGTCCCGATGCGTGCTCGCGGGAGCGTGCAACGCGTAAGTAAACAGGAGGACATCCAGGGACGCCCTCCCGGCAATTGGAGTCAGCACTGTAGCCGTCTTTTGGCTATAGCGTGGACGCCTAGTGTTTAAAGCCTAAATTTAGTAAACAAAAAAGCAGGACATAGGACATTGCCTTCTATCAGTGTAATCTGTCCCTTGTGTTGTCTCCTGCTTTAGTAGGTTTTTTTTTTCTTCCATCCTTCCAACCCCCAGAGGCGTAATCTTCCAGTGTGACAGGGATTAATAGAGCTGAGGGAGCTGTGACGGGCACTCATTAGGAATGCCCAACTATGCCCACTCTTTTTGCCCACCTCCTCCATTCATAGAAGCCATACTATGAATGAAAAACTATCTTTGAAAGAAGGACGCTGGAAGCTATAGTACGGAATGGAGGAGGTGGGCGGTATAGTTGGGCACTCTTGATGAGAGCCTGTCACATCTCCCTGAGCTCTAATAACCCCGGAATATTACAACATAGAGGGGTAATTGGAGGAGGAAGATTTCTACTAAACCAGAAGACAACAGCACAAGGGACACATCACAGTAAGTAATGCCCTTTGTGCTGATTTTATTTTTTTACTAAACTTATGCCTTGAATCCCATTAAAAAAAAAAGAAGAAGAAGCAGGATCTTCTATTCTATGGATAGTGTAGGACCCACTGATATTGGGGTACTTTGACGTAGTAGTAGGCTTAGCACTATATGACCATATGGTGTAACTAAATCCCCATATTTTCTGAATATGCTCAGGTGTTTTTAAATAGCCTTGCAGGAGTTAAATGTAATTTTTGTATGTGTGCGCTGTAATCTTTTTTTTCTGTCTGTATGGTCTTTTGGCTGCACCATCTTTTATGCATTTTTTAGGGTGTGCCCCCCAAATCTTTGTTTGAATCCCATTAAGTCACGCTACTATCAGACCCATGAAGTTGCAATGTATTAGTTAACTGGAAGATTTACCCCCCTACATGACCAGGCTACTGTATCTTTGCAATACGGCACTGCGTTACTTTAACTGACAATTGTGCAGTGGAGTGACACTGTACCCAAATAAAATGTATGTCCTTTTTTTTCCATAAATAGAGCTTTCTTTTGGTGGTATTTGATCACCTCTACGGTTTTTATTTTTTGCGCTATAAACAAAAAAATAAAATAAAAAAATGTAAAAAATCTAATTTCTTCATAAATTTAGCCAATATGTATTCTTCTATATATTTTTGATAAAAAAATTTCCAATAAGCGTTTATTGATTTATTTGCGCAAAAGTTATAGTGTCTACAAACTATGGGATATATTTTTATGGAATTTTTTAATTTTATTTTATTTTATTACTAGTAATAGTGGCGATCGGCGACTTATAGTGGGACTGAGATATTGCGGCGGACAAATCGGATACTAACTGACACTTTTGCCACTTTCTGGGGAGCAGTGACAGTACTAATGACACTGGCTGGGAAGGGGTTAACATCAGGAGCAATCAAAGGGTTAACTGTGTGCCTAACAATGTGTTTTCTCACTGTGGGGGAGGTGATTTTAATCTTGGAAGGCATTGATCCATGTTCCTGCTTTGCAGGAACAGAGGATCAATGCCTTACCTACTGACAAAACAGGAATCCGCCCTGTTTACACAGGCAGATCGCCATTCTGACTCTGCCTATTGATCGGCGGGTGCTGGCGGACATCGAGTCCGCGGTACCCACAGATCAGCTCTCGATGTGTCTAATCACAGTGGGAGCGGGTCGCCGGCGGTGTGCATGCGCGTCCCAGATCTGGTAGTGCAGGATCATGTACTAGGTATGTGATCCTACATTGGAGAGCTGCCTTGCTGCCTTATATTTACAGTATACGGTCAGCAAGCGGTTAAAGCAGACCTCCAAGCAGATTTAAAAGTTGCACCTTAAAGTGGAAATTCAGTCAAATACCAACTATACCTAAACCTGCTCCCATCCCCATTCTAAGCCCTATTCCCACTACCCTGTAAAGGAAGGATGTGTATATTTACCTAATCTGAGGACGCTCTACTCCAGTTAAATCAAAGGTTCCCACGCTAGCTTCAGTATAGAGGAAGGACAGCAGACAATGGATTCCCCAAAGCAAGAATATGGGTGATGTCATTGCCCAGGCTCTGCAGCCATTGTAACTCCTCTTCACTAAAGCCAGCCGCTGGGGAGGTCATGTGACTGGACCAGAGCACCCTCAGAATAGGTAGGTATAAGTATCATTTCCTTTAAAGGGTAGTTAGAATAGGGCTTAAAATGGGGGGAGCAGGTTTAAGTATAGTAGGTGTTTGACTGGACTTCTACTTTAAAGTAGAATTCTGGTCAAGCCCTAACTACTTTTAAAAATACTCCCCCCCCCCAACACATATTCTGACTAGCCTGTGTATGAAAAGATCTGTATACTTTACCTATTACCAAAAGTGTTGGGACTCCTGTCTTTACACGCACATGAACTTTAATGGTATCCCGGTCTTATGCCCCGTACACACGGTCGGATTTTCTGATGGAAAATGTGTGATAGGACCTTGTTGTCGGAAATTCCGACCGTGTGTGGGCTCCATCACACATTTTCCATCGGATTTTCCGACACACAAAGTTTGAGAGCAGGCTATAAAATTTTCCGACAACAAAATCCGCTGTCGGAAATTCCGATCGTGTGTACACAAATCCGACGGACAAAGTGCCACGCATGCTCAGAATAAATAAAGAGATGAAAGCTATTGGCCACTGCCCCGTTTATAGCCCCGACGTACGTGTTTTACGTCACCGCGTTCAGAATGATCGGATTTTCCGACAACTTTGTGTGACCGTGTGTATGCAAGACAAGTTTGAGCCAACATCCGTCAGAAAAAATCCTAGGATTTTGTTGTCGGAATGTCCGAACAAAGTCCGACCGTGTGTACAGGGCATTAGTCTGTAGGGTTCAATATTGAGTTGGCCCACCCTTTGCAGCTATAACAGCTTCAACTCTTCTGGGAAAGCTGTCCAGAAGGTTTAGGAGTGTGTCTATGAGAATGTTTGACCATTCTTTCAGAAGCGCATTTGTGAGGTCAGAAATTGATGTGGCCGAGAAGGCCTGGCTTGCAGTCTCCACACTAATTCACCCTAAAGGTGTTCTATCGGGTTGAGGTCAGGACTCTGTGCAGGCCAGTCAAGTTCCTCCACTCCAAACTCGCTGATCCATGTCTTTATGGACCTTTCTTTGTGCACTGTTCCAAATGATTTGGTGGACCTCACAAATGCCCTTCTGGAAGAATGGTCAAACATTCCCATAGACACACTCCTAAACCTTGTGGACAGCCTTCCCAAAAGAGTTGAAGCTGTTATATCTGCAAAGGGTGGGCCAACTCAATACTGAACCCTACAGACTAATGCCCCGTACACACGGTCGGATTTTCCGATGGAAAATGTCCGATCGGAGCGTGTTGTCGGAAATTCCGACCGTATGTGGGCTCCATCGGACATTTTCCATTGGATTTTCCGACACACAAAGTTGGAGAGCAGGAGATAAAATTTTCCGACAACAAAATCCGTTGTCGGAAATTCCGATCGTGTGTACACAAATCCGATGGACAAAGTGCCACGCATGCTCAGAATAAATAAAGAGATGAAAGCTATTGGCCACTGCCCCGTTTATAGTCCCGACGTACGTGTTTTACGTCACCGCATTTAGAACGATCGGATTTTCTGACAACTTTGTGCGACCGTGTGTAGACAAAACAAGTTTGAGCCAACATCCGTCGGAAAAAATCCTAGGATTTTGTTGTCGGAATGTCCGAACAAAGTCCGACCGTGTGTACGCCCTATAAGACTGGGATGCCATTAAAGTTTATGTGTGTGTAAAGGCAGACGTCCCAATACCTTTGGTAATATAGTGTACAGTATGTCCATAAAGTAGTCATAGCTGAAGAGGAACACAAAAAATATGTATAGATCATGTGCCATATTAAGATACAGACATATATCTAGCACATTGATGGAAATTAAGAAGAGCCTTACATACCATACAAATTTCTATTCTCAAGTTCAGATGGAGACAGGGCGGGGCATTGAAAAAACAGCAGGCAGATACCATGCGCATGCAGCTATTGCGCCACCATAGCAGGTAAAAACCATGCCAAGATAATAAATAGTTCCCAAAAAAACATTTTTTATCTTGGCTTGGTTTTTACCTGTTATGGTGGTACAATACCTGCATGAGGTATCTGCCTGCTGTTTTTATTTTCAATGTCCCGCCCTGTCTCCATCTGAACTTGAGATTGGAAATTTGTGGTATGTAAGGCTCTTCCTAATTTCCATCAATGTGCTATATATATGTCTGTATCTTAATTTGGTTCGTGGTCTATACATATTATTTGTGTTCCAATTCAGATATTACTACTTTATGGACATATATTGTCTGTTTTTTAATTGATAGAAAATTGGAATATCCTTATGAGGTGACTTTTTAAAAAAATCTTTGCTAACATGGCAAGTGTGCCATTGGTGTTGTTACTCTGCCTTTTCAATGCTATTTGATCTATACAGATAATATATGGCGTATGTACCTTTTCCCATGGTTGCCCCGGGGAATTGATTGGGTGCCTCCATATGGCCTGTGTCTAACCTACTTCATTTGACATCTTGGGTGAGTATTGACTGGTCACCATGTTCACCAAATACACATAAATTACACAATTAGTTTTGTATAATTATTGGTTATTATTACTATTATGTTCTTAGTTACAGAATTTCATTCTCTCACTGAACTCCTGAAGGAGCTATCCACGAAACATGTTGAGATTTGGTTAATACTATATATTCACTTTATTCCATTTTGCTTTGACCACTCAATGATGAATATAGGTATCTTGTTGGAGCTTTAGTATAGCCAGCTTCAGAGGGAAAAACTTTTTTAATGAGTTTTAACAATGAGTCGTCTGTCATAATTGGTATATGTAATAAAGCTTATATGTTTTTAATCATGTTGTAATGTCCTTGATGGTACCAAGAACATCCTGTTGCCCTAGTACTTTCTATTCAATAGGGCTAGAAAGAAGATTTTGATATCAATCTGATATCGATATAATATCCCCTAAACGGGTTCAACAGTCAATAGTAATGGGAGGGTCAAAATGTCACAAAAATGAGAACATGAATACTGAACAAAACATGAGATTATGGGTGCTGAAAAAAATAAAATAATAATCATCTCAAAACTGGTATGTGTATAAATTGAACCACCCCAGATGAATCACCCCAGATGACGGCTCCTTAGCTGAAACATGTCGGGTGGACCCCTCACGATCGCCGCTATTTGATATTTGAGCTCTGTTTCGTTCTTCCAAAAGAGTCTGTTTTTTATTATTTTAATAAACTAGTGTTTTAAAACGTTATTACGCTATGTGAGTTTTGTTTGCTCCTTGCATGGCATATGAAACTACAAGTTTGGCCTATGCTGGATTACCTATGGGAGGAGAAGCCGTGCGAACCCCCCCCTTTTCTTTCCACCATCTGCTGATGACATCTGACAAGACACATTTCCCAGAACCAGTGGTTATTATGCTTTTTTGACTTGCCTGGCGTACGCCATTTCAGGTCAATTTTTTCCGGTAAGCCTCCTCTACTCCTGGTGTTGGCCCCGGCACTGATGTACAATCTATGCACACTTGTGGTCTCCCTTCTGCCCACTCGCTAGATTGAAATTAAAATTCTGTGAATACCATCTGGCCATGCATCACCCCCTTTGAACTCTGTTGATGTTTTTCTTCACTATTTTTCTACACATTTTTTATGGACTTTTAAAGTTTGATGTTTTTTATGTTTGGTGTCTGGCTCATGGAACCAGCACGGGTTTCTACTATTCACTGGCACATCTGATGATTAAGCATTATTGTGTATTTACTTTATATGTGATCAACACTGATTAATTATTTGACACTATCCATTTTATGGTCATACATTTTTTGGTAGTATTCACCATTTTTATATGTCTTTATTGTAATACATACGGCTGTGGATGTGATATATAGCGCCACACTTTTGTTATTTTTCTAAATTGAACCATACATTATACAATTGTAAAACGAATATAAATTTAGATCAGATTTAACATATGATATAAAAGAAAACATAAAAATGGCAAAGTTACTCACCATCCTTGTATCGTATCTTATATCCTGTTAGGTAGTAGGAGAGGCACAATAAAGACCCATAAAATGATAGTAAGCTATGAGTGACTGACACACACCACAGCATGAGTGAACTGCTTGTTTTTGAGGGGACAGCAAATTGACATTGTTATACAAGCTGTACACTCACTACTATACATTGTAGCAAAGTGTCATTTCTTCAGTGTTAAACAAACAAGATATTTGGGGGGCACACGCTAAAAGATGCATTGAAGATGCTGCAGGCATAAGACCAAACAACAGAACAAAATATTACAGCGCACACATGCAAAAAAGACATTTACCTCCTGCAGGGCTATTTAAAACACCTGAACATTTTCAAAAAACATTATCAAAAAATATGGGGATTTGGTCACACCCACTTACTGCGACAAAGTACCCCATGTTTTTTGAAAATGTCTAGGTGTTTTTAATAACCCTGCAGGAGGTAAATGTCTTTTTTGCATGGGTGCGCTGTAATATTTTGTTCCATTTCTTCAGTGTTGTCACATGAAAAGATATAATAAAATATTTACAAAAATGTGAGGGGTGTACTCACTTTTGTTAAATGCTGTATAACCTGATGCAGTCAGCACTATTTATTGTAATAATTAGTGGCCATATAAACTTCCTTTTTTACTAAGGTGTGTAATGAATTTCCTTTTTCCTGTGTCCCTTTCCCCTATTTTTACACAGTGGCAGGACCTCTCACTGTCACAGTATATATAGATATACACTGTTTATATAATGTATATTTTTAAATTTTCTTTTATGTGTTGTGCTTTGTATATATTGTGGTCTGAGAACACTGGGCACAGCATGTTGCCTAGTGGAGTGGAGACATCCATACTAGTGTAGCGGTACCCGCTGAAGGTTAGGGCTTGTCTGTCACCCTGCCCAGCCCTGCATTCACTCTCAGGCATACAGAGACATGAATTAGTCAGTGAACTTTGTTTTTTTTGTTTTATTGAGGGATATAACTTGGATGGGATTAGGAGATATGGGATGCCCAGCGTGAATCAATGCAATTAGGTTTGGGACAACTATGTACACTCCCTGTAAATACTCTTTAAGCTTCCTTCTGCACATCGCTTCCTTTCTAAAGTCACTTCTCCTCACTCCACCAGCACATCGCTTCCTTTCTGAAATTTCTCCTCACTCCACCAGCACATCGCTTCCTTTCTGAAGTCACTTCTCCTCACTCCTCCAGCACATCGCTTCCTTTCTGAAATTTCTCCTCACTCCACCAGCACATCGCTTCCTTTCTGAAATTTCTCCTCACTCCACCAGCACATCCCTTCCTTTCTGAAGTCACTTCTCCTCACTCCACCAGCACATCCCTTCCTTTCTGAAGTCACTTCTCCTCAATCCACCAGCACATCGCTTCCTTTCTGAAATTTCTCCTCACTCCACCAGCACATCGCTTCCTTTCTGAAGTCACTTCTCCTCAATCCACCAGTGCATCGCTTCCTTTCTGAAGTCACTTCTCCTCAATCCACCAGTGCATCGCTTCCTTTCTGAAGTCACTTCTCAATCCACCAGTGCATCACTTCCTTTCTGAAGTCACTTCTCCTCAATCCACCAGTGCATTGCTTCCTTTCTGAACTCTCAGGAACAGTTTAGCACAAAGTAGTTAGGCCTGACACTGGCTCAGCCAAGCCCTAGCAATTACCTTTTGCAGGCAGGGACTGCGGGCCCCTATAGTATAACAAGTTGAAAGGTTTTTATGCTAGCTGTCCTAACCTGCGGCTACTGAGCCCAGTAACCCATCTTCAGGCCTTGCCAGCCTTCCTGGCTGCGACTAGTTGTCCTCCCTGGAGTCTCTTAGGAGTGCTCTCTCCCGCTATCCTCTCCTTGCTCTCTCTTGTGCCTCTCTTGTGCCTCTTCATGCATTCTTAAAGATGGTCCCGACTGCACCCCAGCCCAGGCCCAAGGTCACTCCCCCAGACTGGGGAGCTCCCTCAAGGCCCCAACAGCCTCCACACTCTCTCACTCCAGCTCTTCCACCCGACAACTCCTCCCCAGCTGGGCTGACCCATGGGTATTTAAGGAGGCCTGCCCCCTGCCAATCCAGGTTGGGGATAGGTCAGGGCTCCTCAGAATACCCCAGGCAGCGCCACCTCTTCTACTCTCTTTTCAGAATCTTCTGGAAAGAATAGGGAGGTCTCAGTGGCGCTGCCTGTGAGTCACCAGCTGCTACCCTAAGACACTCTCAGCCCAGCTAGGACCAAAACCAACAGGCCTGGCGGCTAGCCAGGGCTGCCTAAATTGACCTAAACCTAACCAAAAAATCCTCACTCTAGCACCTACCTACCTAGAGGGTGCTACACTAGTCATTCCACAGCCGTGCTGACATACTTTTGGTAGTAGAAGTTTCCACGGATATTTGCACTCCAGCATAGAAATATTCATTCTCCTAGTTTTATTTGACATGGCAGTTTGTTTTTTTTTACAAACTTTTATTATACAAGTGTACTTTTATGTTTCCAATCAGCTCCTTTTTTACCTTTTCTATCACTTGGCCCTCCCTCCTAGAATGTAAGCTGTAATGAGCAGAGCCCTCTGATTCCTCCTGTATTGAATTGTATTGTAATTGTACTGTCTGCCCTCATGCTGTAAAGCACTGAGCAAATTGTTGGCGCTATATAAATCCTGTATAATAATGTAATAATAATCATTTTTATGTGGCTTTTCCTTCATATGGGCTAATAGATGATGAATACAGAAACAGAGTGCTAGCTGCATTTCAGTTCACAACTGTGACTTTAGAAAATGCAATATGTGTTTTATTGAAAATGCATGTCGTGTTTTTTTTTTGCGCATTTTAATGCATTGCCTTAAAATCGAAGTAATGCATAGTGTGCATTTTCTTCCCTCACAGAAAACAAAGTTTGTGTTTTTGGTGCTCTACTATTGACTGTAATGGAAGGCACATTTTTCATGCACTATACAGTTGATGTAGCAAGCAGGACTCAAAAGTGCAGTGCATTATATAAAAACTCAGCGCCCTATACCTACACCAACACTAAAGAGCCCTACACACGGTCCGATATTCGGTAGTATTGGCTGGTTCAATAGAAACCAGCCGTCATTCGGCCGTGTGTAAAGCAGCCGGTCCAACAGAAGCCATCTGAACATCCATTTTTTGTCGAATGGGCATGAATGGAAAAGGTCTGCCGATCGCCATCTGATCATCACTCTTAGCCAATGACAGAGAGCGTGTGTTCACGGGGGGGACATCTCCCTGTCAGAACACAGCACAGCTCAGCAGGAAGATCGCTGTACTAACATTGGATTGTTAGTACAGGATCTCCTCCAGAGCTCTTCAGGTTTTTTCAGCCCGCTGGTTTGAACGGAAAAAAAAAACCTGATAGTGTGTACCAGGCTTAAGACAAAAAAAAACAATTCTGAACTAGAATGAAGTATAAGAGGATTTTCACATGCTCAAACAATGATTAGACATGAAAACCTAAATATATTACACAAATACCTATTTTTTTTTACAAAAAACTGCATACAAATTGAAATGCCCAGTGTGGGGAGAGAGTCCCAAAAATTAGCAGAAGTTTAGTGAGGTGTTGATAATGTTTAATCATTGTTGAAACAAACATCTGTGAGGCTTGGTACACACCTATGCAGTTTGCTTTTGATCCATTTCTGCAGTGCTTTTTGCTGTGCGTTTTGTGTTTTTTTGCGCATGCAATTTTGCCGCAATTTGCATTTTTTATGCTTTTCTTTTGCCCAATTTGTTGTTGTCTATTGAACCAAAGTCTATTGAACCAAAAAAGCAAAAAAAAAGCACCATTTTGCATTTAAAAAAGTCCCTGACCCTTTCCAAAAACGCAGCAGCTAAAAAATGCATAAACGTGTCCCA
Source organism: Lithobates clamitans (assembly GCA_037952925.1). Taxonomy (NCBI): domain Eukaryota; kingdom Metazoa; phylum Chordata; class Amphibia; order Anura; family Ranidae; genus Lithobates; species Lithobates clamitans. The sequence continues at coordinate 3,025,501 of JBBGZY010000846.1, forward strand.
TAGGAGACCGTTTTAAATGAACTGTAGTGCGTTTCTGCAAAAGGCTACAAAAAACTCATAGGTGTGAACTGAGCCTAAAGCAAAGATACAACTCAAACTGGCCTAGTTTTAGGAAAGCCAACACAAAAAAGTGCAGTCCCCTATATAACATGAGCCCTGTTGTTTGGCATGAAAATTTACCCCTCATCAATCCCCTCATTACATGCGATTCAGAATATGTCACATATGTTCTGGAATGCCCATGCTCCCTTCAATATGTGGGGAGGACTACACGACAATTAAAAACTAGAATAAATGAACATCTTACAAATATAAAAAATGGCTACCCTAACCACAGTGTTTCAAGACATTTTAAACTCTTCCACAATAGTGATCCAACACTGTGTACATTCTATGGTATTGACAAAATTTCCAAACACTGGAGGGGTACACATATGAAGAGAGCCATATCACAAAATGAGACATAATGGGGTTGATTTACTAAAGGCAATTAGACTGTGCACTTTGCAAAGTGCAGTTGCCCTCTGCAATAGGGTGACCAGACATCCCCGGTTTCTGGGGACAGTCTCCGGATTGAGGACACTGTCCCCGGACCAAGTCTGTCCCCAGTTTTGTCCCCGGATTGGATCTGAACAGGGGCTGGGGCAATTTCAAAGACAGCCCGTGCAGAATAAAAAGAAAAAATCTGAATTGCACCCCCCTCCTCTGCCGCTCCTACTAGCTTATGGGGGTTTATTTTTTTCCATTATCTGTGTCCCTTTCTGATGATCATGTGCTGGTCGGAGCGGAGGGACTATTTCTTCAGTTTCGGGTGCATGCCCACTCCGCTCCGCTCGCATGTTCTTCTGCCTTGGCTCAAGTCCCAGCCAGCCGCCTGCCTGCTTATCTCCTTGCCTTCCCTGGTGGAGTGACCTTCTTCCACTCCCCACCCAGTAGTAGCCGGGGCCCGAAGAGTAAAGCCCCATACACACTATCAGATTTTCTGCTGATTTTTGTCTTCAGATTTACCAAAACCATGTAGTGCAAGGGCCTGCTTGCATACAAATTGAAACTCCTAAGGTTTGACCTCATATTATATGGTTTTGGTAAATCTGAAGGAAAAAATCAGCAGAAAATCTGATAGTGTGTATGGGGCTTTAGACTTGACAGGCTGTGAGGCGGGCGGCGGCAGAGACAGGCAAAGAGTCGTCGATTGCTGCCATTACTAGTAAAAAAAAAAAAAATTGTCCCCGGATTTCATTTTCAAAATCTGGTCACCTTACTCTGCAAGGGCAGTTGCTCCAGAGCTTAGAAAATGAGGTAAAGCTTCACTGTGCAGAGGCTGGCCCAATCACATGCAAGGAAAATAAAAAAAAAACAGCATTTTTGCTTGCACATGATTGGCCGATGGAAGTCAGCAGAGCTCTTCCTCATTTACTAAGCTCTGGAGCAACTGCTCATGCAAAGTGAAACTGCACATTGCAAAGTGCACAGTCTGTTTGCCTTTAGTAAATCAACCTCATTGGCTCTATAAATTACATACCATGCAACCCCATGGAATGAATATAGAAATAGATCTAAATTGCTTCTTGACCAATGATTGACACCTTGGGTCACTCTCAAGTGTTATTCTTTTTGTATTTTATATCTTCCCAATTAGCTGGTAACACTCTAAAATTTAATTCCCACATTTTCCAACTAGTTAGAATTACCCTCTACTCTTGTCCCCAATAGCTCTAACACTATCCCCTTTATATATATGTCCATCTGTAGGATATTAATCTTTTAAATTTAATATGGAATTTACAATATGGGCTGCTATTTTCCAAAGTATGGTAATCTATGGGATCATCCCGTTGGGATTAGCCCAATGGCAATAACATTAATTTTTACCAAACATGCAAAAAATTAGATATTGTAAACCGAGACTGTGGCTGCACGTTTATTAAGGTTTTTTTAATTTTCAAACCAATCTTTATTTTCATATTTTTTGTGTCGGTGTTTTCCAGCCTTTTTTTTATGACCCACTAGGAGGAGTACTATCTAGTGCCTCCTAACCACTGTTATGCCCCGTACACACGGTCGGATTTTCCGACGGAAAATGTGTGATAGGACCTTGTTGTCGGAAATTCCGACCGTGTGTAGGCTCTATCACACATTTTCCATCGGATTCTCCGACACACAAAGTTTGAGAGCAGGCTATAAAAGTTTCCGACAACAAAATCCGTTGTCGGAATTTCCGATCGTGTGTACACAAATCCGACGCACAAAGTGCCACGCATGCTCAGAATAAATAAAGAGATGAAAGCTATTGGCTACTGCCCTGTTTATAGTCCCGACGTACGTGTTTTACGTCACCTCGTTCAGAACGATCGGATTTTCCGACAACTTTGTGTGACCGTGTGTATGCAAGACGAGTTTGAGCCAACATCCGTCGGAAAAAATCCTAGGATTTTGTTGTCGGAATGTCTGATCAATGTCCGACCGTGTGTACGGGGCATTAGTGTTAACCATACAACTTTGTTGGCATGAGCGGCTTCCTACCACGCCTATCTATCCGTCTCCTTTGCTATAAATTCTCGTAACCCAGTGACCAACGTATGCTTCCCTGGAGATGTTTATACGAAGCGTACGTCGGAGCGGTACGTGGTCATATGATCTCTTCCTACGTCCGGTTTATCTGGTTGTTACTCACGCCGGGTGGACGCACGCCGACTCTCGAGGCGGTTCGAAGGAATCCCTGTCTTCATCCATACCGAGACAAGAGAGCAGCCCCAGTGTCGGGTGAGCACCTACTAATGTAAGCGGCCATTTGGCTTTTTTATCTGTTTTTACAATTTTAATAAACGGTGTTATACTATGGAATTTTCTATTGTTTTTCACACATCCCATATCTGAATTACCGGGGCCAGAAGGGTTCTTTGCTTACCATCATCCAACATCCAGTCATCCAATGTGAGCAGGCACAACCTTGCACAAGCGCTAATGACTCTCTTTTTAATTAAAGGAGTCATTGGTATCTGGTAAGCAGATATCTTTTTACTACTGCAAGGTGCATTTTTCTTTTCTCTTGGTGAAGGAACCCCTATCTGTATACATCAAGAAATTAACCACTTCAGCCCCGGAAGGATTTACCCCCTTCCTGACCAGAGCACTTTTAACAATTTGGCACTGCATCACTTTAACTGCTAATTGCGCGGTCAATGCAATGCTGTACCCAAACGAAATTTGCGTCCTTTTCTTCCCACAAATAAAGCTTTCTGTTGATGGTATTTGATTACCTCTGCGGTTTTTATTTTTTGCGCTATAAATGGAAAATGACAGAAAATGTTGAAAAAAAATTATATTTTCTACTTTTTGTTATAAAAAAATCCAATAAACTCAATTTTAGTCATACATTTAGGCCAAAATGTATTCGGCCACATGTCTTTGGTAAAAAAAATGTCAATAAGCGTATATTTATTGGTTTGCGCAAAAGTTATAGCGTCTACAAACTAGGGTACATTTTCTGGAATTTACACAGCTTTTAGTTTATGACTGCCTATGTAATTTCTTGAGATGCTAAAATGGCAGGGCGGTACAACCCCCCCCCCCCCCAAATGACCCCATTTTAGAAAGTAGACACCCCAAGGAAATTGCTGAGAGGCATGTTGAGCTCATTGAATATTAATTTTTTTTGTCCCAAGTGATTTAATGACAAAGAAAAAAAAATTACAAAAAGTTGTCACTAAATGATATATTGCTCACACAGGCCATGGGCCTATGTGGAATTGCACCCCAAAATACATTCAGCTGCTTCTCCTGAGTACGGGGATACCACATGTGTGGGACTTTTTGGGAGCCTAGCCGCGTACGGGGCCCGAAAACCAATCACTGCCTTCAGGATTTCGAAGGGCGTAAATTTTTGATTTCACTCCTCACTACCTATCACAGTTTTGAAGGCCATAAAATGCCCAGATGGCACCCCCCCCCCCCCCAAATGACCCTATTTTGGAAAGTAGACACCCCAAGCTATTTGCTGAGAGGCATGTTGAGTTGATGGAATATTTTATATTTTGACACAAGTTGCGGGAAAGTGACACATTTGGGGGGGGTTTTGAACTGTCCTGGCATTTTATGCACAACATTTAGAAGCTTATGTCACACATCACCCACTCTTCTAACCACTTGAAGACAAAGCCCTTTCTGACACTTTTTGTTTACATGAAAAAATTATTTTTTTTTGCAAGAAAATTACTTTGAACCCCCAAACATTATATATTTTTTAAAGCAAATGCCCTACAGATTAAAATGGTGGGTGTTTCATTTTTTTTTCACATAGTATTTGTGCAGCGATTTTTCAAATGCATTTTTTGGGGAAAAAACACACTTTTTAAAATTTTAATTCACTAAAACACACTATATTGCCCAAATGTTTGATGGAATAAAAAAGATGATCTTAGGACGAGTACATAGATACCAAACATGACATGCTTTAAAATTGCGCACAAACGTGCAGTGGCAACAAAATAAATACATTTTTAAAAGTCTTTAAAAGCCTTTACACGTTACCACTTTAGATTTACAGAGGAGGTGTACTGCTAAAATTACTGCCCAGACCGACGCTTGCGCGAGAGCAGGGGGGGACAGGGGTGCTTTTGTTTTTTTTTCCTTTATTATTTTTTTGCTTTTATATCTTATTTTTAAACTGTACCTTTCATTTTTTTAAATTCATTTTTATTGTTATCTCGGGGAATGTAAATATCCCCTATGATAGCAATAGGTAGTGACAGGTACTCTTTTTTGAAAAAATTGGGGTCTATTAGACCCTAGATCTCTCCTCTGCCCTCAAAGCATCTGACCACACCAAGATCGGTGTGATAAAATGCTTTCCCAATTTCCCAGTGGCGCTGTTTACATCTGGCGAAATCTAAGTCATGAAATGCTCGTAGCTTCCGGTTTCTTAGGCCATAGAGATGTTTGGGGCCACTCAGGTCTCTGATCAGCTCTATGGTTAGCTGGCGGAATCACCGGCTGCATTCTCAGGTTCCCTGTTGAGACAGGAGAGCCAGAGAAAAACACGGAAGACGGTGGGGGGGGGGCATTCCCTCCCACGGCTTGTAAAAGCAGTCTAGAGGCAACTAGGATTGCTTTTACATGAAAGCCGACCGCTGGCTGAAAAGAATGATACCAAGACGATACCTAAACCTGCAGGCATCATTCTGGTATAACCACTCAAAGTCGTGAATGGCGTACCTGAAGACAAAAAAATGGTTAACAATAAAACACAGTAAACGGTAAAGTATAAAAAATTGCATACCTGAAAAGCAAACATGATAAAACATAATAACAATAAAACATTGCAGAATAGAATACAGTAAAAAAGAGCAGAACAATAAAGAGAGAATAGAGAGAGAGAGAACAATAAAACGACAACTATTTTTTTTTATTTTATATATTTTTTTGTGTTTTTTTTTTACACTTTTTTTTTGTAACTGTAACTTTTATAACTGTAACCGGTTCCAGGTTCGGGTCTCTCAAAATGCGATGGCATCTTGGGAGACGCTGTGAAAGTGTGCCTAGTCTGTGCAATGCTGTACCCTACGCTAATACTCAACTAGTGAATGGTAGCGTTCAAAACATTCACCAATGCAAAGACCAGGATTGTCAGGACAGGAGGGAAAATAATAGCGGGCCTAACTCTGCGAAAGCTGCAGTTATGCGTTTAGTGTTTTGTAAGTGACAGTGATCGATCGATACTGCACTTGGGTGGGCTGGGCTGGGCGGAGGGGCAAAACGCAGGTGCTAGCAGGTATCTGGGCTGATCCCGCTAACACTGCGTTTTTGGGAACCCTAAACTGCTGGGGACACTAGTATAGATCTGATCAGATCAGATATTGATCCGTTCAGATACTATACCACTAAGGGAGGTGTACCGTGTGTGCGTGGGTGTTAGTGCTACTGGCACTAACCTGACACTGCCTGGTGCTTGCCAGTTCACCAAAACGCTACCAAAAAAACTGTTAGTGATCGCAGGGATCAGGCCTGACTCTGCAAACGCTGCAGTTATGCGTTTAGTGTTTTGTAAGTGACAGTGATCGATCGATACTGCACTTGGGTGGGCTGGGCCGGGCGGAGGGGCAAAACGCAGGTGCTAGCAGGTATCTGGGTTGATCCCACTAACACTGTGTTTTTGGGAACCCTAAACTGCTGGGGACGCTAGTATAGATTTGATCGGATCAGATATTGATCCGTTCAGATACTATACCACTAAGGGAGGCGTATGCTGCGTGCGCGGGTGTTAGCGGTACTGGCGCTAACCTGACGCTGCCTGGGACGATGCATATCACCGCCGGCCGATCAGGGGGCTAAACCTTTATTTGGTAATAAACGGCGGGTGCCCTGACACTATAAAAAATAAACTAACCAGCGTCACCCGTAACAGTTATACGGTGATCACTGGTGAAAGGGTTAACTAGGGGACAATCAAGGGGTTAAAACCTTTATTCGGTAGTATATGGGGGTCCCTGACGCTATTAAAAACGCTGACGGCGAACCTATATATTTACCTCCCTAACTAGCGTCACCAGTGACACTAATACAGCGATCAGAAAAACGATCGCTTAGTGACACTGGTGACGGGGGGGTGATCAAGGGGTTAAAACTTTATTAGGGGGGGTTAGGGGGGCACCCTAGACCTAAAGGGGGCTAGCACTAACTGCCCTACCACACTAACTGTCACAAACTGACACCAATGCAGTAATCAGAAAAAAAAAACTGCTTGGTGTCAGTGTGACGGGGGGGGGGGGGGGGTGATTGGGGGGTGATCGGGGGGTAAAGGGGGTGTAATGTATGCCTGGTGTGTTCTACTGTGTGTGTTGTGTTGTGCAACTCACTCAGATGTCTTCTTTCCTCTGCGCCGGAACGGAAAATACCGATCCGAGGCGAGATGACATTATTTCCTCTGCTGCTGTTTACTCTACTGCAGCAGAGGAAGAATCTGATTGGCTGGGAGCGATCGCGAGGGGGGGTGCCACGAATGGATGGTCGCCCCCTCACCTCCCATCGCTCCCAGACACAAGCCGACCGCCTCGGACCCCGGGGGGGGGGGGCCCCAATCGGACCCCCCGCCCGCGGGAGGCAGATCACGTACCAGGTACGTGATTTTGCCTGCCTGTGCCATTCTGCCGCAGTATATCTGCGTTAGGCGGTGGGCAAGTGGTTAATCCATTTTGAAAGAACCTTTGCTAAACTGGCTACTGAGCTAGTCCACCACTGGGACATTTTCTATTATCACTTTTATTGTGTGTCACAAATTTGCGATTTATACATTTTTTTATATATTTATTCACTTTCTAATTTTCAAGGTTTGTGAAAGGTTTTCCATTTAAGTTCTTATATTGTATTTAACATCTAACATTCTTATAATTTTTTAATATCCACTTTAACCAATAGCGCCCCCTATCTATCTACAATAAGCGTATATTGATTGGTTTGTTTTTTTATTAGTAATGGCACCAATCTGCGATTTTTATCATGACTGCGACATTATGGCGGACACATCGAACACTTTTGACACTATTTTGGGACAATTGTCATTTATACAGCGATCAGTGCTATAAAAATGCACTGATTACTGTGTAAATGACACTGGCAAGGAAGAGGTTAACCACCAGGGGGCGATGAAGGGGTTAAGTGTGTCCTAGGGAGTGATTCTAACTGTGGGGGTGGGGGCTACCTAGGACATGACAGCGATTGCTGCTCCCGGTCACAGGGAGCAGTAGATCTCTGTCATTACACAAGGCAGAAGGGGGAAATGCCTTGTTACATAGGCTTCTCCCCGTTCTACCTCTCCACACTGCAATCATGGCCCGCCAGAGAACATCGAGTTCCCGGGACCCGCGGGCATGCTCCTGCGGCGCACCCGAAAGGCGTCAAATTTAAAGGGACGTACCTGTACGCCCATTTGCCTGCCTGTGCCATTGTGCCGACGTACATCTGTGTGCGGCGGCCGGCAAGCGGTTAAAGCCCAACTGAACATTCCGTTTTAATTAGCTAAATCCATTACAGGTGCATCAAAAGAAGCAGCATTTAAACTAATACAGTTCTTTAAAAAAAAAATTAAAAAAAAAAGCCTGTTCAGTGCCAGCATGGTGCAGAGAAGGACCCCTTAGTCTCTCTGCAGAGATTCACTTACCACCTGCTGAGTATGAGCTAAAGCTTCTCAGTTAATAGAGGGTATGAGTTTTGCTGATTGCAGTTACAGATCTACTTCAGCAGGGGGTGTGTCGGACCTCTGCAGAGAGATCACTGCTTCCACACAGAGTGCAAGGGTTCTTCTTTACAGCATTCTGGCAGGGTACAACTTTTTTACTCTTTAGTAGGGATGAGCTTCATGTTCGAGTCGAACCCATGTTCGACTCCAACATCGTCTGTTCGCCCGTTCGCCGAATTGCGAACGATATGGGCCATTCGTGTGGCGCGTCACGGCCCAAAATTCACTGCGGCATCGCAGTGCATTGCTGGCTGATGATTGGCCAAGCATGCACTATGACCCGCATGCTTGGCCAATCACAGCGCCGTCTGAACAGAGAGCCGTAATTGGCCAAAGCCAAGGAGGCTTTGGCCAATTATGGCTCAGGGGATTTAGTACACGCCCCACACTATATAAGGCCGCCTGCACGGCGGCCCTGTGTAGTGTGTGTTCCGGCGTTCATTGAGAGAGAGAGAGAGACAGACAGTGACATTTGATTTGAGTTAGATAGATTAGGCAGAACAGTCAGTCAGTTTAGCTGCACTTACAGTGTATTGTGTATATATATGCATCCCAGGTGTTGCATATATATATATACAGTGTATTCAGTTTACGTAGATCCGTTCCTGTTATCTTCCTACTGACAGGCAGGCTTGTCTTGTTACAGTATTTACAGCTACCTGAAGAGAATTGCTGGTGTTCTTTTGATCCTATTAGTACCACAGTCAGGCAGCTAGACTATTTACAGTTAGTGCAGTGCGTTCTGCTCAAAGTGTTCAGCTAAAACTACAAGTTGGTGTAGTGAGACCTCTGCACAGTGTTCATCTCAAGCTACAAGTTAGTGCAGTGCGTCCTGCTCACAGTGTTTAGCTAAAAGTATAAGTTAGTGCTGTGCGTCCTGCTCACAGTGTTCAGCTAAAACTACAAGTTAGTGCTGTGCGTCCTGCTCACAGTGTTCAGCTAAATCTACAAGTTGGTGTAGTGAGACCTCTGCACAGTGTTCATCTAAAGCTACATGTTAGTGCAGTGCGTCCTGCTCACAGTGTTCAGCTAAAACTACAAGTTAGTGCTGTGCGTCCTGCTCACAGTGTTCAGCTAAAAATACAAGTTAGTGCTGTGCGTCCTGCTCACAGTGTTCAGCTAAACCTACAAGTTGGTGCAGTGCGTCCTGCTCACAGTGTTCAGCTAAAACTACAAGTTAGTGCTGTGCGTCCTGCTCACAGTGTTCAGCTAAAACTACAAGTTAGTGCTGTGCGTCCTGCTCACAGTGTTCACCTAAAAATACAAGTAAGTGCTGTGCGTCCAGCTCACAGTGTTCAGCTAAACCTACAAGTTGGTGTAGTGAGACCTCTGCACAGTGTTCATCTAAAGCTACAAGTTAGTGCAGTGCGTCCTGCTCACAGTGTTTAGCTAAAACTATAAGTTAGTGCTGTGCGTCCTGCTCACAGTGTTCAGCTAAAACTACAAGTTGGTGTAGTGAGGCCTCTGCACAGTGTTCATCTCAAGCTACAAGTTAGTGCTGTGCGTCCTGCTCAGTGTTCAGCTAAAACTACAAGTTAGTGCTGTGCGTCCTGCTCACAGTGTTCAGCTAAAAATACAAGTTAGTGCTGTGCGTCCTGCTCACAGTGTTTAGCTAAACCTACAAGTTGGTGCAGTGCGTCCTGCTCACAGTGTTCAGCTAAAACTACAAGTTAGTGCTGTGCGTCCTGCTCACAGTGTTCAGCTAAAACTACAAGTTGGTGTAGTGAGACCTCTGCACAGTGTTCATCTCAAGCTACAAGTTAGTGCTGTGCGTCCTGCTCACAGTGTTCAGCTAAAACTACAAGTTAGTGCTGTGCATCCTGCTCACAGTGTTCAGCTAAACCTACAAGTTGGAGTAGTGAGACCTCTGCACAGTGTTCATCTAAAGCTACAAGTTAGTGCAGTGCGTCCTGCTCACAGTGTTCAGCTAAAACTACAAGTTAGTGCTGTGCGTCCTGCTCACAGTATTCAGCTAAAACTACAAGTTAGTGCTGTGCGTCCTGCTCACAGTGTTCAGCTAAAACTACAAGTTAGTGTGGTGCGTCCACCTCACAGTGTTCAGCTAAACCTACAAGTTATTTTTTTGCGAGCTCTGCACAGTGTTCACCTAAAGCTACCTGTAGAAGGTTGGTGGTGTTTTCCTGATCCTATCACTACCGCAGGTAGCTAAAAAAGCTACAAGTTAGTTTTTTGCGAGCTCTGCACAGTGTTCAGCTAAAGCTACCTGTAGAAGGTTGGTGGTGTTCTCATACTACAGGCAGGCAGTTGATTTTGCTAGCTGCAGTATCAGTACATATATATATATATATATATATATATATATATATATATGTATCCCAGCTTAGTGCAGCTACAGGCCATTAGTATCTCTGGAAGGCCAAGAAGGAGAGGCAGACAGTCACAAGCCAATAAGAGAGGGCAAGCAGGCTCTGTGTCTAGTGCTGGTCATGGAGACAGTGCATCCTCATCAGCACGTGGCCGTGGGACACGCTTGGCCTTTTTTTCGGCAGCTGGCCGTGTTGAGCCGCAACATGCGGAAGACTTGGTCGAGTGGATGACCAAGCCGTCCTCATCCTCCTCATCCTCTCTCACCCTTCGGCTCAATGTCATCAGTGACTCCTTCCCTAGCCCCACCATGTCCTTCTGAGGAGTCCCTCGAACTGTTTGACCACAGTGTTGGGTACATGCTCCAGGAGGATGCCCAGCGTTTGGAAGGCTCTGATGATGATACTGAGCTCGATGAAGGCAGTAACATGAGCACGGACAGAGGGGGTGCCCAAGAAGGACAGCAATCTGGCAGTCATGCTCCCCCTGCTGCAGCATACTGCCAGGTTTGCTCCAGTGATGAGGAGGGAGGGCATGATGAGGTCACTGACTCAACGTGGGTGCCTGATAGGAGAGAAGAGGAGGAGGCGGCACATCACCAACGAGGCAGGATGCCCTCCAGGGGCCAGCTTAAGGGCAGCACATTGACTGCATCACACCCCAAAGCTCCACATGTGCAGGGCGCTGCAGTCTCTGCGCATTATTCAAAAAGGTCTTTGGTGTGGGCCTTTTTTGAGACGAGTGCATCAGATCGCACCGCTGCTATTTGCAACATATGTCTCAAGCGTATCTCGCGTAGCCAAAACATCTCCCGCTTGGGTACCACATGCTTGACCAGACATATGTTGACCTGCCATGCAGTTCGTTGGCAAGCGTATCTAAAAGACCCACACCAAAGAACAAAGAGGACCTCTCCTTGCTCCTCATCAGCTGAGATTTCCAACCCCACTAGACCTTCAGTCCTCTCTGAGACCTGCACTGAGAGGAATGAAGGTGTAGAATTAGGTGTGTCACAGCCAAGTACTTGTGGGCAATCTGCTTTTGGTACACCGACGTCAGATTGTACCAAGCAAATTTCCCTGCCCCAGCTGCTGCACCGCCGAAAGAAGTTTGCTCCCAGCCATCCACATGCCCAGCGGTTGAATGCTAGCTTGGCAAAATTGCTAGCACTTCAACTGCTGCCTTTTCAGTTGGTAGACTCTGCCCCCTTCCGTGAGTTTGTGGAATGTGCGGTTCCTCAGTGGCAGGTACCCAAATGCCACTTTTTCTCACGGAAGGTGATTCCGGCTCTCTACCGGCATGTGGAAGGCAATGTCCATGCCTCGCTGGACAGGGCGGTCAGCGGTAAGGTGCATATTACCGCTGACTCATGGTCCAGCAGGCATGGACAGGGACGTTACCTAAGTTTCACGGCGCATTGGGTGACTCTGCTGGCAGCTGGGAAGGATGCAGGACAAGGTGCAGTAGTGTTGAAGGTTGTTCCGCCACCACGCCTCCAAAATGCTAATGATTGTGACACACCTCTCTCCTCCACCCCCTCCTCTTCTTCTTCCTCCATGGCCTCTTCCTGTGCTTTGTCCTCAGAACCAGCGGTGCTCCGTAGCCGTTCAAGGGGCTACGCAAGTACGCAGGCTAAAAGATGCCATGCGGTGCTTGAGCTGGTGTGCTTGGGGGACAGGAGCCACACTGGGGCAAAGGTTCTGTCAGCTCTGCAGGGGCAGGTTCAGAGGTGGTTGACGCCACGCCAACTTAAGGCAGGAATGGTGGTTTGCGACAATGGCACCAACCTCCTCTCTGCCCTCCGACAGGGACAAATGACCCATGTGCCCTGTTTGGCTCACGTCCTTAACTTGGTGGTGCAGCGGTTCTTGGGCAGGTACCGGGGCTTACAGGATGTCCTGAGGCAGGCCAGGAAAGTCTGTGTGCATTTCCGCCGGTCATATAATGGCAGTGCTCGGCTGACGGACCTCCAAAAGGAGTTTAACCTGCCCAAGAACCGCCTAATCTGTGACATGCCCACCAGGTGGAACTCAACGTTGGCCATGCTGCAGCGGCTGCACACGCAGCAGAGGGCCATCAATGAGTACCTGTGCGACTATGGCACCAGGACAGGGTCAGGGGAGCTTGTTTTTTTTTCCCCATGCCAGTGGGCCATGATCAGGGATGCATGCACTGTCCTGTCACCATTTGAAGAGGCCCCGAGGATGGTGAGCAGTGACAGTGCATGCATCAGTGACACTGTCCCCCTTGTCCACCTCTTGGAGCACACGCTGCGTGGAATAATGGACAGGACACTTGAGGCAGAACAGAGGCAGGAAGAGGAGGACTTCCTTAGCTCTCAGTGCTGCTGGAGGCGTGGTAACCGATCACAAGGTGCGTCTGTCCACCGACTCGGTCGATCGACTGACCTTCATAAAAATGAATCAGTCTTGGATCACCACCAGTTACCAAGCACCTGATGCTGATGTAACCGAATAATTTTTTTTGAAATCTCAGATCCCTTCAAAGACTGCCTATGCTGATGCTGAGTGACTATCCCTGAGTAATTATCCTCTTCCTCCTCAATCATCATGCTGTTAGCTTGTAAGAACATTTTTGGTTCTGGGCGCCACCACCAGTGCCTAAGGCCCAATTTTTCTGCCCGTTTAACAGGGGCGTGTAATTAAAATTTTTGATGCAATACTTTGCAGCAAGGCTCGTTCCTGCGTTCCAACTAGAGTGTCTGTGAGGGGTTGCAGTGTTGTGGCACCAGCACCAGTGCCTAAGGCCCAATTTTTCTGCCCCTGTTTAACAGGGGCGTGTAATTACAATTTTTGATGCAATACTTTGCAGCAGGGCTCGTTCCTGCGTTCCAACTAGAGTGTCTGTGAGGGGTTGCAGTGTTGTGGCACCAGCACCAGTGCCTAAGGCCCAATTTTTCCTGCCCCTGTTTAACAGGGGCGTGTAATTACAATTTTTGATGCAATACTTTGCAGCAGGGCTCATTCCTGCGTTCCAACTAGAGTGTCTGTGAGGGGTTGCAGTGTTGGGGCACCAGCACCACCACCACCACCAAAGGCCCAATTTTTCAACAGGGGCATGTAAATACAATTCTTGATCTAATATTTCACAGCAGGGCCCATTTCTGCACCCACCAAGAGAGAGTGAGGACTTACAGTGTTGTGGCACCAGCACCACCACCACCAAAGGCCCAGTTTTTCTGCCCCTGTTCAACAGGGGCATGTAATTACAATTCTTGATCTAATATTTCACAGCAGGGCCCTGTGAAGGCTTACAGTGTTGTGGCCACAACAACACCTAAGGCCCAAATTTCTGCTGAGTATATACGGCAGGCCCCTACTTTCAAACATCTAACTTACAAACGACTCCTACTTGCAAACGGAAGGAGACAACAGGAAGTGAGATGAAATATACCCCTAGGAAGGGAAATTCTCTCCTGTAAGAGTTAATATGGGAAAAACATTTCTACTTTCCACTGATGCTTTCCAATCCTTGTTCCACAAAAAAACCCAAATTCTCAAAAAGCATTTGTCATTGGGACAAAAAGTGAGGTGAAATCTTCTAAAGAGGAGTAAAGACAGCAAAACAAATGTCACAGGGGTGATAACCCTTCCCTATGTTTTCCAAAAAGCTTAAAAAAGATTTTTTGGCTGGAGCTAAACACGTTAAAAATGTACCCGTTCAAAATGACAAACAGATTCTACTTAACAACAAACCTACAGTCCCTGTCTTGTTTGCACCGCCTGTATACTGCTGTTCAGAGTATATAGGGCCTGGTGGCCTCACACCTTTCCTTATTTTAATTTGGGTGCGGGGTTCCCCTTAATATCCATACAAGACCCAAAGGGCCTGGTAGTGGACTGGGGGGTACCCATGCTGTTTGTCTCACTGATTTTCATCCATATTGCCAGGACCCGACATTACATTAAAGCCGCAAGCAGTTTTAAATGAGATTTTTTCCTTTAAAAATGACATTTGGTGCAGGGACTGTTCTAAACACGGGAAACATGCGCCACTTTACAGGCATACTATAGACACCCCCCAGGTACGATATTTAAAGAAATATTTCACTTTTTTTTTTACTTTAAGCATCATTAAAATCACTGCTCCCAAAAAAACGTCCGTTTTTAAAAGTTTTTTTTGCATTGATACATGTCTCCTGGGGTAGGACCCGGGTCCCCAAACCCTTTTTAGGACAATACCATGCAAATTGGCCTTTAAAATGAGCACTTTTGATTTCGAACGTTCGAGTCCCATAGACGTCAATGGGGTTCTAACGTTCGTGAGAACTTTCCGTCCGTTCGCAGGTTCTGGTGTGAACCGAACAGGGGGGTGTTCGGCTCATCCCTACTCTTTAGGCTGTAGCTGCTTTCTAAAGAAAATGAACGGTAGGGGTGTTTTACACCTTTTGCTTTGATACACCTGCAATGTATTTTGCTCATTTAAAGTTTGGTTGGGCTGTAACTATTTTGACAGATTAGGTTATCAGCTGAATTATCAGCGGACGTAACTATAACCTTTTTTTCACATATACACAATGAAAGCTACAGAAACCTGGACTCTTCACAGCAATGTTTCTGTGGCTCAATCAGGGTAATGTGGCTGCATAGTATACTCTCTATTGTATAAGACTCTGTAACAACAGTGAGTCCAGATGAGACTCACTACTTTAATTTCCTCCTGGAATTGCTGTACTCGGGTAGCAAACAAAAAGGCGCTGGGTCTTCTGGAGAAGCTGCATGAAATGATGGTCCTGCCTGGCTGCCTGCACTCCAGTTCTGGCCTCTCTCTTGGTCACAGATCACTTGCCTCATCAGGCGTGGTCTCTCTGAGTTGCTGAAGGAGAGAAGCAGAGAAATGTATCCTTCCTGGGAATGTCCAGGAACCTAGGGAATTGTGGGAAAGGAGCTAAAGGGGCCTGTGCCTTCATCTGAGTATGGTGAGAAAATGGGCACTAATCTACAATGTAATGGTTCATAAGCCACCAAGTGGTAGTTGTGGCGCTTTTTTATTGCATGGAAAAGGATTGTTTCAATCTGAAACTTTAATGGCCTCAATTGTAATCAGGGCTCGCGTCCACAGCAGGATGGCATTACCATTAGCAGCGAAGGACTGTGAGCTGTGGCATGCAGTGTGGGTGTGCAGGAAGGGCAGGGTGTCCGTGTCAACAGGGGTGGTCTGCCTCGGGTGCCACACATTGGGGGGGGGGGTTGTCACCCCTGCGCGCCCCTCCTCCCCTCCCTCAGTCCTCCTCCAGCGGCCGCTGTAACAAAGTCCCGCCTCCTAGACTTCAGTTATGGGGGAAACAATGCCAGAAAATTGAATCAGTGAATTAGTCTGACGTGTATTATAGGAGGCGGGACCTTGTCATAGCAGCCACTGGAGGAGGAGGAGGACTGAGGGAGGGGAGGATGGGCATGCCAGGATATTCAAATCCAAGATCCATCCAAACACTGGTAAGGCTGCATTGCTGGGCACTGGTAAGGCTGCATTGCTGGGCACTGGTCAGGCTGCATTGCTGGGCACTGGTCAGGCTGCATTGCTGGGCACTGGTCAGGCTGTATTGCTGGGCACTGGTGAGGTTGGATTACTGGGCACTGGTGAGGTTGGATTGCTGGGCACTTGTAAGGCTGCATTGCTGGGCACTGGTCAGGCTGCATTGCTGAGCACTGGTGAGGCTGCATTGATGGACACTGGTGAGGCTGCATTGCTGGGCACTGTTGAGGCTGCATTGCTGGGCACTGTTGAGGCTGCATTGCTGGGCATTGGTGATGTTGCATTGCTGGGCACTGGTGATGTTGCATTGCTGGACACTGATAAGGCTGCATTGCTGGGCACTGATCAGACGGCATTATTGATCAGCCTGCATTGCTGGGCACTGGTGAGGCTGCATTGCTTGGCACTGATCAGACGGCATTACTGATCAGCCTGCATTTCTGGGCACTGGTAAGGCTGCATTGCTGGGCACTGGTAAGGCTGAATTTGATGGGCACTGATCAAACTGCATTTGATGGGCACTGATCAGGCTGCATTTGATGGGCAGCGATCAGGCTGCATTTGATGGGCACTGGCGAGGCTGCAATGATGGGCACTGATCAGGCTGCATTTGAAGGGCACTGGCGAGGCTGCACTTGATGGGCACTGGCGATGCTGCAGAGATGGGCACTGATCAGGCTGCATTTGATGGGCACTGGTCAGGCTGCATTTGATGGGCACTGAGGAGTGAGCGGTCCGGGGCCTGGGCCCCACTTTACACAATCAATACAGGCAGCCTGAGGATAGGGGCCTCGGGCAGGCACACTCAGCACTCCTGGCCTCACTCCTCTGCACAGACCAATACATGTGTTCGGATACCTGGGGGCAGGAGGGGCCCCACATATCAGAGCCTGCATAGAAACATAGTGCAGGAAGGACCCCCAGACTTCAGAAAGACCGTGCATAGAGACATGGTGCAGAAGGGGCCCCCAGGCATTGCAACTTGTTTTAGAAATTCCCTGTGAGGGAACAATTATCACACATTGTGGTTTTTTTTGTTAGTATAGCATACAGGTCAAAAAAATTTGTTGTTCTATATTTATTTGTTTAATGCATGTGAATTTTGGAGGTGTCCTTGTAAACTGGCACTTTACAATAACTTGCACTTTAATCGTTAAAAAAGGAGTACATATTATACAGTATATATATATATATATATATATATATATATATATATATATATATATATATATATATATATATATATACATATACATACATATACATACATACACACACATACACACACACACACATACACACACACACACACACACACACACACATACACACATACACACGCACACTTTTTTTATTTTTGAGTTGGGTTGATTTTTTCTTGGGTGAGCTCCCACGCTTTGTTTTCCCAGGACTTGACCCCTGATTGTAATACTTAAATAGTCTAGGTAGAAGTGACTTATCCAGTATTGTAGGCTGTACAGTACACCAATGGCACTGATAATTCCTAATTACAGGGCACTGATCTAATCATTGAACACATATTTTGTTCAGATTTAAGAAACATCAATGTATACCTGGTAATTTTTCAGTTGTTTTTTTCTTTTATTCTGTGATGAATTGAAAATGAAAGAATATGAAAACTCGACATTTCATATTCCTGTAATGAGCCTACTGTACCATGTACTTGTATGAGAAAGTATCCTGTTCTCTTTGTATTGCTTCATTTGTGTGAAATCCCTGGTGTTCCTACCAGTCTCTCTGCTTTCCAATTAGAAAACTGACCACACTCGGCATACAAGCACAGAGTGGCCAGTTTTCTGGCTTTGTTGGAAGCTAATCCAATGATCAGACTTGTGCTGACACTCCTCCTCCCCCACTGCACAGCCATTCACTGGGAAGATCAGTGTGTTGATGTTTCTCCTTCCTGAGCTTCTTATTCAGCTAAGAACAGAAGATATGTGATCACTTTGAAAAAAAAGGGGGGGGAGAGTATTTATTATGCTTTTTATATGTATACACAAATGTTAACTTTCATTTCTATTTTAACCCCTTTTGGACCGCCCCACATACATGTACTGCGGCAGGGCGGCACTTCAGCGCGTATGTCAGTTTCTTTTCCGGGTCTGGGGCGCGCCCGGCGACCCGCTCCCCCTATGATTGAATACAGTGGGAGCCAATCAACGGGTCCAGCAGACCCCGATGTTCGCTGGCACCCGGCAAATGTTTCCGAGAGAGGCAGAACGGTGATCTGCCTATGTAAACAAGGCAGATCGCCATTCTGTGAGAGGGAAAGATGGAGATACGTGCTCCTGCTTAGCAGAAATACAGGATCTCTGTCTTCCCTCAGTCAAAGCATATCACCTACACAGTTTACAAGCACTCCCAGGGAACACATTTAATCCTTTGATCGCCCCTGATGTTAACCAGTTCCCTGCCAGTGTCATCAGTACAGTGACAGTGCATATTTTTTAGCACTGGTCACTGTATTAGTGTCACTGGTCCTCAAAAAGTGTCCGATTTGTAGTGTCGCAGTCCCGCTATAAGTCACTGATAGCTGTCATTGCTAGTAAAAAAATAAAAAAATAAAATAAAGGAAAATTCCACAAAAACATCCCATAGTTTGTAGACGCTATAACTTTTGCGCAGACCAATCAATATACGCTTATTGGGATATTTTTATACTAAAAACATGTAGCAGAATACATATTGGCCTAAAATGATGAAGAAATTTGATGCTTACATTTTTTTTATTGGGTATGTTTTAATTGTCAGTCTTTTTTGTTTATAGCGCAAAAAAAACAAAAAACAAAAAACATAAAACGCAGAGGTGATCTAATACTACCAAAAGAAAGATCTAAAAGACAATATTTTATTTGGGTAAAGCGTCGCATGACCGCGCAATTGTCAGTTAAAGTAACACATTGCCATATTGCAAAAAATGGCCTGGTCATGAAGGGGGGTAAACCTTCCAGAGCTGAAGTGGTTAAACTGAATGAGTTGTTTTACAAGGTGAGGGTTCACATATAATTTAAGCATGTATGAATACTGCACAGTAATATGTAGATTGTGTGCTGGGCATAGTCCTGTATGCTGGGTGTAATTCTCAGCATCTATTCTTATACTATATGTAAGGAAGTTGCACAATAGCACTTCTCTATGCACATATCTGCAAAATATGCAGGATTATTATCAGTAATCTTTTTACAGAACTGAAAACAACTGTATAGTTTTGTTTGGACAGATGGAAAACACACAGCTATGTAAAGATCAGTGAATGTGCGATGCTTACAGATTTGTAAAACAACAATCAGGAAAAATCTGGGTCTGTGGTCAGTAATTTACATGTGTGTGCAGTACAGATGCTCTCTATTGGAGCCTTCTGCATCCTAGTTACAGAAGGACACTATGCAGCTTCATTGGGCAGCCACCTGGGTCCTGGCAGCAAAAGGCAAACCAGGTGGCTTCATAGAGAATCTGCCCACACCATAGCAACAGAAAGACACTAAGCAGCTTTAATGAAAACCCGCCGGCATCCTAGCAACAGGACGATGTACATTGTAATGTTGTATAAATGTTGCTCAAATGTTACATGCCTATAGAGCACTTTGTACGCTGAATCTTCCTGCCAATAAGACCCTGTGTATTAGTTGCCAAGTGTGTGAGCCCTAATTCTGTATGCTGGGTGTAAGTGTCAGTATTTGTTCTTGTTCTGTATATAAGAACTCTGTACAATAGTATTTCTCTTGTTCTGTGTGCTGGGTGTAATTCTCAGTCCATTCCTATACTATATGAATGAATGCTACACACTACACAGTGTACTCTGCTAAATATAATTCTCAGTATCTGACCATAACATGGAACTTATATAAGGTGACCTCTCTTTACTCCTGTGTGGGGCTTTTTTTCTCAGAAATTAGGTGAAGGAACTCCCTCCTTCTGAGTCAGCCTTCATTTCTGTCCCCTACCCACCTCTGAGCACTGTCCCTTGGTCCACCACCTACCTACCTCACAGTACCGCCCCTTTTAGATAATACAGAACCAAGTATCATTTTGTGCTGCTAAGTGATTTGCATGGAATTTGTTAATGATAGCAAGAAAGACAGTAAAATAGATCCCCTGTGGAAAACAATAGACCCCACCCCTGAAACAGTAGACCCCCCAGAAACATTTAACCTCCCTCAGCAACAATAGATACCCCTATGCAACAATAGACTTGTCCCCCAGCATGCGTGGAATTTTGTGCGTCGGAATTGTGTACACACGATCGGAATTTCCGACAACGAATTTTGCTGTCGGAAAATTTGAGAACCAGCTCTTAAATTTTTGTTGTCGGAATTTCCGACAACAAGCTCCCATCAAACATTTGTTGCCGGAAATTCCGACCGTGTGTACGCGGCATTTCAGTGTAAACAATCTACACTTATTTATTTATTTGTTTTTACCAAATAAATGTAGCAGAAGACATTTGGGCATGATTTCATGATGCAAGATTTTTTTATTGGGTATTTTTTTTATACCAGAAAGTAAGAGAAACATTTTAGTAGTAATTTTTCTTTTATAGTAAAGGATAAAAAAAAAAGCCAAGGTGATTAAATACCATCAAATAAAAGCTCTATCTGTTAAAAAGAAGATATAAAATGAATTTGGGTAAAGCGTTGCTTGACCAAGTAATTGCTGGTCAAACTACAGTATGACAGCACTGAAAACTAACTAAGAACATTTTCCTATTCCAACAAAATGTACGGGAACTTGTTTCTCACATTTTACACATATCTTATTAGTTTCCCGGTTGTACCTATATGGACAAGGGCGTTTTTGATTTTTAATACGAGTGCAAGTGTCGAGCAGGAATCTTGTGGTACTTAATACGTTCTTATCGGTTGACACCTCGCTACAGATGCCCTTCACGGTGATTACAGAAGAAATGATGAAAGTGTTCACTTTCTTGCATTCACCTCTTACGATATATGTGTCATTGTTCATGATGTCACAGTTGATTTTCGGTGTGTTTGGAATGTGCTTCTTCTGAAATGTTGGCCAGTCCTGAGACAAGGACAGATGGGAGAGACCCAGGAGGATCCCAAATACCAGAAGAAGAGATTTTGCACACATTCTGTCTGAAAAGAGAGATACAATAAAAATATATCAGTTTAAAAGATGTTTAAAAAGTAATGAAAATAGAATTGTTTCAGTGAGGACATATTACATTTTTTTAGGGAGATTGGTGGGATGTGTTTTTATGTTTTTTTTTAAATTTTATTAATGTTCTTTGTATTTTTTTTATTACTATTTGTGTGCTATCCCTTTTCTTTGTATTTTCTTTCTGTGGAAATAAATTGGGGCAACTATTTAAAGCCCTTAAAAACAGCACAAGCCACTTTCATTTCTCCTTCAGCATTGACTCCAATACATTTTACCAGAAAAATTTCCAAATCTCCAAGATTTCACCAAAATATCACATTCTTCCCAACCACTTGTTAACCATATAGCAACCACCCACTGAGGGGGGGTCTACGTACCTGGTAGGTGATCTGTTCCGTGTCTGGGGCGCATGCGCAGGCTGCCGGGGACCCACTCCCGCTGTGATTGGACACAGTGAGAGCCAATCAGCGGGTCCGGTGGACGCAATGTCTGCCGGGACCCACCGATCGTTCTGGAGAAAGGCAGGATGGCAGTCTGCCTATGTAAACAAGGCAGATCGGCGTTCTGTGACAAGGGAATGTGCTGATGCTGTGTTCCCTAAGCAGGAACACAGATCTATACATTCCCCCAGTCTAAGCACCCCCACACAGTTAGCAATCACTCCTAGGGAACAAATTTAACCCTTTCATCATCCCTGATGTTAACCCCTTCCCTGCCAGTGTCATTAGTACAGTAACAATGCATATTTTTTTAGCACTGATCACTGTATTATGCCCCGTACACACGGTCGGATTTTCCGATGGAAAATGTCCGATCGGAGCGTGTTGTCGGAAATCCCGACCGTGTGTGGACTCCATAGGACATTTTCCATCGGATTTTCCGACACACAAAGTTGGAGAGCAGGAGATAAAATTTTCCGACAACAAAATCCGTTGTCGGAAATTCCGATCGTGTGTACACAAATCCGACGGACAAAGTGCCACGCATGCTCAGAATAAATAAAGAGATGAAAGCTATTAGCCACTGCCCCGTTTATAGTCCCGACTCCCGACGTACGTGTTTTACGTCACCGCGTTCAGAACGATCGGATTTTCCGACAACTTTGTGTGACCGTGTGTATGCAAGACAAGTTTGAGCCAACATCCGTCGGAAAAAATACTAGGATTTTGTTGTGGGAATTTCCGAACAAAGTCCGACCGTGTGTACGGGGCATTAGTGTCACTGGTCTCTCAAAAGTGTCAGTTAGGTGTCCGATTTGTCTGCCGCAATATCTCAGTTCTGCTATAAGTCGCTAATCGATGCCATTACTAGTAATAAATAAGAATGAAAATAATACACCATAGTTTGTAGACGCTGTAACTTTTGCGCAAACCAATCAATATACACATATTGGGACTTTTTTTAACCAAAAGTATGTAGCAGAATACATATTGGCCTAAATTGCTGAAGAAATTTGATTTTTTACATTTTTTTATTGGGAAAGTTTTATAGCAGAAAGTAAAAAATATAGGTTTTTTTTCAAAATTGTCTGTATTTTTTTGTATATAGCACAAAAAATCAAAACTGCAGAAGTAATCACATACCACTAAAAAAAAGCTCTATTTGTCAGAAAAAAAAGGACATACCTTTTTTTTGGGTACAGCGTCGCATGCCAACGCAATTGTCAGTTAAAGTAACGCAGTGCTGTATCGCAAAATATGGCCTGGTCATGAAGGGGGGTAAACCTTCTGGAGCTGAAGTGATTCATTATCAGCAACACAGGGAGGGCACTGTTTGCAATGGGTTGGGTGACTCATAGACCTACAGTGGGGTTGATTTACAAAGGCAAATAGACTGTGCACTTTGCAAGTGCACTTACTTCAGAGCTTAGTAAATGAAGCAGAGCTTCACTTTGCAAAGAATACCCAATCACATGCATGGAAATAAAAAAAAACAGCATGTTTGTGTGCACATGATTGGGTGATGGAAGTTAGCAGAGCTTTTCCTCTTTCCTAAGCTCTGGAATAAATACCCTTGTATAGAACAACTGCACTTGCAAAGTGGACAGTCTTCCTTCAGTAAATCAACCTCATTGTGAGAAGAAGCAGTAAAGCCCAGAAGCAGAAGCAGAGTCTGTATGGTTGGTGAGCTTTTACAAGCCTATGTAATATCAAAATAATAAACAGAATTAAAATAAAAAATATTAATGTGATGTCAAAAATTGCTTTCCTGACAGGCTCCATGGCAGCATACGTGTGGGTAGGCTCCGCCTCCATAACTACCCAATAGGACCCCCTCTCCCATAAATCTTTGCTCTAGGCTGCTATCCATGTTCCTTTTTTGTCCTCCTCCGTAGGACCAGGTGTTGGTTCTCCTACCTGAAGATAAACCTCCCTACGATCGATGATGCCGAGTGCCAAAGATTCCTCCGATAGGCCCTAACTGTTAAGCAGGGTATGGAGTGTATAGCAGAGTAGCGCTGAAGATTGGATCGGTTCATCTATGTGCGCACGGTCTGTTTGCCTAATGTTTCAGGTGACCATTATCTGCTGCCAAGTCCGGTGTGTGTGTGTATGGATGGCGTTCCTCGGCCCAGGTGATCGTAGGTGGAGAGGTAAGTTTTTTACATTCATTCACATATGGCAGCAGTGTTTATGTGTTTTCATACCTCTGTGTGTTTTTTTTTTTCCTGCTTCCTGGTGTCCTAGATTGGCGCTGACGCTCTCTGCGCTCCAGCAGCCGCTCTCTCTGTGACTTCCGGGTACCGGCGTGCGCTCTGCGCATGCGCGGACCCAATACGAAGTCGATGCTTGGTTCGCGCATGCGCGCGAGTGTCTCGCGTCTGACGTCGGCGATGACGTCACGGGCGCCACTTTTAAAAGCTGTGGAAAGCTTTCAGAGCCCTGGGAATGATCGTGGGGGATACGGCGACTTCCCGGGGCTACTATCTTGGCGGTTCAAGGTAAGACAATCTCTATTGTCTGGGGGGGAGGTCTGTTGTCAGTCAGCTGAATCTGTGAATCTGTCTCTGCAGCTTCCTATTGTATTGACACTATGGACTCCTCACTGCCCCCTAGTGGCCAGCCCGCTTGTAGCAGGTATGTTTGCAGTTTTGCTTTTCTGCCTGTACAAGGATTGAGAGTAGAATTTTAGGACACCAGCTGATTTCTTTCTCTATTTTCTCTGTGTTTCTTTCCTCACAGCCCTACTAGGTCTGATCGACACCGTAGTTCCCATAAAGGAAGTAGATCATCAAAATCACACCACCGGCAATCTTCCTCCAGGTCTAGCCATTCCAGATCTGAACAGCGCAATAAAAATCCTTCTCACCCCCCTTCATCTCACTCTAGAGAGAGTTCAGGAAAATCATGCTGGGGATGCAGGATGCCTGTTCCAACAGACAAATCTCTATGTGATCACTGCTTCTCTAAAGCTGCAGATGAGAGGGATGGTGCAGACCAGCGTTTGGAATCTATGGTGAGGCGGGTTGTGAAAGAATCTCTACAGGAGAGAGAGGCCCAGCAGCCCCGTGATTCCCCACTAGACCCATTATGCCCTCCAGTGGGTGAAGGTTCTGTGCATGAGACATGGGAATCTTCCCAGCCAAGTCACCCTTCTGCTCCTGTTTCAGACAGCGAATCGGATCTGGAAGATCCTGGCGTGGGGTTTGAGTATGCTTTAGTTCCTTCTTTGGTGAAGGCAGTTAAAGAGGCCCTGAAGTGGGAAGATCCAGTTACTTCCCCCCCAAAACAAAGGAAGTTTTTCAAGCAGCTCAATAAGGAGCGACAGTATTTTCCTTTTCTCGCTGAGCTGGGTGAGGTCATTTCTGAGGAATGGAGCAAAATGGACAAGAAAAGTTTCATGCAGTCAAAGGTCTTGAAACTATATCCTTTTAAGGAAGAGGAAGTAAAGCACCTTGAATCAGCCCCATTAGTGGATGCAGCTTTAATGAGACTAGCAAGATATGTAACGCTTCCCTTGGAAAACACTGTATCTTTTAAAGATCCTTTGGAAAGGCGAATTGATTCGGATTTGAAGAGGATCTACCTGACGTCAGGAATGGCATGTAAGCCAGTACTTGCGATTGCTGCAGTCTCCAAAGCTTTGGAATCTTGGTCTGATAATGTGGATGAGTTCTTAAGAGGTATCTCTACTGAAACCGCTAAGGATTCTCCTATCCAAGAGATCAGGCTGGCATCAGCCTTTCTTGGGGAGGCATCTATTGATGTCATCCGCCTGATGTCCCGGGTTATGTTGCCAGCTGTTTCAGCTCGTCGTGCCTTATGGCTCCGTCCGTGGTTGGCGGATCCAGCTTCCAAGCAAGCTTGGTGCCGAATTCCGTTTGAAGGTTCTTCATTGTTCGGCAATAAGCTCGATAGTGCCATAACCCGAGCCACAGGTGGGAAGTCTGGATTCCTCCCTCAAGACAGACGCCTACAAAATCAGAGACGCAGTTTTCCTAGAAGACAAAACTCTGATCGCGCTAGGGATGCGCGCAGCTACAGACCTGGTCGGGAGTTCTCAAGATCCTGGAAATCCAGGCAGTCTTCTTTCAAGAAACCTGCAAAAGGGGGTTCCTCTGGCAACCAGGAAGCCACAAAGTCCTTTTGAGATTGGGCCCGCTCAGGCATGCCAGGTGGGGGCTCGTCTTCGCCACTTTGGGCATGTCTGGGCGGCCTCAATCCGAGATTACTGGACCATCAAGACGGTCTCCTCCGGTCACAAGTGGGTCTTCAACAATACTCCAAGACTCAGATTTGTTCCCACGTCTCTTCCAGGTTCAGAAGAGAAAAAGCAGGTCCTATTAACCTACGTGAGCTGTTTATTGGATCAAGGCGCAGCCATCCCTGTTCCAGAAAACGAACAAGGCAAAGGCATGTATTCTCCTCTGTTCATGATACAGAAGAAAAACGGTACATGGAGGCCAGTAATAGATTTAACACATCTCAATTCCTTAATCCGAAAAGAAAAGTTCAAAATGGAGTCTTTAATTACGATCCAACAATCAATACATCTGGGAGATTGGATGATTTCAATCGATCTGAAAGATGCATACTTTCACGTGCCAGTGGCAACAGAGTTTCAACAATTTCTCCGCTTTGCGGTAGGCAATCAGCATCTGCAGTTCACATGTCTACCCTTCGGCCTAACAACGTCACCTCGGGTCTTCTCAAAGGTCCTGTTGGCTGTTGTGGCTCTGCTTCGTAACAAGGGGGTTCGTCTACACCACTATTTAGACAACCTACTTCTCCTAGCTCAGAACAAAGATCAACTGTTAGAGCACAAGAGCTTAGTCATCTCCACACTGCAGGAATTCAGGTGGCTTCTGAATCTAGAGAAGAGCCATCTAGAGCCAACACAATCTCTGGTGTTTCTAGGGGCTCACTTCAACACATTGGAAGGCACCATCTCCCTTCCAGAGGAGAAGATTGGAGTGATTCGAGACAGAATACACGCAGCCCTTGCGTCGTCTCACCTCTCCGCTCTCCAATGCCTGAAAGTAATTGGCACAATGACAGCTACCATTCCTATGGTGAAGTGGGCCCAATGGCATACACGACCCTTCCAGAAAGGGTTCCTTCAACAATGGGATTCTTCCAGCCAAGTCCAGCGCATACACCTTACGTCATCCATGAGGACGTCTCTCCTTTGGTGGCTTCAAGGGAAGAATCTGCGCAATCACCATTCAATCATGCCCATCTCATGGGTCACGTTGACTTCGGATACCAGCAATCGAGGTTGGGGCGCTCACTACCTTTCAGAAGTGGCGCAAGGCCAATGGATTTTCCCAGCTCGAGGGATTGTATCCAACATTCTGGAGCTGAGGGCTGCCTTTCAGGCACTCCTGTCATTTCGTCATCTAATAGTAGGGTCATCTGTGATGCTAAGGTTGGACAATACAACCGCGGTGGCTTACATAAAGAAGCAAGGTGGAACTCGCAGCTGGTCTCTGCTACAAGAAGTGGAGCCAATAATGAGCTGGGCTCAGAAGTATTTATCCAACATTTCGGCAGTTTACATTCAGAATGTACAGGCGGACTTCCTCTCGAGAGTGCAAATGGACAACAACGAGTGGTCTCTCCACAGAGAGGTGTTCGAGTGGCTTCTGACCCTGGGAGTACTTCCAGAGGTCGATCTATTTGCTTCTCCATGCAATCACAAAATGCCCAGATATTATTCGAGGTTCAGAGACCCTCTGGCTTACGGGATAGACGCTCTCTCAGATCAATGGAAGTTTCAGAAGGCTTATGCCTTCCCTCCGGTACCGGTGATTCTTCAATTCCTCCGGAGGCTCAGAACAGAGAAGGTGGAGATCATTGCAGTGATTCCTTTTCTGGTTTCCTCTGTTATCGCTCCTGAATTATCAAGACCCAGTTCCCCTTCCTCTCAGGCCGGATCTACTGTCGCAAGGCTCGACGTTACACCCATGCCCATCTTGCCTACACCTCAGGGTATGGTTCTTGAAAGGGAAAGGCTTGAATCTCTAGGTTGTCCGGAAGAAGCTATTCCAACTCTTCTTAGTGCCCGGAGGGGAAGTACGAACAGAGTATACGAACGGATATGGTCTAAATTCTCTGATCATATGTCTTCCCGGTCAAATCCGTGTAATTCTCCAACAGTACAGGATATTCTAAGTTTTCTCCAATCAGGACTGGACTTATCATTAGCAGTCAGCTCACTAAGTTTCAGCCATCTCGGCCTTCACAGGAGTATCTTGGGCTAA
Source organism: Lithobates clamitans (assembly GCA_037952925.1). Taxonomy (NCBI): domain Eukaryota; kingdom Metazoa; phylum Chordata; class Amphibia; order Anura; family Ranidae; genus Lithobates; species Lithobates clamitans. Next base: position 3,053,400 of record JBBGZY010000846.1, read on the forward strand.
TCACACATTAGTCCGTCAATTCTTTAAAGGAGCTATCAGGCTTAAACCTCAAAGAAGACCTGGGTTTCCCAAATGGGACCTTCCTATTGTCTTGGATTTTCTCTCTAATCTAGGATCAGATCCTGACAAACCTCTTTCCATGAGAGATCTCACGCTCAAGACCACCTTCTTAGTAGCTGTAACATCGGCTAAAAGAGTGTCAGAGATTAGAAGTCTAGGATCAGAAGAACCTTTCCTAACCTTCTTTCCAGACAGGGTAGTGTTGATTCCCATGCTTGGGTTAAACCCTAAAGTGACCTCAGTCTTTCATGAAAATCAAGAGATTGTACTTCCTACTTTCAGAACATCGGATGATCAGGATGTCCATCCACTTGACGTAGGCCACACTCTAAAGCAATATCTGGAGGTCACGGCTCCATTCAGACAAACGGAATTTCTTTTCGTTCTTCTCCATGGTAAAAACAAGGGAATGCGAGCTTTGGTCAGATCAATTTCTTCTTGGATTGTGCAGACCATTCAAAGGGCATACAAGGCAAAGGGCTTGGCTCCTCCAGAGGCAGTGACAGCTCATTCGACCAGGAGTATCTCGACCTCATGGGCAGTTTCCCGGCATGTCGCGCCTGAAATCATTTGTAGAGCGGCTTTCTGGTCTTCTATTAACACATTTGTTTCTCATTATTGTGTTGAGCCTGCTGCTCTGTCATCTATTAATTTTGGTTTACAAGTATTGTCGGTTGACAATGTAAAATAAATTTGGTTTCTTTTGCTCAAACATTTTTGCCTGCCCGTGTGTATTTTTGGGCGAGTTATTTCCCACGCGTATGTTGCCATGGAGCCTGTCAGGAAAACGGAAAATTTATATCAAATACTTACCGTAATTTTCCTTTCCTGATAGGCTCCATGGCAGCAGGAGTCCCTCCCAAAATGTCTGGAGTAGGCTAGTTACGGAACATGGATAGCAGCCTAGAGCAAAGATTTATGGGAGAGGGGGTCCTATTGGGTAGTCATGGAGGCGGAGCCTACCCACACATACGCTGCCATGGAGCCTATCAGGAAAGGAAAATTACGGTAAGTATTTGATATAAATTTTCCGTTTTAACCCCCTGACGCCGACATAACACAAATATGGTAGATTATGGTAGTAACAATAAATATAAATTTAAAATAAATAAATAATAATAAAAAAAAAAAGATTCTTTTTTTACTATTTTGGGCCAGTTTACCTTTGAAAATATAATTAAAAAAAAAAAAAAAAAAAAAGTACTTGTGATGATATGTAAAGTTTTACTAACACATGTTAAAGTTGAAAAATTATACTTGGGCATTAGTGCTACTTCGCGTGCATGAAGACATCTGTGTGACTTCATGCACAAATCTCTATGCAAATCACACCTGAACTTGCAAAAAGTAGCATAAGAACTACTTTCAATCAGAGTCACACCAATCTGACCCCTTCCATTGCAGACAATAGGGTGCGACATGTCATGCGATTTGAAACTATCAAATTGCATGACTAGTCGCACCGGTGTGGCCAGGGGCTTAGGCATGAAGGGGTTAATGTAAATCTTGCATAACGGTTTTCCCTAAATTCATGCTGAGGTTGTAGAATTACTATCAGTGGAAAACAATTTTGGTGCATTTTTAAATAAAATATCCAACCATCGTGTTGAAGGATGCGGAGTTGGGAGATAAAACTGCCCAATCCCTAATTAATGTTATTCATGGACTCCACTAGACTTGTCGTATTATTCTACTGTAGTACAGTAGTAAACTGCTGCAAATATAGTATATTATTTCAGCAATTTTATTGGTTCTCAATTTAATGTCCAATTCTAGCCCAAACTAATTTTTTTTTAATATTTAAGAACATAAGCAGAACAAGCAGTTAATCCCTTAAGACCCATTTACATCAATACAGTCTGTTGCAGTGCATTAAGTCAAGCGTGGGTTGTGTTAAGCCTCGTACACACGGTACAATTGTTGGCCAACCGAGCGTCTGCTTTTTGTCAAAAGGGCATGTGCCAGGATCTTGTCTTGCATACCAACAGTACACAATTGTCGTGCCACAAACACGAACGTAGTGACGTACTACGAGGAATTTCAGCTCTTGAGCGCCACCCTTTGGGCCCCTTCTGCTAATTTCATGTTTGGGGAGCACTGATTCCGATCATGCGCGTTTGTACTTTCGACTTTTGTGTGACGGATTTGTTTACTGACCATACGAAAATCAGACGTCAAACCGTTGTCCTCTGAAAATTTACTAGCCTGCCATCCAACATTTGTTGGCGGATAGTTGGACAACAGTTGTGAAAAGGAGCGTACTAACGGTAAGATTTTAGGACAACAGTCTGTCAACAGACAATCCCCTTCCAACAATCGTATCATTTGTACGAGGCTTTAGGGTAGCCCACTCACTATAATTTGGTTGTAATTACCTCAACAGAACAATTAATGAACATGACCCTTTTTTAGATGCACCACAATGTGGCATAACATAAAAAACAGTATATGTGTTGTGGTGTGCTGGCCCTGACTGTACAGTGTGTTGGGGTGCCATTGACAAAGAATGACATTGAACAGTACACACAGCCAAGTGTTGCTGCGACTAACAAATGACTGAAAATGGGATAAAACATATTTTATTGGGAGTAAGAACCAAGATGCAACTGCATTTAAAGGGTGTGTATCCTCGTCATCAGGGCTGGAGGTCAACAAAATGAATATCACTCATTATCACTGAATAACTCATTCATTGGAGCCAATGAACTAGGGTGACCAGATGTCCCCGGAAACAGTTTCTTACTGTTCAATATTTTAGGTGTAACTGACTTGAAAAAAATATAGATTTAAAGTGGTTTCCTGCAAGGCAAAATACCTAATGTGCTAGTATGCATTGCATACTAGCACATTATGTGAAACTTACTTCAAAACGAAGCCTTCCAGCGATGCAATGTCATCGCTGGAAACGGCATCCATCTATACCGGGTCTTCCAGTAAATATCTCCTAAACAATGCATATTTAGGAGGTATTTACACTACCCATAGGTAAGCCTTAATATAGGCTTACCTACGGGTAAAACTTAAAAGATGGAAGTTTACTTCCTCTTTAATTATTTGGTTCTGAACATAATGAGCACAGAAACTATATACAAAGGCACTACACATCCCCTTTTATTGGTTAGTTTTTAGAGTATGACAAATTTTCTTTTTTGATACTTTCTTGGTGCTCAAACTACTTAAAGCAGAGCTCCACCTTAAACAAAAATATTAAAAGCCAGCAGCTACAAATACTGCAGCTGCTGACTTTTAATAAATGGACACTTACCTGTCCCGGGGTCCAGCAATGTCGGCAGCCGAAGTCGATCGATCGTCTCTTGGCTGCCCCCGCTGCCATCCTCGGTCAGGGAATCAGGAAGTGAAGCGTTGCGGCTTCACTGCCCGGTTCCCTACTGCGCATGCGCGAGTCGCGCTGCGCGTCTACACTGGTCCCCGTTGTGTTGTGGGAACTGTGTGTTTCCCACAACACAATGGGGGGGGGGAGGCGGGCATTTGCGGCTAGCTGCGGCTATCTATGCCCGGCAGTGGGTGCAAATACCTGTTTTATACAAGTATCTGCACCCCGCTCCCCCCTGAAAGGTGCCAATTGAGGCACCGGAGGGGGGGAGGAATCCGATGAGCGGAAGTTCCACTTTAGGGTGGAACTCTGCTTTAACCACTTAAGGACCGGGCCTATTACAAATTTGTTGTTTACAAGTTAAAATCATTTTTTTTTGCTAGAAAATTACTTAGAACCCCCAAACATTATATATATATATTTTTTTTCTAACACCCTAGAGAATAATATGGCAGTCGTTACAATACCTTTTGTCACACCATATTTTTTTTCTTCCTCTTCTCTCCCTTTTCATAGAGGCTCCTGCAGGGTGTTGGCATATGTTTATATGTATTATGTTTTATACATTATTGTAATGTGGTATGTTTTTTATCATTACCTATAGGATGTGGATAATGTTTTTGTCATGTAAATGTAAAAAATTTTCAATAAAATCAGAGTTAAACGCAAAAAAAGAAAAATTGTGTCACTTTTATTCCTATTACAAGGAATGTAAACAACCCTTGTAATAGAAAAAAAGCATGACAGGACCTCTTAAATATGAGATCCTGGAAAAAAACGCAGAGGGGACATGTCAGCTCCCTCAGCGGTGACCGGGTGCTGCTGCAGGGCTTCGTTCTAAGGGAAGTATTTCATAATGCTAGTACATTATGCTATTGTCTTGCAGGTTTTTTTTGGGGGGGGGGGGGTTCGTGGTTTACTACCGCTTTAAGTTGGATGTAAACCCTCACATACACCCAGTGAAGTGAACAGCCTCAGATGATACACAGAGATGAAACAAATCTCCCTATATAAGTTTTACATGTACTGTATATCTGCAGTCTTAATCTGTATATATCCTTTAGAAAATGCTCTTCCTGTTAAAGTTTTTCTATTCCTGGTTAGCACTGAGGGTGGATTATTGGCATACAGCCAAGACAGCTGATTGGAGGAAAGGCACACACCCCCTCTCCTAATAGGCAAAGAAAGAAAGGAATGTGTAGAGGTCTGCTTTGAGACGGCAAGCTGACTGCTAATCTATTTATAGCAACCTCCCCCGACACACACTTCTATCTTCCATCTCGGAGTATGAATGTGTGAGAAGTTATCAGGCTGATAACAGAGCTACGGAGCAAGAGACAGCTACTGGACTTAGTGCTATGGAGAAGGATAACAAAACACTACAGATATATGTACCCAGTTCAAATTTCATGAATCTGGTTTACATCCACTTTAACCACTTCCCGCCCGGCCGTCATCTGCTATAGGCCGGGCGGGAAGTGGTTCAGTTATCCTGATTGGGCATCATCAGACGTCCAGCAGGATAACATGCCGCCGCGTGCCCGCGGGGGCACGCGTCGCGGCGATCGGTGGGGCGGTGTGTCAGTCTGACACACCGCTCTACCGATCTTGATAAAGAGCCTCCGGCGGAGGCTCTTTACCACGTGATCAGCCGTGTCAAATTACGGCTGATCACGATGTCAATAGGAAAGACCGTTGATCGGCTTTTCCTCACTCGCGTCTGACAGACGCGAGTAGAGGAGAGCCGATCGGCGGCTCTCTTGGCGGGGGGGTCTGCGCTGATTGTTTATCAGTGCAGCCCCCTCTCAGATGACCACACTGGACCACCAGGGACGCCACTAGGACCACCAGGGAAAGGGGCAACATGTGGATGACCAGGTATGTACCACATGGCCATCCACATGTGCCCAGTCTGTGTCAATCAGTGCCCACAAATGGGCACTGATTGGCACCATTATATTTCAGTGATGCCCAGCAATGCCACCCATTAGTGTTATCAGTGCCACCAATTAGTGTCATCAGTGCCACCCTTCAGTGTCCATCGGTGCCACCTGTCAGTGCCCATCCGTGCCCACCTATCAGTGCCCATCCGTGCCACCTATCAGTGCCACCCATAAGTACCCATCAGTGCCACCCATAAGTACCCATCAATGCCACCTACGAGTGCCCATCAGTGCTGCATACCAGTGCCACCTATCAGTGCCCATCAGTGCCACCTATCAGTGCCCGTCAGTGCCACCTATCAGTGCCCGTCAGTGCCACCTCATCAGTGCCACCTCATAGGTGCCCATCAGTGCCGCCGTATCAGTGCCTGTCAGTGCAGCCATATCAGTTCCCGTCATTGAAGAAGAAAACGTACTTATTTACAAAAAATTTTAACAGAAAAAAAGAAAAACTTGTTTTTTTTCAAAATTTTCGGTCTTTTTTTATTTGTTGCGCAAAAAATAAAAACCGCAGAGGTGATCAAATACCACCAAAACAAAGCTCTATTTGTGGGAACAAAATGATAAAAAATTTGTTTGGGTACAGTGTAGCATGACCGCGCAATTGTCATTCAAATTACGACAGCGCTGAAAGCTGAAAATTGGCCTGGGCGGGAAGGTGTATAAGCGCCTGATATTGAAGTGGTTAAGATAGAAGTTTGGCCAAAAACTAACTCTAAATCCACATTCTAAGACTAATCTAACCTTCTAAAACAAAAATCGCTATACATGCCTTTTTCTGCAGCCGTTCCAGTCCGATCCCGCGCTGAGCTGTCAGCGGTGGCTTCTCTGTGTAGGCATGTGCAGGAGAGACAGCCGACAACAGAAGCCCCATACTAACTCTTTGGGTGACGCCACTTCATAGGCATTTCCCAGCCATTGTCAGCTGTCTCTTCCACAAAGCATCCGCCGGTGGTGTCCGGACTGGATCGGCTGCAGAAAAGGTATCTATAGCGATTTTTGCATTACAGGGTTTGATAAATTAGTCTTAGATTGTGGTTGCCAGTAGATTTAGCGTTGGTTAGTTTTTGGCTGAACTTCCACTTTAACCACTTGCCGACCAGCCGCCGTCATTATACTGCAGCAATGTGCCTCGTTCCTGCAAATCGCCGTAGCTGTACGTCTGGTCGCTTTTTTTTACCAGCAGGGGGAGCCAATCAGCGGGTCCGGTGGACTCGATGTCTGCAGGCCATCCTTCGATCATTCCCCACAGTGGCAGAACGGGGATCTGCCTGTGCAAACAAGGCAAATCTCCATTCTGACAGGGGAGATCACACAGATCCTGTCTTTCTGCTATGCAGTCCCCCATACAGTTAGAAAACACAAACAGGGAACACATTTAACCCCTTGATCACCCCTGATGTTAACCCCTTCCCTGCCAGTGTCATTAGTACAATAACAGTGCATATTTTTAACACTGATTACTGTAATAATGTCACTGGTTACCAAAAAAGTGTCAAAAATGTCAGTTGGGTGTCTGATCTGTTCGCAATGCCGCAGTCCCGCTAAAAATCACTGATCTGGGGGCGTGGCCGGCATGGCGGACTGAGTGGACGTGTTCCCTAAGAGCTCCTGGAGTATAGCTTCTATATCATCCGTATATTGGAAAAACCGAGCTGTACTGAGACTCCCCTGGTATCTGGATGCCTTCCAGAACTCCTGGCATACAAAAGCGGGGTAAGAAACTCAAATTCCCCCCAAATACTCCAGAAGTCAGCAGCCCAGTCTCCTGCTCCCCGGGCCCTCCTGCGCGCCATTCTAATATGGCGTCGCAGACAGACCATGAGGAGGATCTCCTTGCTACTAACCCGGGCATATCTGAGATCATGGCGGCTATAACTTCGTGTCAAGCGGCTGTTACCACTTGCCAATCTGCCCTAGCGTCTAAAATTGAGGAGGTTCAGATGGATGTAGGCTTACTGCGGCAAGACTTTGATAAAATCAGATCCAGAGTGTCGGAGGCTGAGAGGAGAGTGGGGGCGGTTGAGGACACGGTCACATACCATGCAGCCTCAATCCGCACCCTCCAGACGAAGGTTAAGGCTCTTGAATACCGAGCGGAGGACGCCGAGAACCACAGTCGGCGGAACAACCTACGTATAGTGGGCCTACCAGAAGGGGTGGAGGGGAAATCACCGACCCTATTTGTGGAGGACTTGCTGCGTACTCTGCTTCCAGCTGCACAGCTCTCCCTTTATTTTGCGGTTGAGAGGGCGCACCGGGTTCCGCCTAGACCCGGTCCTGAAGGAGCTCCCCCCCGCACTCTTATACTGAGGCTATTAAACTTCCGTGATAGAGATGAGTTGCTGAGAGCCTCGCGGGCTGCGGGTGAATTACCGTACCATAACGTAAAACTTCTTCTCTTCCCGGACTATACTATGGAAACCCAGCGACAGCGACGGTCATTTGATGCAGTTAAGGCTGGCCTGAGGAGAAGAGGAGTGAAGTATAGCATCTTATTTCCTGCAAAGCTTCGGGTGGTGGATGGTGAGTCAATCCGCTTCTTCATGAATCTTAAAGATGCGGCTGCCTGGCTGGAGACCCTACCGCCGTAGGGCGAGAAGAGGCCTTTTAGTCGCCCAGTGGTTATGTGGCTCCGGCTGAATCAGGCCGGTACTCTTTTTCTTCCCTTTTTGGATATGTTTTCATTTTTTATTTCTAGATTTCTTTTTCCCGTTTTGCCCGCTGCTGACATATAGGTGTTACGTACACATTCCGTCTGCACCCTTAACTTTTCCCTTTTATCTGGACACAGCTGCTGAGGATGGCGGGACTGCCTCACTCAAGTATTTGCTGAGGGGTGGAGGTGACTTTTCGACACAGACCTGCTTTGTGACTCTGTCTGGCGGCTTCTATCTACTCCTGTTTTTCCTCTGCTAGAAGTTTACGCTCCTGTGTGTTTAAGGAGGAACGGACTGCTGCAGTTACCTAAGTATGTGCCCCTGCTTCGGCAGGTGATTTTATGGTTTTTCTTTTTTTGATTTTCAATTTTTCAAAAATACTACTCCATGGCTCGGGGATGAGTCTCCCTGTGGAACTTCACGTCTAGATTCCCTACTGGGGGAATGGAATAACAACTGTTCCTGGTAGCACGACCCCCCATTTTGTTGACCATAGCTCCCTTGGACTATGGGTGTTCTGGGATATAGGTTCGCCTCAATGTTCCGGGGTGCACGGGGTGGGGGGAGGGGGAGGTTGGCATCTGTTTGCCCTTGTGGGTTGTTATGGTTGTACTTTAAGTATATATTCAGTGTTGGTCTTTTGCTGTTAAAGAAGATGAAATGTGTAGTAGGCTCCTATGACTGTGCTTATCCGGGTGGTCTGTTGCGGGCCTGCGGGGGGGCTGCAGGCTGGGGAGGTATTTTTTGGCTGCCCTGGCTGGTGCTGCCTCTGTTCGTGGGCCTGGTGCAGACATTTCAAAACTTCTACATATGGCTACATGTTTAGTGGTGGCATGGAACGTACGGAGGCTTAATTCAGCTATAAAGCGCTCATTGGTACTAAATTATTTGAAGAAGCTCCGCCCACAGGTGTGTGTTCTTTTGGAGACACATCTGTTGGTTTCCCGTATTCTGAGTCTTAAACGTGCCTGGGTGGGTGCTCACTACCACGCACCCTATTCTAACTACGCTAGAGGGGTTACAGTGTTAGTCAATAGATCCCTGCCTTTTCAGCTCATGGATGTTAAAATTGACCCGGGGGGGGTAGGTATGTACTCCTTCATGCCCTGCTTTCGGAGGTTCCGGTGGTGATTGTGGGTTTGTACCTGCCTCCCCCCGCCGATATAGATGTGTTTCACGTGCTGATGCAGCAGGTCACACTTTATAATGTTGAAAATGTACTTTTTCTTGGGGATTTTAATATGGCTCCCTCTCCAACTATGGACAGACTCCGCGCTTCTGGCTCTCCGCAGCTGGGGCTATCCTGCTGGGCTTCCACATTTCACTTGACAGACGTTTGGCGTCATTTTCACCCCTCTGACAGGGAATACACATGCCTATCTACCACATACCGGACATTGTCCCGCATTGACCTGATTTTTGCCTCAGAGGCCTTACTACGGAGAGTGGCCTCTGCGGAGATCCTCTCACGTGGTATTTCGGATCATGCTTTGGTGTCTGTTACATTTAGGCTCTCTGTGGAAGTGGGTGTCAGGGCTTGGAGGCTGTCCAAATATTGGATCATGGACCCTGATATACAGGAGGAGATGCCGGAGGAACTATGTAATTTTTGGACTAGGAATATAGGCTCAGCTGGACCTTTAGTGGTTTGGGACACCCTCAAGTCTTGGCTTAGGGGATCATATATGGCGCGTATTGCTGCCAAAAAGCGGCGGTCTGTGCAATCTCTGAGGCATCTGGAGGAGCAGGCACGATTAAGGGAGGCTGAATATGTGAGAGCTCCTAATCAGGGAACTTTTGTCCCCTGGCAGGATACCCTGAGGGAATTGTCCCTACTCAGGGTTGACCTTACAAAGAAGGCTATGCTTGACAGTGTCCAGAGGGTGTTTGAGTTTGGAGATAAAAACGGACGGCTATTGGCATGGCTGGCTAAGGGGCAGCACCCTGTGACCCACATTGGCAGGGTAAGGGATATGGATGGTAGCATTTTGACCGATTCAGCAGACATAAATGCTAGATTTTTGACATTTTACCAGACGCTATACTCTTCTAGGGCAACCTTCCTCACCTCTGAACTTATAGAATATCTTGACATGATCCCACTCCCCTCTCTGGAAACAGCTAAAAGTGAGGACCTGGACAGGGACATATCACTTGAAGAAGTGCAGGAAGCATTGGGGTGTATGCAGGCAGGTAAATCACCAGGACCAGATGGTATTCCTATCGAATTTTACTCTATTTACCAAGAATTTTTGGCCCCTAAGTTCACCTCATTGCTACATCAGTCCCTTGACCTGGACTCTCTTCCGGAGTCGTGGTCTGAGGAGATAGTGGTGTTGGTAAGAACCCGGAAGAATGTGCCTCCTACAGGCCTATCTCCCTGATCAACGCTGATGCCAAGTTATTGGCGAAAATACTAGCATGCAGGCTCAGTAGGGTGATAGAAGATCTTGTTCATATAGATCAAACCGGGTTCATGCCGGGTAAGGGCACAGATATCAATATCCGTCGTTTATTTCTCAATTTGGCCACTCATCATCAAAATGCAGGTTCAAGAGTCATAGCCTCTCTGGATGCGGAGAAGGCTTTTGACTCCGTAGAGTGGGAGTACTTGTGGGAGGTGTTGAGGAGATTTGGTTGGACCTAGATTTTTACATTGGCTAGAGCTGTTATATAAAGCCCCTAGAGCAAGGATTAGGGTCAATAACACCCTTTCAGATTTTTTTCTCCACCAGAGGGGAACCCGGCAGGGCTACCCTCTGTCCCCAAGTCTCTTTGCTCTGGCCCTGGAGCCCCTGGCGGTTCTGGTCAGGGAATCTGATAATATTAAAGGATTCAGGGTGGGCCCTCTGGAGGAGAAAATATCGCTATATGCAGACGATACTCTGTTGTACCTGCAAGACGCTGGCCCCTCCCTACAAGCTGCGCTAGCAGCCTTCGACAAATTTGGAAGATTTTCTGGGGTCCGGATCAACTGGGGCAAATCAGTTTTGTTCCCGGTTGATGCCCAGGCCAGACAGTACGCGGTGCAGTCGTCGCTGAGATGGGTGGATGAATTTATGTATTTGGGAATTAGGGTAGCGGGAGATCCCCAGTCCTTCCAACGCCTTAATATTCAACCAGTGGTGTCACGCCTTAAAGAACACTGCTCTAGGTGGGCCAGCTGCCCCTTAATCTCCTAGGGCGTATCAACGTTCTTAAGATGATTTATCTCCCCAAATTTATTTATTTGTTCAGGAACTGCCCGGTGCTGCTGCCTCGTTCCCTTTTCCGGGAGCTGGACAGCTGTATTGGCTCCTTCTTGTGGAGGGGCTCCTCCCCTAGACTGGCTAGGTCGACTCTGCAGCTCCCGGTGGATTTTGGGGGGTTGGCGCTGCCCAACCTGCTGATCTACTACTGGGCGGCCATATTGGTCACGGTCAGATGGTGGTTGGAACAATCTAAAGCCAATGCTGCAGTCTGCCTTGAGGCGACTGTCGTAGGGTCTCTCAAGGAATTGGGTAACTTGATATATCGGGGAGTCTCTGCATACCCCTCCTTGCCGACACCTACCAAAACTACTTTAGCGGTGTGGAGCTTAGCTAGACGGAGGTTTGTCTCTTCGGGTAGGTGGTCGCCTTTCTGTCCCTTGTGGGGAAACCCTTCCCTCCCACATTTCCGGACAATCCCGGACCTACAGATTTGGGCTAGGTATAACATTAAATTGCTAAAGGATATTGTGGCAACCGGTTCTATCCGCTCCTTTTCAGAATTGGGTAGGTTGTTTGGCCTTCCTCGGTGGATGCTGTTCCGATACCACCAGTTGAGACACGCCTTCCGTGCGCAGTTCCCGACCCCGCCAGATCTCACATCTGATGCGGTTGAGGACTTGCTGGCCCAGGAGGATCTGTCCAAGCCTTTGTCTGCACTGTACTTCACTCTCATTAAGAAAGACTCTCCCAAGATGGAGATACTTTGGACTAGATGGAGTGCTGATATCCCCACTTTGGATAGGGAGTCCTACGAGGAAAGCTTTGAGGAAAGTTTCAAACTAGTGATATCCTCTAGGGACAAATTGGTACAGGCCAAATTTTTCCATAGGACATATCTCACGCCTCAGAGGTTGCACAGAATATACCCTGAAAGATCCCCGGAGTGTCCCAGATGTGGATCACCGGACAGCTCATATATACATATGTTTTGGTCCTGTCCCAGGCTGTTGTTCTATTGGTCCACAATAATGGAAGGTATTAATGCTCGTCTACAACTAGAGCTCCCATTAACCCCAGAATTAGCGCTGTTAGGCATACGCGATGATGACCAGCGACCCAGATATACTAAGTTGTTGATATCATTGCTGCTATTTTATGCCAAGAAGGGGATTGTATTGAAATGGAATTCACATAACGCTCCTACGGTAAAGGCGTGGGAAAATTCAGTCAATGCCGTCCTACCTCTGTACAAACTGACCTATATAAGCAGAGGGTGCCCTCAGAAGTTTATGAGAGTGTGGCGTCCCTGGATGGACCCCGGATATTGATTACATAAACGTTACCATTTCAATGCTGCACGTAGTATGGTGATATTGCTGGTCTCCCTTCTCCCCCCCCCTCCCCCCCCTTCCCCTCCAGTTCCCTTCTTTCATCCCCCCCCCCTATTCTACTGATGGGACCTAGTCAATTACTTATGACATGTACTTTATGTAATTGTTTCTTCCTGTAAGCCATGTGTGCATTATATTGTGGCCACTCACTGTTCTGATTGACTCTATTGTGTATGTCATTCTTTTTCAATAAAGACCAACCTTGTTGTTAAAAAAAAAAAAAAAAAATCACTGATCTGAAAAAACTGACAGGTGGACCTGAACGGGTCCGCATGTGTGAAAGAGGCCTAAGTTTAGTAAACAAAAAAAAAAAAGCAGGACAAAGGACATGGCCGTCTATCAGTGTGATGTGTCTCTTGTGCTGCTGTCTCCTGGTTTAGTAGAAATCTTTTTCCTTCGATCCCTGACCAGCGTAATCTTCCAGTGTGACAGGGACTGATACAGCTGAGGAAGCTGTGATGGGCACTCATTAGGAGTGCCCCACTATTCCCACTCTTTCTGCCCACCTCCTCCATTCATAGAAGCCATACTATGACTGAAAAACTATCTTTAAAAGGAGGATGGGCAGAAGAGTCAAAGGTCCTCCTCCATCCCTTTTCCTTCATGGAAGCTATAGTGCGGCTATGTGGGCGGCATAGTTGGGCACTCTTGATGAGAGCCTATCACATCTCCCTGAGCTCTAATAACCCCGGAATATTACAACATAGAGGGGTGATTGGAGGAAGAAGATTTCTACTAAACCAGAAGACAACAGCACAAGGGACACATCACTGTAAGTAATGTCCTTTGCCATTGTTAATAAAAAATAATAATAATAATACAAATGCCATAAATCTATCCCCTATTTGTAGACCTGATAACTTTTGTGCAAACCAATCAATATATGCTTGTTGCCAAAAACACGTATCAGAATATATATCAGCCTAAACGGATGAATACATTTGTTTGTTTTACTTTTTTTTTTTGGAAATGTTTTATAGCAGAAAGTAAAAAATATATATTTTTTCCCCACCAAAAGAAAGCTCTATTTGTGGGCAAAAAAGGACATCAATTTTGTTTGGGTACAGCTTCGCACGACCACGCAATTGTCAGTTAAAGTGTCGCAGTGCCGTATCTCAAAAAATGGCCTGGTCAGGAAGTGGGCTGAAGTGGTTAATAAATAAATAATATGTAGATTGGTGGCAGAATTATAGGGGTCGCTGAGATCGCCATGACGACCGGGCCCCTTGCTGCAGGGGGCCCTTGAGGGCCCCCTGTACTCTTCGATAGGAGGAACGGCAGGGGCGGCTGAGACCGAGCTCCCCGATCGTCAGCTGAACTGTAATCGGCACGGACTGTGCAGGGAGCTTGTCAAAGTGAAAGCCCAGTGTGTGCTGTGCTCTTTGTCTCCCCCTATAGTGCAATACCCGGCAGGAAGAGCTAAGGTAAAGAAGGTCTGCCGTTTTTTTTATAAGACTATCTATCTACTGTATCATACTTGCCAACAGTTCCGATTTTCCCAGGACAATCCCGATTTTGGGACCTTGTCCCGAATTGGAGAGTGTCCCGAATCGGGATTTTCCATAAGGAAAATCGGGAATGTTGTTTTTTTTTTTTTTTTTTTTTTTTTTGGAGCAGCGGGCTCCAGAAAAATGGCGGCTGGCGCCGCCGCTCTAGCTGCCTCTAGTGTTGAGTGGAGAGGGGAAGGGGGCTCGATCCGTGCAGCCAATGAAGCGGCTTCTTTGGCTGCACGGCCCCTCCTCTCTCCACTGAAGCGAGCGGCGCCGTGTCTTCCTGAAAGTTCCCCAGCCCCGTACTGCGCAAGCGCTGCGCCTGCGCAGTACAGGGGGTCCGCCATTGCCGAGGGGAACTTTCTCGGCAGAACACCGGCCGCTCCTCCACTAAGCGGGGGCCGGGCTGCATTGAGGGGGGGAGGCTGCACTAACCGAGGGGGGGCTGCACTGAGGGGGGGGGCTGCACTAACTGAGGGGGGGCTGCACTGAGGGGGGGGAGTTGCACTAACTGAGGGGGGCTGCACTGAGGGGGGGGGCTGCACTAACTGAGGGGGGGGAGCTGCACTAACTGAGGGGGGGAGGCTGCACTAACTGAGGGGGGCTGCACTGAGGGGAGGCTGCACTAACTGAAGGGGGGCTGCACTGAGGGGGGGGCTGCACTAACTGAGGGGGGGCTGCACTAACTGAGGGGGGGCTGCACTAACTGAAGGGGGGCTGCATTAACTGAGGGGGGGCAGCACTGAGGGGGGCTGCACTAACTGAGGGGGGGCTGCACTGAGGAGGGCAGCACTAACTGAGGGGGGGCTGCACTAACTGAGGGGGGGCTGCACTGAGGGGGGGCTGCACTAACTGAGGGGGGGCTGCACTGAGGGGGGGCTGCACTAACTGAGGGGGGGCTGCACTGAGGGGGGGCTGCACTGGCGGGGGCACCTGATGCAAGGACAGACTCTGGCGGGGGCACCTGATGCAAGGAAAGACTCTGGCGGGGGCACCTGATGCAAGGAGAGACTCTGCCGGGGGCACCTGATGCAAGGACAGACTCTGCCGGGGGCACCTGATGCAAGGACAGACTCTGCCGGGGGCACCTGATGCAAGGACAGACTCTGCTGGTGGCAGGCGACGTGGCTAGTGACACGCTCAGGGATCCCACTGATTCAGCATTATGGTGAGTTGAATGATTTATTTTATATTACAATGTAATAATAGAAATAATGCGCTTCAATCATCCTGACACCATAACAATCATGGTGCCGGGATGATTGAAGCGCTAACACCAGGTGTTTGGAGTATCTTTATCTGCTGATTGTTAAACTTTCTAGAATACACATATTTCTATTGTTGTGTAGGACCTGGGGCTGCTGTCCTGTCATTCCTCTCTCCCCCTCTCCCCCTTTCCCTCTCCCTCTCCATCCCTCATTCATCTCAGACTTTAACCACACCCTCTTGAGCCACGCCAATTTAAGCCACGCCCACTTTCCACGCAAGACACGCCCACTTTCCACGCAAGACACGCCCACTTTCCACGTAAGACACGCCCATTTTTCGCCGCGGCTATTAATTTTTGCTAGGCCACGCCCACAAACGAATGCCCCGCCTCCTAATTATTGATCGGCTCCGCCTACAGCCAAAAAAGTGTCCCACATATTTTTTTTTCAATGTTGGCAACTATGCTGTATGTGTGTTTATATGTGTGCATGTGTGTGTGTGTGTGTGTGTGTGTATGTATGCGTGTGTGTGTGCATGTATGTTTGCATATGTACCGTATATACTCGAGTATAAGTCGAATTTTTCAGCACATTTTTTTGTGCTGAAAGTGCCCCCCTTGACTTATACTCGAGTCAAGCACTTTTCTGCAGCAAAAAATTTCATTTTCCGAACCGACTTTGGGGCCCTGTATCTCAGGGCCACTAAGGGCTAGGAACCCCCAATTTGGTGTGCAAACCCAGTGGAACTGGTCCCATAACATATCCAAAGTTGAAGTTCCTAGCACTAAGTGGCCCCGAGATACTGGGCCCCAAAATTGGTTCGGAAAATGTCATTCTCTGCTACAGAAAAGTGCTTGACATTTTCTGAACCGACTTTGGGGCCCCATATCTCAGGGCCACTTGGAGCTAGGAATCCCAAATTTGGTGTGCAAACCCAGTGGAACTGGTATCATAACATATCCAAAGTTGGGGTTCCTAGCACCAAGTGGCCCTGAGATATGGTGCCCCAAACCTGGTTCAGAAAATGTCATTCTCTGCTGCAGAAAAGTGCTTGACATTTTCTGAACTGATTTTTGGGGCCCTGTATCTCGGGGCCACTTGGTGCTAGAAACCCCAGCTTTGGAAATTTTATGGGGCTAGTTCCACTGGGTTTGCACACCAAATTTGGGGTTTTTAGCACTAAGTGGCCCCAAGATATGGGGCCCCAAATTCGGTCAACTGTGTCCATCTGCAGCAATGTCATTTCGGGACCCTTTGGGTTCAGAGACCCCAAATTTTGGCTGCAGCTAGGGGGCATCTAGGAACCCTTAACTACCGAGTTTGAAGTTCAGGGGACCTATGGCTGCAAATGGGCACAGTGAGGCATGCAAATGGGCAAAGTGATGCTGCAAATGGGCATGGTTGACCCTCTTTTCCACTTACAGTAGCTGTGCATTTCTCACCCTCGTCTTATACTCGGGTCAATAAGTTTTTCCCATTTTTTTTTGTGGTAAATTAGGGCCTCGACTTATACTCGGAACGACTTATACTCGAGTATATACGGTATGTATGTGAGTGTGCATGTATGTATGTATGTATGTGAGTGTGCATGTATGTGCATGTGTTTATCAGTGGCGGTGCATCCATAAGGGCGCACAGGCGCCGCCCCCTCTCTCCAGCCACCCCCTCCTTCTATGACCAATGGATAGATTCATGCATAGCATGAATCTATCCATGGCCACCGCTGCCACCCCCATATTTAGGTGTCCGGCCCCTTTCCAGGTGCCGGGCGCCTGAATTACAGCGGCGGGGGGTGTTTTTGAAGCACCTGATTAGAGCCACAGGCTCTAATAGGCTTCAAAATAGGTGAACTGTGAGTACCATGCTTGGCACTCACAGTCCACCCAGGTGTGTTAGAAAAGCAAATTAATATTCACTTTCCTAACACTGAACCACCTTTCTG
Source organism: Lithobates clamitans (assembly GCA_037952925.1). Lineage (NCBI taxonomy): Eukaryota > Metazoa > Chordata > Amphibia > Anura > Ranidae > Lithobates > Lithobates clamitans. Next base: position 3,070,619 of record JBBGZY010000846.1, read on the forward strand.
CCAATCAGATGTGTGGGTCTGTTACCCGTCACCTGATTGGCTGAAACGATAGGTGCAGCTATTTAACGCCTATCAGGAGGAGAGGACGGGAGATGAGGATGGCAGGAGACGCATGGAGGACCCCGCTCGTGGCCGTCACCTGCTGCCCCACCGAGACAGGGTAAGTGCTGGGCAGACAGTGAGCGGGCGGGGGGAATCACAATGGCAGCATTCAATGGCACAGTTGCAGCATTTGATGACACACTGGCAGCATTTAATGGGCACACTGGCAGCATTTAATGGCAACAGTGGCAGCATTCAATGGCACAGTTGCAGCATTTGATGACACACTGGCAGCATTTAATGGGCACACTGGCAGCATTTAATGGCAACAGTGGCAGCATTCAATGGCACAGTTGCAGCATTCGATGGCACACTGGCAGCATTTAATGGCCACACTAGCAGCATTTAATGGGCACAGTGGCAGCATTCAATGGCACAGTTGCAGCATGTGATGGCACACTGGCAGCATTTAATGGGCACACTGGCAGCATTTAATGGCAACAGTGGCAGCATTCAATGGCACAGTTGCAGCATTTGATGGCACACTGGCAGCATTTAATGGGCACACTAGCAGCATTTAATGGGCACAGTGGCAGCATTCAATGGCACAGTTGCAGCATTTGATGGCACACTGGCAGCATTTAATGGGCACACTGGCAGCATTTAATGGGCACAGTGGCAGCATTCAATGGCACAGTTGCAGCATTTGATGGGCACAGTGGCAGCATTTGATGGGCACAGTGGCTGCATTTGATGGGCACAGTGGCGGCATTTGGCACAGAGGCAGACTTCGATGGGCACAGTGGCAGACATCGATGGGCACAGTAGCAGTGTTTGATGGGCACACTGGCAGCATTTGATGGCACAGTGGCGGCGTTTGATGGCACAGTGGCGGCGTTTGATGGGCACAGTGGTGGTGTTTGATGGCACAGTGGCAGAGTTTGATAGGCACAGTGGCGGCATTTGATGGGCACAGTGGTGGCGTTTGATGGCACAGTGGTGGCGTTTGATGGCACAGTGACGGCGTTTGATGGGCACAGTGGTGGCGTTTGATGGCACAGTGGTGGCGTTTGATGGCACAGTGGTGGCGTTTGATGGCACAGTGGCTGCAATTGATGGGAACAGTGGCTGCAATTGATGTTTTTTTTTCTAAATTTCTCAGTTTGCTTGCGCCTCCCTAAAAATTTTGAGCACCAGCTGCCACTGGTTTATATGTGCGTGCATGTGTGCATTTATATATATATGTGTGTGTTTTTATATATGTGTGTGTGTGTTTAAACGTGTGTGTGTGTTTACATGTATGTATGCACATTTTAGGTATACGTTTTTAATCCTGACCCCCTATATGTGTAAAATCAGGATAGATTTTTTTATCTTTATTTTTTGCTTGTTCATAGTACCAGCAAAAAAACGCTGTTCCTCCAAAAAACAATCCATGCTCAGTTTGCTTTTCAGAGGCATTTGACAGTCGGTGAAGAGGCAATATGTTGCCTACTGACCGCCTGTTTTAACCCCTTAAATGCATCATCACTATCCCGCAACTGCATGCAATGCACACAGTTGCGGAGTGGTTGCAGTGCAGCCCCATTCACCTAGGGGTATACTTCAAGGGTGCCCTGACTGGAAAAAGATTGAGAAACACCGACCTAGAGCAGTGGTTCTCAACTCCAGTCCTCGGGACCCACCAACAGGTCAGATTTTAAGTATTACCTTGGGGGAGGTGCAGACTAGAATACGGCAATCCCTGAGCAGCAAATTATATCACCTGTCATGTATTTCAGCTATCTTGCAAACCTGGCCTGTTGGTGGGTCCTGAGGACTGGAGTTGAGAACCACTGACCTAGAGGAACCCATCTCTCCATTTTCCTCCTGCAGCCGCTGAATGCCTGTGGGAGGGAGAGGAGGAGAAGCTGGGGAAATGGAAAAATCCGTTCCTTTTTATGCAGCCACCCACTTGTGACCGGGCCCTGGTGTTCCGCCATTGGGCTCGGAGAAAGGGGCCGGGTCAGGGGGGCCCTCCATGGTTTCTTGCATTGGGGCCCTGAAGGTTCTAGTTACGCCACTGATGTAGATACTCTGCAAAAAACAGGCATACCTCCCAACTGTCCCTGATTTTAGGGACTGTCCCTGATTTGGAATAATGTCCCTCTTTCCTCCTCATTTTTCCCTCATTTTGGTCTGATGTATATACCTGTAATCAAATGCACTATTTGTCTATCAAAAAGTCTTTTACAGTGTTAAACCTTTCATCTCATTTCTCAATTGTTGCATTTAATAATTTCAAAGCCAGTATAAAGGAATAGTAGTGGTAAAAATAAAAGCACTTGTGGATTTAACTAATCATTTTTTGCGTATTAATTCTCGTTTTCTGCTCAAACAGCATCTCTCCGCCCCTTTTCAGCGGCACACCTTTTAGTTCAAAAATGCCTGACAAAAGCTGCAAAAATGTGCAAGTCTGCTCCAAAAAAACACTTGAAAATGTGACACTTACGTTGCGCACGACCGGTTTTGCCGTCGTAATAAACTCTGAAGGTTTTTACGATGGAGTTCTGACGGAATTCCGCTCAAGCTGTCTTGCATACACATGGTCACACCAAATTCCGACCGTCCAGAACACGGTGACGTATAACAAGTACAACGGGACTAGAAAATGGAAGTTCAATAGCCAGTAGCCAATAGCTTCCGTCTCGTACTTGCTTCAGAGCATGCGTCTTTTTTTGGTGCGTCGGAACAGCATACAGACGAGCTTTTGTTCCATCGGAAAAATATAGAACATGTTCTCTAAATCCGTCTGATGGGGAATACACACGGTCGGAATATACGATGAAAAGCTCCCATCAGACTCCTTCTGTCGGAAATTCCGCTCGTGTGTACGCCCCATTAGGTGTGAACGTAGCTTAAGTCATCTCCAGTTGTCTTTCATAAAGTTCTCCTGGGAAACTGTCAGGTGTTTTTAGATCCACAACAACTGGAGACGAGGTACGGTTTCACATTCCTGGCAGGTAAATCCAGCAGAGCGACTTTTTACATTGTTTAAAGCCTAAGGCCCCTTTCACACATTTCATCCATTTTCACGGACTCCGCTTTCTCAGGAGGGATCGTTCCACTGATCACCGCTGAGCCGGCGGATGACAGGTCCGTCTCCGCTCACTGTGCAGAGATGGACCTGTCAGATCTCCGCTGTCCTCTATGGGGAGATCGGATGAAAACGGAATGCCTGTCCGTTTTCATCCGATCCACCAGACGGATGGAAAATAGGGTTCCCATCAATCTGGATTTAGCAGAGCGGAGTGGATCGGATCGGATGTCAGCAGACAGGTCACCGCTGACATCCATCATTCCATAGAGGTGCATGGAGCGTCCGTTCAGGTCCGCCTGAAAAAACTGACAGGTGGACCCGAACGGTCTGAATGTGTGAAAGAGGCCTAAGTTTAGTAGACAAAAAAAAAAGCAGGACAAAGGACATGGCCATCTATCAGTGTGATGTGTCTCTTGTGCTGCTGTCTCCTGGTTTAGTAGAAATCTTTTTCCTTCGATCCCTGACCAGCGTAATCTTCCAGTGTGAGAGGGACTGATACAGCTGAGGAAGCTGTGATGGGCACTCATTAGGAGTGCCCCACTATTCCCACTCTTTCTGCCCACCTCTTCCATTCATAGAAGCCATACTATGACTGAAAAACTATCTTGATGAGGGCCTGTCACTTCTCCCTGAGCTCTAATAACCCCGGAATATTACAACATAGAGGGGTGATTGGAGGAAGAAGATTTCTACTAAACCAGAAGACAACAGCACAAGGGACACATCTCTGTAAGTAATGTCCTTTGTGCTGATTTTATTTTTTACTAAACGTTTGCTTTAAATCATATTAGAAGTCACGCTAGGAGCAGATCCACAAATTTACAATGTATTGGTTAACACTGGGTAATACCCTTTACAAACAAGCATAGAAACTTTTGTTACTAATTGCTTTATGCTAACGTAATGGCACCGATTGTATAACTACAACAATGAAGTGTCTGTGGTGGACTTTAAAGCAGACCTTCAAGCAGATTTAAAAGTTTCACCTTAAAGTGGAATTCCAGTTAAATACCAACTATACTTAAACCTGCTCCCGCCCCCATTTTAAGCCCTATGCCCACTACCCTGTAAAGGAAGGATGTGTGTACTTACCTATTCTGAGGATGCTCTGCCGTGGTTACAAGAAAAACTCCCACGCTGGTTTCAGTATAGAGGAAGGATAACGGACAATGGAACTTGACTGGCCTGCACAGAGTTCTGACCTCAACCCAATAGAATACCTTTGGGATAAATAAGAGTGGCGACTGCGAGCCAGGCCTTCTCATCCAACATCAGTATCTGACCTCACAAATGCACTTCTAGAAGAATGATCAAACATTCCCATAGACACACTCCGAAACCTTGTGGACAGCCTTCCAGAAGAGTTGAAGTTGTTATAACTGCAAAGTGTGGGCCAACTCAATATTGAACCCTACAGACTAATGCCCCGTACACACGGTTGGACTTTGTTCGGACATTCCGACAACAAAATCCTAGGATTTTTTCCGACGGATGTTGGCTCAAACTTGTCTTGCATACACACGGTCACACAAAGTTGTCGGAAAATCCGATCATTCTGAACGCGGTGACGTAAAACACGTACGTCGGGACTATAAACGGGGCAGTGGCCAATAGCTTTCATCTCTTTATTTATTCTGAGCATGCGTGGCACTTTGTCCGTCGGATTTGTGTACACGCGATCGGAATTTCCGACAACGGATTTTGTTGTCGGAAAATTTTATATCCTGCTCTGAAACTTTGTGTGTCGGAAAATCCGATGGAAAATGTCCGATGAAGCCTACACACGGTCGGAATTTCCGACAACATGCTCCCATCGGACATTTTCCATCGGAAAATCCGACCGTGTGTACGGGGCATTAGATTGGGATGCTATTAAAGTTCAAGCGCATGTAAAGGCAGCTGTCACAATACTTTTGACAATATAGTGTGTGTTAAAGAAAACATAAAAATGATGAAGTTACTCACCACCCTTGTATCGTATCTTGTATCCTGTTAGGTAGTAGGAGAGGCACAATGAAGACCTATAAAATGATAATAAGCTATGAGTGACTGACACCAACTGGAATTATAACATGAAATACAATGACATGGCAATATTACAATACATTATAGTGTGTCCCTCTCCAGCCCCCGTACCTGATATGTAGACGGACTTTACTATGCCGAGGAATCTTCACAGACTGACTTTTATTTCATTTTGCATGGGCTTTAATCTAAAAAGCAAGTGAAAAAAAAACACAGACCAACTGCTCTGTGTGCACACAGCCCTTATCTCTGATCTGTTCTGTTAAAGCTGAACTCCGGACACCACACAGTGGGGCTCTCCCCGCAAAGCATGGATCAACTGCCTAAGGGTTCAGCGAGCCAAGATATATTCACCTAATCCTCCAATCCTCCCCTTGTGCGGTGGACTATTCCTAACATACATCATAACGCCCATAGACCAGCACTAGACATGAAGACATTAGGAACAGTCCACTGTTGGTCATGGGGGGAGATCTTTTCTGGAGGATTGAAGGATCGGTTCAGTATAGGCTTTGTGTTCAACCCCGGACAAAACAAGCAGTTAATCCATGCAGTGTGGGCACAGCCCCACTGCATGGGGGAAAAAAAATGTGCCCAGATTTGGGCTTTAAAGCAGAGTTCCACCAAAAAGTGGAACTTCCGCTCATCTGATTCCTCCCCCCTTCCGGTGCCACAATTGGCACCTTTCAGGGGGGAGGGGGGGTGCAGATACCTGTATTAGACAGGTATTTGCACCCATTTCCGGGACTAGACTCCCGTGGGAGTCACGCTCCCTCCCGCACCACCCCGCTGTCTCCTGGGAAACACACAGGTCCAAGGAGATAGCGTGGACCACTTAGGACGCGCAGCACGACTCGCGCTTGCGGAGTAGGGAACCGGGAAGTGAAGCCGCAACGCTTCACTTTCTTATTCCCTCACCGAGAATGGCGGCGGCAGCAGCTGAGAGCCTGAGCGATTGCTCGGCTTCGGCTGCCGACATCGCTGGACTCCAGGACAGGTAAGTGTCCATTTATTAAAAGTCAGCAGCTGCAGTATTTGTAGATGCTGGCTTTTAATAATTTTTTTTCAGGTGGACTCCCTCTTTTAACTACTTAAGAACCAAGCCTCTTTTTGAGATCTGTTGTTTACAAGTTAAAATTATTTTTTTTGCTAGAAAATTACTTAGAATCCCCAAACATTATATATTTACTATACCAAGTAAATTGATACCTAACATGTCATGTTTTAAAATTGCGCTTGCTCGTGGAATGGCGACAAACTTTGACCCTTAAAAATCTCCATAGGCGAAGTTTAAAATATTCTAACAGTTTTGAGTTACAGAGGAGGCCTTTTGCTAGAATTATTGCTCTCACGCTAATGATCGTGGCGATACCTCACACGTGTGGTTTACACCATTTTCATATGCGGGCGCAACTTACGTATGCGCTTGCTTCTGTGCTGCCAATCAGTGGCACCTATTAGTGCTTCCAATCAATACTGCCAACCAGTGCCCATCAGTGCTGCCTATCAATGCCAATCAGTGCCTATTGGTGAACTGAGTGCAGGGATGGGGAGATGAACTCAGCAGCCAGGCACATTGTCCATGGGGTGGCCGGTCTGGTTGGGTACAACTAAAATCTGTCAATGTTTATTAAAGCCACTCTGTCGATCTTTAGTACAATAGGTAATAACCACACTCATATTTACAATAAACTAATGAAGGTAAAATAAAAAATTGTCAGTAAAAGGCTTGCTGCTAAGCACTGTTGTGTGTTCCCACACCACAAAAAAAAGTGCAGGGCTAACTTACTAATCAAACCCTCTAATGTATGGAAATCTCAATAAACTTCAATATTATCACAATACCGGTCTCTGTGATATGTAACTTCACATTTAACACACATCAGGGACGTGCGGTGAGGTCGGTAGCTGGTAAGGCACTGACTGGTATCAGAGTCAGATACACACAGATTACAAAAGGCAAGAACGTTAAAGCTAGAGCAATAATTCTAGCACTAGACCTCCTCTGTACAGGAAGTCCCCGAGTTATGAACACAATAGGGACTGTAGGTTTGTTCGTAAGTCGAAGTTGTTCGTAAGTCGCAACACTGCATTTGTAATGCCCCGTACACACAAGCGGATTTTCCATCAGAAAAAACTTGGATGGTTTTTCCGACGGAATTCCGCTCAAGCTTGGCTTGCATACACACAGTCACACAAAAGTTCTCTGAACTTTCGATCGTCAAGAACGTGGTGACATACAACACTATGACGAGCCGAGAAAATGAAGTTCAATGCTTCCGAGCAAGCGCCGAATTGTTTCTGAGCATGCGTAGGAATTTTGCACGTCGGAATTTGTACAGACGATCAGAACTTTTTCCGACCGAAAAATTGAGAACATGCTCTCAATCTTTTACTGGCTGAAATTCCGCCAGCAAAAGTCCGATGGAGCATACACACGATCGTATTTTCCGACCAAAAGCTCTCATTGGACTTTTGCTGGTGGAATTTCCGATCATGTGTACGGGGCATAAGTGTAACTTCCGGTCGGAACACTGCATTCGTAAGTGTAACTTCCGGTCGGAACACTGTATTCGTAAGTGTAACGTCTGCCTGTGCATGGATGTGTAATGTTCCGGGCGCTTGTTATGTTATCTGGGGCTCTTCTGGCCATGCAGTACATGTAGTACTGCAGTATGGGATGTGTCCGGAGGTATCCAGGACCAGCGTGGAGCACAAGTGGCCGGTATTTGAGGTCGTTCGTAAGTAGGAGTCGTTCGTAACTCGGGTGTTCGTAACTCGGGGACTGCCTGTAACTCTTATATCCATAAACCCATGTTTTTTCCTTGTAGTTAAGAGGGCTGGGCTGGAGGGGAGCATTTGTCTTTTAGACATATGTCCCCTTCCATGATACTGCAGGGAGAGGCCAGCCTCCACTGCAGCATTTTTATTGGACAGCTTGGACCAATGGTACTTTACCACTGGCCCAAGGCTCAGTGCCTCTGACAAGAAGTGAGAGACACTGTGAGCTCATCCTCTCAGTCTGCTGCAAACAGAGTGTGCCAGCTTGTATTTAAACTGGCTGCTCTGTACGTAGCTTTGTGTCACCCAGTGTTCTCATTCAGACAGATTGAGGGGCTCTAGGATGCTTGTCTCATTCAGAAGAAATTGCTTTTCCAGTTTATTCAACAGTTGGTAAAACCCAGGTTGGAATATACGCTTACTGGGATTTTTTTTTACCAAAAACATTTAACAGAATTAGGGGTGTGGAAATTAATCGTAACATCGATGCATCGGAATTCGGCCGTCCACGATGCGACATCGATGTTACAGCTTTAAGAAATCGATTAATGATGACGTCATCCTCGCGCCGTGCCGCTGCGCCGCCGTGCCATGCCCTGTCTCCGAGGGAAGCCGTAAACGGCCAAAGTTTTCACGCTGTTTTCCCCCTGTTTTCCCCCGCCTCCCGCTGACATCATCCCCAGCCGCCCTGTGGAGTGTCCGACTCGAGACTAGGAGAGTAGAAGTTCAGGAGGAGACATGAGTTCCCTGACTCTGGTCCCCAGAGCTCACGCTCTTCTTTCGTCCTCGGCCAGTGCCAGTCACAGAGTCACAGTTCTGGCACTGGCAGTCACTGCTGTACACAGGCCAGGGGAAACCATCCGCTGCCCGTCACCTGACTGAAGTCATCATGACAAGTCACACGCAGCATCTGCAGGAGTCAGGACTGGGAGAGAGACCCGAGCAAGACAGGCTTGTCTGCAGTGTCCTCATAACACAGGCAGCAGGAGAGGCGACAGTCGTCATCATCATCATCATCATCATCATCAGGACAGGCACACATACAAGAGAAGAGACACTGACTGTCTGTCACACAGACAACATAGTACTGTAAGCTGAGGATCAGTTAATTTGCTCCAGTTATGAAGCCTGGAAACACATCGGGGTTAAAGATTTATGAAAGCAAAGCACCAGTGAGTCAACTTAAAAAGAGGAACTACAGGCTTTTAATTTGTTTCCTATTCACCTACTATTTGGGATTATGATATTATATAATATGATATCCCAAATAGTAAGTAAATAGGAAAGAAATTAAAAGCCTGTAGTTCCTCTTTTTAAGTTGACTCACTGCTGCTTTGCTTTCATAAATCTTTAACCCTGACGTGTTTCTGGGCTTCATAACTGGAGCAAATGATCTGATCCTCAAATGCCTTGTACATTATAAACACAAAATATGAGAAGGTATTAAAAATCTCTGTAAGGCTCCTTTGCAGATTAATGGTCGCAGCATATAAGGTTAAATCAGTGTGATTGATTAATACTTGTCCTCCTTAATTAGAGACAGCCATAATTACTTTTTCAAAAGTGCCAATAAATCTCTAGCGTTAGAACTGGAAGAACCTGGATGTCTTGTCTCGAGTGACATGTAACGCATGCACTCCGTGCAGGCACGGCAACCCACAAGAGCAATAATTCAAGCACTAGACCAGACCTCCTCTGTAACTCTACCCTGGTAACCGTTCATTTTTTTAAAGCGTCACCTATGGAGATTTTTAGGTACCGTAGTTTGTTGCCATTCCACGAGTGTGCGCAATTTTATAGGGTAACATTGGTATCTATTTACTCGGCGTAACATCATCTTTCACATTATACAAAAAGATAGGGCTAACTTTACTGTTTCGTTTTTTTAAAAATCGTGAAAGTGTCTTTTTCCACAAAAAGTTGCATTTAAAAAGACCGCTGCACAAATAAAACTTGGTGTAATTTGTGTAAATAGCACATACAAATAAATATATTTCTTTAATTTCTGACTGCTTGAATTTATTTTTCTGATGAAAAGTTGAAAACCATGGGCACTTGGGTAGTAATCGTGATGCATCGTGGAATCGAATCGAATCGAATTGTGGACCGGATAATCGTAATCGAATCGAATCGTGAAGCCAGTGAAGATGCGAACCCCTAAACAGAAGACACATTGGCCTAAATTTATGATTTTTTCAATTTTTTATTGGATATGTTTTATAGCAGAAAGTAAAAAATATTTTTTTTTTTTCAAAATTGTCAGTCTTTTTTTTGTTTACAGTGCAAAAAATAAAAAACACAGAGGTGACCCCAAAGGACCCCTTTTTGGAAAGTAGACATTCCAAGGTATTTAGTAAGAGGCACGGTGAGTTTTTTTAAGTTGTAATTTTTCCCACAATTCTTTGCAAAATCAAGATTTTTTTCTCTCTTTTTTTTTTCTTCACAAAATTGTTATATTAGCAGGTTATTTCTCACACACACCTTTTGCATAGCACAAATTACACCTCAAAACACATTCTACTGTTCCTCCTGAGTACAGCGATACCACATGTGTGAGATTTTTACACAGCATGGCCACATACAGAGGCCCAACATGCAGGGAGCACCGTTAGGCGTTCTTACACATATAAAAAATATATATTGATGCGCTCTAATCAATTCTCAATCAGTGTACAACTTACTCCAAAGTAAGTTCAAATAAGTGCAAGTAAATATAGCTGTCAACACCGTGCATAAATGCATGAAAATTGCAAAAAACTCATGTGATAAACACACTAAAATGTGCATATATAAGTGTACCAATATAGTGCAAAATTGCAAGAAATTCCATGTGATGAACACACTAAAATGTGCATATAGGTGTCCCAATATAGTGCCACCAAAACATACTATCATAAAATTGCATAAAATCATGTGATATACACGTTAAAAATAAAAATCTGTGTATAATATACAAATGTCAGCTTTTGTTAATTAATATTATAGTGGGTAATATATTGCAGTATAGGGTATAATAAAGTTGATCACAATTCCTATCATTTAAACGAATAATGTTAACCCGACAGTCCATCCATCATTGAGAATACGGGGTTAAATTATATGATGATTAACAATCCTGATATTAACTTCAAACATCAGAGCTTTTCAAATTTCTTTTTCCCAAATAGACAAGTGTTGAGTAGCGCCTTCTTTCAGTTTGTGTTGATCTCAGCACGAATTTAGTCATGCAAAACAAACAAAAGTTTCATTGCGCAATGAACTAAAGTAACAGAAAGCAGAGAGAATAAAACCACAATGATACACTCACAAGGGCCCAATATATAATAGGCATAAAAGGTTAGCAATCACCCGCTGTGAACGGGAATCTTTCAAAGAGCTGCTGCTGTCTTACTGTTGACTCGGAACAGCCGTATGCGTCACTGGCTCCTCCGTGTTCTATATCTTGGTTCTCTTCTTGGGGTAACAATCCTAACCTCTCTGTCAGGGGATGAAGTAGATGATACTGTTTTTCCTTGTTTAAAATTAACCTGCCAATTGAAAACCTGTTCTAATTGATAGTCATGAGTATCTCTCAGATACTTTCTTTTTTTCCTATGTTTAAGTTCTATATCTTTCTGTTCTAACACCTTGTTGAGTTAGTATGGCAAATAGGACTGTATCTTTAAATGGTTCCAATAATAACTTGCACTCTGCAATTTGTTGATTGATCATAATCAATTTTCTCTGTTTCCTTTTGAGGGCAAAATACACTAAATCCATGCCTTTTTCATTAAAAAATTGGTACCATTCATTCACTGCATCTTGGTCTATTAGGCCATCACTAATGGGAACTTCCTATCTTAATCTTCTGGGTACTAAATTTTCCTTAATATACTGCTCATGAGTAGCTGTATCCCACCATAAGCTGACTTTTTTCTCCATCAAATGACCAAACTTTCTAAAATTAGTATCTAAATCACACATCTCTGTGTTAGGTGCAATAGAAAATACATTTTATAGATCAACCGTGTGTTTTTCAATAAAATCAAAAATTTCCATAACTGCTGCTGTAGCTGTTAACTGAAATAATTAGTAGTGAGAAATAAAAAAAAAGATTCCCGTTCACAGCGGCTGATTGCTAACCTTTTATGCCTATTATATATCGGGCCCTTGTGAGTGTATCATTGTGGTTTTATCCACTCTGCTTTTTGTTACTTTAGTTCATTGCGCAATGATACTTTTGTTTGTTTTGCATGACTAAATGCTGAGATCAACACAAACTGAAACAAAGCGCTACTCAACACTTGTCTATTTGGGAAATAGAAATTTGAAAAGCTCGATGTTTGAAGTTAATATCAGGATTGCTAATCATCCTATAATTTAACCCCGTGTTCCCAATGATGGATGGACTGTTGGGTTAACATTATTAGTTTAAATCATAGGAATTGTGATCAACTTTATTATACCCTATACTGCAATATATATTACCCACTATAATATTAATTAATTAACAAAAGCTGACATTTGTATATTATACACTGATTTTTATTTTTAGTGTGTATATCATATGTGATTTTATGCAATTTTATGATAGTATGTTTTGGTGGCACTATATTGGTTCACCTATATGCACATTTTAGTGTGTTCATCACATGGAATTTCTTGCAATTTTGCACTATATTGGTACACTTATATGCACATTTTAGTGTGTTTATCACATGAACTTTTTGCAATCTTCATGCATTTATGCACGGTCTTGACGGCTAGATTAACTTACACTTATTTGAACTTACTTTGGAGTAAGTTGTGCACTGATTGAGAATTGATTAGAGCACATCAATATTTATTTTTTATTTACATTCGGGTACCTGTACACTTATGATTGATAGCAGCTTAATTTTATATTTCAATCACTTGTTCTATTTTTATTTTATTTATTTTTCATTTCAGTGCTTTTTTTTTGTTTTTTTTTTAGTTCTTACACATATAATTTCTTGACTACCTCTTACACTTTTGAAGGCCCTGGAGCACCAGGACAATGGAAACGCCCCAAAAATGACCCCATTTTGGAAAGAAAACAACCCAACGTATAATCTATGAGGCATAATTAGTCTTTTGAACATGTAATTTTTTTCTACAAGTTTCTGGAAAATGCATTTTTTTTTTAACACAAAGTTGTCCATTTATACAATACTTCTAACACATAGCATGTACATACCAAAAATTACACCCCAATATAGATTCTCCTACTCATCCCGAGTAAGGCAATACCACATGTGTTAGACTTTTACACAGCCTGGCCACATACAGAGGCTCAACATACAGGGAGCGCCATCAGGCGTTCTAGGGGCATACATTTCAAATCTAATTTGACTAACCATTACACTTTTGTGAGGCACTCTAGTGGCATGGATATGGCATGGATGAGAACTGATGTGGCATGGATGAGCATGAATGGGGATGGATGACCCGTGGATGGGGTAGCTGAGTATGGATGGGATGACTGAGCATGAATGAGTATGGCTGAGTACGGCTGGGTATGGATGAGTACGGCTGGGATGGCTGGGTACAGCTGAGTACGGATGGGTACGAATGGGATGGCTGGGTACGGCTGAGTGTGGCTGGGATGATTGGGTATGGTTGAGTACAGCTGGGTACAGATGGGATGGCTGGGTATGGCTGAGTATGGCTGAGTATTGCTGGGTAAGGCTGAGTATGGATGGGGGTGGATGGGATGGCTGAGCATGGATGGATGGATGGATGAGTATTGCTGAGTATGGATGGATGGCTGAGCATGGATGAGTATTGCTGAGTATGGATGGCTGGCTGAGTATGAATGGCTGGCTGAGCATGGATGGATCGATGGCTGGCTGAGCATGGATGGCTGGCTGAGCATGGATGGATGTATAACTGGCTAAGCATGGATGGCTGGCTGAGCATGAATGGATGGATGGCTGGAGTGGGCACCAATCAGCGCTGTGGGCACTACACATCCAGCCCACAGCGCTGCAGCAGCATCTGATCCCTCCCCTCTCCCCTCTCTGTACCGATCTGTACAGAGAGGGGAGAGAGGAACCGGATATGACACCGGTTTGTTTACAAGTGATCGCTCCGTCATTTGACGGAACAATCACGTGGTAAACAGCTGCTGTCAGCGGCCATTTACTGTGATCTGTGATGACCCAGCGGTCACGGATATTCCTGGGTGCACGCCCCAGGGGGCGCGATTCTGGGAGGACGTCAATGTATGCCCTTCCAGAGTTATCAAGCCGCGCTGTAGCCATCATTCGTCATTCATTCGCGGTTTTAAAAATAACAAACATGTTATACTTACCTGCTCTGTGCAGTGGTTTTGCAGCTCTGATCCTCTTCCCCCCGGCTCTCCTGGCTCCTCCCCCTTGAGCAGGGCACCCCCTCTTGCCCTGTGGGCACCACTGTGTGCTCGATCCTGAGACGCTGCTCTATGCGTCCATAAAACACATATAGCCGCGGCTCCGCCCCGCTCTCTCCTCATTGGCTCACTGGCTGTGATTGACAGCAGTGGGAGCCAATCGGCTCCCATTGCTGTCTCACCCAATGGAGAGGGAGTGTTCCGGGACAGCAAATGCTATCGTGAACATCGCGGAATTGGGGGGGGCTCAGGTAAGGATTGGGGAGCTGGGGGGCGGCACATCACACAGAATGTTTTTTACCATCATGCTTGTAATGCATGACTGTAAAAAACCTTCAGTGTTTAGAACCACTTTAATGTTTACATATTGTTATACTGTTTAAATATTGATTGTCTGTGTAGGATTATTATCTGTATATCTGTCTTTTTGACCGGACTTGTCATTTAACCCCTTAATGCCGACACCTCTTGGCCCTTTAAGGGGTTTCTGGTGGCAGGAGGCGGAGCGGGGTTTATGATCATGTGACCATCATGATTCGCTGTCACAGCAGTCACATAATTGGAAAGCTCCCGATCGCAAGTATCGATTAGAGCTTTCTGTTGGGAGCCGATAACTGCACCGGGAGCGCACACAATGTGCTCTCGGCACAGGTTTGTTTACTTCTTGGTACGCAAATATGCAGCCTCTCAGCGCCAATGCCCACCTGCCAAAAGGCCGCATATTTGTGTACTGTCCGTGCAGTACAATAGGGGGAGGATGAGAATGTACTTAAGTAGAATGTAATTATTTAATTTTCAGCAGGTTACACAGCACCTGTGTAGGACTTATCTGTCTATTTGACTGAACTTGTCCTTTAATGAAGCAGGTTTATGGCCGGTACAACTATACACTGCCCCTCTGGGAGAATTATTATGAACAACCATGCACAAATAATTGTTAAAATAAAAGGACGTGTTACCTCCAGCCAACCATCCAAATCTACCTACCTGCAAAAGAGAAAGACATGTGAAGAAATGTTTCTCACCTGACGCCAAGGAACTCACCTCCTCTTGTGGGTAGAGCGGTCAGAAGAAGCTGACGACAAGGAGACACGTCTTAGGGGTCACCAATATTAAGTTGGTCTTCCAAGGAAGGACATCAACGCCAATCAGCTTTCGTTATCTGTGTCTGGTTTATTCAAAATACACGATGTCATCAGACAGCTTAATGCAATGTGGTGGTGTACAGATTCACAACTTGCATATTTATACACATAATGCTGGCATGCTACACCATGAACATATTACAAGATAAATGGAATTTTCCGATCACATATTTCACAATCATCTAGACTATATCAACTGTTAGCATGCTCTCATCACTTATTTCTTAGCCAACTATTTGTTTATGTACACAATTAATCAAAATATCGATTACAAAACATTATCTAAATAAGTGTCACAATGACCTGGAATATCCCAACTCACATGTCAATATTTCTCAGAACATAACTTCTGTAGCCAAATTGGGTCATTGACAGTGGAACACCCCCTAGTTCCAATTACTCAGGGAACACAGTTCAAGAATTCAGAAAGACACAGAAAGACATGTTTCATATGATGATGGATATTTGGTAAAATCTACATCATTATATATTTTTATTCCTTGATACAGAAGAACTCTTGAACAAATATCATGGAATATAAGTTTGTTTTAAAACAATATATTCTAAATATAATATCTCCATGTTTGAGTCAACTTATCACTGTAGATAAGAGTTCTGAGAGATATATGTGGTTTGGAGCTCATAACCGCTTGCCGACCAGCGCACGCCGGTGTACGTCGGCAGAATGGCACTGGCAGGCAAAAGGGCGTACAGGTACATCACCTTTAAGAAGCGGTGTCGCAAGCGCGCAACTGGAGGCGTGTGCGCGCGCCCGCCGTGGTCTCCGTGACCGTGACCGCAGGTCTCGCAGACTCGATCGTGTCACGGAGAGGAAGAACGGGGAGATGCTTATGTAAACAAAGCATCCCTTTCTGCCTAGTGACAGGACAGTGATCTACTGCTCTGTGTGATTGAGAGCAGTGATCACTGTCCTGTGTGTTCGATCCCAGCCCCCGCACAGTTAGAATCATTCCTTAGGACACACTTAACCCCTTCACTTCCCCCTAGTGGTTAACCCCTTCACTACCAGTGTCATTTACACAGTAATCAATGCATTTTTAATCGCACTGATCGCTGTATAAATGACAATGGTCCCAAAAATGTGTAAAAAATGTCCGATATGTCCTCCATAATGTCGCAGTCCTGATAAAAAAAATCGCAGATCGCCATCATTACTAATAAAAAAAAATTAAAAATAAAAATGCCATAAAACTATCCCCTATTTCGTAGACGCTATAAATTTTGCGCAAACCAATCAATATTATGCTTCTTTTTACCAAAAATATGTAGAAGAAAACATATCGGCCTAAACCGAGGAAAACATTTTTTTTTAAATATATTTTTAGGGGATATTTATTATAGCAAAAAGTAAAAAATACTGTTTTTTTCAAAATTGTCACTCTTTTTTTGTTTATAGCGCAAAAAATTAAAACCGCAAAGGCGATCAAATACCACCAAAAGAAAGCTCTATTTGTGGGAAAAAAAGGACGTCAATTTTGTTTGGGTACAGCATTGCACGACCGCGCTATTGTCAGTTAAAGCGACACAGTGCCGAATCGCAAAAAACGCTCTGGTCTTTGGGCAGCCTAATGGTGGAAGTGGTTAAAGCAGGAACTATACAGCTCTAGTTGTCCCACCACCATATCTCCTTTCCTCCAACTGCCACTTTGTGCAACGAGTCAATGTATTACTTAAGAAACCATACACTTCTCTTATACCTGTATAGTGGTTACCTAGCAGTTTTAGATAACTGTTGCTGCCAAGTTGTGTGTGTATATACACTATATTGTCAAATGTATTGTGACGCCTGCCTTTACACGCACATGA
The DNA here is from genome assembly GCA_037952925.1 of Lithobates clamitans. Lineage (NCBI taxonomy): Eukaryota > Metazoa > Chordata > Amphibia > Anura > Ranidae > Lithobates > Lithobates clamitans. The sequence goes on from JBBGZY010000846.1 coordinate 3,087,888, forward strand.
ACTTTAATGGCATCCCAGTCTTAGGTCTTAGGGTTTAATATTGAGTTGGCCCACTCTTTGCAGCTATAACAGTTCCAGTTGGTGTCAGTCACTCATAGCTTATTATCATTTTATAGGTCTTCATTGTGCTTCTCCTACTACCTAACAGGATACAAGATACGATACAAGGGTGGTGAGTAACTTCCTCATTTTTATGTTTTCTTTAACATAAACTATATTGTCAAAAGTATTGGGACAGCTGCCTTTACATGTGCATGAACTTTAACAGCATCCCAGTCTTAGTCTGTAGGGTTCAATATTGAGTTGGCCCACCCTTTGCAGTTATAACAACTTCAACTCTTCTGGAAAGGCTGTCCACAAGGTTTAGGAGTGTGTATATGGGCATGTTTGACCATTCTTCAAGAGGCACTGATGTTGGGAAGGCCTGGCTCGCAGTCTCTGCTCTAATTCATCCCAAAGGTGTTCTATCGGGTTGAGGTCAGGACTCTGTGCAGACCAGTCAAGTTCCCCCCACTCCAAACTCGCTCCTCCATGTCTTTATGAACTTCACTTTGTGCACTGGTGCGCAGCCATGTTGGAACAGGAAGGGGTCATCGCCAAACTGTTCCCACAAAGTTGGGAGCATGAAACGGACCAAAATGTCTTGGTATGCTGACACCTTAAAGCGGAGTTCCGCCTAATTTTTTTTTTTTTTTAAAGTCAGCAGCTACAAATACTGCAGCTGCTGACTTTTAAAATAAGGACACTCACCTTCACTTAGCTTCATTTACCTGTTCCCTACTGCGCATGTACGACTCGCGCTGCGCGATCCCACTGGTCCCTGCTGTCTTCTGGGACCCCAGAAGAAAGCGGGGGAAACAGAGAAGGTACTGGAAGTGGCATAGATATCTGCGGGTGGCTCAGGTATCTATGCCTGGAAGTGGGAGCAAAATACCATTAGACAGGTATCTGCTCCCCCCTGAAAGGTGCCAAATGTGACACCGAAGGGGGGGAGGATTCCAAAAAGTGGAAGTTTCATTTTTGGGTGGAACTCCGCTTTAAGAGTTCCCTTCACTATAACTAAGGAGCCATGCCCAACCCCTGAAAAACAACACCACACTATAATCCCCACTATAATCCCCTCCGCTACACAGAGTCCTGACCTTAACCTGATAGAACGCCTTTGGCATGAATTAGAACAGATACTGTGAGCCAGGCCTTCTCGTCCAACATCAGTGCCTGACCTCACAAATGTGCTTTTGAAAGAATAGTCAAACATACCCATAGACACGCTCCTAAACCTTGTGGACAGCCTTCCCAGAAGAGTTGAAGCTGTTATAGCTGCAAAGGATGGGCCAACTCAATATTGAACCCTACGGACCAAGACTGGGATGTCATTAAAGTTCACGTACCTGTAAAGGCAGGTGTCCCAATACATTTTGTTGCTTTGCAACCTGAAATGGAGACAGACACAGTTTTAGTTTTATCCAACTGTATTTACTAGTGCAACTTATAACATCCAAGTGAAAGATATAACACCAACATGTCAGACAAAAATAAAAAATTCAAAAACAGAATCACCGAGAATCACTGAGTTGGAAAATGGATCACCCCCTTATGTCAGTATTTTGTTGGACCACCTTTTGCTTTAATTACAGCCTTTAGTCTGTTGAAATATGTCTCTACTAGGGGTGCAACGGATCATCACCGATCCGTGATCCGAACGGTCCAACCTGTTCGGATAGGCACACATGCGCTCCGCGGAGCGCGCCGCCGGCTCGGCCTTAGGAAAGGCCGCGGCTTCGGCCTAGCTCTGGAGCAGCGGCCATCTTAGTACACCCGGCGGCCATTTACCACGTGAATGCTCCCTCAAATGACGGAGTGATCACTTGTGAACAAACCGGCGTCATGTCATGACGCCGGTTCCTCTCTCCCCTCTGCGTACTGATCTGTACAGTGGAGGGGAGAGATCAGATGGCAGCAGTGCCAATACTCTGCCATACCCTGCCAATACTCTGCAATACCCTGCCAATACTCTGCAATACCCTGACAATACTCTGCAATACCCTGACAATACTCTGCCATACCCTGACAATACTCTGCCATACCCTGACAATACTCTGCCAATACCCCGACAATACTCTGCCAATATCCTGCCAATACTCTGCCAATATCCTGCCAATACTCTGCCAATACTCTGCCATACCCTGCAATACCCTGCCAATACTCATGCTCGGAATCAAGCAGAAGAGCCGCACTGGCTATTGAACTTCATTTTTCTAGGCTCGTTGTACGTGTTGTACGTCACCGCGTTCTTGACATTCGGAATTTCCGACAAGATTTGTGTGACCGTGTGTATGCAAGACAAGTTTGAGCCAAAATCCGTCGGAAAAAAATACATGGATTTTGTTGGCAGAAAATCCTATCCTGTGTACGGGGCATAACTTTGCACATCTAGACTTTGCAATATTTGCCCACTCTTCTTTGCAGAACTGCTCAAGTTCAGTTAAATTTGATGGTGACCGTTTGTGGACTGCAGTGTTCAAGTCATTCCACAGATTTTCAATGGGGTTTAAGTCTGGGCTCTGACTAAGCCATGCAAGGACGTTCACCTTTTTCTCCTTCAACCACTGCGTGGTCGTTTTTGCTGTGTGCTTTGTGTCATGTTGAAAGGTAAACCTTCTTCCCATTGACAACTTTCTGGCAGCAGCCAGGCAAACAGCAGCTTTCACTCCTAAGAAACAGTCTAGTGCCGCGTACACACGAGCGGACTTTATGGCAGACTTTGCCCGGCGGACTTTGACGGACTTTACGACGGACTTTCTGAATGAACGGACGTGCCTACACACAATCAACCAAAGTCCGACTAATTCGTACGTGATGACGTACGACCGGACTTAAATAAGGAAGTTCATAGTCAGTAGCCAATAGCTGCCCTAGCGTAGCTTTTTGTCCGTCGAACTAGCATACAGACGAGCGGACTTTTCGACCGGACTCGAGTCCGTCGGATAGATTTGAAACATGTTTCAAATCTAAGTCCGTCCAACTTTTGAGAAAACAAAGTCCGCTGGAGCCCACACACGATTTAATTGTCCGATGAAATCCGGTACACCGGACCAAGTCTGCCGTAAAGTCCGCTCGTGTGTACACAGCATAGGAGTTGCCCTTTTTTAAAGTTTATTGCAGATTTATTGGGGTTTAGGAGGTCTGGGATACACAGAAATTTGTGAGGACACTCTCCCCTTGGCAGCAGCTTCTGAACACAGTTCCTCATGCAATAGGACATCAAGTGGGCAGCACTGGTATATCATTCGCAATGTCCTAGACAGGCAAGCCAAAAAGCTGCGTACACACGATTGTGATGTGATGACAGGCTGTTGGTGGAAAATCTGACCGTTTGTACGCTCCATCGAACAATTGTTGTCAGGCTTTAAAATTTTCCATGGACAAATGTCTGTTGTCAGATTTTCAGAGCGTGTGTACACAAGTCCATCGGACAAAAGTCCAAAGTACACACACGCATGCTCGGAAGCAAGGACGAGCTAGAGGCTCTTGTAAACTAGCGTTCGTAATAGAGAATTACCATTCGTGACTCGCCAAATTATGAAATCTCGAAATGCAGTGAACATTCTCTTCTTCTTTAATGGGATAATAATGAAGCTGCTTTGCTGGTGATACTGATGGAGTTATTGCAAACGAGTTTTCAAAAGGCTTTTTTTTTCTAGTGATATCAAGAATAAAATTATTATGCTTTTTTTTTTTTGGGCAAGTTACCACAACACCATTATCCCGTAGTTTTTAAGATCAAAGATACAACTATGTTGGTGTCCTTTGTCAATTTTACATTGTATTTTTTTAAATGTAACTGCCTACTCCCAAACTGTCATTTGAAGTAAAACACATAGCCAAGTATTATTCTCCACAATTTTTTTATTGTGCATTAAAAAGAAAACAAATACAATTAGACATGCTATCTGCCAATAGAACTTAACCAAAAACATTCTATACAGCCAAAAAAATAGAAAATATAACAAATCAAATCATTATTATTCAACCAAAAAATAAAATAAAAGACTCATTCATGTGTCCTGCTTCTTAACCACTTGCCGACCGGGCCATAGCCAAAAGACGGCTACAGCGTGCTCGGCTTATTCTGAGAGGGCGTCCATGAATGTCCTCCTAGAATATTGCTCCTGCACACCCGGGAATATCCGTGACCGCAGGGTCCTCCACGGATCACGGTAAACGGCTGCTGACAGCGGCCGTTTACCACGTGATCGCTCCATCAAATGGAGCTATCACATGTAAACAAACCGGCGTCATGTCCGGTTCCTCTCTCCCCTCTCTGTACAGATCGGTACAGTGCGAGGGGAGAGATCAAATGCTGCAGCACTGTGGGCTGGATGTGTAGTGCCTGCAGCGCTGATATGTGCCCACTCCAGCACTCAGCCATCCATACCATCCATACCCAACCATCCATACAATCCATACTCAGCCATCCATACCATCCATACTCAGCCATCCATACTCAGCCAAAAGTTCAAAAGACTCATTATGTCTCATAGATTATACATTAGGTTGTTTTCTTTCCAAAATGGGGACATTTTAAGGGCGTTTCAATTGTCCTAATGCTCCAGGGCCTTCAAAAGTATAATGCCCCGTACACACGGTCGGACTTTGTTCGGACATTCCGACAACAAAATCCTCGGATTTTTTCCGACGGATGTTGGCTCAAACTTGTTTTGCCTACACACGGTCGCACAAAGTTGTCGGAATTTCCGATCGCCAAGAACGCGGTGACGTCAAGCACGTACGACGAGACTAGAAAAGGCCAGTTCAGAACCAAGCGAGGCACCCTTTGGGCTCCTTTTGCTAATCTCGTGTTAGTAAAAGTTTGGTGAGAGACGATTCGCGCTTTTTCAGACTCGTGGCTTTCAGATCGTTTTCTGCCGTTCAGTTTGTGCTTGTGGGTTGGTATCTGCTCTTCAGTGCGTGCAGTCAGTTCGTATTGGAGTTTTCTGTGCGATCTTGTCCGCTCGTTGCTGTTTTTCAGGTCGCTCTTCACAGGCCTTGCTGTTCTTCAGTGCGTTCTGTTACTTCGTTCTGAGCAGCCGACCGCTTTCTAGCCATGTTGCGTATGCGTACTCCTCGTAGAGTTCGTGCTGTGCGGGGGCTTGGTGTTGGGGTCCTGACCTTGACACAAGTCCAGTCCATGAACAGGGTGGGGAGGAGTTCATGGACCAAGAATTGGTTGCTTCAGCGTGACCAGTTCTGTCATATGCCTTTGCTCCGTGAGATCCGTGAGAATAATCCTGATGATTTCAGGAACATTCTCCGGATGATGGACCCCGTATTTCACCGTTTGTTGGCTTCGCTGACCCCCTATATCAGCAGGCAGGATACCTGCATGAGGCAAGCCCTCACCCCGGAACAGAGGGTTTTTAATTACCGGCTGGCCAGAGCCCGAAGAGTGGTGGAGAACACATTTGGAATCCTGGCCAGCCGGTTCCGATTATTTATGACACCCATCCATATGGCGGAGTATAAACTGAACCATATAATACTTGCCTGCTGTGTTCTCCATAATTTTCTACGAAAACATTCAGCCAACTATGCTGGCTCAGTTGGGCCTGAGGCCGGAATCCCAAATACATCAACAATGACGGCACTTGAAAGCGACCGTCCTGGCTTGCCCTCCCTGAATGCCCGTGATGTCCGGTTACGATACCTGGAGTTCTTTGCGGGTAGGGGGGCTATCAATATGCCAGACAATATGTGACACCTTTTTCAAATAAAAAACAACCCAAAGAAATTCTTGGTGGACATTTACTGCTTGTGTTTGTTTTAGCTGACCCTGACAGAAATGTGTTGAGTGCAGAAAATGTCGTGATTGGGTAACCTTATAAAAAACAGTGTTGGCTGGTACTTCCTAAATGCAAAAACACATTTCACTCCAAGTGCACTTGCAACTGCACTGAACCTGCACTTGTAGTGCAAAGAGGATTTGCCCTTAGGAAATAACCCCCATTTGTGCATAAAACAACAATTACATCACCCCAAAAGTGTTGTAGTGTTGAGACAATAATCCACACATTCTTGAGTAAGGCACTTTTTTATACCTGCACAATCACATGCGCATTTACCAAAGGTTTTTAAAACAAACCAACATATTTGTTGTATAACAATGTTTGCAGTAGCATTATGAAAAATCGAAAAATCCATTTCAGATAAAACAGGCCTGTGTAAAACCAACAAGAAAGCCAAAAAACTTGAACTTACAAAGTTCACATTAGGTAAAACCTGAAGGCTATATCAGACATCAGTATTTAGGAACTGAGTTTGATATAGCGTTCAGATGGGGGGAAATCACCCCTGGAAAAGCCAAATTTGGAAGATGCACATCAATTTACGAATGTCAACATGTGCTATCTGCCATCAGGGGGGATCAAGGGACGTGTTTTGGGGGAGCAAGCCCTTCCTCAACGCTACTTTATAATTGAGGAAGGGGTTGCACCCCCAAAACGCGTCCAGTGATCTCCCGTGACGGCAGATAGCACATGTTGGCACACTGTGTGCATCCTCCAAATTTGGCTTTCCTAAACATTGTAAAAATTTTTGTAAGATAAAACAGGTGATTTTGTGGGGTTTAAATTCGCCCCAAAACATCAATGATGTTATTTTTTTTAATAACATCACTGATTTGTTGCTGGATGTTTTGCAATTGGAGATTACACCCCATGATCTCCCCTATCAGTATCTGGGCACTTTCAGATGTAAAGCGTTCTGGATCCCGATCACCTAAAAAGAGATAAAGAACAAAAAAAACAGGTCTCAAAAATCTGCCAACATCCATCTCTTTTACCTGAGCCTGTGGTCGCAGACACTCACCTGTTGTGGTGCCAATCTCCACCACGTCTTCTTCTTCCTCCTGCTCAGCTTCTTGGGTAGGTATTTCCCCTTCTTCCAGAGGGGGGGGGGTCTCTGGTCTCCTGGGATGAGGGGTGTCCGAGTCTTTTCTCCCCTATGTAAAACAAAAATGGTATAATTAGCACACAGATATTTGATGACAGAACTAGAAATAGGAAACATTGCTTGGAAGTGGGGTACAATTTTCTATTTTAGCCGAGTTCAAAGATGTCTTTTTTTTATTGTCCTTTGTCAAGCTGCAATACTTTACCTGATCAAAATCCCAAAACTATACCTCTCACACGTGTACAGATAGAGATAGCGGCGCTAATATAAATTGTGTAAAATAATGGGTCAGAGCAGTATAATGCCTACGACCCTCTACTTATGCATAAAAATAATAATAATAGTGTCATGAAAAATATTAATTTTATCATGAAAAGAAATTTCCTTAACACCCAGTGAAAAGTGACACTATAAATGAATGATCAAGTTCAACAGTTGTTTTTCAATCTTCTTGTGAAAAATCTTCTTCTACTCTTCCACCACACCACCGTGATAGTGACACTACTCCCTCTGAAGAGCGCACTCACCAGATTGTATAGCCTCCCACTCTCGTGTTCGGCAAAACAGCAATTGAACCACACCTGGGTTGCATGTGATGAACCGTGACTCCAATCAAGCCAGCTCCATATGTGAAAAAATGAATAAAGTGCTCCACATAGCGTGATACCATTTTGACAGATTTATTAAAATCACTTCAAACACACTTCAATGGTTACACTCACTTTTAAACTGAAACATAAAAGCCTTTAAAAAGAAATCCACAGCAAGCACAGCAAGCAACAGGATCAGTGATCCAACGGTGCACCGCGGTCACAGCGGACCTGAAGTGTAAACTGGTGTATCTCTCACCCAACCTTCTAAGGCCCAGCCGTCCGATCGGTGTAGTCCTCCTCAGACAGCGGCATCTAATGTCAGTGCGATGGAAGGCCGTGTAACCATACCCAATACTTTACCTGTTTGGTACAAGCTTCACACATGTAACCCCCCCCTATAGTATACACTGGAGCATCAGTGTGCCCCTCCTAATAAAAATGGTGTTCTTGTGTCCCACACTAGTGCTCCAGTGTCCAGATGTGAAAACAGCTGCTCAGTGTCCTCTCCTTACACACAATCTAGTTTGCATTTCATTCTAGTAACAAACCCATCTACATAAACAAATATTTGGCATCCAAGTAGGCCCAAAAAAAAATGTGTGAAAATGCATATGGCCTAAACAATGGTGTTCTAGAGGCTGAAAGAAAAATGTTTGATACGAACGAATAATGGGCCCATGAACATTAAAGTTGACCTTTTTAAACGTTACAATTACTAAAAGCATATGGAGCAGAACGAACGGAATAAAGACAGAAAGAATATGAACACAGCACAACTACTTACTTTTTTGCAGCACTCTCCGGATCTTTCGGTACTGCTCCGGCTCTCTCAACTTCAGGTCCGACCACCGATTCCTGAGCTGATCTTTAGACCTTCGTACCCCGAAATTCCGCTCAAGACTCCTGACCACTTTACCAATGATTTTGGCCTTTCGGATGTTGGGGTTGGGGTAAGGCCCATATTTTCCGTCATAGTCGGACTTCTTCATGATGTCTACCATCTCCAACATCTCCCCAAACGACATATTTGTGGCCTTAAAACGTCTCCTTCTGGATCAGGATGTGCCTGGATCCGGGCTTTCCTCCTCCTCCTCCTCGTTGCTAGAATTAGCATGCACCTGTTGTAACTCCGCCATCATGCTCTTCCCCCACTGCGCCGAACGAAAAGGGGCGGGGAATACACTAGAAAGAACGTCAGGGGCGGGCGGAGTTACACGCATGCGCAGTGTGTATAAAGCGTAACACGTATTACGTACGATCTGTGAGCGGAGGAAGGAGCATTGGACGCGCCGATCGTAAGAATGAAGGTAAGAGACAAACTTGGGCCTATACTGCTTCTAGATTGAGGCCTATATTGTAGGAGAGTTTGGACTGACATTAGGCTTTGTCTTGTGTTGTGTCTTGCAGTGAACATGGATATCTTAATGAGAGATACTGACTTCATGTCACTATTCATTGATATGCTAAGTGAGCTGCCCTGTCTGTGGGAGATTACCCACCCCCATTTCAAGAACCAAGCAAAGAGGAAGGCAGCACTGGAGCAATTGTGTGAAATTGTGAAGCAGGTGATCCCCACGGCAGACATCACTTATTTAAAGATATTAATTGGTTGCCTGAGGAGCACATATCTGAGGGAGCGCAAGAAAGTCCTGGATTCACAGAGATCCGGAGCAGCAGATGACATCTATGTCCCCAGGATGTTGTACTACGACAGGCTGCACTTTCTGGCAGGTCAGACTGAACCCAGGCCATCCCTCTCCAGTCTTCCTTCCACGCTTCCTTCCCCCCGGCTGAGGCTTCTGACGCCCAACCTGGGCCTTCCAGGCCGCATGTGGAGGAGCCCAGATTGAGCCAGGTATAGCATTCCTCTAAATATTTCTGCTTGTCCAATCAATGATGTTACCTAGATGTTATTTGGGAGTACTAATTTAGGATTGTGATTGATGATGCCAAAACTAAAACCATGTCCCTTTTTCATACACAGGGAAGTCTCAGCCAGGAGGTGGCCAGGCCGAGCCGGCTGGCTGATATCCAGGTCCCTCCACCCCCCCTGAAAAGAGAAAGTGGCAGTAGGAGGAGTACCCTAGAGGAGGCGGCTATCAGATTTTTTTGGAGGGCTACAGAGGTCCTGGGAGCACCACACACCAGGCAGGAGAACCTTGCTGCATTCATTGCCTATAAAATGCAGAGGATGGAGGAGGGCCAACAAGCCATGTGTCAGGCCCTCATATCAGAGGCTCTGGAGAAAGGTGTGAGGGGCCAAATTACACCTCACACACAGCTTTGGGATGGTCCTCCTCCTCCTCCTGCAGGTCCTCCTCCTCCAGGTCCTCCCAGTCCTCCTCCAGGTCCTCCCAGTCCTCCTCCAGGTCCTCCCAGTCCTCCTCCTCCTCCAGGTCCTACTCCTCCTCCTGCCACATCTCCAACTGCACAGCCACAGCCCGGAAGGAAGTGTGAAAGGAAGACCAGACAGTGATTGCCCTGGATCCAGTCTGGTCGGCCAAAAGATGCAGCCTCTTGTGGTACCACAGCCTGGGGACACTGATGTCATCTGCTGCTATCCGGATCTCTGTGAATCCCGGACCAGACTGCCCTCCCTTACATATGGACTCCTCAGGCCACCAATTTTGAGGTTTAAGAATTGATGTCTGCCGTGGGGGTCCCAGGCTTCACTAATTTCTCTTGTTGATCCAGTGTTGCCTTCCTCTTTGTTTGGTTCTGATACCTTAATAAAGGATTTTTGTTTTGAATTATACTCTCCTATGTGTTTTCCTTCAAAAATGATGGTTTGTTTGTGAGGATTCAGGTACATTTCTAATATACAATGTGAAATGAACAAGGGACACCAACAACAAAAAATCTCATGGAGATTAAATAATAAAAGATATCAATGGTGTTGGGGTAATTGCCACACAAAACACACACAAAAATATTCTGGAGTAAAAATAAAAATAACATTGAACAAAGATCAGCCATGGAAAAAATCCAAACATTAAAGAAAAAAAAAGGCTTAAAAACAAAAAAAAAAACATAAAAAATATAAAACTGTCAGATGTGACAACTAATAACAATATATTGAGGGAATCCCACTAAAAAAACACAAATAAAACTTTGTGAGAAGTGTGTGTGAATATGAGCAGCAAAACGACTTAATTCTTGTCACATTATAAAGAAGAAGAGAGTGCGCTGTATTAAACCATTTTTTACATTGCAGCGTGACGAAAGTGCTGTATCCATTGCGAACGCTAAGTTTACCAGAACGAGCTGTCCCGTGTCGGAATTTCTTCTGAGCATGCGTGGCACTTTGTGCGTCGGAACAGGCCACACACGGTCGGAATTGACGCGATCGGATTTTGTTGTCGGAAAATTTTATCTCCTGCTGTCCAACTTTGTGTGTCGGAAAATCCGATGGAAAATGTCCGATGGAGCCCACACACGGTCGGAATTTCCGACAACACGCTCCGATCGGACATTTTCCATCGGAAAATCCGACCGTGTGTACGGGGCATAAGAGGTAGTCAAGAAATGATATGTGTAATTTATGCTCCAAGAACGCCTGATGGTGCTCCCTGCATGTTGGGCCTCTGTATGTGGCCACGCTGTGTAAAAGTCTCACACATGTGGTATCACCATACTCAGGAGGAGTAGTAGAATGTGTTTTGGGGTGTCATTTGTGCTATTCATATGCTGTGTGTGAGAAATAACCTGCTAATATAACAATTTTGTGAAAAAAAAAAAGAAAAAAAATCTTGATTTTGCAAAGAATTGTGGAAAAAAATTACAACTTCAAAAAACTCACCATGCCTCTTACTAAACATCTTGGAATGTCTACTTTCCAAAAAGGGGTAATTTGGGGGGTATTTGTACTTTCCTGGCTTGTTTGGGTCTCAAGAAATGAGATAGGCCATCAGTACTAGGGATGGGCCGAACACCCCCCTGTTCGGTTCGCAGCAGAACATGCGAACAGGCAAAAAATGTGTTCAAACACGCTAACACCGTTAAAGTCTATGGGACACGAATGTGAAAAATCAAAAGTGCTAATTTTAAGGGTTAATATGCAAGTTATTGTCATAAAAAGTGTGGACCTGGGTCCTGCCCCAGGGGACATGTATCAATGCAAAAAATGGGGCCGTTTTTTTGGGAGCAGTGATTTTAACCACTTCAATACAGGGCACTTATACACCTTCCTGCCCAGAACAATTTTCAGCTTTCAGTGCTGTCGCAGTTTGAATGACAATTGCACTGTCATGCTACACTATACCCAAACAAAATTTTTATCATTTTGTTCCCACAAATAGAGCTTTTATTTGGTGGTATTTGATCACCTCTGCGGTTTTTATTTTTTGCTAAACAAATAAAAAAAGACTGAAAATTTTGAAAAAAATAAAAGTTTTGCTTTTGTTTCTGTTAAAAAAAAAATTGTAAATAAGTAAGTTTTCTCTTTCACTGATGGGCACTGATAAGGTGGCACTGACAGGCACTGATACGGCGGCACCGATGAGGTGGCACCAATGAGTGGGCATTGACGATGGGCACTGATAAGCGGCACTGATGGGCACTGGTAGGCGGCACTGATGGGTGGCACTGATATGCAGCACTGATGGGCATTGATAGGCAGCACTGATGGGCACTCATGGGTGGCACTGGTTGGCACTGATGGGCACTGATAGGCGACACTGGGCACTAAAAGGCGGCACTGCTGGGCACTGATGGGCACTGATAGGGTGGCACTGATAGGCGGCACTGATAGGCAGCACTGTTGGGCACTGATGGGCACTGATAGGCGGCACTGCTGGGCACTGATACGTGGCACTGATGGGCATTGATATGCAGCACTGATATGAGGCACTGATAGGCATCCCTCGTGGCACTGGCAGTGGTGGGCATTGGAGTGGGCACTGATTGGCAGCTGCCTGGGCACAGATTGGCAGCTGCCTGGGCACATGTTGGTATTTCCCTGGGGGTCTAGGGGGCATACCTGGTGGTCTAGTGTGGTGGCCATCCTGGTGGTCCTGGGCAGCTTCCCTGGTGGTCCTGGGTAGGATCCGAGGGGGGCTGTGCTGATAAACAATCAGCACAGACCCCCCCTGTCAGGAGAGCAGCCGATCAGCTCTCCTCTACTCGTGTCTGTCAGACACGGCTGATCACATAGTAAAGAGTCTCCGTCAGAGACTCTTTACCTAGATCGGTGTTGCGGGGTGTCAGACTGACACCCCGCAACAACGATCACCGTGATGCGCACCCCCGGGGCGCGCAGTGGCTCATTATCCTGATCACGTCATATGACGTCCGGTCAGGATAATGAAATCACTTTACCGCCATCATTCTGCTATATGGTGGGCGGCAAGTGGTTAATAATGCTTAAAGTGAGACAATAAAAGTGAAATATTCCTTTAAATTTCGTACCTGGGGGGTGTCTATAGTATGCCTGTAAAGTGGTGCATGTTTCCCGTGTTTACAACAGTCCGAGTGCAAAATTACATTTCTAAAGGAAAAAAAAGACATTTAAAAGTACTAGCGGTAGCGCCAGCAGCTATAATGAATTGTCGGGTCTCTGCAATACTCATAAAAGTCATTGAAAAAAACGGCCTGGGGTTCCCCCACAGTGCATTACCAGGACCTTTGGGTCTGGTATGAATATTAAGGGGATCCCCGAACCAAAATTTAAAAAAATAAATGCTTGGGGTCCCCCCAAATTCCATACCAGGCCCTTCAGGTCTGGTATGGATAATAAGGGGAACCCTGTGCCAAATTTTTTTTTAAAAATGGCGTGGGGGTCCCCTTCAAAATCCACACCAGCCCTGAAGGTTCTGGTATGGATTTTAAGGGGAACCCCGCGCCAAAATTAAGAAAAATTAATTTAAATTAAGAAGAAAAATCCATACCAGACCCTTATCCAAGCACGCAAGGCTGCAGGAAAAGAGGGGGGACGAGAGAGCGCCCCCCCTCCTGCACCATACCAGGCCACATGCCCTCAACATGGGGAGGATATCACCATGTTGATGGGGACAAGGGCCTCATCCCCACAACCCTTGCCCGGTGGTTGTGAGGGTATGCAGGCGGGGGGCTTATCGGAATCTGGAAGTCCCCTAGCCCCCTTTAACAAGGGGACCCCTAGATCCCGGCCCCCCCTGTGTGAAATGGTAATGGGGTATAAATGTTTATCAAATCGTGAAAGGACCTCTGCGCTACTAGAAAAGTGACACATAAATAACGTGCAGTACGATTTTAGGGACTTAGGAGCTAAATTGAGGAAAAGGACCTCCAAGGTAGTGTTCTCAGGAATACTACCGGTACATCGAGCCACACCAGAAAGGCAGAGGGAGATTAGGGAAGTAAACAAGTGGCTGAAGAGCTGGTGTAGTAAGGAGGGGTTTGGGTTCCTGGAGGACTGGGCCGACTTCTCAGTCGGTAACCGGTACTATAGAAGGGACGGACTGCACCTAAATGAGGAGGGTGCAGATCTGCTGGGAATGAAGATGGCCAAAAAGTTAGAGGGGTTTTTAAACTAGGCGATGGGGGGGAGGGTCCAGAGACAGTGATAGCCAGCGCGGAAGATATTCCAGAGGGTAGTATTGGGGGCATTAGTGGTAGGTTAACCAAAGCACAAAAACAAAAGGTGAGTATAGTAGCAAGTCCTAGTTGCAATCTTGAAACACCCAATACGAGGACAATATGCGACCAGTCTAAACTATGTGGCATGTTCACCAATGCCAGGAGCATGGCGGACAAGATGGGTGAACTAGAGATATGGTTGTACAAGGAGGATTTGGATTTTGTGGGAATTTCAGAGACCTGGTTCAACAGCTCTCATGATTGGCTGGCAAACATTCAAGGGTATACCCTATACCGCAAGGATAGAGAAGGTAAAAAAGGGGGAGGGGTATGCCTATATATCAAGAATAATGTACAAGTGAGTGTGAGAGATGACATCACTGAGGGGGCTAGGGAGGAGGTGGAATCTTTATGGGTAGAGCTCCAAAGGGATGAAGCTAAGGGGAAAATAATACTGGGAGTATGCTATAGGCCCCCAAACCTGAGGGAGGAAGTGGAGACGGATCTCCTATCACAAATTGGATTAGCAGCAAGGATGGGAAGTGTTATCATAATGGGGGATTTTAATTATCCAGACATAGACTGGGCGGAGGGAACCGCGCATTTATTTAAGGCTCGCCAGTTCCTTAGTGTTTTGCAGGACAATTTTATGGGTCAGATGGTAGACGCACCAACTAGAAATAAAACATTACTAGATCTACTGATTACCAATAATACAGACCTGATAACAGATGTGGTAATACGGGGCAATTTAGGTAACAGCGATCACAGGTCAATTAGTTTCAGTATAAATCACACAAATAGGAAACATGAAGGGAACACAAAGACACTGAATTTCAAAAGAGCCAACTTCCCTAAACTACAAACCTTGCTAAAAGGCATAAATTGGGATAAAAAATTAGGAACAAAGAATACGGAGGAGAGATGGGTTTGCTTTAAGAGCATATTAAATAAGGGCATTAGCCAATGTATCCCATTGGGTAATAAATTTAAAAGAGCGAACAAACATCCTGGATGGCTTAACTCCGATGTAAAAATGCATATAAAAGCAAAGGAGAAGGCCTTCAAAAAATACAAGGTTGAGGGATCATCCTCAGCATTCAGAATTTATAAAGAATGCAATAAGAAATGTAAGGGTGCAATTAGGATGGCTAAGATAGAACATGAAAGACACATAGCGGAGGAGAGCAAAAGAAATCCCAAAATATTCTTTAAGTATGTAAACAGTAAAAAAGGGAGGACAGACCATATTGGCCCCATAAAGAATGAGGAAGGACATCTGGTTACAAAGGATGGGGAGATGGCAAAGGTATTGAATTTATTCTTCTCCTCAGTCTTCACAAGTGAATCGGGGGGCTTCAGTAACCAGAACTGCAGTGTTTATCCTCATGACACATCACAGGAAGCACCTCCATGGTTAACAGAGGACGGAATTAAAATTAGACTTGAGAAACTTAACATTAATAAATCACCGGGACCAGATGGCTTGCATCCGAGGGTACTTAGGGAACTCAGTCAGGTGATTGCCAGACCGTTGTTCCTAATATTTACAGACAGTCTATTGACTGGAATGGTACCAGCTGATTGGAGAAAAGCCAATGTAGCACCAATATTTAAAAAGGGCCCAAAAAACATCCCTGGGAATTACAGACCAGTTAGCCTAACATCAATAGTATGTAAACTCTTGGAGGGGATGATAAGGGACTATATACAAGATTTTAGTAATAAGAATGATTTCATTAGCAGTAATCAGCATGGATTCATGAAGAATCGTTCTTGCCAAACCAATCTGTTAACCTTCTATGAGGAGGTGAGTTGCCATCTAGATAAAGGAAGGCCCGTAGACGTGGTGTATCTGGATTTTGCAAAAGCATTTGACACAGTTCCCCATAAACGTTTACTATACAAAATAAGGTGCGTTGGCATGGACCATAGGGTGAGTACATGGATTGAAAACTGGCTACAAGGGCGTGTTCAGAGGGTGGTGATAAATGGGGAGTACTCAGAATGGTCAGGGGTGGGTAGTGGGGTTCCCCAGGGTTCTGTGCTGGGACCAATCCTATTTAATTTGTTCATAAACGACCTGGAGGATGGGATAAAGAGTTCAATCTCTGTATTTGCAGACGATACTAAGCTAAGCAGGGCAATAACTTCTCTGCAGGATGTGGAAATCTTGCAAAAAGACCTGAACAAATTAATGGGGTGGGCGACTACATGGCAAATGAGGTTCAATGTAGAAAAATGTAAAATAATGCATTTGGGTGGCAAAAATATGAATGCAATCTATACACTGGGGGGAGAACCTCTGGGGGAATCTAGGATGGAAAAGGACCTGGGGGTCCTAGTGGATGATAGGCTCAGCAATGGCATGCAATGCCAAGCTGCTGCTAATAAAGCAAACAGAATATTGGCATGCATTAAAAGGGGGATCAACTGCAGAGATAAAACGATAATTCTCCCGCTCTACAAGACTCTGGTCCGGCCGCACCTGGAGTATGCTGTCCAGTTCTGGGCACCAGTCCTCAGGAGGGACGTACTGGAAATGGAGCGAGTACAAAGAAGGGCAACAAAGCTAATAAAGGGTCTGGAGGATCTTAGTTATGAGGAAAGGTTGCAAGCACTGAACTTATTCTCTCTGGAGAAGAGACGCTTGAGAGGGGATGTGATTTCAATTTACAAATACTGCACTGGTGACCCCACAATAGGGATAAAACTTTTTCGCAGAAGAGAGTTTAATAAGACTCGTGGCCACTCATTACAATTAGAAGAAAAGAGGTTTAACCTTAAACTACATAGAGGGTTCTTTACTGTAAGAACGGTAAGGATGTGGAATTCCCTTCCACAGGCGGTGGTCTCAGCGGGGAGCATTGATAGCTTCAAGAAACTATTGGATAATCACCTGAATGACCGCAATATACAGGGATATGTAATGTAATGCTGACACATTGTCACACACATAGGTTGGACTTGATGGACTTGTGTCTTTTTTCAACCTCACCTACTATGTAACTATGTAACTATGAATGATCTACGGTGTAATGCTGCACAATTTATAGTGTACACATAACCACCACAAAATAAATGTATAAATAAACAAATAATTTTGCGCAAAACACATCAATGTACGTAGGACTTAATCCCATAAATGACTTGTGCCAAATGTGCACTAAGTGGCTGTGTGAAATGATCATCAAATAATCCCATCCGGGAAAAGGTGTGCAACAAGAGAAAATTGCCCAATTGTGGGGAATGCTCAATGGTGAGATGAAAAAACATTCATAGATAAAAATTAATGAAAATAATGTAGAAAATCAAATAAATGGCAAGTGGTGATCACAATGTGATGAAATTAAAAAATAAAAAATAAAAAATAAAAATGTTGATAGTGACCAATAAAAGTTCATAGGCAAAGATGAATCAACAGTAAATATAAATCAATAGTTTTGGAGATCATGTATATTCTTCCATAGTTGCAGTGAGAAGTCTAAGCATGGATACTCCTGGTGTATACCTGCTCACAGTGCCCTTACCTTAAAGGGCTTTGATAAAAGCCTTAATTGCAGGGAATCATAGATGACAATAAGGATGGTTACGTTGGATGCTGCTGGATGGTGGATGATTGAATGGCTTCAGATGAATAGACATTCTTGATGGATGCCCATCAGACTTGCCTCACGATCCCAAGAATCATGCCAAAGAGAAAGAAGGAAACATAGGGGGGCCTCCAATGGTGTAGTATAAAATGATAGTTTAATGGAGTAAAAAGCACTATACATGCAGTGCATACAGTAACACTATGTAAGGCGGTGAGCCGCCATCACCGAGTACAATACTTCCGGTCCGCGGTAAAAACAACCGGGTCAGAGGAGTCTGACACACGGCTGCGTTGGCTAGCAAACTAATGCGTTGGCTAGATGACTAATTATGCATCGGTATAGTGAATAGAACAGTCAGACATTACATTTATTTATACTCAACATTATAATTAAAATCATTGACAAAAACTTGAAATAAAACTTTGATAAAATATAAAGGAACTCGTTAATACACTTATATCACAATAGTGTAAAACGGTGCCTACCTCGGCTATGTCCTACACTGCCATCATGTGGTAATAATGGTATTTGCAGATAGGTTAATTACCATAGCTGGGTCAGTGCAGCAACCATACAGCTAAATGTTGGTAAAAGGCCAAAAAGCTTCTTAAAATGAAATAAAATTAAAAAATAATAAGGATGATTGGCCGTTCTATTCACCGTACCGATGCATAATTAGTCATCCATCCCAGACTACGCAAATATGGCGTCTGAGCCACTTCCTATTACCCACTATAAAAGAACTGTGATTCCAACCAATTAGATTCCCTGAGGAAGTCACGAGGTCACGTGACGTAACGCGTAGGAACCTTTGCTAGCCGACGCAGCCATGTGTCAGACACCTCTGACCCAGTTGTTTTTACCGCGGACCAGAAGTATTGTACTGTGACGGCGGCTCACCGCCTTACATAGTGTCACGGTATGCACTGCGTGTATAGTGCTTTTTACTCCAATAAACTATCGTTTTATACTACACCATTGGAGGCCCCCCTATGTTTCCTTCTTTCTCTTTGGCATGATTCTTGGGATCCTGAGGCAAGTCTGATGGACATCCATCAAGGACGTCTATTCATCTGAAGCCATCCAATCATCCACCATCCAGCAGCATCCAACGTAACCACCCTTATTGTCATCTATGATTCCCTGCAATTAAGGCTTTTATCAAAGCCCTTTAAGGTAAGGGCACTGTGAGCATGCATACACCAGGAGTATCCATGCTTAGACTTCTCACTGCAACTATGGAAGAATATACATGATCTCCAACACTATTGATGTATATTTGCTGTTGATTCATCTTTGCCTATGAACTTTTATTGGTCACTATCAACATTTTTATTTTTTATTTTTTAATTTCATCACATTGTGATCACCACTTGCCATTTATTTGATTTTCTACATTATTTTCATTAATTTTTATCTATGAATGTTTTTTCATCTCACCATTGAACATTCCCCACAATTGGGCAATTTTCTCTTGTTGCACACCTTTTCCCGGATGGGATTATTTGATGATCATTTCACACAGCCACTTAGTGCACATTTGGCACAAGTCATTTATGGGATTAAGTCCTACGTACATTGATGTGTTTTGCGCAAAATTATTTGTTTATTTATACATTTATTTTGGGGTACAAATGTACCCCTACCATTTTACAAAAAAAGTGTCAAAAATGTTAAAAAAGACAAGAGACGGTTTTTGACAATTCCTTTATTGATGTCTTCTTCTTTCCCCGCTTCTTCTTCCATCTTCTTCTGGTCTTCATTCTGTTTTCTTCCTCCATCTTGTTCTTCCCCCACTTCTTCCTCTGCTTCTTCCTCTTCTTCCTCCGATTCTCTGCTTCTTCCTTCAGTCTTCTCGTCTGCATCTTCCTCTGGCTTGTTCTTCCCCGTGCGTCATGGGGGGGGGCGGGGTCCCTCAGTTATATAAGAAATGTCAGAAGAATAGAAGCGTCACACAGTGGGAACCTCACATGGATGCGGATCGTGCAGAGAACAAAGCGGGGAAGAAGACGCCGGAGGAAGATGCAGACGAGGAGACCGAAGGAAGAAGCAGAGTATCGGAAGAAGAAGAGGAAGAAGCGAGGAAAGAACAAGATGGAGGAAGAAAACCAAATGAAGACCAGAAGAAGATGGAAGAAGAAGTGGGGAAAGAAGAAGACATTAATAAAGGAATAGTCAAAAACCGTCTCTTGTCTTTTTTAACATTTTTGACACTTTTTTTGTGAAATGGTAGGGGTACATTTGTATCCCATTACCATTTCATATGGGGGGGCAGGATCTGGGGGTCCCCTTGTTAAAGGGGGCTTCCAGATTCCGATAAGCCCCCTGCCCACAGACCCCCACAACCACCGGGCAAGGGTTGTGGGCATGAGGTGCTTGTCCCCATCAACATGGGGACATCCTCCCCATGTTGAGGGCATGTGGCCTGGTAGGGTTCAGGAGGGGGGGTGCTCTCTCGTCCCCCCCTCTTTTCCTGCGGCCTGCCAGGTTGCGTGCTTGGATAAGGGTCTGGTATGGATTTTTAGGGGGACCCCACATCATTTTTCTTTTAAATTTTGGCGCGGGGTTCCCTTTAAAATTCATACCAGACCTAAAGGTTCTGGTATGGATTTTAAAGGGGACCTGCATGCCATTTTTTTTTAAATTTTGGCGTGGGGTTACTCTTAATATCCATACCAGACCTGAAGGGCCTGGTATGGAATTTGGGGGGACCACCAAATTATTTTTTGAAAATTTTGGTTCAGGGTTCCCCTTAATATTCATACCAGACCCAAAGCGCCTGGTAATGCACTGTGGGGGAACCCCAGGCCATTTTTTTCAATGACTCTTATGAGTATTGCAGAGACCCGACAATTCATTATAGCTGCCGGCGCTACCGCTAGTACTTTTAAATGACTTTCTTTTCCTTTAGAAATGTCATTTTGCTTTTGGACTGTTGTAAACACGGGAAACATGCGCCACTTTACAGGCATACTATAGACACCCCCAGGTACGAAATTTAAAGGAATATTTAACTTTTAGTGTTTCACTTTAAGCATTTTCAAAATCACTGCTCCCGAAAAAACGACCGCTTTTAAAAAATGTTTTTGCATTGATACATGTCCCCTGAGGCAGGACCCAGGTCCCTAAACACTTTTTATGACAATAGCTTGCATATTAACCTTTAAAATTAGCACTTTTGATTTCTCCCACAGACTTTTAAAGGTTGTTCCGCGGCTCTCGAATTTGGCGCAAACACCCCAAATTGTTCGCTATTTGGCGAACGGGCAAACAGCCAATGTTCGAGTCGAACTCATGTTCGACCTGAACAGACAGCCCATCCCTTGTCAGTACATCAGGTGTGATCAATTTTCAGAGATTGGCACCATAGCTTGTGGACTCTAACTTTCACAAAGACCAAATAATTTACACCAATTTGGGTTATTTTTACCAAAGATATGTAGCAGTATAAATTTTGGCCACAATTTATGAAAAAAATTACTAATTTGCAAAATTTTATAACAGAAATGAAAAAAATTTTTTGTTTTTTTACAGAATTTTCGGTCTTTTTTCTTTAATAGCGCAAAAAATAAAAAACTCAGCGGTGATTAAATACCACCAAAAGAAAGCTCTATTTGTGTGAAAAAAAGGACAAAAATTTCAAATAGTTACAGTGTTGCATGACTGAGTAATTGTCATTCAAAATGTGAGAGCACTGAAAGCTGAAAATTGGTCTGGTTAGGAAGGGGGTTTAAGTGCCCAGTGGTCAAGTGGTTAATATAGGGGGTCAAGAGTTGGTGAAAGCAGGGGTCCGTCATCCGGAGATAATTCCGAAAATCATCTGGATTATTTTCCTGGAGCTCCTGCAGCAAAGGCATATGACATCATTGGTACACGATTAATAAAGCAACCAATTTTTGGTCAAAGAACTCCTCCTCCTCTTCCTGGACTGGACTTGGGTCAAAGTAATAACACTAAGGCCAATAATAAATAACACGTTATCTCCTCTGATTCCGCAACATGTCTGGTTGACGAACGGCCGTTCAGAAACAAACTGAAAAGCACGAAATGAAAAGTGCGAACTGAAATGCGCAAACTGAAATGCGCAAAATGAAAAGCACGAATCAACACTCACCAAACTTCTACTAACATGAAATTAGCAGAAGGAGCCCAAAGGGTGGCGCTAAAGAGCTGAAAAAACACGTAGTACGTCACTACATTTGTGTTTGTTGACCAACAATTCCTTGCCATTTGTATGCAAGACAAAATCCAGGCACATGCCTTTGGACAAAAGTTTTGTCTGCGGAAAATTCGATCGTGTATACGAGACTTTAGACTTAGTGTAGCAGCGGTTAACACAGAAACAGTCACTGAGATCCTTCACTCTTAGGTCTGTACTCACATGTGCCCAGGGCTTGGCTGTCTCCCTCAGGCTCCAGCAGGCAGACTCCTCTGTGAGACTTCCAAGGCTCCTTAAGTACTTCTGGCTGGATAGGCACCCCAGCTGAGCACATACTGGGACCTCGATGAACAGGCTTGATCTGCAGCAGAATAGCCAGGAAAGACAGGCAGCCCTCCTGGCTGGGAACCTCTTCTCCAGGGAAAAGAACCCTGCTCTATGTGGCTCCAAACTATTTATGCACTTCCCAACCGCCATCTGGGCACACCTCCTCCAGGGATTAGCCAGAGTTGTATAAATATTCAGGCTGCTCATCTGACTCTCCCACTCACTATGTTCTGGAAATCTCCAGAAAATGGGAAAGCAGTCAAACTTGCACCTGCAGAGCCCAGAGCAGCCTAAAGGAATCACACACTGTTCTGTTGATTACAGGAGAACCACTGCCTAGTCCAACCTAGCAGCCTATCTAGGAGGGTGCTACACTATATAGACATTTAAAGCAATTAGGGTTGCACTGATACAGGTATCAGGGCCAGTATAGAGTATTACCATTCAATACCTTTGCGGTGCGATTTGAGCCCATACAAAAGGAATGGGCTCAAATCGCACTGCAAAGAATTGCATGCAATTTGAACAGAAATGCAGTGTAATTCCTGTCTGAATCGCATGTGGTTTCCCACACTGCTCCTGTGTGAACCCAGGCTTGTCATAGTGATCTCAGCCTGGGTTCACACAGCAGCGGTGTGGGAAACTGTATGTGATTTGGACAGGAATCACACCACATTCCTGTTCAAATTGCATGCGATTTCTCTGCAGTGCGATTTGGGTCCTCATCAGCATCACCTATTAGTGCAGCCTCTCAGTGCCCATCAGTACCGCCTACCAGTGCCTATCAGTGCCCACATCAGTAGCACCTATA
The DNA here is from genome assembly GCA_037952925.1 of Lithobates clamitans. NCBI lineage: Eukaryota > Metazoa > Chordata > Amphibia > Anura > Ranidae > Lithobates > Lithobates clamitans. The sequence continues at coordinate 3,110,880 of JBBGZY010000846.1, forward strand.
AGTGCCCATTAGTGCCACCTATAAGTGCCCATCAGTGCCACCTATCAGTGCCACCTCTCAGTGCTGCCTATAAGTGCCCATCAGTGCCACCTATCAGTACAGCCTCATCAGTGCCCATCAGTGCCACCTATCAGTGCAGCCTCATCAGTGCCCATCAGTGCTGCCTCATCAGTGCCCATCAGTGCAGCCTATCAGTGAACATCAGTTCAGTCTCATCAGCGCACATTAGTGCATGAGAAAAATTTAAAAATGTACCTGTTCGCAAAATGTTATAACAAACTATGAAAAATTGTTTTTTTTTTATTCAAAATTTTTGGTCTTTTTTCCTTTGTTTAGCAAAAAATAAAAAAGCAGTGGTGATTAACCACCTACCGCCTGGCCTATAGCGGATTGACGTCCGGGAAGTGGTTCAGTTATCCTCACTGGGCATCATATGACGTCCAGCAGGATAACATGCCGCCGCGCGCCCGCGGGGCGCGCATCGCTGCGATCAGTGGAGCGGTGTGTCAGCCTGACACACCGCTCCACCGATCTTGGCAGAGGCTCTTTACCACGTGATTAGCCGTGTCCAATCACAGCTGATCACGATGTCAATAGGAAGAGCCGTTGATCGGCTTTTCCTCACTCGCGTCTGACAGACGCGAGTAGAGGAGAGCCGATCGGCTGTTCTGATTGTTTTTCAGCGCAGCCCCCCCTCAGATCACCACACTGGACCACCAGGGATCGCCACTAGGACCACCAGGGAAGGGGCAACATGTGGATGGCCAGGTATGTACCCCATGGCCATCCACATGTGCCCAATCTGTGCCAATCAGTGCCCACAAATGGGCACTGATTGGCACCAACATGTTTCAGGTCTGCCCAGCAATGCCACCAATCAGTTTATTCAGTGCCACCAATCAATCATCAGTGCCACTTGTCAGTGCTCATCGGTGCCACCTGTCAGTGCCCATCGGTGCCACCTGTCAGTGCCCATCTGTGCCCATCAGTGCCCATCAGTGCCCATCAGTGCCACCTATCAGTGCCACCCATAAGTACCCATCAGTGCCACCCATAAGTACCAATCAATGCCACCTACGAGTGCCCATCAGTGCCGCCTATGTGTGCCCATTGGTGCCACCTATGAGTGCCCATCAGTGCCGCCGTATCAGTGCCCGTCATTGAAGAAGAAAACGTACTTATTTACAAAAAATTTTAACAGAAACAAAGAAAAACTTGTTTTTTTTCAAATTTTTTTTATTTTTTATTTTTTTATTGAAGTGGTTAAATACCACTAATAGAAAGCTCTATTTGTGTGAAAAAAAAAATGATAAAAATGTCATATACGTACAGCGTTGCATGACCGTGCAATTGTCTTGTGTGATAAAAAAAATGTGACAGCACTGAACGCTGAAAATTGGCCTTGGCAGGAAGGGAGTGAAAGTGTCCAGTAGGCAAGGGTTAAAGATCAATTGTGGCCAACATGTATTATCAGTGAACTGATGACTGTAACCAAAAACATTCTGTTTAGTTGCTGATTTGGGTTACCGAATGGTTAAAAAAAAAAAGTTTAAATAGGACATTCAACTGACATCATATAACAGATCAATATTCAACCATTTCTTGTGTTCGCGGCAAATTTGATCGCGGTATATCGCCCCATTTGCAGTGCATTGACTGCTGCTGATTGGCCAAAGCGTGCAAAACCTGCATGCTTAGGCCAATCACAGCGCCATCTGCTGTGCTGGGTGCCTTTGGCCAATCATGGCTCAGGGGGCTAAGTCCACGGCCAACACTATATAAGGCTGTTTACACGGCGGGCGTATGTAGTGTGATAATAACGTGGAGAGGAGAACTTGAGCTAGATTAGGCAGGTTAGTTAGTGGCGTGCAGGCAGTTTAGTCTATATATATATATATATATATAGTCAGTGTAGAATATATCTATATACAGTGCAGGTATTGTAATATATATATATATATATATATATATATATATATATATATATATATATATATATATATATATATATATATATATATATATATATATATATATATATACTGTGTAGTGTGTGTATATACAGTGGGGACGGAAAGTATTCAGACCCCCTTAAATTTTTCACTCTTTGTTATATTGCAGCCATTTGCTAAAATCATTTTAGTTAATTTTTTTCCTCATTAATGTACACACAGCACCCCATATTGACAGAAAAACACAGAATTGTTGACATTTTTGCATATTTATTAAAAAAGAAAAACTGAAATATCACATGGTCCTAAGTATTCAGACCCTTTGCTCAGTATTTACTAGAAGCACCCTTTTAATCTAATACAGCCATGAGTCTTTTTGGGAAAGATGCAACAAGTTATTCACACCTGGATTTGGGGATCCTCTGCCATTCCTCCTTGCAGATCCTCTCCAGTTCTGTCAGGTTGGATGGTAAACGTTGGTGGACAGCCATTTTTAGGTCTCTCCAGTGATGCTCAATTGGGTTTAAATCAGGGCTCTGGTTGGGCCATTCAAGAACAGTCACGGAGTTGTTGTGAAGCCACTCCTTTGTTATTTTAGCTGTGTGCTTAGGGTCATTGTTGTGTTGGAAGGTAAACCTTTGGCCCAGTCTTAGGACCTGAGCACTCTGGAGAAGGTTTTCATCCAGGATATCCCTGTACTTGGCCGCATTCATCTTTCCCTCAATTGCAACCAGTCATCCTGTCCCTGCAGCTGAAAAACACCCCACAGCATGATGCTGCCACCACCATGCTTCACTGTTTGGACTGTATTGGACAGGTGATGAGCAGTGCCTGGTTTTCTCCACACATACTGCTTAGAATTAAGGCCAAAAAGTTCTATCTTGGTCTCATCAGACCAGAGAATCTTATTTCTCACCATCTTGGAGTCCTTCATGTGTTTTTTAGCAAACTCATGTGGGCTTTCATGTGTCTTGCACTGAGGAGAGGCTTCCGTCAGGCCACTCTGCCATAAAGCCCCGACTGGTGGAGGGCTGCAGTAATGGTTGACTTTCTACAACTTTCTCCCATCTCCCGACTGCATCTTTGGAGCTCATCCACAGTGATCTTTGGGTTCTTCTTTACCTCTCTCACCAAGGCTCTTCTCCCCTGATAGCTCAGTTTGACAAGACGGCCAGCTCTAGGAAGTGTTCTGGCCGTCCCAAACGTCTTCCATTTAAGGATTATGGAGGCCACTGTGCTCTTAGGAACCTTAAGTGCAGCAGAAATTTTTTTGTAACCTTGGCCAGATCTGTGCCTTGTCACAATTCTGTCTCTGAGCTCTTCAGGCAGTTCCTTTGACCTCATAATTCTCATTTGCTCTGCCATGCACTGTGAGCTGTAAGGTCTTGTATAGACAGGTGTGTGGCTTTCCTAATCAAGTCCAATCAGTATAATCAAACACAGCTGGACTCAAATGAAGGTGTAGAACCATCTCAAGGATGATCAGAAGAAATGGACAGCACCTGAGTTAAATATATGAGTGTCACAGCAAAGGGTCTGAATACTTAGGACCATGTGATATTTCAGTTTTTCTTTTTTAATAAATTTGCAAAAATGTCAACAATTCTGTGTTTTTCTGTCAATATGGGGTGCTGTATGTACATTAATGAGGAAAACAAAAAGGAACTTAAATGATTTTAGCAAATGGCTGCAATATAACAAAGAGTGAAAAATTTAAGGGGGTCTGAATACTTTCTGTCCCCACTGTATATAGATATTCAGTGCCTTGCAAAAGTATTCGCCCCCTTGGCTTTATACCTATTTTGTTACATTACAGCCTTTAGTTCAATGTTTTTTTAATCTGAATTTTTTGTGATGGATCAGAACACAATAGTCTAAGTTGGTGAAGTAAAATTAGAAAAATATATACATAAAACTATTTTTCAGAAATAAAAAACTGATAATTGGCTTGTGCGTATGTATTCACCCCCTTTGTAAGGAAGCCCATAAAAAGCAATGGTGCAACTGACATAGGAATTTATAGATAGGCAACTCCTATCCTCATATTGATTAGTGGTTCCAAATAATAATAACTACTGCAGTAGGGAACAGACACAAAAGATATACTCCGCATCTTTCCAAATAACTGTTCTGCTTTATTATGAAGATTTTTATACACATGATTACATAAGTAATACATTAATATTACAATTGTACGTTTATGGTAACAAGGGGCGTAACATAGGCAGAGTAATTCTAATTAGGAAAGAATGCAAACATGTCATGAGAATATTATTAGTGCCGTTGCACAGTGAGGGCAGTGTGCAATACATAAAAAACAGAATACAATTATATAAAAAACTTACACATTTCCTTTACAGTCTCCTCTCTTTTGGTCAATGTTTTGATCACTAACCATACCTGCTATCACCTTTAACCTGGAACCTCCACACGCTTAGGTGAAGGTAGTCCTGGCCAAAGAAGCAAAACTCCATTGAGGAGAATATATAGTGCCTTGCAAAAGTATTCACCCTCCTTGGCATTTTTCGTGTTTTGTTGCCTCACAACCTGGAATTAACATGGATTGTTTGAGGATTTGAATCATTTAATTTACAGAACATGCCCACAAATTGGAAGATGTTTTTTTTTTATTGTGAAGCTAACAACAAATAGGACAAAATAACAGCAAAAGTCAATGTGCATAACTATTCACCCCCCTAAAGTCAATACTTTGTAGAGCCACCTTTTGCGGCTATCACAGCTCCAAGTCGATTTGGATACGTCTCTATGAGCTTGCCACATCTTACCACTGGGATGTTTGCCCATTCCTTCTTGCAAAACTGCTCCAGCTTCTTCAAGTTGGATGGTTTATGCTTGTGAACAACAATATTTAAGTCTGACCACAGATTTTCAATTGGATTGAGGTCTGGGCTTTGACTATGACATTCCCACACATTTACATTTTTCCCCTTAAACCACTCAAGTGTTCCTTTAGCAGTGTGTTTGGGGTCATTGCTGGAAGGTGAACCCTAGCCTCAAATCACACACAGAGTGGTACAGGTTGACTGTGCTGGGTTTGCGCCAGACAAAGTGTTTTCTTTGATGGCCAAAAAGTTCAATTTTAGTCCCATCAGCCAAGAGCACCTTCCTCCATACATTTTGGGAGTCTCCCACATGCTATTTCACAAACTCAAAACGTGCCATTTTGTTTTTTGCTGAAAGTAATGGCTTTCTTCTGGCCACTCTGCCATAAAGCCCAACTCTATTGAGCGTACGGCTTATTGTCGTCCTATGTACAGATACTCCAGTCTCTGCTGTGGAACTCTGCAGCTCCTCCAGATTTACCTTAGGTCTCTGTGCTGCCTCTCTGATTAATGCCCACCTTGCCCGGTCTGCGAGTTTTGGTGTGTGTGGCCATCTCTTGGCAGGTTTGCTGTTGTGCCATGTTTTTTCCATTTGGTTATGATAGATTTGATGGTGCTCCTGGGGATCATCAAAGATTTGGATATTTTTTTATAACCTAACCCTGACTTCTACTTCTCAACAACATTGTCCCTTACTTGTTTGAAGAGTTCCTTGGTCTTCAAGGCAATGTTTGGTTAGTGGTGCCTCTTGCTTAGGTGTTGCAGCCTCTGGGGCCTTTCAAAAAGGTGTGTATATGTAATGACAGATCATGTGACACCTAGATTGCACACAGGTGGACATCATTTCACTAATTATGTGACTTCTGAAGGTAATTGGTTGCACCAGAGCTTTTTATGGGCTTCATAACAAAGGAGGTGAATACATACGCACATGCCAATTACCAGTTTTTTATTTCTGAAAAATAGTTTTCTGCATATATTTTTCTAATTTTACTTCACTAACTGAGACTATTGTGTTCTGATCCATCACATATAATTCAGATTAAAAAAAACATTGAACTAAAGGCTGTAATGTAACAAAATGGGTAAAAAAAAGGGGGTGAATACTTTTGCAAGGCACTGTAATTGCTGAGCAGCTTTTTTCAGTACAAAATGACTTTTCATTGTGAAAAACAAATGATTGATAAGACATATTTACAGAGTACTGGCTGTACACTCCTGTGGTCAGAATGCCCTTCTAGCTTAATTGTTGGCACGCTGACTTATCAGCACATGTAAACACAGACAATTCTACATAAAATGGAAGACGTACAAAAGACAAATAAGACTTCAACATGGCTAAACTACTTTTCAAATCACATTATATATATATATATATATATATCCCTTACAATTAGTATTTGAAAAATAGTATCCTAGACTGTGATTCCAAGAGGGAAAGAAATCAAACACAGAGATATCTTTACTTTAGTCTTTTTTGCAGTGTCTGGTGTGGATCCAGGTGACTTTTCCTTCAAGTTTTGCACAACTGTACATGAAATAGATGCTGTATTAATTCTCCAAACATTTCCTTATAGATAAATGGCTCTTAACAATCCACAAGTCACCTGGCTTTAGTTTTAGATCCTTCCAAACTTTTAGGACCTGGAATTGGGGAGAAAACACATAAATGAGTTTGTCAAAAACCTTAAAAGATCAGCAACATACTCTGTGAGATCCGAATGGAGGACTTCAGCTGCTGAGACAAAATATAAGCAAGTGAGTAACACACTCCCAAACAAAATCTCATAGGGAGAGAGTCCAACATTCCCCTTAGGGGCTTGATAAAATATAAGAAAATATTCAGGCAAAAGTTTTCTAGTTTCTTACTCTACTTTGTCCACTACATTGTAGACAGTAGTGGGTGTAAAAATAAAACCTCACAACTTCTAGTAAGGACTCTCCTTTAAAAAAATATTTCCTCTTACTCTCTGTAGTTTCTGCACTCTGTACTTACAAACTACTTCTGATAACACTTTTTACTGTGGCCTTTGCAGTAGCATTTGCCACTGGACATCCAGAAAACATGTCCATACAGACAAAATGCATACTTGTAGATCCTGACTTGGGCATCTGGATATATCTTTTTTGTGATCTCTGGCAGGGATGTTCAGCTTTTGCTAACACATTTGGTAACTGGTAAAGCAAGAAGTGGCGTGTTATAAAAACAACTGTGGTGATCCCTGGCTCTATCCCACGCTCATTTACTAAGGCAGCCATAACTGCTTGTGACTGATGACACGGTCCATCTATCAAGCTGGAGGGAAAAGAGTGACTGGCAGACATAAAAGATTACATTTTTCTGAATTCCTGTTTAAGAAGAAATTGCCCCTTTTGACCACTTGTTCTTCACGTTCTGGGTCCTTAAAGTTGAATTATTAATCCCAGCTATACTGGGCCAAAACTAGGGTGGAATCTGTGAGTTGCACAGACCCAGCAAGTGTCCGGACTGTAAATGCAGCATCCTTAGTCACCTGGTCTGCTTCCATGTGTGAATTTTAAGGTTAGTATGGCTACCTCAGCAAGAACCTGGAAGGCTGAAAACAGCCAATCAAATTAACTTAGCATGCTGATTGGTTTACCTGCCAAAGTAAAAACAAACTTATGGCCCTTCAAATGGAACCAAAAGCTCTCTATATCTTGACTATCTATATAAATATATGCTCTTTTTATAGCTCACAGGCTTTGCTAAAACATGGAGCTCTGCTTCTTGAGCTGGGGAAAAAGGATCCAATGACTCTGAATACAGAGCATCCTTCTGGGTGATAAACTGCATACTCAGTATAAAGCCGGGAAGTAACTCTACAAAAATTGTAATATCTGGGTCTTCAGGTAGTGTTTCCTGCATCGGGCACACAGCAGCTGATTACTATGTCATCAATTTAACACATGTGGTTTTCCTTTGTCTCCAGCCTCCTCCAGTAGAGGCAATAAGGTGGCTGGATTCAAATGTACTCATTTTTCATTGTTAGACTTGTATATAAACAAACAAAACAAATTCATATTTTGAACCTTTCATTAGACAAACATTTAGTTAGCTGTATATTTACTGCACAGAATGTGGGATCATTAAAAATTAAATATTTGACCAAAATAACGTCTAACTTTGTCTAATAGCACCTTTGCATAAAGTTACAGCTCTGATATATCTGGGTGAACCCTTCATTACTGGATCTAGCTTGCTGTTTGCCTAAGAACTCTAGTTTCATGTTTCAAAAAGACACATTTTTCCTGGCAAAATTATAATTTCTCATTGCTTGCTCAGTGTTAGTTTTAGCTAGATAACACAAGTCCTTAGTTTCCATCTGACATTATTTTTCTGGTGTCATAATATAATAAATGATAACAATACCCTGTGGTCATGTATAGATGTCCAATAAATCCAAGGTATTCATCTCCTAATACCACTGCACTTACAAGGAAAAGGGGCACATCATTTCAAAATCCACACATTCTGCTTTGGATTTCAAAAATAAAAATAAATAAAAACAAAAGGACCAACAGTCTGTATTTGACAGAACAGAAAGCTCTCGGCCTTATCAAAAACTATACAATTGGCTGCAGGTGGCATCTATCCTAACAGGGTGTGTGGACTTGATGTGATGGGTCTGTTATATTTAAATTTTATTTATTATTGCTCTCACATCATGGACCGCACATCAAGTTATTATCAGACCTTTAGATTTCATCTTTGTAGAAAAACTTCTTATGTATCCCATCCATCTTGGCTTTTTTAAATATTATGGCAGCTGTATTACAATTAACAACCTCATCTTAATCTTTTTTTCTCTCAATAAAGGTAAAATTACAAAATTGTTATCTTAATCTAAACTAATCCCATTTTACAAATTTCCCCAATAACCTGGATTTCATTTCCAGCCAAAGGTTGTCTAAACCAATTACAATATATTATATAATATATAATATATATATATATAATATATTAATAATAAAATTGTTAAACACATATCAGAAATTAATACTCAAATGATAATCTCAATATCACACCCTAATTCTAATATATATCCAGAGATATATTTCTTTAAATTAGGACATTTTCGACTATCAAAGGATATTCAATTTGTGTAATACACGGTTAAATGTAGGGGTGCAACGGATCGTCACCGATCCGCGATCCGAACGGGCCACCCTGTTCGTCACGGCACACCCGCGATCCGCGGCCTCGGGTTTTAGGAAAGGCCGGGTGTACCAAGATGGCCGCGGCTCTGGAGCTAGGCCGAAGCTGCGGCCATCTTGGTACACCCAGCAGCGCTGAGCATCGTGCTGACGTCATCACCCTGCCCCCAACTCGTGGGTTTGGCGGCTTCTCTAAAGCAAGGTATGAGTCTGACTAACAGGCACAGCACTAATACAGTGGGAAGTCTGTGTCTATATTACAGTGGGGGACATGGACTGGCTATATTACAGTGGGGGACATGGACTGGCTATATTACAGTGGGGGACATGGACTGGCTATATTACAGTGGGGGACATGGACTGGCTATATTACAGTGGGGGACATGGACTGGCTATATTACAGTGGGGGACATGGACTGGCTATATTACAGTGGGGGACATGGACTGGCTATATTACGGTGGGGGACATGGACTGGCTATATTACGGTGGGGGACATGTGGCTATATTACGGTGGGGGACATGTGGCTATATTACGGTGGGGGACATGTGGCTATATTACGGTGGGGGACATGTGGCTATATTACAGTGGGGGACATGTGGCTATATTACAGTGCGTGACATTAAATGTGAAAATCAGAGGTGTTCTGTCAGATTAGCAACCATGTAAGGTCGGCAGGTTTGCTGTTGCTTTTAAAATCTAACATCTAAACAGTCTGTCCGATCTACAAATACTGTATTTATGCATATAAGCTCCATTTTGTGTTGAAAATAGCTTTTAAATCTAAAACTCCAGTGGGTGTAACAAGATTTGTGTGTTTGTTTGTTTTTTGTTTTGTTTTTTTTGCTGATCCAAAAATGATCCGATCCGTGACTCTGATCCGAGGATCGATCCGATCCGTGAGTTTTTTGATCCGTTGCACCCCTAGTTAAATGTAATCTTCATTTTACCATGTTTGGAATACAGATTCAAAATAATTGTGATCACATTGTTTATCATTAGATCAATTAACATGGCACATTTTGTTATAAATGTTTTGTCTAACAAAAATTAAATTGGCATGGTGTCCTTCCAGCTTATCACTGATCTCTCATCCCAGATACATTCTTTCATGAGAGAGCGCAAAGCAGGGGGTCACATCTGCATACATGAGTATGCATTTATGGCTAGGAGTTTGGGGAGACCGTAAATAAATTTGTAAGTTTTGTATATAATTGTATTCTATTTTTTATGTATTGCACACTGCCCTCACTGTGCAACGGCACTAATAATGTTTTCATTATATGTTTGCATTCTTTTGAGTCCTGATTAGAATTAGTCTGCTTATGTTATGCCCCTTGTTACCATAAACATACAATTGTAATATTAATGTGATACCTACGTAATCATGTGCATAATATTTGGAAAGATGCGGAGTGTATCTTTTTTGTCTGTTCCCTACTGCAGTAGTTATTAGTAGTTATTATTAATTTGAAACCACTAATCAATATGAGCATAACTATTCACCCCCCTAAAGTCAATACTTTGTAGAGCCAACCTTTGCGGCTATCACAGCTCCAAGTCGCTTCGGATAAGTCTCTATGAGTTTGCCACATCTTACCACTGGGATTTTTGCCCATTCTTCCTTGCAAAACTGCTCCAGCTCCTTCAAGTTGGATAGTTTGCGCTTGTGAACAGCAATCTTTAAGTCTGACCACGGATTTTCTATTGGATTTAGGTCTGGGCTTTGGCTAGGACATTCCAACACATTTACATGTTTCCCCTTAAACCACTCAAGTGTTCCTTTAGCAGTGTGTTTGGGGTCATTGTCCTGCTGGAAGGTGAACCTCCATCCTAGCCTCAAATCACACATAGAGTGGTTTTGCTCAAGAATATCCCTGTATTTAGCACCATCCATCTTTCCCTCAACTCTGACCAGTTTCCCAGCCCCGACTGCTGAAAAACATCCCCACAGCATGATGCTGCCACCACCATGTTTCACTGTGGGGATGGTGTTCTTTGGGTGATGTGATGTGTTGGGTTTGCGCCAGACATAGCATTTTCTTTGATGGCCAAAAAGTTCAATTTTAGTCTCATCAGACCAGATGTCAGGAAAGGTTTCACCTGCTGGTGGCACTGTCGGTTCTTTGGATCGCAGTACCGGTGTCTGCCAGCGGGTGTCTCCTAGCAGTCTGGAGCTGTCAAAGGTTTCACCTGCTGGTGGCACTGTTAGATCTTTGGGCCTCATTACTGGTGTCCACCAGCAGGAGATGTGTACTTATACCCGGCAAGCACTCACACACTTGCTTTGGTATTGTCCTTGAGCCCTGACCTGTACCTGTGATTCTCTGAACCTGTTCCTGTTCCTGTCCCTGTCCCTGCCCCTCCTGTGATCCTGTTATCCTGTACCCCTGCCCTGCAGCCTGATTCCGTCCACCTTCTCCCTGTCCTGTCTTGCTCCTTGCCCTCATCTGTTGGATCTCCCATGTATGACACTGGCCTGGCTACGTTTACGATTTGGGTATTCCTTATCTGCTGTAAATATATTTAGTTTGGACTATTATTATTTGTGGGTCACTGTTTGGTTGGTTGATTGCTGTACTCTGTTTGGTATTGGAGGTGCGTTTATTCTGTATTCACTTATCTTTAATAAACTACATTATTCACTTTACATGCGTTTGGTTCCCTCTGTTGCAGTTCACTTAGTTCTGGTCGCACCTGTTCATGACACCAGAGCACCTTCCTCCATACATTTTGGGAGTCTTCCACATGCCTTTTCGTACACTCAAAATGTGCCATTTTGTTTTTTGCTGAAAATAATGGCTTTCTTCTGGCCACTCTGCCATAAAGTCCAACTCTATGGAGCATATGGCTTATTGTCGTCCTATGTACAGATACTCCAGTCTCTGCTGTAGAACTCTGCAGCTCCTCCAGGGTTACCTTAGGTCTCTGTGCTGCCTCTCTGATTAATGCCCCCCTTGTCTGGTCCTTGGGTTTTGCTGTGCTGCCGTCTCTTGGCAGGTTTGCTGTTGTGGCATGTTCTTTCCATTTGGTTATGATAGATTTGATGGTGCTCCTAGGGATCATTAAAGATTTGGATATTTTTTTATAACCTAACCCTGAATTGTACTTCTCAACAACATTGTCCCTTACTTGTCTGGAGAGTTCCTTGGTCTTCATGGCAGTGTTTGGTTAGTGGTGCCTCTTGCTTAGGTGTTGCAGCCTCTGGGGATTTTCAAAAAGGTGTGTATATGTAATGACAGATCATGTGACACTTAGATTGCACACAGGTGGACATCATTTCACTAATTATGTGACTTCTGAAGGTAATTAGTTGCACCAGAGCTTTTTATGGGCTTCATAACAAAGGGGATGAATACATATGCACTAGGGATGAGCTTCGAGTTCGAGTCGAACCCATGTTCGAACCCATGTTCGACTTGAACATCGCCTGTTCGACCGTTCGCCAGATTGCGAACGTTGTGGGCCATTCGTGCCAAATTCGAGTGGCGCGTCATGGCCCATAATTTACTGCGGCATCGCAGTGCATTGCTGGCTGATGATTGGCCAAGCATGCACTATGACGCACATGCTTGGCCAATCACAGCGCCGTCTGTACAGAGAGCCGTAATTGGCCAAAGCCAGGGTGGCTTTGGCCAATTATAGCTCAGGGGGTTTAGTACACGCCCCACACTATATAAGCCTGCCTGCGTGGCGGCCTTGTGTGGTGTGTTGCGGCGGGGAGAGATAGACAGAGAGACAGTGTAATTTGATTTAAGTCAGTTAGCTGCACTTACAGTGTATTGTGTATATATATATATATATATATATATATATATATATATATATATATATATGCATATATATATATATATACAATACACTGTATTCAGTTTAGCTAGATCCATTCCTGTTATTCTCTTCCTACTGACAGGCAGTCAGGCAGGTGTTTTTACAGTATTTACAGTTAGTGTACTTTGTCCTTTGCACAGTGTGCACCTAAAGCTACCTGAAGAAAATTTCTGGTGTTTTTCTGATCCTATTAGTACCACAGGCAGGCAGCTGCAGTATTTATGGTTAGTGTACTGTGTCCTCTGCACAGTGTGCACCTAAAGCTACCTGAAGACAATTACTGGTGTTATTCTGATCCTATTAGTACCACAGGCAGGCAGCTGCAGTATTTATGGTTAGTGTACTGTGTCCTCTGCACAGTGTGCACCTAAAGCTACCTGAAGACAATTGCTGTTGTTCTGATCCTAGTAATACCACAGGCAGGCAGCTGCAGTATTTACAGTTAGTGTACTGTGTCCTCTGCACAGTGTGCACCTAAAGCTACCTGAAGACAATTGCTGGTGTTCTCATACTAATAATACAACAGACAGGCATTTGATTCTGCTAGCTGCAGTATCAGTATATATATATACATCCCAGCTTTGTGCAGCTACATCTCACTGCAGGCCTTTAGTATGTCTGGAAGGCCAACAAGGAGAGGCAGACAGTCACAAGCCAATAAAAGAGGGCAAGCAGGCTCTGTGTCTAGAGGCAGCAGTGCTGGTCGTGGAGATGGTGCATCCTCATCAGCACGTGGCCGTGGGACACGCTTGTCCTTTTTTTTGGCAGCTGGCTGTGTTGAGCCTCAACATGCCAAAGACTTGGTAGAGTGGATGACCAAGCCGTCCTCATCCTCCTCATCCTCTCTCACATAGGCTCAGGGTACTTTGTCTGGCAAAGCAGCTGCCAACGCGGCCTCTTCCCTCGGCTCAATAGCATCAGTCACTCCTTTTCTAGCTCCACCATGTCCTCCTGAGGAGTCCCCCAAACTGTTTGACCACAGTGTTGGGTATATGCTCCAGGAGGATGCCCAGCATTTTGAAGGCTCCGATGATGTTATCCAGCTAGAGGAAGGCAGTAACGTGAGCCCAGAGAGAGGGGGTGCCCAAGAAGGACAGCAATCTGGCAGTCATGTTCCCCCAGCTTCAGCATACTGCCAGGTTTGCTCCAGTGATGAGGAGGGAGGGGATGATGAGGTCACTGACTCCACGTGGGTGCCTGATAGGAGAGAGGAGGAGGAGGCACATCTCCAATGAGGCAGGATGTCCTCCAGGGGCCACCTTAAGGGCAGCACAGCGATTGCATCACACCGCAGAGCTCCGCATGTGCAGGGCGCTGCTGTCTCTGCGCGTTATTCCAAAAGTTCTTTGGTGTGGGTCTTTTTTGAGATGAGTGCATCAGATCCCACCGCTGCTATTTGCAACATATGTCTCAAGCATATCTCGCGTGGCCAAAACACCACCCGCTTGGGCACCACATGCTTGACCAGACATATGTCGACCTGCCATGCAGTTCGTTGGCAAGCGTACCTAAAAGACCCACACCAATGAACAAAGTGGACCTCTCCTTGCTCCTCATCAGCTGGGATCTCCAACCCCACTATACCTTCAGTGCTCTCTGAAACCTGCACTGAGAAAAATGAAGGTGTAGAATTAGGTGTGTCACAGCCAAGGTACACCGACGTCAAATTGTACCAGGCAAATTTCCCTGCCCCAGCTGCTGCATGGCTGAAAGAAGTTCGCTACCAGCCATCCACATGCCCAGCGGTTGAATGCTAGCTTGGCTAAATTGCTAGCACTTCAACTGCTGCCTTTTCAGTTGGTAGACTCTGCCCCCTTCTGTGAGTTTGTGGAATGTGCGGTTCCTCAGTGGCTGGTTCCCAAACGCCACTTTTTCTCACGGAAGGCAATTCTGGCTCTCTACCAGCATGTGGAAGGCAATGCCTCGCTGGACAGGGCGGTCAGCGGTTAGGTGCATATTACCGCTGAATCATGGTCCAGCAGGCATGGACAGGGACATTACCTATCTTTCACTGCACACTGGGTGACTCTTCTGGCAGCTGGGAAGGATGCAGGACAGGGTGCAGTAGTGTTGGAGGTTGTTCCGCCACCACGCCTCCAAAATTCTACTAGTGGTGAATCTGCCACACCTCTCTCCTCCACCCTTCCTCTTCTTCTTCCTCCTCCATGTCCTCTTCCTGTGCTGATTTGTCCTCGGAACCAGCGGTGCTCTGTAGGCATTCAAGGGGCTACGCAAGCACGCAGGCAAAAAGATGCCATTTGGTGCTTAAGCTGGTGTGCTTGTGGGACAGGAGTCACACTGGGGCAGAGATTCTGTCAGCTCTGCAGGGGCAGGTTCAGAGGTGGTTGACGCCATGCCAGCTTAAGCCAGGTATGGTGGTTTGCGACAATGGCACCAACCTCCTCTCTCCCCTCTGACAGGGACAACTGACCCATGTGCCCTGTTTGGTTCACGTCCTTAATTTGGTGCAGTGCTTCTTGGGCAGGTACCCGGGCTTACAGGATATCCTGAGGCAGACCAGGAAAGTCTGTGCGCATTTCCGCAGGTCATATAATGCCAGTGCTCGGCTGGCTGACCTCCAAAAGGAATTTAACCTGCCCAAGAACCGCCTAATCTGTGGCATGCCAACCAGGTGGAACTCAACGTTGGCCATGCTGCAGCGGCTGCACATGCAGCAGAGGGCCATCAATGAGTATCTATACAACTATGGCACCAGGACAGGCTCAGGGGAGCTTGGTTTTTTCCCCACGCCAGTGGGCTATGATCAGGGATGCATGCACTGTCCTGTCACCATTTGAGGAGGCCACAAGGATGGTGAGCAGTGACAGTGCATTCATCAGTGACACTGTCCCTCTTGTCCACCTGTTGAAGCACACGCTGCGTGGAATAATGGACAGGGCACTTGAGGCAGAACAGAGGGAGGAAGAGGAGGACTTCCTTACCTCTCAAGGCCCCCTTTATCCAGACAGTGTTCCTGCGTGTAACAGTCTAATCGATATTCCAATCGCACACGTTCCTGGTCAAATGGCACACAAATAGTGGATGCTGCAGCGATTAACAGTTGGGTTCTGGAAGCATCAAACAAACGTACATCTTCGCCAGCACACCATGGATCAGCAAACAGTTGTCCAGGAAGGTTTTTTAATGGAAAGAAGTTACATCACAAAAGAGGTGCATTTCGGGGCCCCTTCGCCAGGCAGGTGATGGCGTGCATAGTGTCAAACACAACATATATATACACAGTGGTCACCAATCAAAGAAAACATGTGCAGAGTGAAAAGAAATGCCCCCCCCCCTTCCCTCTGACGTCAGATTGATGTCAAAATCCCGCCATAAAGAGTTAAAAACTGCATATCTAGAGTTAACATATGTTAATAAGAGTACTGGCATTCAAAAAATTCTGGAGTGCGAATCAACACTCCAGCAGATGGTGGGGGTTGACGGGGGTGGTCGCTAAGGGGGGGGGGAAGGGGGCGGGGAATCTGGGGATACCATGTACATTACAGTAGGAGCCAGGGGTTGCATATGCTAAATCATCAAATGGAAGATCTACATACGTCGTGAGATGTGGAGAACTAATCCAAATATATGTTTATAATAAATAAGCCCTGCTGTGTGGGTATCACAAAGAGGTACCAGACATGGGAAAGAAAACGGAGAAAAAGGCCCATAGAGACAAAGCTGAGAAATAAGGCCCATAGAGACAAAGCTGAGAAATATGTACAATGTTTTCATCCGATGAGGCATTACCCAGATAGGGCATAAACAGTAATCAAAAAATACATATCATGTATCATAATGCAAACCAATTCATTGATAAAAAGCAAGAATACACTGGAAATTGTCATCTATCGCCAATGAAGCATGCAAAAAATAAATTAGTGTTGAGCCCCCAAGGGTATACTGTGCCTAGGGTATGTATCCAGTAGGGCCACGGCGGAGAAGTAACCAATCACGATCCCCACCTCTATGGGGTGGTTTGATGTGTTAAATCACCATTCCACGGAGTTCATGGGTCTGGTGTTTGGCTGTTACAAAGTGTATCACTACAGGTTTGTTGGGGTCAGTCTGTTCATCCTTCTTGGTCTTGGCCAGAGCAACCCTAATGTCACTTCTGTGTTTTTGGAATCGTTTCTTGAATGGGCCGATGGTTTTACCTACATACGTCAATGTACAGGGGCATTTCAATATGTATACGCAGTGATCGGTGTTGCAGTTATAATGCTCACATATCGGGTAACGATTACCCATACGTGGGTGTGTGAAATGTGTACCACAAATAAGTGAGTTGCATATGTTACAATTATAACATTTGTAGCAGCCTGTTTTCTGCGATATTTTGGGTACCGTTATGGTGTACTTCTGCTTAGGATCCGCTTGTATTAGATGGTCATGCAAGATTCTCCCCCGTTTGTATGCTATCATGGGTCTGGCCCTCGTGGTGGGTCCTAGGGACCTGTCAGATAATAAAATATTTCGGTTCTGTTCAATAGCACGTCTAATCGCACCAGATTCTTGGTTGAACGTGTGTACAAACAATGGGCGAGTGATAGGGTTGGGAGTCCTGGTAGGTCTAGTCAGGGCTTTGTCAGGAGCTCGGTCGAGTACCACTGCAGGATACCCGCGTTCCAAGAATTTATTGTACATAATGTCTAATTGCTTCTTCTTGTCAGTCTCATCAGAACAGAGGCGTAGTACCCTAGCAAATTGTGAAATAGGCAGGTTTCTGCGTAGATACTCAGGATGTGCACTCTGAAAATGGAGCAAGGTGTTTCTGTCAGTGGGTTTAGTGTATAGGGATGTCCTAATGGTGCCTTGGTTATTGGAGATGAGCACATCAAGGAATGAAATATGGTCACAAGAGAATTCAGGATTAAACACAATTCCCGGAAAAATATTGTTCAGAAAACCAACAAACAAACTGAAATCATCCTCGCTACCTGACCAGATGAGGAAAATGTCATCAATGTACCTCATCCATTTCACAACATACTTGTGGAATAAGGGGAATGGGTAAATATGCTGTTCCTCAAGATAGCCAACAAATAAGTTGGCAAATGAGGGTGCTGCCGAGCTGCCCATGGCTGTGCCGCGTATTTGCGTGTATGTCTTTCCCTCAAACTTAAAATGGTTGTTAGTGAGGATGAATTCAAGTCATTCGAGTATGAACCCACATGGTACCCCGGAAAAGTCTTGTTCAGCGAAAAAATGTTCAACAGCCCGCAAACCGGCAGAATTAGGTATGCATGTGTATAAGGATGATATGTCTATTGTGGCAAATTTCCAATCCTTCTGAAGTGTCTGGAAGGGCCTTAGTTTCTCTAAGAAATCACTAGTGCCCCGTATGTAGGCAGGTAGATCTTTAACAAGGGGCTCTAGATAGAAATCAATAACCTGTGCCAATGGTTGAGTGATGGCACCTGTACCAGAAACTTGCTCTGAGGAAATCCGAGTGACGGATGAAACGCGTCAGCATGACGCCATCACGTCCCGCTTAGCCCTCCCACAGAACCACCAATCAGCTTGGGAATCCCGGTCCGCGCCTCCACGAGGCTGTTTGTACTCTCCCGGGAACATCATGACCGGATGATCGTATGCAGCACGCTGCACGCTGATTTCTGCAGTCTCCAGGTCAATCAAGACGTTCCCCGGAAACCTCCACTGGTATCCCCCCAGTGACACCAGCCCAACAGACGGAACTTAGCCTGAATGACTGGCCGGAGATGAACAGAGCTACACATGATTTTCTTCCACTGATCGGTGTTTCATGATTCGGGTGAGATCTTTCCTTTCCGTATCCTGTTTAGGACTGTTATTTACTTCATCATTTGTCATCCACCCGCTAGCAATCAATTCATACCGACACCGTTACATCCTGAAACCTGCTCACATTCTCCAGGGCCCATATTCTCTGTTACACAGGTGCTGACCTTCCCTGTCCATTGTGCTCAACAGCACTTTATTCCTACAGTGAACTTTGTTCATCTACAATTATAACGCCCATTGTCCAATTTACTTACAGGTGATCATCAGGTTCTACAAGTATTGACATTCAATAGCGGACACAATTCCCTAAATGGCTGCATTCCCATCCATCCTCCTTTTTGATTCAAGTTTCATTATTATTCTGATATCCATCTGGATCTCTGGTCATTTTCACTGATGACCTTCAGGATATACCATATTTATTAGGAGGTGTGCATGGTGTATGTTTATGGTGGCCATCTGTGTTGGTTCATGACAACGTTGTAATTTTTTATTATTGGTGGTGGTACCAGGTTTTTTCAAACCTTATATCTTTTGATTGGTGTTTATATGTAAATTTTTTTCAATAAACATAATTCATATTTTGGTAATTTCGTGTTCCTCTCTGAAGAATTGCTTTTCGTTCTTTTTGTCTTGATATGCCCCACAATTCAGAGGAACGCACCATCACTACGATCTAATCACCATTGGTGCTAGCAATTACCTTCATTTTTTACAGGCACTGATCCTATTTAATCTCTGCCGTTTATAATTACACTATCTAGTTGAGCTGTCAGTTCTGTTTTTACCCTTGGGTTATTTTCATTAACTGGTAATTTTTCAGTTTTTTTTTCAATTCTGTAATGAATTGAAAATTAAAAATATGTAAACCAAATATTTAATATTCCTGATATGTGTCTACTGTACCATGTACTTGTATGGAGAAGTATCCTGTCCTCTTTGTATTGCTTCCTTTGTGTGAAATCCCTGGTGTTCCTGCCAGTCCCTCTGCTTTCTTATTAAAAACTGACCACACTAGGCATAAAAGCACAGAATTGTCAGTTTTCTGGCTTTGTTGGGGGCTAATACAATAATCAGAACCCCCCCACCAACTGCACAGCCATTCACTGGGAAGATCAGTATGCTGCTGTTTCTCCTCCCTGAGCTCCCTATGCAGCGGAGAACGGAGGGCATGTGGTCACTTTGAAAAAGAAGGGGGAAAAGGTATTTATTATACTTTTTATACTTATATACAAATGTTTTGATTTTCATTTCTATTTTAAACTGAATTAGTTGTTTTACAAGGTGAGGGTGTAATTCTCAGCATCTATTCTTATACTATATGTAAGGAAGTTGCACAATAGCACTTCTCTATGCACATATCTGCAAAATATGCAGCCTTATTATCAGTAACCTTTTACAGAACTGAAGGTAACTGTATAGTTTTGTATAGACAGATGGAAAACACACAGCTATGCAAAGATCAGTAAGGCTGCATTCACACCGGGTTTTTACCGCAATTTTGCACAGGTCAACAATGTAAAAAGAAGAAAAACACATCTAATCTGCCCCAAAGAAGCTCATGTTCTTTTTTGAGCTCAAAGCATTTTTCAACCATTTTGTTTCAGGTGACAAAACGCTCAAATGTGAACAGGAGCCACTGAGATGAATGGGATTTTGCTGTTTGGGCAATTTACAGGTGTTTTTGCGGGTGTTTTAGGAGCGTTTTATGAGCTGAAAATGCTCAGGTGTGAATGCAGCCTAAATGTGCGATGCTTACAGTTTTGTAAAACAAAAATAAGGAAAAATCTGGGTCTGTGGTCAGTAATTAACATGTGTGTGCCTTGGAGCCTTCTGCATTCTAGTTACAGAAGGACACTACGCAGCTTCATTGGGAAGCCACCTGGGTCCTGGCAGCAAAAGCATAAATCCATTACAGGTACATCAAAACAAACGTCATTCAAAGTAATACACTTCATTTTTTATTATTTTGAAAACGCCTGTCCAGTGCCAGCATGGTGCAGAGAAGGACCCTTAAGCTGCTTTCACACTGAAAGCACCGGCCATTAGTGCTAAAGCGTCGCTCAATTTAGCGGCACTTTAGCGCCGTTTAACCACTTCCCTACCCACATATAGTCATATGACATCCTGGGATGGGATCTCCCATCCTGGGTGGACGTCATATGACGTCCTGGGATTCCCGGCCGTCTAGAGGGCGCGCGCACGCCGCGTTGCTCGGGACCCGGTGCGTGTGCCCATTAACGGGGCCGGACCATGGATTATGTGTGTGTAAACACACAGATCCACAGCCTGTCAGGTGAGAGGAGAGCGATCTGTGTTCCCAGAACGGAAGAACCCTGATTGGTCTCCTCCCCTTGTACGCCCCCTCCCCCTACAGTTAGAAGCATTCCCTAGGAAACATATTAACCCCTCCCCGCCCCCTAGTGGTTAACCCCTTCACTGCCTGTCACATTTACACAGTAATCAATGCAATTTTATAGCATTGATCGCTGTATAAATGTGAATGGTCCCAAAAATGTGTCAAAAGTGTCCGATGTGTCCGCCATTATGTCGCAGTCACAAAAAAAAATTGCGATCGCCGCTAAAAAAGTAAATAAATATATAAAAAATGCCATAAATCTATCCCGTATTTTGTAGACGCTATAACTTTTGCGCAAACCAATCAATATACGCTTATTGCGATTTTTTTTTACCAAAAATATGTAGAAGAATACATATCGGCCGAAACTGAGGAAAAAATTTGTTTTTTTTTTAAAAAAATTGGGATATTTATTATAGCAAAAAGTAAAAAATATTGTGTTTTTTTCAAAATTGTCGCTCTTCTTTTGTTTATAGCGCAAAAAATAAAAACCGCAGAGGCGATCAAATACCACCAAAAGAAAGCTCTATTTGTGGGGAAAAAAGGACGTCAATTTTTTTTGGGTACAACGTTGCACAACTGCGCAATTGTCGTTTAAAGTGCGACAGCGCTGAAAACTAAAAATTGGCCAGGGAAGGAAGGGGGTGAAAATGCCCAGTATTGAACCGGTTAAGCGGCGCTTTTTGGCCGCTAGGGGGGCACTTTTAACCCAAAAAAAGCATTAAAAACTCCCGTTAAAACGCTTTTAAGGTGATTTGAAAGCGCTGCCAATTCATTCCCATGGACAGGGCATTTTGTGAGCGCTAAATACAGTGCTCCCAACCCGCCGCAAAGATGCTGCCTGCAGGACTTTTTGGAACGTCCCACAAGCGCACCACCCCAGTGCGAAAAGACGCATTGCAATGAATAGGAGGCAGTTTTCAGGTGCTTTGCAGAGGCTATTTCTAGCGCTAAAGGGCCTGAAAACTGCCCCAGTGTGAAAGGGGCCTAACTCTCTGTGTGGAAGCAATAGTCTCTCTGCAGAGATTCAGTTGCCACCTGCTGAGTTTTAGCTAAAGCTCTCCAGTTAACTGAAGGCATGAGTTTTGCTGATTGCAGATACAGGTCTGCCTCAGCAAGGGAGTTTCGGACCTCTGCAGAGAGATCACTGCTTCTTCTTTACAGCATTCTGGCAGGGTACAGCTTTTTTACTCAGGCTGTAGCTGCTTTCTAATGAAAATAAACCGTAGGGTTGTTTAACACCCTTTGCTTCGATACACCTGGAATGTATTTAGCTCATTTAAACTGAAAGTTCAACTATTTTAACCACTTGCCGACTGCCTCACGCTGATATACGTCAGCAGAATGGCACGGGCAGGCAGAATCACGTACCCATATGTGATCTGCCTCCCGCGGGTGGGGGGTCCGATCAGACCCATCCCGGTGCCAAAGGCGGTCAGCTCGAGTTCGCAGGCGATGAGAGGTGAGGGGGAGGCCATCCATTGTTGGGCACCCCCTCCCAATCGCTCCCGGCGAATGAAAATGCTTCCTCTCCCTCTGTAATGTAAACAGAGGGAGAGGAAGTGATGTCATCCCTCCTCGAGCCGGTATTTTCGCTCCGGCGCCGAGGAGAGAAGACATCCAAGTAAGTGCACCAACACTACACTTCCAGTAGAACACGCAGGCACACTTTTCACCCCCCCATCACCCCCCGATCACCCCCCTGTACCCCCTCTCACACTGACACCAATAGCAGCTTTTTTTTTTTTTTTGCATTGGTGTCAGTTTGTGACAGTTATAAGTGTTAGGGCAGTTAGGTTAGCCCCCTTTAGGTCTGGGGTACCCCCCTTTAGGTCCAGGGTACCCCCCTAACCCCCCCTAATAAAGGTTAACCCCTTGATCACCCCCCGTCGCCAGTGTCGCTAAGCGATCATTTTTCTGATCGCTGTATTAGTGACACAGGTGACACTAGTTAGGGAGGAAAGTATATAGGTTCGCTGTCAGTGTTTTATAGCGACAGGGACCCCCATATACTACCTACTAAAGGTCTTAACCCCCTGATTCCCCCCTAGTTAACCCTTTCACCAGCGATCACCGTATAAGTGTTACGGGTAACGCTGGTTAGTTAGTTCGTTTTTTATAGTTTTTTATAGTTTATTATAGTTTATTATAGTTTTAGGGCACCCGCCGTTTATTACCTTATAAAGGTTTAACCCCCTAATTGCCCGGCGGTGATATAAGTTACGTTTTTAGGATCAGATAAGGTCTGCGTCGCCCCAGGCAGCGTCAGGTTAGCGCCAGTACCGCTAAAACCCACGTACGCAGCATACACCTCCCTTAGTGCTATAGTATCTGAACGGATCGATATCTGATCTGATCAGATCTATACTCCCCAGTAGTTTAGGGTTCCCATAAACGCAGTGTTAGCAGGATCAGCCCAGATACCTGCTAGCACCTGCGTTTTGCTCCTTGGCCCAGCCCAGCCCATCCCACTCAAGTGCAGTATCGATCGATAACTGACACTTAGAAAACACTAAGCCAGCGATTCTCAACCTGGGGGTCGCAACCCCCTGGGGGGTCGATTGCCGATTCTCCAGGGGGTCGCGGATGCTGGCCGAGATGCTGCCTGAGATGCTGGCCGAGACGGACCCGAAGTTACTGCCGGAGTCCGTCCGTCTCGGCCAGCGAGATGTCACTTCCTGCAGAGGAGAGACTGCACGGAAGTGACGTTCCATCGCCGCCATCTTGGTACTCTCGTCCACAGTAATGCTTAGACTTAGAAGTCGGCAAGCGGACATCTTGTTACATCCACCGAAGTCCGCTTGCTGTGGATGAGTGTACCAAGAGGGAGGCAACGACACACCTGAAGAAGAACACCTGTGTCACTGTGACATCTGGTAAGTCAGACACACAGGAGAAGCTGACAAGATAACATTTTTTTCATTATGTTACTTAACATGTATATATATATAAACGTATATATATATATAAATGTCCCAGTTGGTTCCTCAAAAGTGTTTATTCCGTGCCAGTGCTAGATACATGTTTGGGTGCTATACACTTTGTGTATCTAGCACTGGCACGAAATAACAACTTTTGAGGAACCAACCGGGACGTTTATATATAAATAAGTGGTGGGGGCGCAAACAAACTGAAAAAATCTGAAAATAAAAACCCCCATTAAAACGCTGCAACTGTGCCTTTAAATGCAGCCACTGTGCCCATCAATTGTTGCCACTGTGCCATCAAACGCAGCCACTGTGCCCTTTAATTGTTGCCACTGTGCCAAACACAGCCACTGTGCCCATCAATTGTCGCCACTGTGCCAGCAAACGTCGCCACTGTGCAGCCACTGTGCCCATTAATTGTCGCCACTGTGCCATCAAACGCAGCCACTGTGCCCATCAATTGTCGCCACTGTGCCAGCAAACATCGCCACCACTGTGCCATCAAATGCAGCCACTGTGCTCATCAATTGTCGCCACTGTGCCAGCAAACGCAGTCACTGTGCCCATCAATTGTCGCCACTGTGCCAGCCACTGTGCCCATCAATTGTAACCACTGTGCCCATCAATTGTCGCCACTGTGCCAGAAAACGCCGCCACTGTGCCATCAAATGCAGCCACTGTGCCCATCAATTGTCGCCACTGTGCCAGCAAACGTCGCCACTGTGCAGCCACTGTGCCCATCAATTGTCGCCACTGGGCCGATCAATTGTCACCACTCTGCCAGCAAACGCCGCCACTGTGCCATCAAATGCAGCCACTGTGCTCATCAATTGGCGCCACTGTGCCATTAAACGCAGGAACTGTGCCCTTTAATTGTTGCCACTGTGCCAAACGCAGCCACTGTGCCCATTAATTGTTGCCACTGTGCCAGCAAACGTTGCCACTGTGCAGCCACTGTGCCCATCAATTGTCGCCACTGTGCCATCAAACACAGCCACTGTGCCCATCAATTGTCACCACTGCCAGCAACACCGCCACTGTGCCATCAAATGCAGCCATTGTGCCCATCAATTGTCACCACTGCCAGCAACACCGCCACTGTGCCATCAAATGCAGCCATTGTGCCCATCAATTGTCACCACTGTGCCAGCAAGCGCCGCCACTGTGCCATCAAATGCAGCTACTGTGCTCGTCAATTGTCACCACTGTGCCATCAAACGCAGCCACTGTGCCATCAAATGCAGCCACTGTGCCCTTTAATTGTTGCCACTGTGCCAAACGCAACCACTATGCCCATAAATTGTCGCCACTGTGCCAGCAAACGTCGCCACCTGTGCCATCAAACGCAGCCACTGTGCCCTTTAATTGTTGCCACTGTGCCAAACGCAGCCACTGTGCCCATCAATGGTCGCCACTGTGCCAGCAAACGTCCCACTGTGCAGCCACTGTGCCCATCAATTGTCAGCACTGTGCCCACTGTGCCAGCAAACGCCGCCACTGTGCCAGCAAACGCGACCAACGAAAATAATTTTACTGTTAGGGGTCCCCACAACTTGGGAAATTTTATCAAGGGGTCACGGCACTAGAAAGGTTGAGAACCACTGCACTAAGCACACATAACTGCAGCGTTCGCAGAGTCAGGCCTGATCCCTGCGATCGCTAACAGTTTTTTGGTAGCGTTTTGAATCTGTCGCTAACAGTCAGGAGCTTTTTTGCCTGTGAGTCTCACTAGTGTACCCCTAAATTTAGAGCCCAAAATGGCAAATCGAAGGTACACTAGTGCAGAGGCCTACACGTTTCTGAGCATGACAGATAGTGAAGAGGAAGTCACTCATCTGTCAGATTCAGGCTCAGAATACGATCCTGTAGAGGACAGCGGCTCCATGACAGATAGCTCTGACGACGGAGTTGTGGTCCCTGCTAAGGTCAGGCGTACCAGACCCCAAACTTCTTCTGTCCTTGAAGTGCAAGAACCGCAGGGCTCTCGTATAGAGCAGAGAAGTATTAGTGCCGCTATTCCTTCTGGTGAACTGGCAAGCACCAGCGGCCTAGTACACCCTGGTCGTACATCCAGCACTGCAGTAACACTTGGTGACGTGGCGAGTCCCATAAGTGCAGTTCAAGCTGGCGAGGTGGCAAGCACAAGTAGTGTCCCGCTGCCACCAAGAAGACGAACACAGGCCCGTCGTGCCCATAGTGCCCTTCCTGCTGCATTCGCCAATCCGAATTGGGAACCCACCACTTCTGCAGCACCCGTACAAAGATAGTCACGTAGAGCCGACAAACTGCCCTGACTACATAGGAAGCGCTGGCAAGATAGTGTGGGACTTGGTGTCACCCTTATTCGGAAAGGGGTACCACTTGTATGTGGACAATTATTACACAAGCGTGCCACTTTTAGTCACCTTTTTGATCAACAGATTGGAGACAATAAGAATGTTTTCGTTCTTACCTCCCTTCATGCAGACACGACGGCCCAAATTACTACGGCGACTGGTGTTGTGGAGAAACCCCTCTGTGTCCACGAATATAACCAAAATATGGGAGGGGTGGACCTCAACGACCAGTTGTTGGCGCCGTACCTAGTTGCCCGAAAGGCCAGATGCTGGTACAAAAAAGTGTCTGTTTATTTATTTCAATTGGCTTTGCTGAATGCTCATGTGCTATACAGAGCTTCAGGACGGACTGGATCCTTCCTTAAATTCCAGGAAGAGATCGTCAGAGCCCTTCTGTTTCCAGACGGTGCTCCACCTCACCTTCCCCAACCAAATGCAGTAAGCCGGCTGCATGAGAGGCATTTTCCTTATGTCCTCCAGAGAACCCCTACACAACGAGCCCCCCAAAAAAGATGTTGTGTCTGCAGCAAGTGCGGATTTAGGCGTCACACCCGGTATTGTTGTCCCTCCTGTCCTGACAATCCTGGTCTATGCATTGGTGAATGTTTTGAACGCTACCATACACTAGTTGAGTATTAGCGTAGAGTACAGCACTGCACAGACTAGGACACACTTTCACAGGTTCTCCCAAGATGCCATCGCATTTTGAGAGACCCAAACCTGGTACCAGTTAAAAAAGTTAAAGTTACTAAAAAAAGTGTAAAAAAAAATAAATAAATAAAAATACAAAAAAATATAAAATAAAAAACCCAAAAAATAGTTGTTGTTTTATTGTTCTCTCTCTATTCTCTCTCTATTGTTCTGCATTCTATACTGCAATGTTTTATTCTTATGTTTTTATCATGTTTGCTTTATAGGTATGCAATTTTTTTATACTTTGTTTTTTTATTGTTAACCACTTTTTTGTTTTCAGGTACGCCATTCAGCTGCAGAGCGAATTTATTCATCTTGACAGCAACAGCGTTTGCTCCCACGATACATAAAGCCGTGACTCCAGCGTTGTCTGAGGTGATTTCACCACCACAGTTACATACTTCAGCATATATGCCGAAGCGTGGGGGCAGCAGTGGGTGGAGGAGCAATTTGCTCCTGCCTTTTGCGGGAGAATGCCCCCATGCTTCGGCATATATATATTTTAGGTAGGCACAGGTTGCGGTAAAAGTTTTATTTTTTACTATGTATTTTTTTGTATTTGCTTTGCAGGTATGGTAAGTATTACTGTTATACTGTAATGTTACTTTGTTCTTTTGTTAACCATCATTTGCTTAGCAGGTACGCCATTCAGTTGCAGCGCGGATTTATTTATCTTGACAGCAACAGCGTTTGCTCCCACGATATATAAAGCCGTGACTACAGCGCTGTCGGAGGTGATTTCACCACCACAGTTACATACTTCAGCATATATGCCGAAGCGTGGGGGCAGCAGTGGGCGGAGGAGCAATTTGCTCCTAACTTTTGCGGGAGGATGCCCCCATGCTTCGGCATATATATACGGTGCATATATGCCCATTATTAGAAGTGGGTGGATGAAGGGAGGTATTCTTTTTTTTTTTTTCAAATAACATTTTTTTATTAAACGTATAGACATACATATGCATTGAGCAATAGTGTTGCTTATAATTAAGTGCAATAGATAAACAGTCAACGCTATAGACATTGAGCTTCTGATGATAATCATCCAGGTACATTAGTGGTATAATATCTTCCATACCATCTGAAGTTTTCAACCAGCAAATAACATTATTAAACTGAGAATGTATTAGTATTTTACAGAGAGAAGGAAAATAAAGTAGGAAAAGAGAAAAGAGGGATGGAAGGGGGAAGGGGAAGTGGGGGGGGGGGTCTAGCCGCAGACCTAGGGCGGGTCCTCTCGCTTATGCCATTCCTCCCAGACCATGTCATGGGCCTCCATTCTGTTTTGTATCCTGGCTGTCATTTTCTCCATTAGCTCTATGTCCTTTATTCTGGTATAGAGGTCTGCTTGGGAGGGTGGAATCTGTTTCTTCCAATAGAGGGCTACCAGGCATCTCGCTGCTGTGAGAACATGACCTAATAGTTTCCTAGAGTGTCGGGATATACGTAGCCCAGACACACCAAGAAGAAACAGTTTCGGGACTTTGGGGACCTGGACACCCAGTAGGCGATTCAGCAATAATTGTGTTTCCGTCCAAAAGGGAGTTATTTTGGGACATGTCCAGTAAATGTGAAATAAGGTCCCCCTGTCCTTCATACACCGCCAGCATCTATCCGAGCTAGATGGGAAAATGGTGTGGAGGACATCAGGTGTCATATACCAGAAGAAAAGGACCTTGTATGCATTCTCTTTGTACAGAGTGCATAATGAGCTTTTAGCCGCCTGGGACCAAATCGTCTTCCAGGTAGCTTCCGAGATCTCCTCCCCTAGGAACTTCTCCCAGCGTGTCATGTACGAGTGCTTGCCCTGGTCTGTAAAGTTATAGGAGTTTAGTATCTGATAAATATCAGATATTAGCCCGCGTCTAGTTGAGCCCTCTAATATCAAACCCTCAAAGGGTGATGGGGTCGAGAACTGTAAGTTCGGGGCAATTGATTGAGCGTAGTGCCTAATCTGCAAGTATCCAAAGAACACTTGCCTTGGTAAATCAAATTTTCTCTGTAGCTCTGTAAAGGACAGTAATCTGCGCGTGCATGGGTGTACCAAATGGCCAAAGTGGAATAAATTCCTCATCGCCCATGGATAAGACATCTGATGAGTAAGGCCTACAGGCAGCTTGGGGTTGTAGAGGAACGATGTGAGGAGTGATCTTTCTGAGCATAGCTTATAGAGCCGTGATACTTTACGCCAAAGTGTACTAATGTGGAGCATGGGGCCCAAGAGTTGAGTGGACTCCACGAAGGGAGGTATTCTAATGGTGGGCATACCCACCGATCAATATCTTTTTTTCGTTCAGCCCACAGGCTGCATGAAAAAAAAAGTTTACAATATATGCCCAACAAGGACCAGCAACGTACTGGTATGTTGCTGGACTTTGAGTGGTTATACCAGAATGATGCCTGCAGGTTTAGGTATCATCTTGGTAGCATTCTTTTCAGCCAGCGGTCGGCTTTCATGTAAAAGCAATCCTAGCGGCTAATTAGCCTCTAGACTGCTTTTACAAGCAGTGGGAGGGAATGCCCCCCCACCATCTTCCATGTTTTTCTCTGGCTCTCCTGTCCCAACAGGGAACCTGAGAATGCAGCTGGTGATTCGGCCAGCTGACCATAGAGCTGATCAGAGACCAGAATGGCTCCAAACATCTCTATGGCCTAAGAAACCGGAAGCTACGAGCATTTCATGACTTAGATTTCGCCGGATGTAAACAGCGCCATTGGGAAATTGGGAAAGCATTTTATCACACCGATCTTGGTGTGGTCAGATGCTTTGAGGGCAGAGGAGAGATCTAGGGTCTAATAGACCCCAATTTTTTCAAAAAAGAGTACCTGTCACTACCTATTGCTATCATAGGGGATATTTACATTCCCTGAGATAACAATAAAGATGATTAAAAACAAATAAAAATGAAAGGAACAGTTTAAAAATAAGATAAAAAAATCAAAAAAATAATAAAGAAAAAAAACCCCTGTCCCCCCCTGCTCTCGCGCAAAGGCGAACGCAAGCGTCGGTCTGGCGTCAAATGTAAACAGCAATTGCACCATGCATGTGAGGTATCACCGTGAAGGTCAGATCGAGGGCAGTAATTTTAGCAGTAGACCTCCTCTGTAAATCTAAAGTGGTAACCTGTAAAGGCTTTTAAAGGCTTTTAAAAATGTATTTAGTTTGTCGCCACTGCATGTTTGTGCGCAATTTTAAAGCATGTCATGTTTGGTATCCATGTACTCGGCCTAAGATCATCTTTTTTATTTCATCAAACATTTGGGCAATATAGTGTGTTTTAGTGCATTAAAATTTAAAAAAAGTGTGTTTTTTCCCCAAAAAATGCGTTTGAAAAATCGCTGCGCAAATACCGTGTGAAAAAAAAAATGAAACACCCACCATTTTAATCTGTAGGGCATTTGCTTTAAAAAAAATATATAATGTTTGGGGGTTCAAAGTAATTTTATTGCAAAAAAAAATGTTTTTTCATGTAAACAAAAAGTGTCAGAAAGGGCTTTGTCTTCAAGTGGTTAGAAGAGTGGGTGATGTGTGACATAATCTTCTAAATGTTGTGCATAAAATGCCAAGACAGTTCAAACCCCCCCCCAAATGACCCCATTTTGGAAAGTAGACACCCCAAGCTATTTGCTGAGAGGCATGTCGAGTCCATGGAATATTTTATATTGTGACACAAGTTGCGGCAAAAAGACAAATTTTTTATTTTTTTTTTGCACAAAGTTGTCACTAAATGATATATCGCTCAAACATGCCATGGGAATATGTGAAATTACACCCCAAAATAAATTCTGTTGCTTCTCCTGAGTACGGGGATACCACATGTGTGAGAGTTTTTGGGAGCCTAGCCGCGTACGGGACCCCGAAAACCAAGCCCTGCCTTCAGGCTTTCTAAGGGCGTAAATTTTTGATTTCACTCTTCACTGCCTATCACAGTTTCGGAGGCCATGGAATGCCCAGATGGCACAAACCCCCCCCAAATGACCCCATTTTGGAAAATAGACACCCACAGCTATTTGCTGAGAGGTATAGTGAGTATTTTGCAGACCTCACTTTTTGTCACAAACTTTTGAAAATTAAAAAGAGAAAAAAAAATTTTTTCTTGTCTTTCTTCATTTTCAAAAACAAATGAGAGCTGCAAAATACTCACCATGCCTCTCAGCAAATAGCTTGGGGTGTCTACTTTCCAAAATGGGGTCATTTTGGGGGGTTTTGTGCTATCTTGGCATTTTATGATTATCATTTTATCATTTTGTGACAACTTTGTGCAAAAAAAAAAAAATTTTTACTTTTCCGCAACTTGTGTCAAAATATAAAATATTCCATGGACTCAACATGCCTCTCAGCAAAAAGCTTTCCAAAATGGGGTCATTTGGGGGGGTTTTGTGCCATCTGGGCATTTTATGGCCTTCAAAACTGTGATATGTAGTGAGGAGTGAAATCACAACTTTATGCCCTTAGAAATCCTGAAGGCGGTGCTTGGTTTTTGGGGCCCCGTACGCGGCTAGGCTCCCAAAATGTCCCACACATGTGGTATCCCCGTACTCAGGAGAATCAGCAGAATGTATTTTGGGGTACAATTCCACATATGCCCATGGCCTGTGTGAGCAATATATCATTTAGTGACAACTTTGTGCAAAAAAAATGTGTCACTTTCCCGCAACTCAACATGCCTCTCAGCAAATAGCTTGGGGTGTCTACTTTTCAAAATGGGGTCATTTGGGGGGGGGGGGGGTTGTGCCATCTTGGCATTTTATGGCCTTCGAAACTGTGATAGGTAGTGAGGAGTGAAATCAAAAATTTATGCCCTTAGAAATCCTGAAGGCAGTGCTTGGGTTTCGGGGCCCCGTACGCGGCTAGGCTCCCAAAAAGTCCCACACATGTGGTATCCCCATACTCAGGAGAAGCAGCTAAATGTATTTTGGGGTGCAATTCCACATATGCCCATGGCCTGTGTGAGTAATATATCATTTAGTGACAACTTTTTGTAAATTTTTTTTTTTTTGTCATTATTCAATCACTTGGGACAAAAAAATAAATATTCAATGGGCTCAACATGCCTCTCAGCAATTTCCTTGGGGTGTCTACTTTCCAAAATGGGGTCATTTGGGGGGGGGTTTGTACTGCCCTGCCATTTTAGCACCTCAAGAAATGACATAGGCAGTCATAAACTAAAAGCTGTGTAAATTCCAGAAAATGTACCCTAGTTTATAGACGCTATAATTTTTGCGCAAACCAATAAATATACGCTTATTGACATTTTTTTTTACCAAAGACATGTGGCCGAATACATTTTGGCCTAAATGTATGACTAAAATTGAGTATATTGGATTTTTTTATAACAAAAAGTAGAAAATATCATTTTTTTTCAAAATTTTCGGTCTTTTTCCGTTTATAGCGCAAAAAATAAAAATGGCAGAGGTGATCAAATACCATCAAAAGAAAGCTCTATTTGTGGAAGGAAAAGGACGCAAATTTTGTTTGGGTACAGCATTGCATAACCGCGCAATTAGCAGTTAAAGCAACGCAGTGCCAAACTGTAAAAAGTGCTCTGGTCAGGAAGGGGGTAAATCCTTCCGGGGCTGCAGTGGTTAACAAAATAGGTAATCAGCTGAATTATCAAAGAAGAGGTAACTGTAACCTGCAGTTTACAGATATAGACAATGAACGCTTCATGAATCCGTAGGGTCAGGGTAATGTGGCTGCATAGTATACTCTCTACTGTATAATACTCTGTAACAACAGTGAGTCTAGATGGGACTTAGTACTTTCATTTCCTCCTGGAACTGCTGTACTCGAGTAGCAATCAAAGAAAGCTGCATGAAATTATTGCCCTGCCTGGCTGCCTGCACACCAGTTCTGGCAGTGGAGGGCCTCTCTCTTGGCCGCAGATCACTTGCCCATAGTTGCCAACAGTCCCGATTTTCCCGGGACAAACCCGATTTTGGGTCCCTCGTCCCGATTGGAGGCTGTCCCGAATCGGGATTTGCCCAGGGAAATTCGGGAATGTTTGCATTTTACTTATTTTTTATTTTTTGGCAACAGGCTTCAGTAAAATGGCAGCCGGTCCGGCCACCACCACTAGAACGCTCCCCCTTGTGTTCAGTAGAGAGAGGAAGGGGGCTTGATCCATGCAGCCAATGAATCGGCTTCTCCTCTCACACGGATCGGCCCCTCTCCTCTCCATTGAACACACGGCGCCGGCTGCCGCTGTAATGGACATGTGCTGGGGCCTGGGGAGCGTTATGGGAGGGGGGAGTCTGCACTGAGGGGGGTCTGCTGAGGGGGGGGTCTGCTGAGGGCTTCTGCACTGATGGAGGGGGGTCTGCATTGATGGAGGGGGGTCTGTACTGAGGTGGTCTGCACTGATGAGGGGTCTGCACTGAGGGGGTCTGCATTGATGGAGGGGGGTCTGCACTGATGGGGTGTCTGCAATAAGGGGGTCTGCATTGATGGAGGGGGGTCTGTACTGAGAGGGTCTGCATTGATGGAGGGGGGTCTGCACTGAGGTGGTCTGCACTGATGGGGGGTCTGCACTGAGGGGGTCTGCATTGGTGGAGGGGGGTCTGCACTGAGGGGGTCTGCATTGATGGAGGGGGTCTGCACTGAGGGGGTCTGCATTGATGGAGGGGGGTCTGCACTGAGGGGGTCTGCACTTATGTAGGGGGGTCTGCACTAAGGGGGTCTGCATTGATGGAGGGGGGTCTGCACTGAGGGGGTCTGCATTGATGGAGGGGGGTCTGCACTGAGGGGGTCTGCACTGATGGAGGGGGGTCTGCACTGAGGGGGTCTGCACTAATGGAGGGGGGTCTGCACTGAGGGGGTCTGCACTGATGGAGGGGGGTCTGCACTGAGCGGGTCTGCACTGATTGAGGGGGTCTGCACTGAGGGGGTCTGCACTGAGGGGGTCTGCACTGATGGAGGGGGGTCTGCACTGAGGGGGTCTATACTGACTCTGCTGGGTGCACCTGATGCAAGGACGGACTTTGCTGGGGGCACCTGATGCGAGGACAGACTCTGCTGGGGACCCCTGATGCAAGAACGGACTCTGCTGGGGACCCCTGATGCAAGGACGGACTCTGCTGGGGACCCCTGATGCAAGGACGGACTCTGCTGGGGACCCCTGATGCAAGGATGGACTCTGCTGGGGACCCCTGATGCAAGGACGGACTCTGCTGGGGGCACCTGATGCAGGGACAGACTCTGCTGGTGGCACTTGATGCAAGGATGGACTCTGCTTGTGGCAATGAACGCTTCATGAATCCGTAGGCTCAGGGTAATGTGGCTGCATTGTATACTCTCTACTGTATAATACTCTGTAACAACAGTGAGTCTAGATGGGACTTAGTACTTTCATTTCCTCCTGGAACTGCTGTACTCGAGTAGCAATCAAAGAAAGCTGCATGAAATTATTGCCCTGCCTGGCTGCCTGCACACCAGTTCTGGCAGTGGAGGGCCTCTCTCTTGGCCGCAGATCACTTGCCCATAGTTGCCAACAGTCCCGATTTTCCCGGGACAAACCCGATTTTGGGTCCCTCTTCCCGATTGGAGGCTGTCCCGAATCGGGATTTGCCCAGGGAAATTCGGGAATGTTTGCATTTTACTTATTTTTTATTTTTTGGCAACAGGCTTCAGTAAAATGGCAGCCGGTCCGGCCACCGCCACTAGAACGCTCCCCCTTGTGTTCAGTAGAGAGAGGAAGGGGGCTTGATCCGTGCAGCCAATGAATCGGCTTCTCCTCTCACATGGATCAGCCCCTCCCCTCTGTTTGAACACATGGCGCCGGCTGCCGCTGTAATGGACATGTGCTGGGGCCTGGGGAGCGTTATGGGAGGGGGGAGTCTGCACTGAGGGGGGTCTGCTGAGGGGGGGTCTGCTGAGGGCTTCTGCACTGATGGAGGGGGGTCTGCATTGATGGAGGGGGGTCTGCACTGAGGTGGTCTGCACTCATGGGGGGTCTGCACTGAGGGGGTCTGCATTGATGGAGGGGGGTCTGCACTGATGGGGGGTCTGCACTAAGGGGGTCTGCATTGATGGAGGGGGGTCTGTACTGAGAGGGTCTGCATTGATGGAGGGGGGTCTGCACTGAGGTGGTCTGCACTGATGGGGGGGTCTGCACTGAGGGGGTCTGCATTGGTGGAGGGGGGTCTGCACTGAGGGGGTCTGCATTGATGGAGGGGGTCTGCACTGAGGGGGTCTGCATTGATGGAGGGGGGTCTGCACTGAGGGGGTCTGCACTGATGTAGGGGGGTCTGCACTGAGGGGGTCTGCATTGATGGAGGGGGGTCTGCACTGAGGGGGTCTGCATTGATGGAGGGGGGTCTGCACTGAGGGGGTCTGCACTGATGGAGGGGGGTCTGCACTGAGGGGGTCTGCACTAATGGAGGGGGGTCTGCACTGAGGGGGTCTACACTGATGGAGGGGGGTCTGCACTGATTGAGGGGGTCTGCACTGAGGGGGTCTGCACTGATGGAGGGGGGTCTGCACTGAGGGGGTCTGCACTGAGGGGGTCTATACTGACTCTGCTGGGTGCACCTGATGCAAGGACGGACTTTGCTGGGGGCACCTGATGCGAGGACAGACTCTGCTGGGGACCCCTGATGCAAGAACGGACTCTGCTGGGGACCCCTGATGCAAGGACGGACTCTGCTGGGGACCCCTGATGCAAGGACGGACTCTTCTGGGGACCCCTGATGCAAGGATGGACTCTGCTGGGGACCCCTGATGCAAGGACGGACTCTGCTGGGGGCACCTGATGCAGGGACAGACTCTGCTGGGGGCACTTGATGCAAGGATGGACTCTGCTTGTGGCAGGCGACGTGGCAGGTGACACGCTCAGGGATCCCACTGATTCGGCATTATGGTGAGTTGAATGATTTAATTTTATATTACAATGTAATAATAGAAATAATGCGCTTCAATCATCCTGACACCATAACAATCATGGTGCCGGGATGATTGAAGCGTTAACACCAGGTGTTTGGAGTATCTTTATCTGCTGATTGTTAAACTTTCTAGAATACACATATTTCTATTGTTGTGTAAGATCTGGGGCTGCTGTCCCTTCATTCCTCTCTCCCCCTTTCCCTCTCCATCCCTCATTCATCTCAGACTCTAACCACACCCCCTTTGAGCCACGCCCATTTAAGCCACGTCCACTATTTCACGTAAACTACGCCCATTTTCGCCACGCAGTTTTAATTTTTATTGCTAAGCCACGCCTACAAATGAATACCGCCCCCTAATTATTGTAGGGCTCCGCCTACAGCCAAAAAAGTGTCCCACATATTTTTTTTTTCAATGTTGGCAACTATGCTTGCCCCATCAGGTGTGGTCTCTCTGAGCTGCTGAGGGAGAGAAGCAGAGAAATCTATCCTTTCTAGGAATGTCCAGGAACCTAGGGAATTGTGGGAGAAGGAGTTATAAGGGCCTGTGCCTTCATCTGAGCATGGTGAGAAAATGGGCACTAATCTACAATGTAATGGTTCATAAGCCACCAAGTGGTAGTTGTGGCACTTTTTTATTGAATGGAAAATGATTGTTTCAATCTGAAAATTTAACGGCCTCAATTGTAATACTAAAATTGTCTAAGTAGAAGTAACTTATCTATTAATATAGGTTGTACAGTACACACATGGCACTGATAATCCCTAATTACATGGCACTGATCTAATATTTGATCATATATTCTGTTTTAGATTTAAGAAACATCACTGTATGCCTGGTCATTTTTCAGTTTTTTTTTTTCAATTCTGTGATGAATTGAAAATTAAAAATATGTAAACCAAATTTTTAATATTCCTGATGTGTCTACTGTACCATGTATTGTATGAAGAAGTACCCTGTCCTCTTTGTATTTCTTCCTTTGTGTGAAATCTCTGGTGTTCCTGCCAGTCCCTCTGCTTTCTTATGAAAAACTAACCACACTAGCCATAAAAGCACAGAATGGTCAGTTTTCTGGCTTTGTTGGGGGATAATACAATGATCAGAACCCCCCCAACTGCACAGCCATTCACTGGGAAGATCAGTGTGCTGCTGTTTCTCCTCCCTGAGCTCCCTATGCAGCGGATAACAGAGGGCATGTGGTCACTTTGAAAAAGAAGGGGGGGGGAGGTATTTATTATACTTTTTATAAGTATATACAAATATTTTGATTTTCATTTCTATTTTAAACTGAATGAGTTGTTTTACAAGGTGAGGGTTTACATATAATTTAGGCATGTATGAATACTGCACAGTAATATGTAGATTGTGTGCTGGGCATAGTCCTGTATGCTGGGTGTAATTCTCAGCATCTATTCTTATACTATATGTAAGGAAGTTGCACAATAGCACTTCTCTATGCACATATCTGCAAAATATGCAGCCTTATTATCAGTAATCTTTTTACAGAACTGAAAACAACTGTATAGTTTTGTTTAGACAGATGGAAAACACACAGCTATGTAAATATCAGTAAGGCTGCATTCACACCGGGTTTTTACCGCGATTTTGCACAGGTCACCAATGTAAAAAGAAGAAAAACACCTCTAATCTGCCCCAAAAAAGCTCATGTTCTTTTTTGAGCTTAAAGCGTTTTTCAGGCATTTTGCTTCAGGTGACAAAACACTCAGATGTGAACAGGAGCCACTGAGATGAATGGGATTTTGCTTTTTGGGTGTTTTACAGACCTTTTTACCAGGGCCAGATTAAGAGCATCATGGGCCTGGTGCTGAGGATTTTGGTGGGCCTTTTTTATGGAAACAAAATGAAAATGCAAGCAATTTTTCGCTAAAACAAATTAAATCTACTCTCACCAGTAATATCAGCCATGCAGCCTCTGAGCAGCACCAACACCACCAATACCACCTGCTATGCGGTCTCTCACCAGCAGCAACATAGGGAGACCACATTTCCAAACTGTCATTCAGAGACAACCCCCTCTTCCCAAAAAAAGATGAGGGTGGGGGATGTAGTCTCGGGGTTGGCAGGGAAATTGGCGGTGGAGGTGATTTGCCAGGCAAATGGCTGGTGTTAGTACTTAAAATCAATCATCCTGACACCATGCTTGATATGGTGTCAGGATGATCAAATTCCATTATTTCAGTTACTACATTGTAATATATAGTGAAATAGTTCAACTCACCATGATGCAGAATCAGTGGGACCTGAGCTTGTCACTTGCCACCAGATGCAACTTGTCACCTGCCACCCATAGCCTGCCACCAGATGTAGCGTATCACTTTCCACAGTTGCCTGCCGCTAGATGCAGCATGTCACTTGCCACCAGCAGCCTGCCACCAGATACAGTGTGCCACTTGCTACTAGAGCTGCACGATTCTGGGAAAAATGAGAATCGCGATTCTTTTGCTTATAATACAGATCACGATTCTCTCATGATTCTTTAAAATGGTTAAATTTAAAAAGAGAAAAATCAGCTGTAGACGGCGCATGCACAATCAACACGCCGCTCGCTCCCGATGCTCGGGGCTGGTTATTTAATACAGCAAGGGGCGGATACTTTTCTCAAAGGGGCGGATGCTTTTCTCAAAGGGGCGGATGTATAGTTAACCATACATCCGCCCCTTTGAGAAAAGCATCCGCCCCTTGCTGTCTTTATAACCATATATACATCTGCCCCTTTGAGAAAAGTATCCGCCCCTTGCTGTATTAAATAACCAGCCCCAAGCATTGGGAGCGAGCGGCGTGTTGATTGCGCTTGCGCAGTCCAGGCCGGTACTATGCTCTATGCTGACTGACGTCAGTTCCGATATCGGCGCCATTTGCGTTCCATGCTGGCTCCGTGCTTCCGACTGGGAGATCCGGAAAATCGAGCTAATCCAGCTTGCAGATCGCGGGGGGGGAAGGGGGGTGTGTGAATCGAAATTGCGATCTTATATACGATTAATCGTGCAGCTCGACTTGCTACCCAAGCCTGCCACAGATACAGTGTGCCACTTGCCACCAGCAGCCTGCCACCAGATACAATGTGCCAATTGCCACCAGCAGCCTGCCACCAGATACAGTGTGCCACTTGCCACTAGCAGCCTGCCACCAGATATAGTGTGCCACTTGCCACTGACAGCCTGTCACCAGATACAGCATGTCACTTGCCACCAGCAGCCTGACCCCAGATACAGTGTGCCATCTGCCACCAGATAGTGTGCCACTTGTCACCAGCAGCCTGCCACCAGATACAGTGTGCCACTTGCCAACCACAGCCTACCACCAGATACAGTGTGTCACTTACCACCAGCAGCCTTCCACCAGATAGTGTGCCACTTGCCACCAGCAGCCTGCCACCAGATACAGTGTGCCACTTGCCAACCACAGCCTACCACCAGATACAGTGTGTCACTTACCACCAGCAGCCTTCCACCAGATAGTGTGCCACTTGCCACCAGCAGACTGCCACCAGATACAGTGTGCCACTTGCCAACCACAGCCTACCACCAGATACAGTGTGCCACTTGCCACCAGATAGTGTGCCACTTGCCACCAGCAGCCTGCCACCAGATACAGTGTGCCACTTGCCAACCACAGCCTGCCACCAGATACAGTGTGTCACTTACCACCAGCAGCCTTCCATCAGATAGTGTGCCACTTGCCACCAGCAGCCTGCCACCAGATACAGTGTGCCACTTGCCACCAGCAGCCTGCCACCAGATACAGTGTGCCACTTGCCACCAGCAGCCTGCCATCAGATACAGTGTGCCACTTGCCACTGACAACCTGTCACCAGATACAGCGTGTCACTTGCCACCAGCAGCCTGCCACTCCCTCCAGGACTCTTCCAGGATGGGTAGAAGGGACAGGGCCAGCATAGTCAAACAAATCCCTGGAGCCCCCACCCCTCCACATCTGGGATGGTATGGCTGTGTGTAAAATGAATGCCAGGACCAAGTTCTATAGAGGGTTGTGTGTACAGCCTTTGGGCTCACACTGGTTTGGGCGCACTGCTTGTGTATCTACAGTTTTAGCTTGCAGTCCTATTGATTTTGGTGCGCTTTCAGAAAAAACATGCAACCTAATAGAAATCAATAGGACTGTGGGTAAAACGCAGGAAAACTGTGGATACACCAGCAATGGGCCAAAACACAGGAAAGCAGTGTGAACATAACTAAAAGCACAAGGAGCCGAGTCTACATATTGACTGCAGTTATAACAGCCATTGCTGAAGATAAAAGTAAAAGAGGGGGAGAGAAGGAAGATAAGAGTCCAGTCACTGAGCTCACACTTGGATGGTCAGAAGCTCATCACTCAGATATCTGTTCACCTTCTATCTGCCGGCTACAGTTGCTCTGTTTCCCAGCCCACACGGCTCCTTCACTGCACACAGAGAGAGGAGAGAGGAGAGAGGGGAGGGGGAAGGCAGAGCGATTTGTGTAGGGGGGGAACTGTGCACTGTGACACTGTAATAACCACAGTGAGCCAAAACAGATGCAGCCAGACACCCCTACATTTACACACAGCTTCTCCTGTCCCATAGAAGTTTATGGACAGGAGAAATCAGGCTTATACTGCTGTCTGTGAGGGCCGATTTTAAGGCAGGGGCCTGGAGCTGCAGCTCCATCAGCCCCTATGTTAATCCGGCCCTGCTATTTACGGGTGTTTTAGGAGCGTTTTATGAGCTGAAAATGCTCAGGTGTGAATGCAGCCTAAATGTGCGATGCTTACAGATTTGTAAAACAAAAGTAAGGAAAAATCTGGGTCTGTGGTCAATAATTTACATGTGTGTGCAGTACAGATGCTCTCTATTGGAGCCTTCTGCATCCTAGTTACAGAAGGACACTACGCAGCTTCATTGGGAAGCCACCTTGGTCCTGGCAGTAAAAGGGAAACTAGGTGGCTTCATAATCTGCCTACACCATAGAAAGAAACTAAGCAGCTGCAATAAAAAACCCGCTGGCATCCTAGCAACAGGACAATGTACATTGCAATGTTGTATAAATGTTGCTCAAATGTTACATGCCTATAGAGCACTTTGTACGCTGAATCTTGCTGCCAACAAGACCCCGTGTATTAGTTGCCAAGTGTGTGAGCCCTAATTCTGTATGCTGGGTGTAAGTGTCAGTATTTGTTCTTGTTCTGTATATAAGAACTCTGTACAATAGTATTTCTCTTGTTCTGTATGCTGGGTGTAATTCTCAGTTCATTCCTATGCTATATGAATGAATGCTACACACTACACAGTGTACTCTGCTAAATATAATTCTCAGTATCTGACCATAACATGGAACTTATATAGGATGCCCTCTCTTTACTCCTGTGTGTGGATGAACAAAAGCAGCACTGGAGCAAATTGGAGGTATATGTTTCATAGGGGGAGCATTTAAAGGAGATGTTTAGGGTTATAGAAATAAAAACATACATACCCACCTCTATATTGCAACCATAGGTGTGCCCAGCTTATTGCATTAAGGTGTACAGCCCAAAGCTCAAACACACATACCTTTCTCTGTAGCCACAGCTGAATGGGGCAGTGAATGAATGGGAACTGAGCGGCTTCCTGTTCATTCACAAACGGAAGCATAATACACACAGTTTACTATGCTTCAGTTATAAATGGCCACAGTGAGCGAAAGTGTTCACTGTGTTCATTTAGAAAAGGAAGGGGCCGTTAAATGACAGATTTACTAGTCCCTTCCCATGCTCTCTATCATAAATCATCCCCCGCAGCAGTCCAGGGAAGAGGAAAGGAGGGAAAATAGCAGCACTGTGGGGTCCAACAGGGGGGGGGGGGGGTAGCTCGGGGAGTAGGGGGAATCAGCACCACGCATAGCGATTAGGGTGTGCCCAGGCACACCCCCTGCGCACGCCTATGGTTGTAACATTGGTGTGATGCTGCATGCAGCTATCCCCAGTCAGTGTTCTGCCGAAAACTCCAACTCACTGAAATGTCCAACCATGTCCCTTCCAATGAGAGATTTCAGTAATAATTGCAGATTTAGACGAGTTGGATGTTTTCATTGAACACCGGTGTTACGCTACAGGATGAGTTCGCTGTTTGGATTGCTAGTAATTACTGCCAGTTTGACACCATATCATTTTGTGCGTTACTGCCAGTTTAACGCCATATAGGATTGTGTGCGTTACTGCCAGTTTAATGCCATATCAATTTGTGTGCATTACTGACAGTTTAACGGCATATCGTTTTTTGCGTTACTGCCATTTTAACACCATTTACTTCTGTGTGCGTTACTGCCAGTTTAACGCCACATTGTTTTGCATGTGTTACTGCCAGTTTGACGCCATATCGTTTTGCGTGCATTACTGCCAGTTTAACGCCATATCATTTTGCATGTGTTACTGCCAGTTTAAAGCCATATCGTTTTGCATGCGTTACTGCCAGTTTAACACCATATCGTTCTGTGCGTCACTGTACATTTGGCGCATTATATTGCATTATATTATAGTGTATCCGTGGAGTGTGTCTGTGTAGCTTGAGCACTCAAAGTACACCAAACACCTCTTTACATTGATTAAAGTGCATCTACGTACAGATATCAACTTCTTTTTTACATTTGCTTATAAGCACCGCCCCCTCTATCCCAATAATGTCTGAGAGGACAACAAGGA
Source organism: Lithobates clamitans (assembly GCA_037952925.1). Classification (NCBI taxonomy): domain Eukaryota; kingdom Metazoa; phylum Chordata; class Amphibia; order Anura; family Ranidae; genus Lithobates; species Lithobates clamitans. The sequence goes on from JBBGZY010000846.1 coordinate 3,153,315, forward strand.
GAGGCAGACATTCCCTTGGCACTGTAAGGGGGCCAGCAACAAATATGTCCACAGGCAAAGGTGGATGTGGTGGTCACTCCTCAGGCAGGGCATAATTTCCTCTGTTTAGTGAGTTTGCCCGTGCTATCCAGCCACAGCATGCAGAGGAGTTGGTGGACTAGCTTACTAAACCTTCCTCTTCCACATCATCCTCTGTCACGCATGCAGAGACAAGTGTGCAGTCCCCTGCAGTTGCCAGAGTGGATAAACTTGCCTCCTTGTCCACATTCCTGCCATAGCCCCAACATCAGCCATTGAGGAGTCAGCTGAGTTATTTGACCACAATGTCAGCCACTTGCTCCCTGATGATGCTCAGCCATTACTGGAATCAGATGTTGGTTCTGAGGTTGAGGATGACAGGAACATGGGCCTAGAGAGAGGGAGGAACACTGGTATACAAATTGGCATTCATGTTCCTCAAGCCGAAACGTATTGCCAAGTTGTCTCCAGTGGTAATGATGAAGCTGAAGGAGATGCAGATGATAATGATGATGATGAGGTCACTGATGCGACTTGGGTGCCAGATAGAGCAAAGGAAGAAACTGAAGGTGAGGCGGCACAACCCCAGAAAGTGTAGAGAGCAGCCACCCTATTACATCACATTCTGCAGCTGTTATCTCCCGGCCCACTCCCCAAAGCTCAGCTGTCTGGGTCTTTTTCAGCACATCAGCAGCAGATCGCACTGTTGTTATCTGCAAACTGTGTCTCAGGCACATCAGACGTAGCAAAAACATCAACCATTTGGGTACCACATGCCTAACAAGGCATTTAACTTCCAATCACTCAGCCCGTTGGCAAGAACACATAAAAGTCACATAAAAGTCACACAAAAGGGACACAAATCTGTCCTTCCTCCTCCTCCTTACCCACTCCAGTCTGCCCCTGCTATACCAAGTCATTACCTCTCAGCAGCCTCCACTGACAGGGATGATGGTATAGCACAAGGTGTCCCAGGTCCTAGCAGCACATCTGCCACCAGCACACCACCAGCTGTAAACTGTAGCCGGCAAATTTCTCTGCCCTATCTGCCACAGCGGAAGAAAAAAAAATACAGTCCCTGTCACCCACATGCCCAGCGTCTAAATGCAAGCTTGTCAAAGCTGTTGGCTCTCCAACTTCAGCCGGGTGGATTCTGCCCCCTTCCGTGAATTTGCACAAGGTGCTGTACCACAATGGTAGGTTCCCAGTCGCTACTACTTTTCACATAAGGCCTTTCCATCTCTCTGCTATCACGTGGAATTTTCTGGCATCTTTGGGCAAGGCAGTCAGCCATAAAATCCACCTTACTGCTGAAACGTGGTCCAGCAATCATGGGCAGGGACGATATATTTCGTTCACAGCACACTGGGTAACGCTGCTTGCAACTCAAAAGGATGCAGGGCAGGGCTCGGTGCTGCAGCTTGTTGTGCCCCCACGTCTCCATACAGCTGGTGGTGATGATGCCAGACCTGTGATCTCTACCCCCTCCTCCTCCTCCTCCTTCGTCACCTCCATGCCCTCCTCTGCAGAATTGTCCTATGAACATCAGGTACCCCCTAAGTGTTCAAAGGGCTATTCCTAGAGTCAGGCTAAAAAATGCCATGCAGTGCTTCAGCTGGTGTGTTTAGGGGACAGGAACCACACCGGAGCAGAGATTCTTGCAGCTCTGCAGGGACAGGCCCAGAGGTGGTTCACACCACGCCAACTGGAGCCAGGAATGGTGGTGTACAATAATAGCTCAAACCCCCTGTCAGCCCTTAGACAGGGAAAGTTGACACATGTGCCATGCCTGGCACATGTCCTCAATTTGTTGGTGCAGCGTTTCCTAAGTACGTACCCAGGGTTGCAAGATGTACTAAAACAGGCAAGAAGAGTCTGTAGCCATTTCAGTCGGTCATACACAGCCAGTGCTCAGTTGGCTGAAATTCAGCAGGAATTCCACCTGCCCGTAAACCGCCTGATTTGTGACATGCCCACCAGGTGGAACTAAACTTTGGGAATGCTGCAGCAGCTATACATGCAGCAGAGGGCTGTCAACAAGTACCTGTACCAGTACGGCATGACGACGGCTATACTTATACCTAAGTGTGGAATTTTAGTTTTATATATGTGCATATCACTGCAATTTTTTACAGCAAGGGCAATTCTTGTTTTCATCAAGTTTACCTCTATAGGGTTACGGTGGGAAGGCACCACTGACACCAAAAGACCAATTTTTACGTACCCGTTACTTCTATCCAAAATTAAAGTGACACCAGAATGTATCCAAAAAAATCTCTAATCTTGTTCCCAGTGCACTACATTGTGGCCTCATTATACACACTGGCTCCCCAGCTGTTGCTGAGCAAAATAAAGGCAGCGTGCCTTGGCTTTATAAATGCAATTATTGCTGCAGCAGATTCTAGACATGGTACAGATCTGCCACTTTACAGGTAGACTAAGGGGACCCCCCAGGCACTGTATTGGAAGGATTTTTTCATTTTTATGCTTTCACTTTAAAAATCTAAAAATCACTGCTGACGTTTTTTACAAACTTTTTTTTATTGATACATGTCCCCCAGGGCAGGACCCGGACCCCTATAACCATTGTATGCCCAATTACTTGCATATAAGCCTTCAAAATGGGCAGAGAAAGAGAAAGAGAAAATCTCAGCGCAAAGGACTGAGTACTGAATAGAGAGTTGGAGGGGGTTAATAGAACTGCTTCCTCTACTAATTACTACCACTAAGTGGAGCAATGTCAATGTTAGGAAACCAAAGTAGATATGGCGCTGTTCTACTGCTAACACATAAAAATGGTGCAAAAATACTTAAAGCGGGGGTCCACCTATCTATCGTTTTTTTTTTTTAGTTCATTCACAAACTTTTCTTCTCAGCATTACATACTCACATATTGTGTGTAATATGTCCGCCTGTGTCAGATTTCGTCGGAAAGAATAACATATTATTCACTGCAGGTGGTTTCCATCTTCATTGTGGGCATTTGAAGCCCACAAGCATTTATTTCCTGGATGTGGTGAATGCTGTGCTCCCAGCATTCACTGCTCGTTCCCGCACATGCTCAGTGGCATCCTGGGAAGCCTGAGGCTAGCTCCCAGGAGTCTGGGAGAGGCTAGAAACACGCCTACTCCCATGGGAGGAGAACCAGGAAGTGCAAAGAAGAATAGAAAAATAAAAGGTAATTACGGCGATTTCAGTTTTTTTAAACGGCATGTCAGCATCTAGGCAAGGAGAATACATACAGATATTGTTCAAAATTTGGGTGGAACTCCGCTTTAAGCTGCTTCCTTTGGAAAAATCCTAAATACTAGGAAGATATTGTACTCTGTAAATTATAAGTGTAAAATGCAAAAATTACTGAACCAAAAATTATTTATACAGTGTGATCTTGCATTGAAACTAAAATCTACCACAGTGTGTGATCCTTGGTGTGGAAAATCAATATATATGATAACCATTAAAAATATATTATATTATAAACCTGTTGTGCATGTTTACACTAAATAAATAATTGTGAATACTGAAACAATTTAAAGTGCAATATAATTAATGTACTTTCTAAAGTGCTATTAGTGTTATTAAACCTACAATAAGCAGATTGCCTATGTCTGCATTTCCATATTGTTCATTTCAAATAAACTGATAAAAATCATCAAAAAATAAAATTACTAAACATAAATAAATTATGAATTATAAAGTGCTCTTGTGCTCGTGAAGAAACTCCACGGGGTTAAGAGCATCCACAGTATATGCCACTGTGTAGCAATACAGGAAGAAGACCGCCCTTAGAACTGGCTATGAGGAGATTCCATTATATATTGTACGTCATGGAAGAGAGAGAAGGAGCCCAAATAGCGTAATGCTGTATCAAACTGTTTTATTAACAAACTCATGGAAAGGTACTCACATACGGTAGAATTAAAAAGGCATTTGTTGTTGACACCAATGTTTGTGACAGGAAGTGATACAAGGATGTATGCTGACACCGCCCTACGCGTTTCATCACTCTGACGTCTGGATGACGTCAGAATGACAAAACGCATAGGGCGGAGTCAGCATACGTCCTTGCATCACTTCCTGTCACAAACAGGTTTATAATATAATATATTTTTTGATGGTTATCATATAAATTGATTTTCCACACCAAGGATCACACACTTTGGTAGATTTTAGTTTCAATGCTAGATCACACTGTATAAATAATTTTTGGTTCAGTTTATTTTGAATTTTACACTTATAATTTACAGGGTACAATATCTTCTTAGTATTTAGGATTTTTCCAAAGGAAGCAGCTTAAGTTTTTGCACCACTATGTGTTAGCAGTAAAACAGCGCCATATCTACTTTGGTTTCCTAACATTCAAAAATGAAATTTTTTACAAACTTTTTTTTATTGATACATGTCCCCCAGGGCAGGACCCGGACCCCTATAACCATTGTATGCCCAATTACTTGCATATAAGCCTTCAAAATGGGCACTTTTGAGTTTTGACATTCGGGTCCCATTGACTTTAATGGGGTTTGTTATTCAGGTCCGTACTTTCGCAGTGTTTGGAAGTTCTGGTGCGAACCAAACAGGGGTCTGTTCGGTCCATCCCTATCAGTCAGCTCTGAGTAGAGCTCTGCCCCTCCAGTGCTCACTAGAGCTCCGGTCTGGACAGGGGGTGAACGCAGCTTGCTTCAGAGCAGAGCCATGTGCTGACAGCCAGGGCCAGCTGTCAATCAGGCAGCTGGGTGGAGCCTGACAATATAGTATAGAAAAAGACAGATGCACCACTCAGAACAGTGAATCCTTTGAGTGGATGGATGATGGAATGCACAAACGGGTGCTCAGGTTTAGATGTCCTCTCATCCACCATATAGCAAATAACCAAACGAATCATAGAGCCGGAACCTCCAAAAATCAGGCTCAGATGTCCTCTTGTCCACCAACTAGCAGATAACCAAACAAATGATAGAGCCGACAATTCCAAAAATCCTTAAAAAGGCTTTATTAATTACATGACAGTGAGTAAAAACAGGGGCTAACCGACTCTGTCATTCGCTTGGTTATCTAAAGTAGTAGAGATCCTTTTAGAGCCTTTTTACATAGTTGCACTGGTTCAGCTTAGATCAATAAAACTATGTATATACCATACATGGCCAATGCCCCTGGAAGCTAGAAAATCACTGAATTAGAAAACGCTACTACAGTGATCTCCACTTGCTTCTGAGTACCGTGATGAGCAGCCGGCCTAATGTATTGTGGACACAGGAGGTCATCCACTCAGTACCGGGGCCATTCATTTTCTGATTGGGCAAGGTGGAGAGGTGGGGTGGTGATATAACAATGATGGTGACATCACAGTGGACCTTATGTATTAAAACTAATATGTTTGAAAATTACTAACCATGCCTTTATAGCAAGTACCTTGAATGTCTGGTTTCCAAAATGGGGTCATTTTGTGGGTGTTTATACTGTCTTAGCACTTCAGGGCCTCCAAAAATGTGGTAGGTAGTCAAGAAATTAGATACCTAATGTACGCCCCTTTAAAGCGTGAAGGTGCTTCTTGGATTTTGGGCCCCTCTATGTGTCTAGGCACCATAAAAGCCTTACATGTGGTATCACCATACCCAGGAAGAGCAGCAAAATGTGTTTTGGGGTGTGGCTGTGGGGTGTGAAAAATAACTTGTTAAAATTACAATTTTGTGAAATAAATTTCAATTAAATTTACCGTACTTGCTTAGTTTTGCCGAAAAAATTGTAGTTAGATCTTTATAATACTCACCACGCCTCTTATTGTATACCTTGGGGTAAGTACGTTCTGAAATGGGGTCACTTTGGGGGTGTTTGTACAGTTCTGGCATTTTAGAGCCAAAGAAATCGCAGACGGGGTTCATACATTTCAAATGTATGTACTAGCTTGTAGACTCTTACAGCGTAAATAATCTACACTTATTTGTTTTGTTTCTTTTACTAAAAAAAAATGTAGCAGCATAAATTTGAGCATGATTTCGTGATTTTTTTATTGGGTATTTTCTTTAATAACAGAAAGTAAGAGAAACATTTTTAGTCATTTTTCTTTATATAGCAAAAGATAAAAAAGCAGTGATTAAATACCATAAAAGAAATCTCTATCTGTTAAAAAAAATATATATAAAATTAATTTGGGTAAAGCATTGCTTGACCAAGAAATTGGCAGTCAAACTATGACAGCACTGAAAACTGAAGAAAGGAAAGGACGTGTTCTCTGACATGTTACATTTATCACATTATCTTGACTATCGGAGGTATATGGACAAGGGGGGCCTTTATCGGATGTACGAAAGCAATCGGTGAGCTTGAAGCTTGTGCTACTTGCAACATTTTTAGGGCCTTGCACCCCTCTACAGATGTCCTGCACGGTGGCTGCGGTTGAATGGATAAAAGTGTTCAAAATCTTGCATTGATCGTGTATGAAGAGTAATTTGTCGTACATGACTTTGTTACAGTTGATGTTCAGGCCGTTTGTAATGTGCTTCTTCCGAAATGTTGCCCAGTCTTGAGACAAGGACAGATGGGAGAGACCCAGGATGATCCCAAATACCAGAAGAAGAGATTTTGCACACATTCTGTCCAATATTTCTGAAAAGAGATATACAATAAAATGTATCACTGTTTACAAGATATCAAAAAGACAATGAAGATAAAATTGTTTCAGGGAGAACATGTTTAATTTTTTTTTGGGGGGGGGGGATCGATGGGATGTGTATTCATGGATGTTTATTTTATAAATGTGCTTTGTTTTTGTTTTTTTATTATTTGCATGCTATCGCTTTTCTTTGTGTATTCTCTCTGTGAAAAAATAGGAGTAACCCAGTTACTCCAGAGCTTAGCAAATGAGGTAGAGCTTCACTTTTCAAAGAATAACCAATCACATGCAAGAAAATAAAAAAAAACAGCATTTTTGCTTGCACATGATTGGATGATGGAAGTCAGCACAGCTTTCCCTCTTTCTTAAGCTCTGGAAAAAATACCCTTGCATAATACAACTGCACTAGAACAAGCATTTAATCCCTTAAGACACATTTACATCAATACACTCTGTTGCAGTGCATCAAGGCAAGCCTGGGTTGTGTTAGGGTAACCCATTCATTATAATTTGGCTTCTAACTCACCTCAACAGGCCAATTTTTGAACATGACCTTTTTTTTGATGCACCACAATGTGGCATAACACAAAACACATGATGCGTGTTGTGGTGTGCTGGCCCTGACTGTACAGTGTGTTGGGGTGCCATTGACAAAGAATGACACTGAACAACACACAGCCAAGTGTTTATGTGACTAACAATTGACTGAAAATGGGTTAAAAAATGTTTTATCGGGAGTAAGAACCAAGATGCATCTGCATTTAAAGGGTGTGCATCCTCGTCATCAGGGCTAGGTCAACAAAATGAATATCATCAGAATAACTTGTTCACTTAGGCCAATGAGCTCCATAAACACCAGGCTTTTTACAACAATGTAGATAAGAACAACCTGGTAAAATGTGAAAAGGAGCTGGGAGCTCCATCTGCTGGCTTCATATGACAATACAAAGCCTTATTGTTCAATATTTTATGTGTACCTGACCTGAAAAAAAAGGGAGATTACATTTTTTGGTCCTGAACATAATAAGCACAGAAACTTTATACAAAGACTTTTGTTGAGACTATTGGTTAGTTTTTGGAGTATGACAAATTTTCTTTTTTTCTACTTTTCTACTTTTCTTGGTGCTCAAACTACTTAAAGCGGAGTTCCACCCTGACACTTTTTTTTTCAGAATTGGACACCTCTAAACCTATAAAAAAACATTTGGAGGGATTTTTTTTTATACTTACCAGAATTGCCCTGTTGCTATGTAGTCCTCCTAATCTGACACTTCCAGGGCCTGCGGAGCTCCTCGTCACTTCCTCCCTCGCCTGTGCTCTTGGAAATGATGTGTCATCATTTCCCAGGAGTCTGTGGGCAGTACTGTGATCAAAAATTGCGTTATTTTCTGACAGGAAATGACGTGATTTAAGGCAGATCACATCGCCGAGATGTGTTTATCTATGTTGCTATAACAATGGAGCGGGACCTTCCTCTGTCGCCTCCCATTGTTATGGCAACTTTAGAAACAATCGGCGCTACGGCCACCGGTAAATCGCGCATGTGCGAGATCGAGAGGTGCATGCTGGTTACCCAGCATACACCTCTCCAAGGCTTATCCAGGAAGAGCTATTGATTGGGCTTCACATGCCCACAATCATGATGGCAATGGCCACAACAGGAGGGAGAATATTGTAAGTGGAAAATGTATATTTTAGAAAGTTCCACAATTAACCATGTATAATAGTTTATTATTTTAAAAATGAATGATGCTCGGATCAATTTTAAAAAAATTAAACAAAATTTGGCTGGAACTCCGCTTTAATACATAAATAATATGTAGATACTCTGCAAAACACAGAGCTTAGAGTGCAGAAAACAGTGACAGGTGAAAAAGAAAAGGAGAGCTACTGCAACCACTCAAAATAAATCCCCTTTCTATCATACAACAAATACATTGTAACAAAAGTGAATGAGGTCTGTGCAAGGGCATAACTTCACAAATGTTAACTGATACCTTGTAAATCCATGGGTCTAATAATACAGTGACTTCCAATATGTTTTGAAAAGATTTAACAATTTTTGTGGTGAGGAACTTATTTATTTTTACATACCGTATATACTCGAGTATAAGTCGTTCCAAGTATAAGTCAAGGCCCTAATTTACCACAAAAAAATGGGAAAAACTTATTGACCCGAGTATAAGACGAGGGTGAGAAATGCACAGCTACTGTAAGTGGAAAAGCAGGTCAACAATGCCCATCAGCATCACTGTGCCCATTTGCAGCCATAGGTCCCCTAAACTTCAAACTCAGTAGTTAAGGGTTCCTAGATGCCCCCTAGCTGCAGCCAAAATTTGGGGTCTCTGAACCCAAAGGGTCCCGAAATGACATTGCTGCAGATAGACACAGTTGACCGAATTTGGGGCCCCGTATCTCGGGGCCACTTAGTGCTAAGAACCCCAAATTTGGTGTGCAAACCCAGTGGAACTAGCACCATAAAATTTCCAAAGCTGGGGTTTCTGGAACCAAGTGGCCCCGAGATACAGGGCCCCAAAAATCAGTTCAGAAAATGTCAAGCACTTTTCTGCAGCAGAGAATGACATTTTCCGAACCAGATTTGGGGCCCCGTATTTCAGGGCCACTTGGTGCTAGGAACCCCAGCTTTGGATATGTTATGGTACCAGTTCCACTGGGTTTGCACACCAAAGTTGGGGTTCCTAGCACCAAGTGGCCCTGAGATATGGGGCCCCAAAGTCGGTTCAGAAAATGTCAAGCACTTTTCTGCAGCAGAGAATGACATTTTCCGAACCGATTTTGGGGCCCTGTATCTCGGGGCCACTTAGTGCTAGGAACTGCTTTGTGGCCCTGAGATACGGGGCCCCAAAGTCGGTTCGGAAAATGACATTTTTTGCTGCAGAAAAGTGCTTGACTTGAGTATAAGTCGAGGGGGGCACTTTCAGCACAAACAAATGAGCTGAAAAATTCGACTTATACTCGAGTATATACGGTATATGTTTAATTTTACATTTAATGTGAAGGATTTGCCTGCTTTCGAGAGCAAATCAGATTGAAGCGAGGCTCCAAAGTCAACAAACGGAACAAACAAATGGAAGGATCTCAATTATTATAATATAAATAGAGCGATTGAGTTCTCCCGAGATCTCGCATAAGTCTTGCGTTAGGAAAGGAACCAATAAATTACAGACTGACAGAGATTATGTTTTTATATATGTTACTTTTTAAACTTTTGTGACATTGATTTACCATTTAATTTTTCGATATGTTCAAGGTTTCAAAACGCTATCAATTTTTAAATTATTTTTCAAAACTCCCATGGCACACCCGCAGATCTCAAGCGGCACACTGTTTGAGAGTCACTGATTTAAACAATGTAATAAATCACTGTACAGGAACTACCTGTCAGCAATGTGCAGCCGTAAGGCCCCGTTCACACTTGTGCGTTTTGTAGCGTGGAGCTCAAAAACACTCAACAAGCAAAAACCTATTGTTTTTAAAAGCCCTGGTTCACATCTAAATGTTGTGTCACTTGTAGAAAAACGCCTGTTGCTCAAAAAAGTAAATAATCTACTTTTTAGGCAGAATTGAGCATTTTTGTCCCCATAGACTTCAATGGAAATGCCTAAAAAGAGCGACATGAGCTTTTTTTCAAGTGTTTTTGCAGGCTTTTTGTCGCACATTTTCTGCTCAAACAGCAGCTCTCTGCCCCTTTTTCAGTACTTCACACCTTTCAGTTCAAAAACAACTGACAAAAGCTGAAAAGATGTGCACCTCTACTCCAAAAAATGACCAAAAAATTTTGGAAAAAAAAAAAACAATTGAAAAAAAAAAAACAATTGAAATTGTGATGGTTAGGTGTGAATGTATCTTCAGTCCTCTCCGGTTGTCTATGGTAATGTTCTCCTGGGAAACTGTCAGGTGTTTTTAGATCCACAACAACTGGAGACAAGGTTCACATTCCTGACAGGTAAATCTTGCAGAGCGACTTTGTACATTGTTTAACCACTTGACAACTGGGCACTTAAACCACCCCTCGTGACCAGACCAATTTTCAGCTTTTCAGCGCTCTCACACTTTGAATGACAATTACTCAGTCGTGTAATACTGTACCCAAATGAATTTTTTGTCCTTTTTTTCATACAAATAGAGCTTTATTTTGGTGGTATTTGATCACCTCTGGGTTTTTTGCGCTATAAATGAAAAAAGACCGAAAATTTTGAAAAAAAAAACGCATTTTTCTTTGTTTCTGTGATAAAACTTTGCAAATTAGTAATTTTTCTTCATAAATTTTGGCCACAATTTATAATGCTACATATCTTTGGTAAAAATAACCCAAATTAGTGGATATTATTTGGTCTTTGTGAAAGTTATAGAGTCTACAAGTTATGGTGCAAATCATAAAAAATTGATCACACCTGATGTACTGACGGCCTATCTCATTTCTTGCGACCCGAACAAGTCAGGAAAGTACAAATACCCCCCAAATAACCCCTTTTTGGAAAGTAGACATTCCAAGGTATTTAGTTAGATGCATGGGGAGGTTTTTGATGTTGTCATTTTTTCCCACAATTCTTTGCAAAATGAAGATTTTTTATTCCCCCACAAAATTGTCATTGTAATAGGTTATTTCTCTCACATGGCATGTATATACCACAAATAACACCCCAAAATACATTCTGCTACTCCTCCTGAGTATGGGGAAACCACATGTGTGGGACTTTTTCACAGCCTGGCCACATAGAGAGGCCCAACATACAGGGAGCACCATCAGGTGTTCTAGGAGCATAAATTACACATCTAATTTGTTGACTACCTATTACACTTTTGAAGGCCCTGGAGAACCAGGACAATGACATGTGACACTGACGTGGCACTGATGACAAATGGCACTGATACATGGCACTGATGTGGCACTGATGACAGATGGCACTGATACGTGGCACTGACACTGATGTGGCACTGATGACAGATGGCACTAATACATGACACTGATGACAGATGGCACTAATACGTGGTACTGATGACAGATGGCACTAATACGTGGCACTGACAGATGGCACTAATACGTGGCATTGATGACACGTGACACTGATGACAGATGCCACTAATATGTGGCACTAATGACATGTGGCGCTGATGACAGATGGCACTGATGACAGATTGCACTAATATGTGGCACTGATGACACGTGGCACTAATGAATGGCACTAATGATAGATGGCACTAACACGTGGCACTGATGACACTGATGACAGATGGCACTGATACGTGGCACTGATGACACTGATGACAGATGGCACTGATACGTGGCACTGATGACACATGACACTGATGACAGATGGCACGTGACACTGACAGGTGGCACTGATGACAGATGGCACTATGTGGCACTGATGACAGATGGCACTTATACGTGGCACTGGGGACAGATGGCAGTGGGGACAGATGGCACTGGGGACAGATGGCAGGGACATGACAGCAGGGACATATGGCAGGACAGATGGCAGGGACAGATGGCAGGGACATATGGCAGGACAGATGGCAGGGACAGATGGCGGGGACAGATGGCAGGACAGATGGCGGGGACAGATGGCAGGGACAGATGGCAGGACAGATGGCAGGGGCAGAGGGCAGGGGCAGATGGCAGGGACAGATAACAGTGGGGACACTTTTTTTTTCGTTTTCTTTTTCTGTTCACTTACCGCCGCAGTGGTACGCTCTCCCTCCTCACACGCTAAAACACGATAAATTTAGGCCAATATGTATTCTTCTATATATTTTTGATAAAAAAAATTCCAATAAGCGTTTATTGATTTATTTGCGCAAAAGTTATAGTGTCTACAAACTATGGGATATATTTTTATGGAATTTTTTTATTTTATTTTATTACTAGTAATAGTGGCGATCGGCGACTTATAGTGGGACTGCTATATTGCGGTGGACAAATCAGATACTAACTGCCACTCTTGCCACTTTCTGGGGAGCAGTGACAGTACTAATGACACTGGCTGGGAAAGGGTTAACATCAGGAGCGATCAAAGGGTTAACTGTGTGCCTAACAATGTGTTTTCTCACTGTGGGGGAGGTGATTTTAATCTAGGAGAATCTGCTTTGCAGGAACACGGGATCAATGCCTTACCTACTGACAAAACAGGAATCCGCCCTGTTTACATAGGCAAATCGCCATTCTGACTCTGCCTATTGATCGGCGGGTGCAGGCGGACAGCGAGTCCGCGGTACCCACAGGTCAGCTCTCAATGTGTCTAATCACAGTGGGAGCGGGTCGCCGGCGGTGTGCATGCGCGTCCCAGATCTGGTAGTGCAGGATCATGTACTAGGAATGTGATCCTGCACAGGAGAGCTGCCTTGCTGCTGTATATTTCCAGTATACGGTCAGCAAGCGGTTAAAGCAGATCTCCAAGCAGATTTAAAAGTTGCACCTTAAAGTGGAAATTCAGTCAAATACCAACTATACCTAAACCTGCTCCCATCCCCATTCTAAGCCCTATTCCCACTACCCTGTAAAGGAAGGATGTGTATATTTACCTAATCCGAGGACGCTACACTCCAGTTAAATCAAAGGTTCCCACGCTAGCTTCAGTATAGAGGAAGGACAGCAGACAATGGATTCCCCAAAGCAAGAATATGGGCGATGTCATTGCCCAGGCTCTGCAGCCATTGTAACTCCTCTTGACTGAAGCCGGCCACTGGGAGGTCATGTGACTGGACCAGAGCACCCTCAGAATAGGTAGGTATAAGTATCATTTCCTTTAAAGGGTAGTTAGAATAGGGCTTAAAATGGGGGGAGCAGGTTTAAGTATAGTAGGTGTTTGACTGGACTTCTACTTTAAAGTAGAATTCTGGTCAAGCCCTAACTACTTTTAAAAATACCCCCCCCCCTCCTAACACATATTCTGACTAGCCTGTGTATGAAAAGATCTGTATACTTTACCTATTACCAAAAGTGTTGGGACTTCTGTCTTTACACGCACATGAACTTTAATGGTATCCCAGTCTTAGTCTGTAGGGTTCAATATTGAGTTGGCCCACCCTTTGCAGCTATAACAGCTTCAACTCTTCTGGGAAAGCTGTCCAGAAGGTTTAGGAGTGTGTCTATGGGAATGTTTGATCATTCTTCCAGAAGAGCATTTGTGAGGTCAGACACTGATGTGGCCAAGAAGGCCTGGCTCGCAGTTTCCACACGAATTCACCCTAAAGGTGTTCTATCGGGTTGAGGTCAGGACTTTGTGCAGGCCAGTCAAGTTCCTCCACTCCAAACTCGCTGATCCATGTCTTTATGGACCTTGCTTTGTGCACTGTTCCAAACCATTTGGTGGACCTCACAAAGGCGCTTCTGGAAGAATGGTCAAACATTCCCATAGACACACTCCTAAACCTTGTGGACAGCCTTCCCAGAAGAGTTGAAGTTGTTAAAGCTGTAAAGGGTGGGCCAACTCAATATTGAACCCTACGAACTAAGACTGGGATGCCATTAAAGTTCATGTGCGTGTAAAGGCAGGTGTCCCAATACTTTTGGTAATATAGTGTACAGTATGTCCATAAAGTAGTCATATCTGAAGAGGAACACAAAAAATATGTATAGATCATGTGCCATATTAAGATACAGACATATATCTAGCACATTGATGGAAATTAAGAAGAGCCTTACATACCATACAAATTTCCATTCTCAAGTTCAGATGGAGACAGGGCGGGGCATTGAAAAAACAGCAGGCAGATACCATGCGCATGCAGCTATTGCGCCACCATAGCAGGTAAAAACCATGCCAAGATAATAAATAGTTCCAAAAAAAACTTTTTTTTATCTTGGCATGGTTTTTACCTATTATGGTGGTACAATAGCTGCATGAGGTATCTGCCTGCTGTTTTTTTTTTCAATGTCCCGCCCTGTCTCCACCTGAACTTGAGATTGGAAATTTGTGGTATGTAAGGCTCTTCCTAATTTCCATCAATGTGCTATATATATGGTACGTGGTCTATACATATTATTTGTGTTCCAATTCAGATATTACTACTTTATGGACATATATTGTCTGTTTTTTAATTGATACAACATTGGAATATCCTTATGAGGTGACTTTTTTTTTAAATCTTTGCTAACATGCCAAGTGTGCCATTGGTGTTGTTACTCTGCCTTTTCAATGCTATTTGATCTATACAGATAATATATGGCTTATGCACCTTCTCCCATGGTTGCCCCGGGGGATTGATTGGGTGCCTCCATATGGCCTGTGTCTAACCTACTTCATTTGACATCTTGGGTGAGTATTGACTGGTCACCATGTTCACCAAATACGCATAAATTACACAATTAGTTTTGTATAATTATTGGTTATTATTACTATTATGTTCTTTGTTACAGAATTTCATTCCCTCACTGAACTCCTGAAGGAGCTATCCACGAAACATGTTGAGATTTGGTTAATACTATATATTCACTTTATTCCATTTTGCTTTGACCACTCGCTGATGAATATAGACATCTTGTTGGAGCTTTAGTATAGCCAGCTTCAGAGGGAAAAACTTTTTTAATGAGTTTTAACAATGAGTCGTCTGTCATAATTGGTATATGTAATAAAGCTTATATGTTTTTAATCATGTTGTAATGTCCTTGATGGTACCAAGAAAATCCTGTTGCCCTAGTACTTTCTATTCAATAGGGCTAGAAAGAAGATTTTGATATCAATCTGATATCGATATAATATCCCCTAAATGGGTTCAACAGTCAATAGTAATGGGAGTGTCAAAATGTCACAAAAATGAGAACATGAATACTGAACAAAACATGAGATTATGGGTGCTGAAAAAAATAAAATAATCATCTCAAAACTGGTATGTGTATAAATTGAACCATACATTATACAATTGTAAAACGAATTAAAAAAAATATATATGTAGATCAGATTTAACATATGATATAAAAGAAAACATAAAAATTACGAAGTTACTCACCATCCTTGTATCGTATCTTGTATCCTGTTAGGTAGTAGGAGAGGCACAATAAAGACCTATAAAATGATAATAAGCTATGAGTGACTGACACCAACTGGAATAATAACATGAAACACAAAGACATGGCAATATTACAATCATAGGTCCGAGCACAGGGTGTGCCAGGTGTGCCTGGGCACACCCTAATCACCCTGTGTATTGTAGCTTCCCCTTAGTAAACTGTGTTTACTATGCGTCCTATGCCCTACTGACACCATCTATTGTCCTACTCACAGCAATCTAGGCCCTACTGGCACTATCCATGTTTTCTTATATTTTAAAATAAGAGTGTGTGTGTAACTACTGTGCGTATATACACGCACGCATGTGTGTTTGAGCTTTGGGGTGCACACCCTAATGCAAAAGGCTGCACACACCTATGATTACAATACATTATAGTGTGTCCCTCTCCAGCCCCCATACCTGATATGTAGATGGACTTTACTATGCCGAGGAGTCTTCACAGACTGGCTTTTATTTTACTTTGCATTGGCTTTAGTCCAAAAAGAAAGTGCAAAACAACTACCACAAACCAAGGAATCAGTGCGCACACATCCTTTATCTCTCATCTGTTCTGTTAAAGCTGAACTCCGACCATTTGTTTTCCCAATACAGTGGGGTTGTTTCCCGCACAGCATGGGTGAACTGCTCGTTTTTGAGGGGACAGCAAATTGACATTGTTATACAAGCTGTACACTCACTACTATACATTGTAGCAAAGTGTCATTTCTTCAGTGTTAAACAAACAAGATATTTGGGGGGCACACTCTAAAAGATGCATTAAAGATGGTGCAGGCATAAGACCAAACAACAGAACAAAATATTACAGCCCACACATGCAAAAAAGACATTTACCTCCTGCAGGGTTATTTAAAACACCTGAACATTTTAAAAAAACATTATCAAAAAATATGGGGATTTGGTCACACCATATTGCTATATGGTGCTTAAGCCCACTTACTGCGACAAAGTACCCCATGTTTTCTGAAAATGTCTAGGTGTTTTTAATAACCCTGCAGGAGGTAAATGTCTTTTTTGCATGTGTGCGCTGTAATATTTTGTTCCATTTCTTCAGTGTTGTCACATGAAAAGATATAATAAAATATTTACAAAAATGTGAGGGGTGTACTCACTTTTGTGAGATACTGTATAACCTGATGCAGTCGGCACTATTTATTGTAATAATTACTGGCCATATAAACTTCCTTTTTTACTAAGGTGTGTAATGAATTTCTTTTTTCCTGTGTCCCTTTCCCCTATTTTTACACAGTGGCAGGACCTCTCACTGTCACAGTATATATAGATTTACACTGTTTATATAATGTATATTTTTAAATTTTATTTTATGTGTTGTGCTTTGTATATATTGTGGTCTGAGAACACTGGGCACAGCATGTTGCCTAGTGGAATGGAGACATCCATACTAGTGTAGCGGTACCGCTGAAGATTAGGGCTTGTCTGTCACCCTGCCCAGCCCTGCATTCACTCTCAGGCATACAGAGACATGAATTAGTCAGTGAACTTTGTTTTTTTGTTTTATTGAGGGATATAACTTAGATGGGATTAGAAGATATGGGATGCCCAGCGTGAATCAATGCAATTAGGTTTGGGACAACTATGTACACTCCCTGTAAATACTCTTTAGGCTTCCTTCTGCACATCGCTTCCTTTCTAAAGTCACTTCTCCTCACTCCACCAGCACATCGCTTCCATTCTGAAGTCACTTCTCCTCACTCCACCAGCACATCGCTTCCTTTCTGAAGTCACTTCTCCTCACTCCACCAGCACATCGCTTCCTTTCTGAAGTCACTTCTCCTCACTCCACCAGCACATCGCTTCCTTTCTGAAGTCACTTCTCCTCACTCCACCAGAACATCGCTTCCTTTCTGAAATTTCTCCTCAATCCACCAGTGCATCGCTTCCTTTCTGAAGTCACTTCTCCTCAATCCACCAGTGCATCGCTTCCTTTCTGAAGTCACTTCTCCTCACTCCACCAGCACATCGCTTCCTTTCTGAAGTCACTTCTCCTCACTCCACCAGCACATCGCTTCCTTTCTGAAGTCACTTCTCCTCACTCCACCAGAACATCGCTTCCTTTCTGAAATTTCTCCTCAATCCACCAGCGCATCGCTTGATTTCTGAAGTCACTTCTCCTCAATCCACCAGTGCATCGCTTCCTTTCTGAAGTCACTTCTCTTCAATCCACCAGTGCATAGCTTCCTTTCTGAAGTCACTTCTCCTCAATCCACCAGTGCATCGCTTCTATTCTGAAGTCACTTCTCCTCAATCCACCAGTGCATCGCTTCCTTTCTGAAGTCACTTCTCCTCAATCCACCAGTGCATCGCTTCCTTTCTGAAGTCACTTCTCCTCAATCCACCAGTGCATCGCTTCCTTTCTGAAGTCACTTCTCCTCACTCCACCAGCTCATCGCTTCCTTTCTGAAGTCACTTCTCCTCACTCCACCAGAACATCGCTTCCTTTCTGAAATTTTTCCTCAATCCACCAATGCATCGCTTCCTTTCTGAAGTCACTTCTCCTCAATCCACCAGCGCATCGCTTGATTTCTGAAGTCACTTCTCCTCAATCCACCAGTGCATCGCTTCCTTTCTGAAGTCACTTCTCTTCAATCCACCAGTGCATCGCTTCCTTTCTGAAGTCACTTCTCCTCAATCCACCAGTGCATCGCTTCTATTCTGAAGTCACTTCTCCTCAATCCACCAGTGCATCGCTTCCTTTCTGAAGTCACTTCTCCTCAATCCACCAGTGCATCGCTTCCTTTCTGAAGTCACTTCTCCTCAATCCACCAGTGCATCGCTTCCTTTCTGAAGTCACTTCTCCTCACTCCACCAGCTCATCGCTTCCTTTCTGAAGTCACTTCTCCTCACTCCACCAGAACATCGCTTCCTTTCTGAAATTTTTCCTCAATCCACCAACGCATCGCTTCCTTTCTGAAGTCACTTCTCCTCAATCCACCAGCGCATCGCTTCCTTTCTGAAGTCACTTCTCCTCAATCCACCAGTGCATCACTTCCTTTCTGAAGTCACTTCTCCTCACTCCACCAGCACATCGCTTCCTTTCTGAAGTCACTTCTCCTCAATCCACCAGCACATCGCTTCCTTTCTGAACTCTCAGGAACAGTTTAGCACAAAGTAGTTAGGCCTGACACTGGCTCAGCCAAGCCCTAGCAATTACCTTTTGCAGGCAGGGACTGCGGGCCCCTATAGTATAACAAGTTGAAGTTGGTTTTTGTGCTAGCTGTCCTAACCTGCGGCTACTGAGCCCAGTAACCCATCTTCAGGCCTTGCCAGCCTTCCTGGCTGCGACTAGTTGTCCTCCCTGGAGTCTCTTAGGAGTGCTCTCTCCCGCTATCCTCTCCTTGCTCTCTCTTGTGCCTCTCTTGTGCCTCTTCATGCATTCTTAAAGATGGTCCCGACTGCACCCCAGCCCAGGCCCCAGACTGGGGAGCTCCCTCAAGGCCCCAACAGCCTCCATACTCTCTCACTCCAGCTCTTCCACCTGACAACTCCTCCCCAGCTGGGCTAACCCATGGGTATTTAAGGAGGCCTGCCCCCTGCCAATCCAGGTTGGAGATATTTCAGGGCTCCTCAGAATACCCCAGGCAGCGCCACCTCTTCTCCTCTCTTTTTAGAATCTTCTGGAAAGAAGAGGGAGGTCTCAGTGGCGCTGCCTGTGAGTCACCAGCTGCTACCCTAAGCCACTCTCAGCCCAGCTAGGACCAAAACCAACAGGCCTGGCGGCTAGCCAGGGCTGCCTAAATTTACCTAAACCTAACCAAAAAATCCTCACTCTAGCACCTACCTACCTAGAGGGTGCTACACTAGTCATTCCACAGCCGTGCTGACATACTTTTGGTAGTAGAAGTTTCCACGGATATTTGCACTCCAGCGTAGAAATATTAATTCTCCTAGTTTTATTTGACATGGCAGTTTTTTTTTTTACAAACTTTTATTATACAAGTGTACTTTTATGTTTCCAATCAGCTCATCCCACACAGTTTTTTTACCTTTTCTATCACTGGACCCTCCCTCCTAGAATGTAAGCTGTAATGAGCAGAGCCCTCTGATTCCTCCTGTATTGAATTGTATTGTAATTGTACTGTCTGCCCTCATGCTGTAAAGCGCTGAGCAAATTGTTGGCGCTATATAAATCCTGTATAATAATGTAATAATAATAATTTTTATGTGGCTTTTCCTTCATATGGGCTAATAGATGATGAATACAGAAACAGAGTGCTAGCTGCATTTCAGTTCACAACTGTGACTTTAGAAAATGCAATATGTGTTTTATTGAAAATGCATGTCGTTTTGTTTTTTGCGCTTTTTAATGCATTGCCTTAAAATCAATGTAATGCATAGTGTGCATTTTCTTCCCTCACAGAAAACAAATTTTGTGTTTTTGGTGCTCTACTATTGACTGTAATGGAAGGCACATTTTTCATGCACTATACAGTTGATGTAGCAAGCAGGACTCAAAAGTGCAGTGCATTGTATAAAAACTCAGCGCCCTATACCTACACCAACACTAAAGAGCCGTACACACGGTCCGATATTGGGTAGTATTGGCTGGTTCAATAGAAACCAGCCGACATTCGGCCGTGTGTAAAGCAGCCGGTCAAGCAGAAGCCGTCTGAACATACATTTTTTGTTGAATGGCCATGAATGGAAAAGGTCTGCCAATCGGCATCTGATCATCACTCTTAGCCAATGACAGAGAGCGTGTGTTCGCGGGGGTAACATCTCCCTGTCAGAACACAGCACAGCTCAGCAGGAAGATCGCTGTACTAACATTGGATTGTTAGTACAGGATCTCCTCCAGAGCTCTTCAGGTTTTTTCAGCCCGCTGGTTTGAACGAAAAAAAAAACCTGATAGTGTGTACCAGGCTTAAGACAAAAAAAAACAATTCTGAACTAGAATGAAGTATAAGAGGATTTTCACATGCTCAAACAATGATTAGACATGAAAACCTAAATATAATACACAAATACCTATTTTGTTTTACAAAAAACTGCATAAAAATTGAAATGCCCAGTGTGGGGAGAGAGTCCCAAAAGTTAGCAAAAGTTTAGTGAGGTGTTGATAATGTTTAATCATTGTTGAAACAAACATCTGTGAGGCTTGGTACACACCTATGCAGTTTGCTTTTGATCCATTTCTGCAGTGCTTTTTGCTGTGCGTTTTGTGTTTTTTTGCGCATGCAATTTTGCCGCAATTTGCATTTTTTATGCTTTTCTTTTGCCCAATTTGTTGTTGGGCAGAATAAAAAACACATTACATGCTTTTCTTCAGCTTCTCCACTAAAGTCTATTGAACCAAAAAAGCAAAAAAAAAGCACCATTTTGCATCTAAAAAAGTCCCTGACCCTTTCCAAAAATGCAGCAGCTAAAAAATGCGTAAATGTGTCCCATAGGAGACCGTTTTAAATGAACTGTAGTGCGTTTCTGAAAAAGGCTACAAAAAACTCATAGGTGTGAACTGAGCCTAAAGCAATGATACAACTCAAACTGGCCTTGTTTTAGGAAAACCAACACAAACAAGTGCAGTCCCTTATATAACATGAGCCCTGTTGTTTGGCATGAAAATTTACCCCTCATCAAAACCCCTCATTACATGCGATTCAGAATATGTCACATATGTTCTGGAATGCCCATGCTCCCTTCAATATGTGGGGAGGACTACACGACAATTAAAAACTAGAATAAATGAACATCTTACAAATATAAAAAATGGCTACCCTAACCAGAGTGTTTCAAGACATTTCAAACTCTTCCACAATAGTGATCCAACACTGTGTACATTCTATGGTATTGACAAAATTTCCAAACACTGGAGGGGTACACATATGAAGAGAGCCATATCACAAAATGAGACATAATGGGGTTGATTTACTAAAGGCAATTAGACTGTGCGCTTTGCAAAGTGCAGTTGCCCTCTGCAAGGGCAGTTGCTCCAGAGCTTAGAAAATGAGGTAAAGCTTCACTGTGCAAAGGCTAGCCCAATCACATGCAAGGAAAAAAAAAAAAAAACAGCATTTTTGCTTGCACATGATTGGCCGATGGAAGACAGCAGAGCTCTTCCTCATTTACTAAGCTCTGGAGCAACTGCACATTGCAAAGTGCACAGTCTGTTTGCCTTTAGTAAATCAACCTCATTGGCTCTATAAATTACATACCATGCAACCCCATGGAATGAATATAGAAATAGATCTAAATTGCTTCTTGACCAATGATTGACACATTGGGTCACTCTCAAGTGTTATTCTTTTTGTATTTTATATCTTCCCAATTAGCTGGTAACACTCTAAAATTTAATTCCCACATTTTCCAACTAGTTAGAATTACCCTCTACTCTTGTCCCCAGTAGCTCTAACACTATCCCTTTTATATATATGTCCATCTGTAGGATATTAATCTTTTTAATTTAATATGGAATTTATAATATGGGCTGCTGATGGGCTGGAATTTATAATATGGGCTATTTGCTGAGAGGCATGGTGAGTATTTTGCAGCTCTCATTTGTTTTTGAAAATGAAGAAAGACAAGAAAAAAACATTTTTTTTTCTTTTTTCAAAACTTTGTGACAAAAAGTGAGGTCTGCAAAATACTCACTATACCGCTTAGCAAATAGCTTTGGGTGTCTACTTTCCAAAATGGGGTCATTTGGGGGGTTTTGTGCCATCTGGGCATTCCATGGCCTCTGAGACTGTGATAGACAGTGAAGAGTCAAATCAAAAATTTACGCCCTTAGAAAGCCAGAAGGCAGTGCTTGGTTTTCGGGGTCCCGTACGCGGCTAGGCTCCCAAAAATTCTCACACATGTGGTATCCCCGTACTCAGGAGTAGCAACAGAATGTATTTTGGGGTGTAATTTCACATATGCCCATGGCATGTTTGAGCAATATATCATTTAGTGACAACTTTGTGCAAAAAAAAAAAAATGTGTCTTTTTCCCGCAACTTGTGTCACAATATAAAATATTCCATGGACTCGACATGACTCTCAGCAAATAGCTCGGGGTGTCTACTTTCCAAAATGAGGTCATTTGGGGGGGGGGGTTAGAACTGTCCTGGCATTTTATGCACAACATTTAGAAGCTTATGTCACACATCACCCACTCTTCTAACCACTTGAAGACAAAGCCCTTTCTGACACTTTTTGTTTACATGAAAAAATTATTTTTTTTTGCAAGAAAATTACTTTGAACCCCCAAACATTATATATATTTTTTAAGCAAATGCCCTGCAGATTAAAATGGTGGGTGTTTCATTTTTTTTTTCACACAGTATTTGCGCAGCGATTTTTCAAACGCATTTTTTGGGGAAAAAACACACTTTTTTAAATTTTAAGTTACTAAAACACACTATATTGCCCAAATGTTTGATGAAATAAAAAAGATGATCTTGGGCCGAGTACATGGATACCAAACATGACATGCTTTAAAATTGCGCACAAACGTGCAGTGGCAACAAACTAAATACATTTTTAAAAGCCTTTAAAAGCTTTTACACATTACCACTTTAGATTTCAGAGGAGATCTACTGCTAAAATTACTGCCCTCGATCTGACCTCGCGGTGATACCTCACATGCATGGTGCAATTGCTGTTTACATTTGACACCAGACCGACGCATGCGTTCGCCTTAGCGCGATAGCAGGGGGGGACAGGGGTGCTTTTTTTTTTATTTATTTTTTTTATTTATTATTTTTTTGCTTTTTTATCTTATTTTTAAACTGTTCCTTTCATTTTTAAAAAAATCATTTTTATTGTTATCTCAGGGAATGTAAATATCCCCTATGATAGCAATAGGTAGTGGCAGGTACTCTTTTTTGAAAAAATTGGGGTCTATTAGACCCTAGATCTCTCCCCTGCCTCAAAGCATCTGACCACACCAAGATCGGTGTGATAAAATGCTTTCCCAATTTCCCAATGGCGCTGTTTACATCCGGCGAAATCTAGGTCATGAAATGCTCGTAGCTTCCGGTTTCTTAGGCCATAGAGATGTTTGGAGCCACTCAGGTCTCTAATCAGCTATATGGTCAGCTGGCGGAATCACCGGCTGCATTCTCAGGTTCCCTTTTGGGACAGGAGAGCCAGAGAAAAACACGGAAGACGGTGGGGGGGGGGGCATTCCCTCCTACTGCTTGTACAAGTAGTCTAGAGGCTAATTAGCCACTAGGATTGCTTTTACATGAAAGCCGACCGCTGGTTCAAAAGAATGATACCAAGATGATACCTAAACCTGCAGGCATCATTCTGGTATAACCACTCAAAGTCGTGAATGGTGTACCTGAAGACAAAAAAATGGTTAACAATAAAACACAGTAAACGGTAACGTAGAAAAAATTGCATACCTGAAAAGCAAACATGATAAAACATAATAACAATAAAACATTGCAGAATAGAATACAGTAAAAAAGAGCAGAACAATAGAGAGATAATAGAGAGAGAGAGAACAATAAAACAACAAATTTTCTTTCATTTTATATATATTTTTTTTTTTTTACACTTTTTTTGTAACTGTAACTTTTATAACTGTAACCGGTTTCAGGTTCGGGTCTCTCAAAATGCGATGGCATCTTGGGAGACCCTGTGAAAGTGTGCCTAGTCTGTGCAATGCTGTACCCTACGCTAATACTCAACTAGTGAATGGTAGCGTTCAAAACATTCACCAATGCAAAGACCAGGATTGTCAGGACAGGAGGGAAAATAATAGCGGGCCTGACTCTGCGAACGCTGCAGTTATGCGTTTAGTGTTTTGTAAGTGACAGTGATCGATCGATACTGCACTTGGGTGGGCTGGGCTGGGCGGAGGGGCAAAACGCAGGTGCTAGCAGGTATCTGGGCTGATCCCGCTAACACTGCGTTTTTGGGAACCCTAAACTGCTGGGGACACTAGTGTAGATCTGATCGGATCAGATATTGATCCGTTCAGATACTATACCACTAAGGGAGGTGTACGGTGGGTGCGTGGGTGTTAGCGGTACTGGCACTAACCTGACGCTGCCTGGGGCTGGTGCTTGCCAGTTCACCAAAACGCTACCCAAAAAACTGTTAGCGATCGCAGGGATCAGGCCTGACTCTGCGAATGCTGCAGTTATGCGTTTAGTGTTTTGTAAATGACAGTGATCGATCGATACTGCACTTGGGTGGGCTGGACCGGGCGGAGGGGCAAATTGCAGGTGCTAGCAGGTATCTGGGCTGATCCCACTAACACTGCGTTTTTGGGAACCCTAAACTGCTGGGGACGCTAGTATAGATCTGATCGGACCAGATATTGATCCGTTCAGATACTATACCACTAAGGGAGGCGTATGCTGCATGCGTGGGTGTTAGTGGTACTGGCGCTAACCTGACGCTGCCTGGGGCGACGCATATCACCTCCGGGCGATCAGGGGGCTAAACCTTTATTCGGTAATAAACGGCGGGTGCCCTGACACTATAAAAAATAAACTAACTAACCAGCGTCACCGTAACAGTTAGACGTAATCACTGGTGAAAGGGTTAACTAGGGGCAATCAAGGGGTTAAAACCTTTATTTGGTAGTATATGGGGGTCCCTGACGCTATAAAACGCTGACGGCGAACCTATATATTTACCTCCCTAACTAGCATCAACAGTGACACTAATACAGTGATCAGAAAAATGATCGCTTAGTGACACTGGCGACGGGGGGTGATCAAGGGGTTAAAACTTTATTAGGGGAGGTTAGGGGGGTACCCTAGACCTAAAGGGGGCTAACACTAACTGCCCTACCACACTAACTGTCACAAACTGACACCAATGCAGTAATCAGAAAAAAAAAACACTTGGTGTCAGTGTGACGGGGGGTGATGGGGGGGGGATCGGGGTGTAATGTATGCTTGGCGTGTTCTACTGTGTGTGTGTGTGTTGTGCAACTCACTCAGATGTCTTCTCTCCTCTGCCCTGGAACGGAAAATACCGATCCGAGGAGAGATAACATCATTTCCTCTGCTGCTGTTTACTCTACAGCAGCAGAGGAAGAATCTGATTGGCTGGGAGTGATCATGAGGGGTGGGGGCACGAATGGATGGTCTCCCCTTCACCTCCCATCGCTCCCAGACACAAGCCGACCACCTCGGGCACCGGCGGGGTCCCGATCGGACCCCCCACCCGCGGGAGGCAGATCACGTACCAGGTATGTGATTTTGCCTGCCCGTGCCATTCTGCCGCAGTATATCTGCGTTAGGTGGTTGGCAAGTGGTTAATCCATTTTGGAAGATCCTTTTGCTTCACTGGCTACTGAGCTAGTCCACCATTGGGACATTTTCTATTATCAAATAGGAAAGAAGGGGGGATGGGATTATTACGGTGCCACCAATGAAATAGAACAATTTTGTTATAAAATCATCTTTTTTATTTTAATTGTATCAAAAAGACTAAAAAATGTACATTAAACATACATATATAGAAAAATCTCAAAAACACAAAAGCATAAGTACAGTTCAAGATATTGACCGTCACCAATGATGTTGAAATGTGATCGTTGGTCATTTGTTCCCAACTAGTTTCGCCAAAACATTGGCTTCATCAGGGGAATGTATAGATTAATACAGAGAGTAAAAACACTGAAACAGAAGAAAAAAGAGTATATTATTAAATCCACATAATCTTGCAACGTTGGGGCAAACCATCACATCGCAAAGCGGTCAAATTACTGTTCAACCATATCCCCGACCCCCCAGTCCCCACACCCAGAACATACCATGCAGGGATTCCAGGACACAGGGGAGACACCACCAGAGCACTGGGAATGGTAGTCACACTCAGCCCAGTATTTGGCTACAGGGGAATTAGAGGGTGCCTAAAAAATGAAAATTAGCATATAAATATTCAGAGATTCTTTAGTTAATAAAGGGAACTCAGCCTCAATTACATACCCTAATTTTATGCAAAAACGGAGCACTCGATGATGCCCAGAAGAAATTCACAGCGCAATAAATACATACAAAAATCGCATGATTTAAGTATAACCAGAGAAACTGAAAAACAAAATAACAGAATAATAATATTAGTGAAGTGACCTAGACTACATGTGAATTGAATGAGTCAATGGCAATTATTTGTAACAAATTGGGGGGCGTAATAGATATTTAATATACTGAAAGGGCTTACCAGAAAGATGCATATAGCTGGAAGCAAAAGTGTGCCCTAGACGTGAGTTTCCGCCAGTGTATAGGCTAGGCGTTGGAACCTCCCCAACATATCCTTCAAATAGCACCGGCTATGTTAGATGATCTAAAAATCAATGCATGTGGAAATGCTGTCAGCGTAAGAACCAGCCAATATGGCCACATGTAGCAGTAATAGTAAGGATGAAAAGGCTTGAGCGCCGACTAAGAAGGAAAGGGGTATTAAGTTTTTTACCTTTAACAAGTATCACCAGTTCCCCACAGTAGTCCCGCAGCAAGTAGGTATAAGTTACTGAAATGTGGCTGCCTTTTAAAACCCCCACCTGATCAGCATGAAGACAATCAGCCAATCAGGAGCGGACGAAAAGCGGACGGGGCGCATGCGCAGTGGCCAGAGCCATCTGCCTACACTACCCAGAGAGCCGAGCATCAATCGCGTCACATGGCCGCAATTGCCTGTGACGCGTTCGATGGATGTAATTAGGCATCAGAGCTGTCCAGAGGAAGGGGGAGGAGAGATGGAATCCTCACAGCCATCCATGGAGAGAGGGGAGGAGGCGATGGGGTTGGCGTTGGAAATACTGCGATGGTCCCAGCCGAAGGGGCGGACTGACAATATAGTCAGCCCTTGGGCGTCCATGCAGCCAAAGGCAGTAGTGGGACAGATTCCCAGGCAAATTGGAGGCAGAACAACCGAGCGCGCTAGATCCACATAGCAGACCCTAAGTGGAGACCAGGAGGGCCAGGGGCATAGGCGAAACAGCCCATACAGTGGATAGTTGGTGTCACCACAATGACCGAAATACGATGATACTGACAGGACGCCTACAACAAAACAAGTGTGGATTAGATATCAGAGATACACTGATTAAGGCAAATATAATAATTCAGCAATATATGTAATATCTGTAACTTCATATAACTCTGCACAAGTAGTAATCAACAAAAACAACAATTTATTTACTACGTCAGAATGACAGAAAGTTCCAATAATTACAAAAAAGAAAATACACAGGAACAAAATTATAATAAATGTGATTTTTGGTATATATAACAACAAATATGAAAAAACACAAGTTGAAAAACAGTTCAACATCCAAATATAAAACCAACCAGCAGTGGGCACAGGATGGGGGCAGGAAATGAGGACAGATAGATCACCAAACCATGGGGACCCGATTGACCATGAGACAGGTCAACCAATAGGGAGACAATCGATGGATGGACCAATTAGACAGCAAAAAACTAATGATCAGTACAGGTAAGTAGGTGCCCTTCTAAAGAGGATTTAAAGCTGATATATTCATTTAAGCCGGGATGTTTTACAGCGTCCAATAAGTATATCCATCTGCAGCCATGCATGTAAAATTGTATTGCCCGATGAGGGCTTATGATATAAAGATGAATGTACCCCTTCATACCCTTTTCCTTCTTAGTCGGCGCTCATGCCTTTTCATCCTTACTATTACTGCTACATGTGGCTATATTGGCTGGTTCTTACGCTGACAGCATTTCCACATGCATTGTTTTTTAGATCATCTAACATAGCCGGTGCTATTTGAAGGATATGTTGGGGAGGTTCCAACGCCTAGCCTATACACTGGCGGAAACTCACGTCTAGGGCACACTTTTGCTTCCAGCTATATGCATCTTTCTGGTAAGCCCTTTCAGTATATGAAATATCTATTACGCCCCCCAATTTGTTACAAATAATTGCCATTGACTCATTCAATTCACATGTAGTCTAGGTCACTTCACTAATATTATTATTCTGTTATTTTGTTTTTCAGTTTCTCTGGTTATACTTAAATCATGCGATTTTTGTATGTATTTATTGCGCTGTGAATTTTGTTCTGCGCATCATCGAGTGCTCCGTTTTTGCATAAAATTAGGGTATGTAATTGAGGCTGAGTTCCCTTTATTAACTAAAGAATCTCTGATGACGCAAATTGCGAAACGCGTAGAGGCTGCTGGGAAACACATACCCACGTGATCCAATACGAACGGGATTGGTAAGGACGCGAACAGGCAAGAGGGGAGGAACGGAGGTCGCACAGCACATCTAGGCGGCTATACCTACCCGTACCTAACTGTTGGAATAGCTTTGTGCCGGCTGGGGGGCACACATAAATGTGAGTGCACAGTTTTTATTCGTGTTTTATAATAAACAGTATTAACGGTATTGCGCGATGATCGTTTTTATTCATGTTTCATGAGGAACACTAAGGTCCAATTACATCTGTTGAAGAAGTTCCCTTTTGAGTGGAGTGGTTATCCCCATGAATGAACCAAAGGTGTAGTTATAAAGGAGCATCTGGTGAGTGGCCAATCTCACAGGTGGAGGTGGAGCACTAAGTCACTAGCACATTGTATTAACATCAGAGCACGCCATTAACGGCAATTGATAGAAGATTTGAATATATCACCGGGGGATGTTGCTATTTGACATAAATGGACACAATATTGAATTATTGAACTTTTATAATTGTTTTATAATGTTTGGCATATAGTATTGAATGATTTCACGTTGTATATGGTACAGGTCTGCACTTTATAGGTAGGATATAAGCATAAGTAGATGGGAGCAGCGCATTCACACACACAGCACTGATAGTATATCTCTATGAGAAATTTTTTGGATGCAGCAGCTAAGGCAATTACAAGCAAAGTAATTAGAAGATTTTGGTTTTGCGCCGGTGACACACACACATTACATGCAGCTAGTGCACACCCCCAGCCATTATTAGATAGTATACCCTACAGCCAATTTTTAAGGCTTAGAATGAACTGTACTCAGGACTCAGATTTTCATCTGGCAGCCAGTGACCTGTATGAGAGACTTTGTCTGCGGGGATACAGCCGTTCCTTGCTGAGGAGGTCTTTCAACAGAGTCATTAAGCGATACAGACATGACCTCATTCATTCAACCAAACTTCGGAAAGTAAACTCTTCTGTTAGGATCATTACCCAATTTTCCAAGCAGCATGGCTAGATGAGAGGGATTCTTCAAAAATATTGGCCACTTTTAAGGGCCGACAATACCATCAAAAAATTCCTTAAACCATACCCAGAAATTACTTATAGACGTGCTCCATCTATGAGAGAATTATTAGTTCATAGTCACCACGAGATACAAGGTCCTTTGGACCATTCTAATGTTGGTACTTTTTCGTGTGGCACATGCGATTTCTGCCCTTTCATCTTCAATTCTAGGAATACCCCCCTTCCGAACGGTAAGACACATCGTCTGAGACACAGAGTCACTTGTAAGACAATTGGTGTTGTGTATTTAGCTCTATGCCAATGTGGTTGCTTTTACGTGGGGAAAACTAAGCGTCCATTTCTTAAACGCATCAAGGACCATATCTATACAAACATTTAACCACTACAGCCCTAAATAGGCATATTGCAACAGAACACAATTATAACCCCCATGTTGTCAGATTTGTGGCCCTTGAGCATATTCCTCCTCATGCTCGGGGCGGCAATATTGACAACTCTTTGCTTCAGATGGAGACTAGATGGATATACTTATTGGACGCTGTAAAACATCCCGGCTTAAATGAATATATCAGCTTTAAATCCTTTCTTTAGAAGGGCACCTACTTACCTGTACTGATCATTAGTTTTTTGCTGTCTAATTGGTCCATCCATCGATTGTCTCCCTATTGGTTGACCGGTCTCATGGTCAATCGGGTCCCCATGGTTTGGTGATCTATCTGTCCTCATTTCCTGCCCCCATCCTGTGCCCACTGCTGGTTGGTTTTATATTTGGATGTTGAACTGTTTTTCAACTTGTGTTTTTTCATATTTGTTGTTATATATACCAAAAATCACATTTATTATAATTTTGTTCCTGTGTATTTTCTTTTTTGTAATTATTGGAACTTTCTGTCATTCTGACGTAGTAAATAAATTGTTGTTTTTGTTGATTACTACTTGTGCAGAGTTATATGAAGTTACAGATATTACATATATTGCTGAATTATTATATTTGCCTTAATCAGTGTATCTCTGATATCTAATCCACCCTTGTTTTGTTGTAGGCGTCCTGTCAGTATCATCGTATTTCGGTCATTGTGGTGACACCAACTATCCACTGTATGGGCTGTTTCGCCTATGCCCCTGGCCCTCCTGGTCTCCCCTTAGGGTCTGCTATGTGGATCTAGCGCGCTCGGTTGTTCTGCCTCCAATTTGCCTGGGAATCTGTCCCACTACTGCCTTTGGCTGCATGGACGCCCAAGGGCTGACAATATTGTAAGCCCGCCCCTTCGGCCGGGACCATCGCAGTATTTCCAACACCAACCCCATCGCCTCCTCCCCTCCCTCCATGGATGGCTGTGAGGATTCCATCTCTCCTCCCCCTTCCTCTGGACAGCTCCGATGCCTAATTACATCCATCGAACGCGTCACTGGCAATTGCGGCCATGTGACGCGATCGATGCTCGGCTCTCTGGGTAGTGTAGGCAGATGGCTCTGGCCACTGCGCATGCGCCCCGTTTGCTTTTCGTCCGCTCCTGATTGGCTGATTGTCTTCATGCTGATCAGGTGGGGGTTTTAAAAGGCAGCCACATTTCAGTAACTTATACCTACTTGCTGCGGGACTACTGTGGGGAACTGGTGATACTTGTTAAAGGTAAAAAACTTCATACCCCTTTCCTTCTTAGTCGGCGCTCAAGCCTTTTCATCCTTACTATTACTGCTACATGTGGCCATATTGGCTGGTTCTTACGCTGACAGCATTTCCACATGTATTGATTTTTAGATCATCTAACATAGCCGGTGCTATTTGAAGGATATGTTGGGGAGATTCCAACGCCTAGCCTATACACTGGCAGAACCTCACGTCTAGGGCGCACTTTTGCTTCCAGCTATATGCATCTTTCTGGTAAGCCTTTCAGTATATTAAATATCTATTACGCCCCCCAATTTGTTACAAATAATTGCCATTGACTCATTCAATTCACATGTAGTCTAGGTCACTTCACTAATATTATTATTCTGTTACTTTGTTTTTCAGTTTCTCTGGTTATACTTAAATCATGCGATTTTTGTATGTATTTATTGCGCTGTGAATTTCTTCTGCGCATCATCGAGTGCTCCGTTTTTGCATATAATTAGAGTATGTAATTGAGGCTGAGTTCCCTTTATTAACTAAAGAATCTCTGAATATTTATATGCTAATTTTCATTTTTTAGGCGCCCTCTAATTCCCCTGGAGCCAAATACTGGGCTGAGTGTGACTACCATTCCCAGTGCTCTGGTGGTGTCTCCCCTGTGTCCTGGAATCCCTGCATGGTATGTTCTGGGTGTGGGGACTGGGGGGCCGGGGATATGGTTGAACAGTAATTTGAACGCTTTGCGATGTGATGGTTTGCCCCAACGTTGCAAGATTATGTGGATTTAATAATATACTCTTTTTTCTTCTGTTTCAGTGTTTTTACTCTCTGTATTAATCTATACATTCCCCTGATGAAGCCAATGTTTTGGCGAAACTAGTTGAGAACAAATGACAAACGATCACCTTTCAACATCATTGGTGACGGTCAATATCTTGAACTGTACTTATGCTTTTGTGTTTTTGAGATTTTTCTATATATGTATGTTTAATGTACATTTTTTAGTCTTTTTGATACAATTAAAATAAAAAAGATGATTTTATAACAAAGTTGTTCTATTTCATTGGTGGCACCGTAATAATCCCATCCCCCCTTCTTTCCTATTTGAAATTCTTCAACAGGGATGAGGTGCCGTATCTATTAGAACATACCACCTACCACCTATTTTCTATTATCACTTTTATTGTGTGTCACAAATTTGCGATTTATACATTTTTTATATATTTATTCACTTTCTAATTTTCAAGGTTTGTGAAAGGTTTTCCATTTAAGTTCTTATATTGTATTTAACATCTAACATTCTAATAATTTTTTAATATCCACTTTAACCAATAGCGCCCCCTATCTATCTACAATAAGCGTATATTGATTGGTTTGGTTTTTTATTAGTAATGGCGGCAATCTGTGATTTTTATCGTGACTGCGACATTACGGCGGACACATCGAACACTTTTGACACTATTTTGGGACCATTTTCATTTATACAGCGATCAGTGCTAAAAAATTGAACTGAATACTGTGTAAATGACACTGGCAAGGAAGAGGTAAACCACCAGGGGGCGATGAAGGGGTTAAGTGTGTCCTAGGGAGTGATTCTAACTGTGGGGGTGGGGGCTACCTAGGACATGACAGCGATGGCTGCTCCCGATCACAGGGAGTAATAAATTGGTATACAAAAGTTAAATACAGCGCTGCGCTAGAAGTAAACAGCAGCCGACACACCCGTAGACTCAGGATTAAACTAACAATGGAAATTCAAAAAGTGTGGCGCTATAAACTCCGTAAGTAAGAAATAAATGAAATGAATCTAAATAATAAAACACTCTTAAATATTAAGTGACTACAAAGCAAACATTTCAGTGTGAACCAAAAAGTGCTTACGTGAATAAATGTGACTAGTGGACAGAATAATAGCACTTAAATACATTCACTAAATCCAATGATAAGTGAAAAAACATCACAAAATGGTATGGTGATACAGATGATGACTGTTTAGTTGAAACATGTCGGGTGGACCTCTCATGACTACCGCTACACGATCTACATGCTGTTTTTATCTTCTAAAAATGTGAGTCTGTTTTTATTCGCTATTTTAAAAAATCCAAGTTTAAAAACGTTATCACGCTATGTGAGTGTTTTTATCCCTCACATGCCACACAAATTATTCGCTTGGCTTATGGTGTATCCATTGAAGAGGAAGCCGTGCTGATTCCTTCCCCCCTTTTCTGTGTGATGATGACATCTGACCAGATATAATACTCAGACCTGTCGGTCATCAAGCCTTTTTGACCTGTTTTGGCATATGCTATTTCAGGCCACTATCTCTGGTAAGCCTCCTTGATTCCTGGTGACGGTCCTGGCACTGATTTCAATCTTCTGTGCACTTCTGGTCTCCCTGCGGTCCATTCACCTACCAGGTTGCTGGGTCTAAACAACCCCTCTGCATGCTCAGGAGACACCTGTCCATCATCGTTTATGCACCGTTATCACAGATTTTTTGCTTATATTTTTTTTCTCACTCATTATGATATGGACTTTATATTTAATACCATTTTGTGATGTTTTTTCACTTATCATTGGATTTAGTGAATGTATTTAAGTGCTATTATTCTGTCCACTAGTCACATTTATTCACGTAAGCACTTTTTGGTTCACACTGAAATGTTTGCTTTGTAATCACTTAATATTTAAGAGTGTTTTATTATTTAGATTCATTTCATTTATTTCTTACTTACGGAGTTTATAGCGCCACACTTTTTGAATTCCCGGTCACAGGGAGCAGTAGATCTCTGTCATTACACAAGGCAGAAGGGGGAAATGCCTTGTTACATAGGCTTCTCCCCGTTCTACCTCTCCACACTGCAATTGCGGCCCGCCAGAGAACATCGAGTTCCCAGGACCCGCGGGCACGCTCCTGCGGCGCCGCCGGCGCGTGCGCACCCGAAAGGCGTCAAATTTAAAGGGACGTACCTGTACGCCCATTTGCCTGCCTGTGCCATTGTGCTGACGTACATCTGTGTGCGGCGGCCGGCAAGCGGTTAAAGCCCAACTGAACATTCCGTTTTAATTAGCTAAATCCATTACAGGTGCATCAAAAGAAGCAGCATTTAAACTAATACAGTTCTTTAAAAAAATTAATAAAAAAAAAGCCTGTTCAGTGCCAGCATGGTGCAGAGAAGGACCCCTTAGTCTCTCTGCAGAGATTCACTTACCACCTGCTGAGTATGAGCGAAATCTTCTCAGTTAATAGAGGGTATGAGTCTTGCTGATTGCAGTTACAGGTCTACCTCAGCAGAGGGTGTGTCGGACCTCTGCAGAGAGATCACTGCTTCCACACAGAGTGCAAGGGTTCTTCTTTACAGCATTCTGGCAGGGTACAACTTTTTTACTCTTTAGGCTGTAGCTGCTTTCTAAAGAAAATGAACGGTAGGGGTGTTTTACACCTTTTGCTTTGATACCCCTGCAATGTATTTTGCTCATTTAAAGATTGGTTGGGGTTTAACTATTTTAACAGATTAGGTTATCAGCTAAATTATCAGCGGACGTAACTATAACCTTTTTTTCACATATACACAATGAAAGCTACAGGAACCTGGACTCTTCACAGCAATGTTTCTGTGGCTCAATCAGGGTAATGTGGCTGCAAAGTATACTCTCTATTGTATAAGACTCTGTAACAACAGTGAGTCCAGATGAGACTCACTACTTTAATTTCCTCCTGGAATTGCTGTACTCGGGTAGCAAACAAAAAGGTGCTGGGTCTTCTGGAGAAGCTGCATGAAATGATGGTCCTGCCTGGCTGCCTGCACTCCAGTTCTGGCCTCTCTCTTGGTCACAGATCACTTGCCCCATCAGGCGTGGTCTCTCTGAGTTGCTGAAGGAGAGAAGCAGAGAAATGTATCCTTCCTGGGAATGTCCAGGAACCTAGGGAATTGTGGGAAAGGAGCTAAAGGGGCCTGTGCCTTCATCTGAGCATGGTGAGAAAATGGGCACTAATCTACAATGTAATGGTTCATAAGCCACCAAGTGGTAGTTGTGGCGTTTTTTTATTGCATGGAAAAGGATTGTTTCAATCTGAAACTTTAATGGCCTCAATTGTAATCAGGGCTCGCGTCCACAGCAGGATGGCATTACTATTAGCAGCGAAGTCCTGTGGGACTGTGAGCTGTGGCTGGCAGTGTGGGTGTGCAGGAAGGGCAGGGTGTCCGTGCCAACAGGGGTGGTCTGCCTCGGGTGCCACACATTGGGGGGGGGGTTGTCATCCCTGCGCGCCCCTCCTTCCCTCCCTCAGTCCTCCTCCAGCGGCCGCTGTAACAAAGTCCCGCCTCCTAGACTTCAGTTATGGGGGAAACAATGCCAGCAAATTGAATCAGTGAATTAGTCTGACGTGTATTATAGGAGGCGGGACCTTGTCATAGCAGCCATTGGAGGAGGCAGAGGACTGAGGGAGGGGAGGATGGGCATGCCAGGATATTCAAATCCAAGATCCATCCAAACACTGGTAAGGCTGCATTGCTGGGCACTGGTCAGGCTGCATTGCTGGGCACTGGTCAGGCTGTATTGCTGGGCACTGGTGAGGTTGGATTGCTGGGCACTTGTAAGGCTGCATTGCTGGGCACTGGTCAGGCTGCATTGCTGGGCACTGGTCAGGCTGCATTAATGGACACTGGTGAGGCTGAATTGCTGGGCACTGGTGAGGCTGCATTGCTGGGCACTGGTGAGGCTGCATTGCTGGGCATTGGTGATGTTGCATTGCTGGACACTGGTGATATTGCATTGCTGGACACTGGTAAGGCTGCATTGCTGGGCACTGATCAGATGGCATTACTGATCACTGATCAGAGTGCATTGCTGGACACTGGTGAGGCTGCATTGCTGGGCACTGATCAGACGGCATTACTGAAAAGCCTGCATTGCTGGGCACTGGTAAGGCTGCATTGCTGGGCACTGGTAAGGCTGCATTTGATGGGCACTGGTAAGGCTGCATTTGATGGGCACTGATCAGGCTGCATTTGATGGGCACTGATCAAGCTGCATTTGATGGGCACTGATCAAGCTGCATTTGATGGGCAGCGATCAGGCTGCATTTGATGGGCAGCGATCAGGCTGCATTTGATGGGCACTGATCAAGCTGCATTTGATGGGCAGCGATCAGGCTGCATTTGATGGGCAGCGATCAGGCTGCATTTGATGGGCACTGGCGAGGCTGCAATGATGGGCACTGATCAGGCTGCATTTGAAGGGCACTGGCTAAGCTGCATTTAATGGGCACTGGCGAGGCTGCACTTGATGGGCACTGGCGATGCTGCAGAGATGGGCACTGATCAGGAGTGAGCGGCCCGGGGCCTGGGCCCCACTTTCCACAATCAATACAGGCAGCCTGAGGATAGGGGCCTCGGGTCGGCACACTCAGCACTCCTGGCCTCATTCCTCTGCACAGACCAACACATGTGTTCGGACACCTGGGGGCAGGAGGGGCCCCACATATCAGAGCCTGCATAGAAACATAGTGCAGGAAGGGCCCCCAGACTTCAGAAAGACCGTGCATAGAGACATGGTGCAGAAGGGGCCCCCAGGCATTGCAACTTGTTTTAGAAATTCCCTGCGAGGTAACAATTATCACACATTGTGGTGTTTTTTTGTTAGTATAGCATACAGGTCAAATAATTTTGTTGTTCTATATTTATTTGTTTAATGCATGTGAATTTTGGAGGTGTCCTTGTAAACTGGCACTTTACAATAACTTGCACTTTAATCGTTAAAAAAGGAGTACTTATTATACAATATATATATATATATACATACATACATACATACATACACACACACGCACACACACCCTTTTTTTATTTTTGAGTTGGGGGTGATTTTTACTTAAATAGTCTAGGTAGAAGTGACTTATCCAGTATTGTAGGCTGTACAGTACACCAATGGCACTGATAATTCCTAATTACAGGGCACTGATCTAATCATTGAACACATATTCTGTTCAGATTTAAGAAACATCAATGTATACCTGGTCATTTTTCAGTTGTTTTTTTCTTTTATTCTGTGATGAATTGAAAATGAAAGAATATGAAAACTCGACATTTCATATTCCTGAGCCTACTGTACCATGTACTTGTATGAGAAAGTATCCTGTTCTCTTTGTATTGCTTCATTTGTGTGAAATCCCTGGTGTTCCTACCAGTCCCTCTGCTTTCCAATTAGAAAACTGACCACACTCGGCATACAAGCACAGAGTGGCCAGTTTTCTGGCTTTGTTGGAAGCTAATCCAATGATCACACTTGTGCTGACACCCCTCCTCCCCCACTGCACAGCCATTCACTGGGAAGATCAGTGTGCTGATGTTTCTCCTCCCTTCCCTTCTTATTCAGCTGAGAACAGAAGGTATGTGATCACTTTGAAAAAAAAGGGGGGGAAGGGTATTTACTATGCTTTTTATATGTATACACAAATGTTAACTTTTATTTCTATTTTAACCCCTTTTGGACCGCCCCACATACATGTACTGCGGCAGGGCGGCACTTCAGCGCGTATGTCAGTTTCTTTTCCGGGTCTGGGGCGCGCCCGGCGACCCGCTCCCCCTATGATTGAATACAGTGGGAGCCAATCAATGGGTCCAGCAGACCCTGATGTTCGCTGGCACCCGGCAAATGTTTCCGAGAGAGGCAAAACGGTGATCTGCCTATGTAAACAAGGCAGATCGCCATTCTGTGAGAGAGAAAGATGGAGATACGTGCTCCTGCTTAGCAGAAATACAGGATCTCTGTCTTCCCTCAGTCAAAGCACATCTCATACACAGTTTACAAGCACTCCCAGGGAACACATTTAATCCTTTGATCGCCCCTGATGTTAACCAGTTCCCTGCCAGTGTCATCAGTACAGTGACAGTGCATATTTTTTAGCACTGGTCACTGTATTAGTGTCACTGGTCCTCAAAAAGTGTCCGATTTGTAGTGTCGCAGTCCCGCTATAAGTCACTGATAGCTGTCATTGCTAGTAAAAAAATAAAAAAATAAAATAAAGGAAAATTCCACAAAAACATCCCATAGTTTGTAGACGCTATAACTTTTGCTCAGACCAATCAATATACGCTTATTGGGATATTTTTATACTAAAAACATGTAGCAGAATACATATTGGCCTAAAATGATGAAGAAATTTGATGCTTACATTTTTTTATTGGGTATGTTTTAATTGTCAGTCTTTTTTGTTCATAGCGCAAAAAAAACAAAAAAAAAAACATAAAACGCAGAGGTGATCTAATACTACCAAAAGAAAGATCTAAAAGACAATATTTTATTTGGGTAAAGCGTCGCATGACCGCGCAATTGTCAGTTAAAGTAACACATTGCCATATTGCAAAAAATGGCCTGGTCATGAAGGGGGGTAAACCTTCCAGAGCTGAAGTGGTTAAACTGAATGAGTTGTTTTACAAGGTGAGGGTTCACATATAATTTAAGCATGTATGAATACTGCACAGTAATATGTAGATTGTGTGCTGGGCATAGTCCTGTATGCTGGGTGTAATTCTCAGCATCTATTCTTATACTATATGTAAGGAAGTTGCACAAAAGGACTTCTCTATGCACATATCTGCAAAATATGCAGCCTTATTATCAGTAATCTTTTTACAGAACTGAAAGCAACTGTATAGTTTTGTTTGGACAGATGGAAAACACACAGCTATGTAAAGATCAGTGAATGTGCGATGCTTACAGATTTGTAAAACAACAATCAGGAAAAATCTGGGTCTGTGGTCAGTAATTTACATGTGTGTGCAGTACAGATGCTCTCTATTGGAGCCTTCTGCATCCTAGTTACAGAAGGACACTATGCAGCTTCATTGGGAAGCCACCTGGGTCCTGGCAGCAAAAGGGAAACTAGGTGGCTTCATAGAGAATCTGCCTACACCATAGCAACAGAAAGACACTAAGCAGCTTCAATAAAAACCCGCCGGCATCCTAGCAACAGGACAATGTACATTGTAATATTGTATAAATGTTGCTCAAATGTTACATGCCTATAGAGCACTTTGTACGCTGAATCTTCCTGCCAAAAAGACCCCGTGTATTAGTTGCCAGGTGTGTGAGCCCTAATTCTGTATGCTGGGTGTAAGTGTCAGTATTTGTTCTTGTTCTGTATATAAGAACTCTGTACAATAGTATTTCTCTTGTTCTGTGTGCTGGGTGTAATTCTCAGTCCATTCCTATGCTATATGAATGAATGCTACACACTACACAGTGTACTCTGCTAAATATAATTCTCAGTATCTGACCATAACATGGAACTTATATAAGGTGACCTCTCTTTACTCCTGTGTGGGGCTTTTTTTCTCAGAGATTAGGTGAAGGAACTCCCGCCTTCTGAGTCAGCCTTCATTTCTGTCCCCTACCCACCTCTGAGCACTGTCCCTTGGTCCACCACCTACCTACCTCACAGTACCGCCCCTTTTAGATAATACAGAACCAAGTATTATTTTGTGCTGCTAAGTGATTTGCATGGAATTTGTTAATGATAGCGAGAAAGACAGTAAAATAGATCCCCTGTGGAAAACAATAGACCCCACCCCTGCAACAGTAGACCCCCCAGAAACATTTAACCTCCCTCAGCAACAATAGATACCCCTATGCAACAATAGACTTGTCCCCCATGCATGCATGGAATTTTGTGCGTCGGAATTGTGTACACCTGATCGGAATTTCTGACAACGAATGTTGCTGTCGGAAAATTTGAGAACCAGCTCTTAAATTTTTGTTGTCGGAAATTCCGAAAAAAAAATGTTCGATGGAGCATACACACGGTCGGAATTTCCGACAACAAGCTCCCATTAAACATTTGTTGTCGGAAATTCTGATCGTGTGTACGCGGCTTTTTAGTGTAAACAATCTACACTTATTTATTTATTTATTTGTTTTTACCAAATAAATGTAGCAGAAGACATTTGGGCATGATTTCATGATGAAAGATTTTTTATTAGTTATTTTTTTTATACCAGAAAGTAAGAGACACATTTTAGTAGTAATTTTGCTTTATATAGTAAAGGATAAAAAAAAAAAAAAAAAAAAAAAAAAAAAAAGCAAAGTTGATTAAATACCATCAAAAGAAAATTTGGGTAAAGCGTTGCTTTACCAAGTAATTGCTTGTCAAACTACAGTATGACAGCACTGAAAACTGAAAAAAGGAAAGGGGTGCTGGTACTGAGGTGGTTAACAACTTCCTACTCCATCAAAATGTACGGGATAGTAACTCTCACATTTTACACATATGTAATTAGTTTCCGATCTGGAGCTATATGGACAAGGGAGGGCTGTAATGGAAATACGAGTGCAAGTGTTGAGCTGGAATCTTGTGGGACTTAATACATAACTATTTGTCACCCCGTTACAGATGGCCTTCACGGTGGCTGCAGAAGAAATTATGAAAGTGTTCACTCTCTTGCATTGACCTCCCACGATATATAAAGGGTTGTCCATGATGGTGTCACAGTTGATGTTCGGGTTGTTTGTAATGTGCTTCTGCTGAAATATTGCCCAGGTCTGAGACAAGGACAGATGGGAGAGACCCAGGAGGATCCCACATACCAGAAGAAGAGATTTTGCACACATTCTGTCCATTGTTTCTGAAAAGAGAGATACAATAAAAATATATCAGTTTAAAAGATTTTTAAAAAGTAATGAAAATAGAATTGTTTCAGTGAGGACATATTACATTTTTTTAGGGAGATTGGTGGGGTGTGTTTTTATGATTTTTTAAATTTTATTAATGGTCTTTGTATTTTTTTTATTACTATTTGTGTGCTATCCCTTTCCTTTGTATTTTCTTTCTGTGGAAATAAATTGTGGCAACTATTTAAAGCCCTTAAAAACAGCACAAGCCACTTTCATTTCTCCTTCAGCATTGACTCCAATACATTTTACCAGAAAAATTTCCAAATCTCCAAGATTTCACCAAAATATCACATTCTTCCCAACCACTTGTTAACCATATAGCAACCACCCACTGAGGGGGGGGGGGGGTCTACGTACCTGGTAGGTGAGCTGTTCCGTGTCTGGGGCGCACGCGCAGGCTGCCTGAGACCCACTCCTGCTGTGATTGGACACAGTGAGAGCCAATCAGCGGGTCCGGCGGACGCGATGTCTGCCAGGACCCACCGATCGTTCTGGAGAAAGGCAGAATGGCAGTCTGCCTATGTAAACAAGGCAGATCGGCGTTCTGTGACAAGGGAATGTGCTGATGCTGTGTTCCTGCTAAGCAGGAACACGGATCTATACATTACCTCAGTCAAAGCACCCCAACCCCCCACAGTTATCAATCACTCCTAGGGAACACATTTAACCCTTTCATCGTCCCTGATGTTAACCCCTTCCCTGCCAGTGTCATTAGTGCAGTAACAATGCATATTTTTTTAGCACTGATCACTGTATTAGTGTCACTGGTCTCCCAAAAGTGTCAGTTAGGTGTCCGATTTGTCTGCCGCAATATCTCAGTTCTGCTATAAGTCGCTGATCGATGCCATTACTAGTAATAAATAAAAATGAAAAAAATACACCATAGTTTGTAGACGCTGTAACTTTTGCGCAAACCAATCAATATACACATATTGCGACTTTTTTTTTACCAAAAGTATGTAGCAGAATACATATTGGCCTAAATTGCTGAAGAAATTTGATTTTTTACATTTTTTTATTGGGAAAGTTTTATAGCAGAAAGTAAAAAATATAGTTTTTTTTTCAAAATTGTCTGTATTTTTTTTTATATAGCACAAAAAATAAAAACTGCAGAAGTAATCACATACCACTAAAAAAAAGCTCTATTTGTCAGAGAAAAAAGGACATACCTTTTTTTTGGGTACAGCGTCGCATGCCAACGCAATTGGCAGTTAAAGTAACGCAGTGCCGTATCGCAAAATATGGCCTGGTCATGAAGGGGGGTAAACCTTCTGGAGCTGAAGTGATTCATTATAAGCAACACAGGGAGGGCACTGTTCGCAATGGGTTGGGTGACTCATAGACCTACAGTGGGGTTGATTTACCAAAGGCAAATAGACTGTGCACTTTGCAAGTGCTCTTACTTCAGAGCTTAGTAAATGAAGCAGAGCTTCACTTTGCAAAGAATACCCAATCATATGCATGGAAATAAAAAAAACAGCATGTTTGTGTGCACATGATTGGGTGATTGAAGTTAGCAGAGCTTTTCCTCTTTCCTAAGCTCTGGAATAAATACCCTTGTATAGAACAA
Organism: Lithobates clamitans; assembly: GCA_037952925.1. Lineage (NCBI taxonomy): Eukaryota > Metazoa > Chordata > Amphibia > Anura > Ranidae > Lithobates > Lithobates clamitans. The sequence goes on from JBBGZY010000846.1 coordinate 3,195,985, forward strand.
CTGCACTTGCAAAGTGGAAAGTCTTCCTTCAGTAAATCAACCTCATTGTGAGAAGAAGCAGTAAAGCCCAGAAGCAGAGTCTGTATGGTTGGTGAGCTTTTACAAGCCTATGTAATATCAAAATAATAAACAGAATTAAAATAAAAAATATTAATGTGATGTCAAAAATTGCTTTAACCCCCTGACGCCGACATAACACAAATATGGTAGATTATGGTAGTAACAATAAATATAAATTTTTTAAAAAATAAATAAATAAATAAATAATAAAAAAAGATTCTTTTTTTACTATTTTGGGCCAGTTTACCTTCGAAAATATAATAATAATAATAAAAAAAAAGTAATTGTGATGATATGTAAAGTTTTACTAACACATGTTAAAGTTGAAAAATTATACTTGGGCATTAGTGCTACTTCGTGTGCATGAAGACATCCGTGTGACTTCATGCACAAATCTCTATGCAAATCACACCTGAACTTACAAAAAGTAGCATAAGAACTACTTTCAATCACACCGATCTGACCCCTTCCATTGCAGACAATAGGGTGCGACTTGTCATGCGATTTGAAACCATCGAATTGCATGACTAGTCGCACCGGTGTGGCCAGGGGCTTAGGCATGAAGGGGTTAATGTAAATCTTGCATAACGGTTTTCCCTAAATTCATGCTGAGGTTGTAGAATTACTATTAGTGGAAAACAATTTTGGTGCATTTTTAAATAAAATCTCCAACCATCGTGTTGAAGGATGCGGAGTTGGGAGATAAAACTGCCCAATCCCTAATTACCGTAATGTTATTCATGGACTCCACAAGACTTGTCATATTATTGTACTATAGTACAGTAGTAAACTGCTGCAAATATAGTATATTATTTCAGCAATTTTATTGGTTCTCAATTTAATCTCCAATTCCAGCCCAAACAATTTTTTTTAATTATTGTAGAACATAAGCAGAACAAGCAGTTAATCCCTTAAGACCCATTTACATCAATACAGTCTGTTGCAGTGCATTAAGTCAAGCGTGGGTTGTGTTAAGCCTCGTACACACGGTACAATTGTTGGCCAACCGAGCGTCTGCTTTTTGTTAAAAGGGCATGTGCCAGGATCTTGTCTTGCATACCAACAGTACACAATTGTCGTGCCACAAACACGAACGTAGTGATGTACTACAAGGAATTTCAGCTCTTGAGCGCCACCCTTTGGGCCCCTTCTGCTAATTTCATGTTTGGGGAGCATTGATTCCGATCATGCGCGTTTGTACTTTCGACTTTTGTGTGACGGATTTGTTTACTGACCATACGAAAATCAGATGTCAAACCGTTGTCCGCTGAAAATTTACTAGCCCGCCATCCAACATTTGTTGGCGGATAGTTGGACAACAGTTGTGAAAAGGAACATACTAACTGTAAGATTTTAGGACAACAGTCTGTCAACAGACAATCCCCTGCCAACAATCGTATCATGTGTACGAGGCTTTAGGGTAGCCCACTCACTATAATTTGGTTGTAATCACCTCAACAGAACAATTAATGAACATGACCCTTTTTTGGATGCACCACAATGTGGCATAACATAAAACACAGTATGTGGGTTGTGGTTTGCTGGCCCTGACTGTACAGTGTGTTGGGGTGCCATTGACAAAGAATGACATTGAACAGTACACACAGCCAAGTGTTGCTGCGACTAACAAATGACTGAAAATGGGATAAAACATATTTTATTGGGAGTGAGAACCAAGATGCAACTGCATTTAAAGGGTGTGTATCCTCGTCATCAGGGCTGGAGGTCAACAAAATGAATATCACTCATTATCACTGAATAACTCATTCATTGGAGCCAATGAACTAGGGTGACCAGATGTCCCCGGAAACTGTTTCCGGGGACAGTCCCCAGACTGAAGACATCGTCCCCGGACCAAGTATGTCCCCTGACCAAGTATGTCCCAGCTTTTGTCCCCAGATTGTAGTGGTTTAGTGTGTGCCTGTGGGGGGCAGCCAGTACTCTCGCCCTGGGTGCAACATTTAGGAGAGGCGCAAAATTATTACTGTGCCCCCCTAATGCCCCGTACACACGATAGGATTTTCTGATGGAAAATGTCCGATCGGAGCGTGTTGTCGGAAATTCCGACCGTGTGTGGGCTCCATCGGACATTTTCCATCGGATTTTCCGACACACAAAGTTGGAGAGCAGGAGATAAAATTTTCCGACAACAAAATCCGTTGTCGGAAATTCCGATCTTGTGTACACAAATCCGACGGACAAAGTGCCACGCATGCTCAGAATAAATAAAGAGATGAAAGCTATTGGCCACTGCCCCGTTTATAGTCCCGACGTACATGTTTTACGTCACCGTGTTTAAAACGATCAGGTTTTTCGACAACTTTGTGCGACCGTGTGTAGACAAAACAAGTTTGAGCCAACATCCGTCGGAAAAAATCCTAGGATTTTGTTGTCGGAATGTCCGAACAAAGTCCGACCGTGTGTACGGGGCATAAGTGTGCCGTGTTGCGGCCATGTGAAGCATGCCTCCCTCAGCCCCCTACACCCCCGATGAGGCATGTCTCAACTCCCAGGCATTGTTCTGCAGCACCCCCCCCACCCATGGACTCCTGTGGTGCAGCCTGTCCCACATGATCCCTCTGGTGCGGGCGGCCCGTGTGTGTGAGAACTATGGAGGGGAGGGGTGGTACGGAGACTGTTGGAGGAGCTCTTGGCAGGGAATACTGAAGAGTGGCTGGACTCCAGAACAGTACCCGGTGCTGGGGAGAGCCTTGCTCTGATGGATGATCATGGAGGCCATAGAGAGGTGAGGAAAATCAACTGATCTACACTGTACATGTGTGTGGGGAGGGGGAGTGTGAGTAGTGCAGGAAGTAGGAGTCAGGTAGGTCAGTGTAGTGGTCAGTGTAGGGACCAGGTAGGTCAGTATAGGAATCAGGTGGTCAGTGTAGTGGTCAGGTAGGTCAGTGTAGGGATCAGGTAGGCCAATGTAGTGGTCAGGTAGGTCAGTGTAGGAATCAGGTAGGTCAGTGTAGTGGACAGTGTATAAATTAGGTAGTGTAGTGGTCAGTATAGGAATCAGGTGGGTCAGTGTACTGGTCAAGTAGGTCAGTGTAGGAATCAAGTAAGTTAGTGTAGTGGTCAGTATAGGAATCAGGTAGGTCAGTGTAGGAATCAGGTAGGTCACTGTAGTGGTCAGTATAAGAATCGAGTAGGTCAGTGTAGGAAGCAGGTAGGTTAGAGCAGTGGTCAGGTAGGTTAGTGTATGAATTAGGTAGGTTAGTGTAGTGATGCGTGTAAGAATCAGGTTAGTCAGTACTACTGTACTTGTGGAACGGACTCAGGGAGCGCTAAAAGTCAGAGGGTGAGAGGGCGCAAATTTCTTGCCTTGCTCCGGGTGCTGACAACCCACGCTACGCTACCAACTGCATATATAATTTGAGGAAAATATGCTTAAAAAATAGTTTACCATTTGTCAATAAAAAAAAATATGTCCCCGGATTTCATTTTAAAAATCTGGTCACTTTACTATAAACACCAGACTTTTTATAACAATGTAGATATAAACAACCTGGTAAAATGTGAAAAGGAGCTGGGAGCGCCATCTGCTGGCTTCATATGACAATAAAAGCCTTACTTTTCAATATTTTAGGTGTACCTGACCTGAAAAAAATATAGATTTAAAGCGGTTTCCTGCAAGGCAAAATACCTAATGTGCTAGTATGCATTGCATACTAGCACATTATGTGAAACTTACTTCAAAACGAAGCCTTCCAGCGACGCAATGTCATCGCTGGAAACGGCATCCATCTATACCGGGTCTTCCAGTAAATATCTCCTAAACAATGCATATTTAGGAGGTATTTACACTACCCATAGGTAAGCCTTAATATAGGCTTACCTACGGGTAAAACTTAAAAGATGGAAGTTTACTTCTTTAATTATTTGGTTCTGAACATAATGAGCACAGAAACTATATACAAAGGCACTACACATCCCCTTTTATTGGTTAGTTTTTAGAGTATGACAAATTTTCTTTTTTGATACTTTCTTGGTGCTCAAACTACTTAAAGCAGAGCTCCACTTTAAACAAAAATATTAAAAGCCAGCAGCTATTAATACTGCAGCTGCTGACTTTTAATAAATGGACACTTACCTGTCCCGGGGACCAGCAATGTCGGCAGCCGAAGCCGATCGATCGCTCGTCTCTTGGCTGCCCCCGCTGCCATCCTCGGTCAGGGAATCAGGAAGTGAAGCGTTGCGGCTTCACTGCCCGCTTCCCTACTGCACATGCGCGAGTCGCGCTGCGCGTCTACACTGGTCCCCGTTGTGTTGTGGGAACTGTGTGTTTCCCACAACACGATGGGGGGGGGGGGGCAGGCATTTGCGGCTAGCTGCGGCTATCTATGCCCGACAGTGGGTGCAGATACCTGTATTATACAAGTATCTGCACCCCCCTCCCCCCTGAAAGGTGCCAATTGAGGCACCAGAGGGGGGGAGGAATCCGATGAGCGGAAGTTCCACTTTAGGGTGGAACTCCGCTTTAACCACTTAAGGACCGGGCCTATTACAAATTTGTTGTTTACAAGTTAAAATCATTTTTTTTTTGCTAGAAAATTACTTAGAACCCCCAAACATTATATATATATATTTTCTAACACCCTAGAGAATAATATCGCAATCGCTACAATACCTTTTGTCACACCGTATTTGCGCAACGGTCTTACAAGCGCACTTTTTTTTTTTACTTTTTTGGGAAAAAATTCACTTTTTTGAATTAATAAATAAGACAACAGTAAAGTTAGCCCAATTTTATTTTATATTGTGAAAGATGATGTTACGCCGAGTAAAGTGATACCAAACATGTAATGCTTTAAAGTTGTGCCCGCTCGTGGAATGGCGACAAACTTTTACCCTTAAAAATCTCCATATACAACGTTTAAAAAATTCTACAGGTTGCATGTTTTGAGTTACAGAGGAGGTCTAGGGCTAGAATTATTGCTCCCACTCTAACGATCGCGGCAATACCTCACACGTGTGATTTGAACACCGTTTTCATGTGCGGGCGCTACTCACGTATGCGTTCGCTTCTGCACACGAGTTTGGGAAGGGACGGGGCGCGTTTACATTTTTTTTTCTTATTTATTTTACCTTTTATTTTTAATTTTTACACTGTTCTTTAAAAAAAATTGAAAAAAACAGAGGAATGGGAAAAAGCGCTTATCCTTACACATAGTATGTCGTCAGCAACTAAGGCCCATGAGAGGAATTTCAAGCTTCTTTCTCGTTGGTATAGATGCCCGTTGTTGCTCCACCGGATATATCCAAATGTCTCAGACCTTTGTTGGCACTGTCACTCCGCTAAGGGTTCGCTATTGCATATTTGGTGGGAATGTCCATCTGTACATAATTTTTGGGATATGATACTCCAACTTCATACTCGTGCAACTGGGATAACTATTCCCAACACGCCACAAATTACTTTGCTATCTATCTTACCCGGCTCTGGTAGTTTTATTTGTATTTTATTTTTATTTATAGTAACCCCCCCCCCTTTCCCTTTTTTTTCCTTATTTTTGTGTGTATATATATATATATATATATATATATAAAACCACTGTGGGAGTTGAAGATAGGGAGTAGGAAATTATATATTTTATCTAGTTGGACGAATGAAGATAAGGCAGGGTTATTCTTCTTAGGGTATAAAAATCTGAATGGTCTAAAGTATCACTATGTGTTTCTTTATAACATATGAGTTTATTGATGAGTGTACTGTCTCTAGTGTTGTTTTCTCCTTCTTTTCTCTCTCTCTTTTCTTTTTTTTCTTCTTCTTCTCTCTCTTTTCGTAGAGGCTCCTGCAGGGTGTTGGCATATGTTTATATGTATTATGTTTTATACATTATTGTAATGTGGTATGTTTTTTATCATTACCTATAGGATGTGGATAATGTTTTTGTCATGTAAATGTAAAAAATTTTCAATAAAATCAGAGTTAAACGCAAAAAAAAAAAAAATTGTGTCACTTTTATTCCTATTACAAGGAATGTAAACAACCCTTGTAATAGAAAAAAAGCATGACAGGACCTCTTAAATATGAGATCCTGGAAAAAAACGCAGAGGGAACATGTCAGCTCCCTCAGCGGTGACCGGGTGCTGCTGCAGGGCTTCGTTCTAAGGGAAGTATTTCATAATGTGCTAGTATGCGATGCATACTAGTACATTATGCTATTGTCTTGCAGGTTTTTTTGTTTTTTTGTTTTTTTTTCGTGGTTTACTACCGCTTTAAGTTGGATGTAAACCCTCACATACACCCAGTGAAGTGAACAGCCTCAGATGATACACAGAGATGAAACAAATCTCCCTATATAAGTTTTACATGTACTGTATATCTGCAGTCTTAATCTGTATATATCCTTTAGAAAATGCTCTTCCTGGTAAAGTTTTTCTATTCCTGGTTAGCACTGAGAGTGGATTATTGGCATACAGCCAAGACAGCTGATTGGAGGAAAGGCACACACCCCCTCTCCTAATAGGCAAAGAAAGAAAGGAATGTGTAGAGGTCTTCTTTGAGACGGCAAGCTGACTGCTAATCTATTTATAGCAACCTCCCCCGACACACACTTCTATCTTCCGTCTCGGAGAATGTGTGAGAAGTTATCAGGCTGAAAACAGAGCTACGGAGCAAGAGACAGCTACTGGACTTAGTGCTATGAAGAAGGATAACAAAACACTACAGATATATGTACCCAGTTAAAATTTCATGAATCTGGTTTACATCCACTTTAACCACTTCCCGTCCGGCCTATAGCAGATGAAGACCGGGCGGTGGTTCAGTTATTCTGACTGGGCATCATATGACGTCCAGCAGGATAACATGCCGCCGCACGCCTGCGGGGGCACGCATCACGGCGATCGGTGGGGCGGTGTGTTAGTCTGACACACCACTCTACCGATCTTGATAAAGAGCCTCCGGCGGAGGCTCTTTACCACGTGATCAGCCGTGTCAAATCACGGCTGATCACGATGTCAATAGGAAAGACCGTTGATCGGCTTTTCCTCACTCGCGTCTGACAGACGCGAGTAAAGGAGAGCCGATCGGCGGCTCTCTTGGCAGGGGGGGTCTGCGCTGATTGTTTATCAGTGCAGCCCCCTCTCAGATGACCACACTGGACCACCAGGGACGCCACTAGGACCACCAGGGAAAGGGGCAACATGTGGATGACCAGGTATGTACCATATGGCCATCCACATGTGCCTAGTCTGTGTCAATCAGTGCCCACAAATGGGCACTGATTGGCACCATTATATTTCAGTGATGCCCAGCAATGCCACCCATTATTGTTATCAGTGCCACCAATTAGTGTCATGAGTGCCACCCTTCAGTGTCCATCGGTGCCACCTGTCAGTGCCCATCCGTGCCCATCAGTGCTCACCTATCAGTGCCCATCCGTGCCACCTATCAGTGCCACCCATAAGTACCCATCAGTGCCACCCATAAGTACCCATCAATGCCACCTACGAGTGCCCATCAGTGCCGCATACCAGTGCCACCTATGGCTCCAATAGCCACCAATAGCTTTCATCTCTTTATTTATTCTGAGCATGCGTGGCACTTTGTCCGTCGGATTTGTGTACACACGATCGGAATTTCCAACAACGGATTTTGTTGTCGGAAAATTTTATATCTTGCTCTCAAACTTTGTGTGTCGGAAACTCCGATGGAAAATGTGTGATGGAGCCTACACACGGTCGGAATTTCCGACAACAAGGTCCTATCACACATTTTCCATCGGAAAATCCGACCGTGTGTACGGGGCATAAGACTAATCTAACCTTCTAAAACAAAAATCGCTATACATGCCTTTTTCTGCAGCCGTTCCAGTCCGATCCCACGCTGAGCTGTCAGCGGTGGCTTCTCTGTGTAGGCATGTGCAGGAGAGACAGCCGACAACAGAAGCCCCATACTAACTCTTTGGGTGACGCCACTTCATAGGAATTTCCCAGCCATTGTCAGCTGTCTCTTCCACAAAGCATCCGCCGGTGGTGTCTGGACTGGATCGGCTGCAGAAAAGGTATCTATAGCGATTTTTGCATTACAGGGTTTGATAAATTAGTCTTAGATTGTGGTTGCCAGTAGATTTAGAGTTGGTTAGTTTTTGGCTGAACTTCCACTTTAACCACTTGCCGACCAGCCGCCGTCATTAATTATACTGCAGCAATGTGCCTCGTTCCTGCAAATCGCCGTAGCTGTACGTCTGGTCGCTTTTTTTTACCAGCAGGGGGAGCCAATCAGCGGGTCCGGTGGACTCGATGTCTGCAGGCCATCCTCGATCATTCCCCACAGTGGCAGAACGGGGATCTGCCTGTGCAAACAAGGCAAATCTCCATTCTGACAGGGGAGATCACACAGATCCTGTATTTCTGCTATGCAGTCCCCCATACAGTTAGAAAACACAAACAGGGAATACATTTAACCCCTTGATCACCCCTGATGTTAACCCCTTCCCTGCCAGTGTCATTAGTACAATAACAGTGCATATTTTTAACACTGATTACTGTAATAATGTCACTGGTTACCAAAAAAGTGTCAAAAATGTCAGTTAGGTGTCTGATCTGTCCACAATGCCGCAGTCATACTAAAAATCACTGATCTGAAAAAACTGACAGGTGGACCTGAACGGGTCCGCATTTGTGAAAGAGGCCTAAGTTTAGTAAACAAAAACAAAAAAAAGCAAGGCAAAGGACATGGCCGTCTATCAGTGTGATGTGTCTCTTGTGCTGCTGTCTCCTGGTTTAGTAGAAATCTTTTTCCTTCGATCCCTGAGCAGCGTAATCTTCCAGTGTGACAGGGACTGATACAGCTGAGGAAGCTGTGATGGGCACTCATTAGGAGTGCCCCACTATTCCCACTCTTTCTGCCCACCTCCTCCATTCATAGAAGCCATACTATGACTGAAAAACTATCTTTGAAAGGTGAACGGCCAGAAAATTCAAAGGTCCTCCTCCATCCCTTTTCATTCATCATGGAAGCTATAGTGCGGCTATGTGGGCGGCATAGTTGGGCACTCTTGATGAGAGCCTCTCACATCTCCCTGAGCTCTAATAACCCCGGAATATTACAACATAGAGGGGTGATTGGAGGAAGAAGATTTCTACTAAACCTGCTCCCGCCCCCATTTTAAGCCCTATGCCCACTACCCTGTAAAGGAAGGATGTGTGTACTTACCTATTCTGAGGATGCTCTGCCGTGGTTACAAGAAAAACTCCCACGCTGGTTTCAGTATAGAGGAAGGATAATGGACAATGGAACTTGACTGGCCTGCACAGAGTTCTGACCTCAACCCAATAGAATACCTTTGGGATGAATAAGAGTGGCGACTGCGAGCCAGGCCTTCTCATCCAACATCAGTATCTGACCTCACAAATGCACTTCTAGAAGAATGATCAAACATTCCCATAGACACACTCCAAAACCTTGTGGACAGCTTTCCAGAAGAGTTGAAGTTGTTATAACTGCAAAGTGTGGGCCAACTCAATATTGAACCCTACAGATTAATGCCCCGTACACACGGTTGGACTTTGTTCGGACATTCCGACAACAAAATCCTAGGATTTTTTCCGACGGATGTTGGCTCAAACTTGTCTTGCATACACACGGTCACACAAAGTTGTCGGAAAATCCGATCATTCTGAACGCGGTGACGTAAAACACGTACGTCGGGACTATAAACGGGGCAGTGGCCAATAGCTTTCATCTCTTTATTTATTCTGAGTATGCGTGGCACTTTGTCCGTCGGATTTGTGTACACACGATCGGAATTTCCGGCAACGGATTTTGTTGTCGAAAAATTTTATATCCTGCTCTCAAACTTTGTGTGTCGGAAAATCTGATGGAAAATGTCCGATGGAGCCTACACACGGTCGGAATTTCCGACAACACGCTCCCATCGGACATTTTCCATCGGAAAATCCGACCGTGTGTACGGGGCATTAGATTGGGATGCTATTAAAGTTCAAGCGCATGTAAAGGCAGCTGTCACAATACTTTTGACAATATAGTGTGTGTTAAAGAAAACATAAAAATGATGAAGTTACTCACCACCCTTGTATCGTATCTTGTATCCTGTTAGGTAGTAGGAGAGGCACAATGAAGACCTATAAAATGATAATAAGATATGAGTGACTGACACCAACTGGAATTATAACATGAAATACAATGACATGGCAATATTACAATACATTATAGTGTGTCCCTCTCCAGCCCCCGTACCTGATATGTAGACGGACTTTACTATGCCGAGGAATCTTCACAGACTGACTTTTATTTGTTTTTGCATAGGCTTTAATCTAAAAAGCAAGTGAAAAAAAAACACAGACCAACTGCTCTGTGTGCACACAGCCCTTATCTCTGATCTGTTCTGTTAAAGCTGAACTCCGGACACCACACAGTGGGGCTCTCCCCGCAAAGCATGGATCAACTGCCTAAGGGTTCAGCGAGCCAAGATATATTCACCTAATCCTCCAATCCTCCCCTTGTGCGGTGGACTATTCCTAACATACATCATAACGCCCATAGACCAGCTCTAGACGTGAAGACATTAGGAACAGTCCACTGTTGGTCATGGGGGGAGATCTTTTCTGGAGGATTGAAGGATCGGTTCAGTATAGGCTTTGTGTTCAACCCCGGACAAAACAAGCAGTTAATCCATGCAGTGTGGGCACAGCCCCACTGCATACGGGGAAAAAAAAAGTGCCCAGATTTGGGCTTTAAAGCCGAGTTCCACCAAAAAGTGGAACTTCCGCTCATCTTATTTCTCCCCCCCTCCGGTGCCACAATTGGCACCTTTTAGGGGGGGGTGCAAATTCCTGTATTAGACAGGTATTTGCACCCATTTCCGGGAATAGACTCCCGTGGGAGTCACGCTCCCTCCCGCACCACCCCGCTGTCTCCTGGGAAACACACAGGTCCCAGGAGATAGCGTGGACCACTTAGGACGCGCAGCATGACTCGCGCTTGCGGAGTAGGGAACCGGGAAGTGAAGCCGCAGCGCTTCACTTCCTTATTCCCTCACCGAGAATGGCGGCGGCAGCAGCTGAGAGCCTGAGCGATTGCTCGGCTTCGGCTGCCGACATCGCTGGACTCCAGGACAGGTAAGTGTCCGTTTATTAAAAGTCAGCAGCTGCAGTATTTGTAGATGCTGGCTTTTAATAATTTTTTTTCAGGTGGACTCCCTCTTTTAACTACTTAAGAACCAAGCCTCTTTTTGAGATCTGTTGTTTACAAGTTAAAATTATTTTTTTTGCTAGAAAATTACTTAGAATCCCCAAACATTATATATTTTTTCCCCCAGATACCCTAGAAAACAAAATGGCGGTTGTTACAATACTTTATGTCACACTATATTTTTGGGAAAAAAAATATACTTTTTTAAATAAAAAAAAAATAAGAAAACAGTAAAGTTAGCCCCTTTTTACATTGTGAAAGATAATGCTATACCAAGTAAATTGATACCTAACATGTCATGCTTCAAAATTGCGCTTGCTCGTGGAATGGCGACAAACTTTGACCCTTAAAAATCTCCATAGGCGAAGTTTAAAATATTCTAACAGTTTTGAGTTACAGGGGAGGCCTTTTGCTAGAATTATTGCTCTCACGCTAATGATCGTGGCGATACCTCACATGTGTGGTTTACATCATTTTCATATGCGCTTGCTTCTGTGCTGCCAATCAGTGGCACCTATTAGTGCTTCCAATCAATACTGCCAACCAGTGCCCATCAGTGCTGCCTATCAATGCCAATCAGTGCCTATCGGTGAACTGAGTGCAGGGATGGGGAGATGAACTCAGCAGCCAGGCACATTGTCCATGGGGTGGCCGGTCTGGTTGGGTACAACTGAAATCTGTCAATGTTTATTAAAGCCACTCTGTCGATCTTTAGTACAATAGGTAATAACCACACTCATATTTACAATAAACTAATGTAGGTAAAATAAAAAATTGTCAGTAAAAAGCTTGCTGCTAAGCACTGTTGTGTGTTCCCACACCACAAAACAAAAAGTGCAGGGCTAACTTACTAATCAAACCCTCTAATGTATGGAAATCTCAATAAACTTCAATATTATCACAATACCGGTCTCTGTGATATGTAACTTCACATTTAACACACATCAGGGACGTGCGGTGAGGTCGGTAGCTGGTAAGGCACTGACTGGTATCAGAGTCAGATACACACAGATTACAAAAGGCAAGAACGTTAAAGCTAGAGCAATAATTCTAGCACTAGACCTCCTCTGTACAGGAAGTCCCCGAGTTATGAACACAATAGGGACTGTAGGTTTGTTCGTAAGTCGAAGTTGTTCGTAAGTCGCAACACTGCATTTGTAATGCCCCGTACACACAAGCGGATTTTCCGTCAGAAAAAACTTGGATGATTTTTCCGACGGAATTCCGCTCAAGCTTGGCTTGCATACACACAGTCACACAAAAGTTCTCTGAACTTTCAATCGTCAAGAACGTGGTGACATACAACACTATGACGAGCCGAGAAAATGAAGTTCAATGCTTCCGAGCATGCGTCGAATTGTTTCCGAGCATGCGTAGGAATTTTGCACGTCGGAATTTGTACAGACGATCGGCACTTTTTCCGACCGAAAAATTGAGAACATGCTCTCAATCTTTTGCTGGCTGAAATTCCGCCAGCAAAAGTCCGATGGAGCATACACACGATCGTATTTTCCGACCAAAAGCTCTCATTGGACTTTTGCTGGTGGAATTTCCGATCATGTGTACGGGGCATTAGTGTAACTTCCAGTCGGAACACTGCATTCGTAAGTGTAACTTCCGGTCGGAACACTGCATTCGTAAGTGTAACGTCTGCCTGTGCATGGATGTAGGATGTTCCGGGCGCTTGTTATCTTATCTGGGGCTCTTCTGGCAATGCAGTACATGTAGTACTGCAGTATGGGATGTGTCCGGAGGTATCCAGGACCAGCGTGGAGCACAAGTGGCCGGTATTTGAGGCCGTTCATAAGTAGGAGTCGCTCGGAACTCGGGTGTTCATAACTCAGGGACTGCCTGTAACTCTTATACGCATAAACCCATGTTTTTTCCTTGTAGTTAAGAGGGCTGCGCTGGAAGGGAGCATTTGTCTTTTAGACATATGCCCCCTTCTATGATACTGCAGTGAGAGGACAGCCTCCACTGCAGCATTTTTATTGGACAGCTTGGACCAATGGTACTCTACCACTGGCCCAAGGCTCCAAGCTGTCCATTGAGCTCAGTGCCTCTGACAAGAAGTGAGAGGCACTGTGAGCTCATCCTCTCAGTCTGCTGCAAACAGAGTGTGCCAGCTTGTATTTAAACTGGCTGCTCTGTATGTAGCTTTGTGTCACCCAGTGTTCTCATTCATACAGATTGAGGGGCTCTAGGATGCTTGTCTCATTCAGAAGACATTGCTTTTCTAGTTTATTCAACAGTTGGTAAAACCCAGGTTGGAATATACGCTTACTGGAATTTTTTTTCACCAAAAACATGTAACAGGAATACATATTGGCCTAAATTTATGATTTTTTTCAATTTTTTTATTGGATATATTTTATAGCAGAAAGTAAAAAATATTTTTTTTTCAAAATTGTCAGTCTTTTTTTTGTTTATAGTGCAAAAAATAAAAAACACAGAGGTGATCAAAATACCACCAAAAGAAAGCTCTATTTTTTGGGGAAAATATGACACAAATTGTATCTGGATACAGCAATGCATTACTGCACAATTGTCAGTTAAAACAATGCAGTGCTGTATCGCAAAATGGCCTGGTCATGAAGAGGGTACATTTTCCAGAGGTCAAGTGGTTAAAGTGGTATTAACCACTTGACCACTGGGCACTTAAACCCCCTTCCTAACCAGACCAATTTTCAGCTTTCGGTGCTCTCATATTTTGAATGACAATTACTCAGTCATGCAAGATTGTACCCATATAAAATTTCCGTCCTTTTTTTCACACAAATAGAGCTTTCTTTTGGTGGTATTTAATCACCTCTGGGTTTTTTATTTTTTGTGCTATAAAAGAAAAAAGACCGAAAATTCTGTAAAAAAATGCATTTTTCTTAGTTTCAGTCAATTTTGCAAATTAGTAATTTTTCTTTATAAATTTTGGCCAAAATTTATACTGCTACATATCTTTGGTAAAAATAACCCAAATCGGTGTATATTATTTGGTCTTTGTGAAAGTTATAGAGTCTACAAGCTATGGTGCCAATTGATCACACTTGATGTACTGACGGTACATCTCATTTCTTGAGACCCAAACAAGCCAGGAAAGTACAAATACCCCCCAAATGACCCCTTTTTGGAAAGTAGACATTGCAAAGTATTTAGTAAGAGGCACGGTGAGTTTTTTTAAGTTGTAATTTTTCCCACAATTCTTTGCAAAATCAAGATTTTTTTTCTCTTTTTTTCTTCACAAAATTGTTATATTAGCAGGTTATTTCTCACACACACCTTTTGCATAGCACAAAGTACACCCCAAAACACATTCTACTGTTCCTCCTGAGTATAGTGATTTCACATGTGTGAGATTTTTACACAGCATGGCCACATACAGAGGCCCAACATGCAGGGAGCACCGTCAGGCGTTCTTACACATATAAAAAAACTATATTGATGCGCTCTAATCAATTCTCAATCAATGCACAACTTACTCCAAAGTAAGTTCAAATAAGTGTAAGTAAATAGCCGTCAAGACCGTGCATAAAGGCATGAAAATTGCAAAAAAATTCATGTGATAAACACACTAAAATGTGCATATATAAATGTACCAATATAGTACAAAATTGCAAGAAATTCCATGTGATGAACACACTAAAATGTGCATATGGGTGTACCAATATAGTGCCACCAAAACATACTATCATAAAATTGCATAAAATCACATGTGATATACACGCTAAAAATAAAAATCTGTGTATAATATACAAATGTCAGCTTTTGTTAATTAATATTATAGTGGGTAATATTTTGCGGTATAGGGTATAATAAAGTTGATCACAATTCCTATGATTTAAACTAATAATGTTAACCCGACAGTCCATCCATCATTGAGAATACGGGGTTAAATTATATGATGATTAACAATCCTGATATTAACTTCAAACATCAGAGCTTTTCAAATTTCTTTTTCCCAAATAGACAAGTGTTGAGCAGTGCTTTGTTTCAGTTTGTGTTGATCTCAGCACAAATTTAGTCATGCAAAACAAACAAAAGTATCATTGCGCAATGAACTAAAGTAACAAAAAGCAGAGGGGATAAAACCACATTGATACACTCACAAGGGCCCGATATATAATAGGCATAAAAGGTTAGCAATAATAAATACAAAAGCTGACATTTGTATATTATACACAGATTTTTATTTTTAGCGTGTATATCACATGTGATTTTAAGCAATTTTATGATAGTATGTTTTGGTGGCACTATATTGGTACACTTATATGCACATTTTAGTGTGTTTATCACATGAACGTTTTGCAATTTTCATGCATTTATGCATGGTATTGACGGCTATATTAACTTACACTTATTTGAACTTACTTTGGAGTAAGTTGTGCACTGATTGAGAATTGATTAGAGCACATCAATATCTATTTTTTATTTACATTCGGGTGCCTGTACACTTATGATTGATAGCAGCTTAATTTTATTTTTCAATCACTTGTTCTATTTTTATTTTATTTATTTTTCATTTCAGCGCTTGGTTTTTTGTTTTTTTTTTAGTTCTTACACATATAATTTCTTGACTACCTCTTACACTTTTGAAGGCCCTGGAGCACCAGGACAATGGAAACGCCCCAAAAATGACCCCATTTTGGAAAGAAAACAACCCAACGTATAATCTATGAGGCATAATTAGTCTTTTGAACATGTAATTTTTTTCTACAAGTTTCTGGAAAATGTATAAAGAAAATGAAAACGCATTTTTTTTTTTTTACACAAAGTTGTCCATTTATACAGTACTTCTAACACATAGCATGTACATACCAAAAATTACACCCCAAAATAGATTGTCCTACTCCTCCCGAGTACGGCGATACCACATGTGTGAGACTTTTACACAGCCTGGCCACATACAGAGGCTCAGCATGCAGGGAGCGCCATCAGGCGTTCTAGGGGCATAAATTTCAAATATGTCCATCAGGTGTTCTAGGGGCATAAATTTCAAATCTAATTTGACTACCTATTACACTTTTGTGAGGCACTCTAGTGGCATGGATATGGCATGGATGAGAACTGATGTGGCATGGATGAGCATGAATGGGGATGGATGAGCCGTGGATGGGGTAGCTGAGTATGGATGGGATGACTGAGCATGAATGAATATGGCTGAGTACGGCTGGGTATGGCTGAGTACGGCTGGGTATGGCTGAGTACGGCTGGGTATGGCTGAGTACGGCTGGGCATGGCTGAGTACGGCTGGGATGGCTGGGTACGGCTGAGTACGGATGGGTAGGAATGGGATGGCTGGGTACAGTTGAGTGTGACTGGGATGACTGGGTACGGCTGAGTACAGCTGGGTACGGATGGGATGGCTGGGTACAGTTGAGTGTGGCTGGGATGACTGGGTACGGCTGAGTACAGCTGGGTACGGATGGGATGGCTGGGTACGGCTGAGTATGGCTGGGTATTGCTGGGTAAGGCTGAGTATGGATGGAGGTAGATGGGATGGCTGAGCATGGATGGATGGATGAGTATTGCTGAGTATTGATGAATGGATGAGCAAGGATGAGTATTGCTGATTACGGATGGATGGCTGAGCATGGATGAGTATTACTGAGTATGGATGGCTGGCTGAGCATGGATGGATCGATGGCTGGCTGAGCATGGATGGCTGGCTGAGCATGGATGGATGGATGGCTGGAGTGGGCACCAATTAGCGCTGTGGGCACTACACATCCAGCTCACAGTGCTGCAGCAGCATCTGATCCCTCCCCTCTACCCTCTCTGTACCAATCTGTACAGAGAGGGGAGAGAGGAACCAGATATGACGCCGGTTTGTTTACAGGTGATCGCTCCATCATTTGACGGAACGATCACGTGGTAAACAGCCGTTGTCAGCGGCCATTTACTGTGATCTGTGATGACCCGGCAGTCACGGATATTCCTGGGTGCGCACCCCAGGGGGTGCGATTCTGGGAGGACGTCAATGTATGCCCTCCCAGAGTTATCGAGCCGCGCTGTAGCCGTCATTCGGCTATGGCGCGGTCATTAAGTAGTTAAAACTTTTTTTTTTTAAATAACAAATATGTTATACTTACCTGCTCTGTGCAGTGGTTTTGCAGCTCTGATCCTCTTCCCCCCTGGCTCTCCTGGCTCCTCCCCCTTGAGCAGTGCACCCCCTCCCACTGCGTGCTCGATCCTGAGACGCTGCTCTATGCGTCCATAAAACACATAGAGCCGCGGCTCCGCCCTGCTCACTCCTCATTGGCTCACTGGCTGTGATTAACAGCAGTGGGAGCCAATCGGCTCCCATTGCTGTCTCACCCAATGGAGAGGGAGTGTTCCGGGACAGCAAAGTCTATCGTGAACATCGCGGAATTGGAGGGTGCTCAGGTAAGGATTGGGGAGCTGGGGGGCTGGGGGAGGGCACATCACACAGAATGTTTTTTACCATCATGCTTGGAATGCATGACTGTAAAAAACCTTCAGTGTTTAGAACCACTTTAGTGTTTACATATTGTTATACTGTTTAAATATTGATTGTCTGAGTTTATAAGAGGCATTTTAGTCATATTTCAGGATGTCAGTAAAAAAATGTGCTCTGTCAGTAAATGTTCCATGTTTTCTCAGTAAAAAAGTCATGGGGGGGGTTGGTAATACAGGCTCTAGGAAGTGTTGCTTCCCACCTAATGCTAAGCATCCATACAGCACAATAGTGGGAGGGAGAGAATGTGCATTATTTTACAAATCTTTTGGCAGGTGACACAGCGCCTGCAGGGCCGGATTTCCCACAAGGCCACCGAGGCCAGGCCTCGGGGCGGCAGTAGTGCAGGGGCGGCGCCGCTGCACTAACCTCATTCGGAGCTCTGTATGAGCAGGGCGGGGATGAGGACAAACAAGCTGTTCTGACTAGAAAGGAGAGCAGGGGGTGGAGTCTGTGGGCAGCTGCAGGAGGAGCGTCTTCTCCCCCAGGCAGCAAGACTTGTATGGAGTGGAGATTAATAACTAATCCCCTCTAACTCCGGCGCTCCACAGCCTCTGGCATCCTGTCACAGTGATATAGTGAGAGGGTGGAAAGCCAGCTAGCTTGTGCAGGAGTCAGGCTGTGTTCGGTCTCCACTGTCTTCCTAACCCCTCCCTCACTGCACTGCTTGTCCAATCCAATACTCCGCCTCCCATTTGTGCCCGCCCACACTCCAGCCACATGCATGCAATGCACTGTACTGTGCTGTGAGAGGAGTTCTGTTATCAAACAATGGCTGCCACAGCCCTGGGGGAGACCAGCCTGAATGGGAGAGCATAATTAGTGAGTGAGACCCCCAGAATAACCCCCCTCTCTGTTCCCACCCCTTTGTGCTGTGCACCTTCTTCCTCCCCCCCTCTCTTCCTCATGATCATCACCTTCTCTCTCTCTCCCCTAGGCTAGAGCCTAGCCTGCCTGTATATTGTCCTAGCCTGCCTGTATATTGTCCTAGCCTGCCTGTATATTGTCCTAGCCTGCCTGCATACCGTCCTAGCCTGCCTGTATATCGTCCTACCCTGCCTGTATACCGTCCTAGCCTGCCTGTATACCGTCCTAGCCTGCCTGTATACCATCCTAGCCTGCCTGTATATCGTCCTACCCTGCCTGTATATCGTCCTAGCCTGCCTGTATATCGTCCTAGCCTGCCTGTATATCGTCCTAGCCTGCCTGTATACCGTGCTAGCCTGCCTGTATATCGTCCTAGCCTGCCTGTATACAGTCCTAGCCTGCCTGTATACCGTCCTAGCCTGCCTGTATATCGTCCTAGCCTGCCTGTATATTGTCCTAGCCTGCCTGTATATCGTCCTAGCCTGCCTGTATACCGTGCTAGCCTGCCTGTATATCGTCCTAGCCTGCCTGTATACAGTCCTAGCCTGTCTGTATACCGTCCTAGCCTGCCTGTATACTGTTCTAGCCTGCCTGTATACCGTCCTAGCCTGCCTGTATACCGTTCTAGCCTGCCTGTATACCGTCCTAGCCTGCCTGTATACCGTCCTAGCCTGCCTGTATACCGTCCTAGCCTGCCTGTATACCGTCCTAGCCTGCCTGTATATTGTCCTAGCCTGCCTGTATACCGTCCTAGCCTGCCTGTATACCGTCCTAGCCTGCCTGTATATTGTCCTAGCCTGCCTGTATACCGTCCTAGCCTGCCTGTATATTGTCCTAGCCTGCCTGTATACCGTCCTAGCCTGCCTGTATACTGTCCTAGCCTGCCTGTATACCGTCCTAGCCTGCCTGTATATTGTCCTGGCCTGCCTGTATACCGTCCTAGCCTGCCTGTATACCGTCCTAGCCTGCCTGTATACCGTCCTGGCCTGCCTGTATATTGTCCTAGCCTGCCTGTATACCGTCCTAGCCTGCCTGTATACTGTTCTAGCCTGCCTGTATACTGTTCTAGCCTGCCTGTATATCGTCCTAGCCTGCCTGTATACCGTCCTAGCCTGCCTGTATACCATCCTAGCCTGCCTGTATATCGTCCTAGCCTGCCTGTATACCGTCCTAGCCTGCCTGTATATCGTCCTAGCCTGCCTGTATATTGTCCTAGCCTGCCTGTATACCATCCTAGCCTGCCTGTATATTGTCCTAGCCTGCCTGTATACCGTCCTAGCCTGCCTGTATATCGTCCTAGCCTGCCTGTATACCATCCTAGCCTGCCTGTATATTGTCCTAGCCTGCCTGTATATCGTCCTAGCCTGCCTGTATATTGTCCTAGCCTGCCTGTATACCATCCTAGCCTGCCTGTATATTGTCCTGGCCTGCCTGTATACCGTCCTAGCCTGCCTATATATTGTCCTGGCCTGCCTGTATACCGTCCTAGCCTGCCTGTATATCGTCCTGGCCTGCCTGTATATTTTCCTGGCCTGCCTGTATACCATCCTAGCCTGCCTGTATATTGTCCTAGCCTGCCTGTATATTGTCCTAGCCTGCCTGTATATCGTCCTAGCCTGCCTGTATACCGTCCTAGCCTGCCTGTATACCGTCCTAGCCTGCCTGTATACCGTCCTAGCCTGCCTGTATATCGTCCTAGCCTGCTTGTATTCCATCCTAGCCTGCCTGTATACCGTCCTAGCCTGCCTGTATATTGTCCTGGCCTGCCTGTATACCGTCCTAGCCTGCCTGTATATCGTCCTAGCCTGCCTGTATATCGTCCTAGCCTGCTTGTATTCCATCCTAGCCTGCCTGTATACCGTCCTAGCCTGCCTGTATATCGTCCTAGCCTGCCTATATACTGTCCTAGCCTGTCTGTATACCTGTATATAGAGGGGGGTGTATATAGAGATGATAGAGGGATGTATATAGAGATGATAGAGGGGAGTATATAGAGATGATAGAGGGGGGAGTATATAGAGATGATAGAGGGGGGAGTATATAGAGATGATAGAGGGGGGAGTATATAGTGGAGATATGTTTTTAATTGATCTATTGTTGCAGTCATCGATAAAGGACGAGAATGATGGTGTGTGTGTGTGTGGGGGGGGGGGGGGGGGGCGGCATTGAAGGACCCGGCCTTGGGGCGGCAAAGGGAGTAAATCCGGGCCTGAGCGCCTGTGTAGGATTATTATCTGTATCTGTCTTTTTGACTAGACTTGTTATTTAACCCCTTAATGCCGACACCTCTTGGCCCTTTAAGGGATTTCTGGTGCCAGGAGGTGGAGCGGGGTTTATGATCATGTGACTGTCATGATTCGCTGTCACAGCAGTCACATAATTGGAAAGCTCCCGATCGCAAGTAGCGATCGTGAGCTTTCTGTTGGACGCCGATAACTGCACCGGGAGCGCACACAATCTGCTCTTGGCACAGGTATGTTTACTTCTTGGTACGCAAATATGCAGCCTCTCAGCGCCAATGCCCACCCGCCGAAAGGCCGCATATTTGTGTACTGTCCGTGCAGCACAATAGGGGGAGGATGAGAATGTACTTAAGTATAATGTAATTATTTAACAAATCTTTCCGCAGGTTACACAGCACCTGTGTAAGACTTATCTGTCTATTTGACTGAACTTGTCCTTTAATAAAGCAGGTTTATGGCCGGTACAACTATACACTGCCCCTCTGGGAGAATTATTATGAACAACCATGCACAGATAATTGTTAAAATAAAAGGACGTGTTACCTCCAGCCAACCATCCAAATCTACCTACCTGCAAAAGAGAAAGACATGTGAAGAAATGTTTCTCACCTGACGCCAAGGAACTCCCCTCCTCTTGTGGGTAGAGCGGTCGGAAGAAGCTGACGACAAGGAGACACGTCTTAAGGGTCACCAATATTAAGTTGGTCTTCCAAGGAAGGACATCAACGCCAATCAGCTTTCGTTATCTGTGTCTGGTTTATTCAAAATACACAATGTCATCAGACAGCTTAATGCAATGTGGTGGTGTACAGATTCACAACTTGCATATTTATACACATAATGCTGGCATGCTACACCATGAACATATTACAAGATAAATGGAATTTTCCGATCACATATTTCACAATCATCTAGACTATATCAACTGTTAGCATGCTCTCATCACTTATTTCTTAGCCAACTATTTGTTTATGTACACAATTAATCAAAATATCGATTACAAAACATTATCTAAATAAGTGTCACAATGACCTGGAATTTCCCAACTCACATGTCAATATTTCTCAGAACATAACTTCTGTAGCCAAATTGGGTCATTGACAGTGGAACACCCCCTAGTTCCAAGTACTCAGGGAACACAGTTCAAGAATTCAGAAAGACACAGAAAGACATGTTTCATATGATGATGGATATTTGGTAAAATCTACATCATTATATATTTTTATTCCTTGATACAGAAGAACTCTTGAACAAATATCATGGAATATACATTTTAAAACAATATATTCTAAATATAATATCTCCATGTTTGAGTCAACTTATCACTGTAGATAAGAGTTCTGAGAGATATATGTGGTTTGGAGCTCATAACCGCTTGCCGACCAGCGCACGCCGGTGTACGTCGGCAGAATGGCACTGGCAGGCAAAAGGGCGTACAGGTACGTCTCCTTTAAGAAGCGGTGTCGCAAGCGCGCCCCTGGAGGCGTGCGCGCCCGCCGTGGTCTCCGTGACCGCAGGTCTCGCGGACTCGATCGTGTCACGGTGAGGAAGAACGGGGAGATGCTTATGTAAACAAAGCATCCCTTTCTGCCTTGTGACAGGACAGTGATCTACTGCTCTGTGTGTTCGATCCCAGCCCCCTCACAGTTAGAATCACTCCCTAGGACACACTTAACCCCTTCACTGTCCCCTAGTGGTTAACCCCTTCACTGCCAGTGTCATTTACACAGTAATCAATGCATTTTTAATCGCACTGATCGCTGTATAAATGACAATGGTCGGAAAAATGTGTCAAAAATGTCCGATATGTCCTCCATAATGTCGCAGTCCTGATAAAAAATCGCAGATCGCCATCATTACTAATAAAAAAAAATAAAAAATAAAAATGCCATAAAACTATCCCCTATTTTGTAGACGCTATAAATTTTGCGCAAACCAATCAATATTATGCTTTTTTTTACCAAAAATATGTATTAGAATACATATCGGCCTAAACTGAGGAAATTATTTTTTTTTAATATATTTTTAGGGGATATTTATTATAGCAAAAAGTAAAAAATACTGTGTTTTTTTTCAAAATTGGCACTCTTTTTTTGTTTATAGCGCAAAAAATTAAAACCGCAAAGGCGATCAAATACCACCAAAAGAAAGCTCTATTTGTGAGAAAAAAAGGACGTCAATTTTGTTTGGGTACAGCATTGCACGACCGCGCTATTGTCAGTTAAAGCGACACAGTGCCGAATCGCAAAAAACGCTCTGGTCTTTGGGCAGCCTAATGGTCCGGTGCTGAAGTGGTTAAAGCAGGAACTATACAGCTCTAGTTGTCCCACCACCATATCTCCTTTCCTCCAACTGCCACTTTGTGCAACGAGTCAATGTATTACTTAAAGTGGAGTTCCACCCACTTTTGCAACTCTTCAGCATCCCTCACTAAACTGTGCACTGTAAACAAATTGGATATTTTTTTATTTTTTTTCTCAGCACCTACTGTATATTTGCTGTATTCATTTTTCACTTCCTCCTCCCTGGCCGCGGCCCATCGCATCATTTCCTGTTTGCAATGCCTTCTGGGAAGGGGCGGCAACTTCCTCTGAAACTGCCGTTGCTATGGAAACCTGACCTGAAACCTATTACACTGCTTGTGCTGCACTGAGCATGTGCAAGATCTGCAAGGATGAGATCCAGGAAGAAATACAGTCTGGCTTCAGATGCCCACACTTAAGATGGCCACGGCCTGCTGTAATTTTATAAAATAACAAACTACTGCTATAAACTAACAAAACAGACCTTAGTTTACACACTAACTTTACTAGAATACATTAAGCTTGTGTATTATATTGGTATTTTTATTTAAAAAGTATAATTTTGGCCGGAACACCACTTTAAGAAACCATACACTTCTCTTATACCTGTATAGTGGTTACCTAGCAGTTTTAGATAACTGTTGCTGCCAAGTTGTGTGTGTGTGTATATACACTATATTGTCAAAAGTATTGGGACGCCTTGCCTTTACATGCACATGAACTTTAATGGCATCCCAGTCTTAGTTCGTAGGGTTTAATATTGAGTTGGCCCACTCTTTGCAGCTATAACAGCTTCAACTCTTCTGGAAAGGCTGTCCACAAGGTTTAGGAGTGTGTATATGGGCATGTTTGACCATTCTTCAAGAGGCACTGACGTTGGGA
The DNA here is from genome assembly GCA_037952925.1 of Lithobates clamitans. Taxonomy (NCBI): domain Eukaryota; kingdom Metazoa; phylum Chordata; class Amphibia; order Anura; family Ranidae; genus Lithobates; species Lithobates clamitans. Next base: position 3,219,976 of record JBBGZY010000846.1, read on the forward strand.
AGGCCTGGCTCGCAGTCTCTGCTCTAATTCATCCCAAAGGTGTTCTATAGGGTTGAGGTCAGGACTCTGTGCAGACCAGTCAAGTTCCCCCCACTCCAAACTCGCTCCTCCATGTCTTTATGAACCTCACTTTGTGCACTGGTGAGCAGCCATGTTGGAAAAGGAAGGGGTCATCACCAAACTGTTCCCACAAAGTCGGGAGCATGAAACTGACCAAAATGTCTTGGTATGCTGACACCTTAAAGCGGAGTTCCGCCTAATTTTTTTTTTAAAGTCAGCAGCTACAAATACTTTTATAGATTTTATAGTTTAGTGTTAGGACCACAAATGCAAGGGTGCCGTGACGTGGCTCTGTGGCTCACGCATGCGTTTGCAAATGCGTGCGGACTAACCCCCTGTTTTTAACGCGTACTGTTAGACAGGTCAATTTGGTTGTCTGCAAGCTGGTGCCGTTGCCTAGTTACTGACTCCATAGTTCCCATAAAAGGACACCTGTTGTATAAGCCTATCGGATCTGAAGAAAATGCGGAAGCATTGAAACGCGTCATCCGACACGTCCATACGTCACTTCCGTTTTGTTGGTTCTTGGACTAGTGCCTTGTGTTCCACGCTCATCTTCCGGTTCCCGTCCACTGCGACGGCTCTGGCTCTCCATGTCCGCTTAGACGCTGGCTGTCTCTGCGGACACCTCCATCGTTTTGCAGCCTAGCGCCCAGCGGTGACCCCGGTGACTACTTGTACATCCTAACGTGGACAGCGCTTCCAGGAATACCTGCACCATGCACTTTGCCCACATCTGAGGAGGACGTCCCTGGACCCACCACTTGTCCTTGCCTTAACCTATTTCATTTTTGTGAGTAGCCATTTGGCTGTTTGTCCGTTTATAATTATCTCATTAAAGTTTCATGATACTGCACTTAGATTGGCGCTTCTTGCTGTTTTTTACAAGTGCTAAAACTAAAACCCATATTTAACAACATGTATGATTATGTGAATATTCGGAAATTTAATCAATCTGGTAATCAAACCAGATAATATGAGTATAAACAATACAGTGAAAATAAATTGATAATACAGTGAACCAAATATGACCTAAAATTGCAATAATTGAAAACAAATATGTCAAATGACAAAATTATGTCCAAAGAAAATAGTGGAAATGTTCAAGGTAAATAAGTCCTTGGAGACAAAGCAGATAAATTAGGTGATCCTACGGTAAGCACTCAGCACCCAGTGAGAAATCCTCCACCATAATAGATGTACGCTTACCGGAGGTAAGCTAGATAACAGCTTATCAATGGATATCCACACGAGGGACACAACTCCTAGGATCTCCTCACAAGGAAGGGATAAGCAGGGACTTTCTTATAGTGAACCACAAACAGCATGCCAGGGGAACCCAGAAGAATAAAAAATTTCCTCCATAGTGTGAATCCGCAAGATTATTTATTTAAAATATGAGTAAATACACTTACATAAAAACTTTGGTTAAAAATCAAAGGAACAGCCGGCCGGCTTGCATACACCCGTTCAACGAGATTAGGATGGAAACGATGACGTCAGCGCGTCGACCTTCCGGTGACCCTTGGTAATTCTTACTTACTGGTAATGAAGTAAGAATTACCAAGGGTCACCGGAAGGTCGACGCGCTGACGTCATCGTTTCCATCCTAATCTCGTTGAACGGGTGTATGCAAGCCGGCCGGCTGTTCCTTTGATTTTTAACCAAAGTTTTTATGTAAGTGTATTTACTCATATTTTAAATAAATAATCTTGCGGATTCACACTATGGAGGAAATTTTTTATTCTTCTGGGTTCCCCTGGCATGCTGTTTGTGGTTCGCTGTAAGAAAGTCCCTGCTTATCCATCCTTGTGAGGAGATCCTAGGAGTTGTGTCCCTCGTGTGGATATCCATTGATAAGCTGTTATCTAGCTTACCTCCGGTAAGCGTACATCTATTATGGTGGAGGATTTCTCACTGGGTGCTGAGTGCTTACCGTAGGATCACCTAATTTATCTGCTTTGTCTCCAAGGACTTATTTACCTTGAACATTTCCACTATTTTCTTTGGACATAATTTTGTCATTTGACATATTTGTTTTCAATTATTGCAATTTTAGGTCATATTTGGTTCACTGTATTATCAATTTATTTTCACTGTATTGTTTATACTCATATTATCTGGTTTGATTACCAGATTGATTGAATTTCCGAATATTCACATAATCATACATGTTGTTAAATATGGGTTTTAGTTTTAGCGCAGTCTTTTTCTGATTTTCTTTTGTATACATGTGTGCATGTCTCACTTTAGGACTGCAGCTTGCAATATCCTACTAACCATTAGTAGAATACTTTTCACAGTAGTGCGGTCGTTTTTTGTGTTCTGTTTTTTACAAGTGAAAGATATAACACCAACATGTCAGACAAAAATAAAAAATTCAAAAACAGAATCACTGAGAATCACTGAGTTGGAAAATGGATCACCCCCTTATGTCAGTATTTTGTTGGACCACCTGTTGCTTTAATTACAGCCTTTAGTCTGTTGAAATATGTCTCTACTAGGGGTGCAACGGATCATCACCGATCCGTGATCCGAACGGTTCAACCTGTTCGGATTGGAACACATGCGCTCCGCGGAGCGCGCTGCCGGCTCGGCTTTCGGAAAGGCCGCGGCTTCGGCCTAGCTCTGGAGAAGCGGCCATCTTGGTACACCCGGTGGCCGTTTACCACTTGAATGCTCCGTCAAATGACGGAGCGATCACTTGTAAACAAACCGGCGTCATGTCATGACGCCGGTTCCTCTCTCCCCTCTGTGTACTGATCTGTACAGTGGAGGGGAGAGATCAGATGGCAGCAGTGCCAATACTCTGCCATACCTTGACAATACTCTGCAATACCCTGACAATACTCTGCAATACCCTGACAATACTCTGCCATACCCTGACAATACTCTGCCATACCCTGACAATACTCTGCCATACCCTGACAATACTCTGCCATACTCTGCCAATATCCTGCCAATACTCTGCCATACCCTGCATTACCCTGCCATACTCTGCAATACCCCGCCAATAATCTGCAATACCTGCCAATACTCTGCCATACTCTGCTATACTCTGCCAATACCCTGCCAATACCCTGCCAATACCCTGCCAATACCCTGCCAATACTCTGCCAATACTCTGTCAATACTCTGTCAATACCCTGCCATACCCTGCAATACCCTGCTAATATATTATTACAGTGGGGGAGATGACGTGGATATTACAGTGGGGGAGATGACGTGGATATTACAGTGGGGGAGATGACGTGGATATTACAGTGGGGGAGATGACGAGGATATTACAGTGGGGGAGATGACGTGGATATTACAGTGGGGGAGATGACGAGGATATTACAGTGGGGGAGATGACGTGGATATTACAGTGGGGGAGATGACGAGGATATTACAGTGGGGGAGATTTTTTTTTTTGTTGATCCGAAAATGATCCGAACCGTGACTCATGATCCGAGGAACGATCCGAACTGTGAGTTTTTTGATCCGTTGCACCCCTAGTCTCTACTAATGCCCCGGACACACGATAGGATTTTCCGACGGAAAATGTTCTATAAGAGCTTGTTGTTGGAAATTCTGACCGTGTGTGGGCTCCATCGGACATTTTCCATCTGAATTTTTGTCACACAAAATTTGAGATCTGGTTCTCAAATTTTCCGACAACAAAATCTGTTGTCGTAAATTCCGATCGTGTGTACACAATTCCGACGCACAAAGTTCCACGCATGCTCGGAATCAAGCAGAAGAGCCGCACTGGATATTGAACTTAATTTTTCTTGGCTTGTTGTACGTGTTGTACGTCACTGCGTTCTTGACATTCGGAATTTCCGACAAGATTTGTGTGACCGTGTGTATGAAAGACAAGTTTGAGCCAACATCCGTCGGAAAAAAATACATGGATTTTGTTGTCAGAAAATCCTATTGTGTGTACGGGGCATAACTTTGCACATCTACACTTTGCAATATTTGCCCACTCTTCTTTGCAGAACTGCTCAAGTTCAGTTAAATTTGATGGTGACCCTTTGTGGACTGCAGTGTTCAAGTCATTCCACAGATTTTCAATGGGGTTTAAGTCTGGGCTCTGACTAAGCCATGCAAGGACGTTCACCTTTTTCTCCTTCAACCACTGCGTGGTCGTTTTTGCTGTGTGCTTTGTGTCATGTTGGAAGGTAAATCTTCTTCCCATTGACAACTTTCTGGCAGCAGCCAGGCAAACAGCAGCTTTCACTCCTCAGAAACAGTCTAGGAGTTGCCCTTTTTTAAAGTTTATTGCAGATTTATTGCAGATTTATTGGAGTTTAGGAGGTCTGGGATACTGCAGAACTCTAAACAGAAATTTGTGAGGACACTCTCCCCTTGGCAGCAGCTTCTGAACACAGTTCCTCATGCAATAGGACATCAAGTGGGCAGCACTGGTATATCATTCGCAATGTCCTTGACAGGCAAGCCAAAAAGCTGCGTACACACGATCGTGATGTGATGACAGGCTGTTGGCGGAAAATCCGACCGTTTGCACACTCCATCGAACAATTGTTGTCAGATTTTCCGTGGACAAATGTTGGATGGCAGGCTTTAAAATTTTCCACGGACAAATGTCTGTTGTCGGATTTTCTGAGCGTGTGTACACAAGTCCGTCGGACAAAAGTCCAAAGTACACACACGCATGCTCGGAAGCAAGGACGAGCCAGAGGCGGTCGGTCTTGTAAACTAGCGCTCGTAATGGAGAATTAACATTCGTGACGCGCCAAATTATGACATCTCGAAATGCAGCGCACAATTCTCTTCTTCTTTAATGGGATAATAATGAAGCTGCTTTGCTGGTGATACTGATGGAGTTATTGCAAACGAGTTTTCAAAAGGCTTTTTTATTCTAGTGATATCAAGAATAATATTATTATGCTTTTTTTTTTTTTTTTTTTGGGCAAGTTACCACAACACCATTATTCCGTAGTTTTTAAGATCAAAGATACAACTATGTTGGTGTCCCTTACCAATTTTACATTGTATTTTTTTAAATGTAACTGCCTACACCCAAACTGTCATTTGAAGTAAAACACATAGCCAAGTATTATTCTCCACATTTTTTTTATTGTGCATTAAAAAGAAAACAAATACAATTAGACATGCTATCTGCCAATAGAACTTAACCAAAAAGTACTGTACATTCTATGCATCCAAAAAAATAGAAAATATAACAAATCAAATCATTATTATTCAACCAAAAAATAAAATAAAAGCCTCATTCATGTATCCTGCTTATTAACCACTTGCCAACCGGGCCATAGCCGAAAGACGGCTACAGCGTGGTCGGCTTATTCTGAGAGGGCGTCCATGAACGTCCTCCTAGAATATTGCTCCCGCGCACCTGGGAATATCTGTGACCGCCGGGTCCTCCACGGATCACGGTAAATGGCTGCTGACAGTGGCCGTTTACCATGTGATCGCTCCATCAAATGGAGCGATCACATGTAAACAAACCGGCGTCATGTCCGGTTCCTCTCTCCCCTCTCTGTACAGATCGGTACAGTGCGAGGGGAGTGGGGAGAGATCAATGGGCGTTTCCATTGTCCTAGTGCTCCAGGGCCTTCAAAAGTGTAAGAGGTAGTCAAGAAATTATGTGTGTAATTTATGCTCCAAGAACGCCTGATGGCGCTCCCTGCATGTTGGGCTTCTGTATGTGGCCACGCTGTGTAAAAGTCTCACACATGTGGTATCACCATACTCAGGAGGAGTAGTAGAATGTGTTTTGGGGTGTCATTTGTGCTATGCATATGCTGTGTGCGAGAAATAACCTGCTAATATAACAATTTTGTGAAAAAAAAAAGAAAAAAAAATCTTGATTTTGCAAAGAATTGTGGGAAAAAATTACAACTTCAAAAAACTCACCATGCCTCTTACTAAACACCTTGGAATGTCTACTTTCCAAAAAGGGGTAATTTGGGGGGTATTTGTACTTTCCTGGCTTTTTTGGGTCTCAAGAAGTGAGATAGGCAGTCAGTACTAGGGATGGGCCAAACACCCCCCTGTTCGGTTCGCAGCAGAACATGCGAACAGGCAAAAAAATTGTTCAAACATGCGCACACCGTTAAAGTCTATGGGACACGAATGTGAAAAATCAAAAGTGCTAATTTTAAGTTATTGTCATAAAAAGTGTGGACCTGGGTCCTGCCCCAGGGGACATGTATCAATGCAAAAAATAGGGCCGTTTTTTTGGGAGCAGTGATTTTAACCACTTCAATACAGGGCACTTATACACCTTTCTGCCCAGAACAATTTTCAGCTTTCAGTGCTGTCGCAGTTTGAATGACAATTGCGCTGTCATGTTACACTACACCCAAACAAAATTTTTATCATTTTGTTCCCACAAATAGAGCTTTTATTTGGTGGTATTTGATCACCTCTGCGGTCTTTTTTTTTTGCTAAACAAATAAAAAAAGACCGAAAATTTTGAAAAAAATAAAAGTTTTGCTTTTGTTTCTGTTAAAAAAAAATTGTAAATAAATAAGTTTTCTCTTTCACTGATGGGCACTGATAAGGTGGCACTGACAGGCACTGATACGGCGGCACCGATGAGGTGGCACCAATGAGCGGGCACTGACGATGGGCACTGATATGCGGCACTGATGGGCACTGGTAGGCGGCACTGATGGGTGGCACTGATATGCAGCACTGATGGGCATTGATCGACAGCACTGATGGGAACTCATGGGTGGCACTGGTTGGCACTGATGGGCACTGATAGGCGACACTGGGCACTAAAAGGCCGCACTGCTGGGCACTGATAGGGTGTCACTGATAGGGTGTCACTGATAGGCGGCACTGATAGGCGGCACTGCTGGTCACTGATACGTGGCACTGATGGGCACTGATACGCGGCACTGATATGAGGCACTGATAGGCATCCCTGGTGGCACTGGCAGTGGTGGGCATTGGAGTGGGCACTGATTGGCAGCTGCCTGGGCACAGATTGGCAGCTGCCTGGGCACATGTTGGTATTTCCCTGGGGGTCTAGGGGGCATACCTGGTGGTCTAGTGTGGTGGCCATCCTGGTGGTCCTGGGCGGCTTCCCTGGTGGTCCTGGGTAGGATCCGAGGGGGGCTGTGCTGATAAACAACCAGCACAGACCCCCCTGTCAGGAGAGCAGCCGATCGGCTCTCCTCTACTCATGTCTGTCAGACGCGAGTGAGGAAAAGCCGACCGCGGCTCTTCCTATTTACATCGTGATCAGCCGTGATTGGACACGGCTGATCACGTAGTAAAGAGTCTCCGTCAGAGACTCTTTACCTAGATCGGTGTTGCAGGGTGTCAGACTGACACCCCGCAACAACGATCGCCGTGACACGCGCCCCCGGGGCGCGCAGCGGCTCATTATCCTGATCATGTCATATGACGTCCGGTCAGGATAATGAAATCACTTTGCCGCCATCATTCTGCTATATGGCGGGCGGCAAGTGGTTAAAAATGCTTAAAGTGAAACAAAAAAAGTGAAATATTCCTTTAAATTTCGTACCTGGGGGGTGTCTATAGTATGCCTGTAAAGTGGTGCATGTTTCCCGTGTTTACAACAGTCCGAGTGCAAATTGACATTTCTAAAGGAAAAAAAGACATTTAAAAGTACTAGCGGTAGCGCCGGCAGCTATAATAAATTGTCGGGTCCCTGCAATACTCATAAAAGTCATTGGAAAAAATGGCCTGGGGTTCCCCCACAGTGCATTACCAGGCCCTTTGGGTCTGGTATGAATATTAAGGGGATCCCTGAACCAAAATTTAAAAAAAATAATGCTTGGGGTCCCCCCAAATTCCATACCAGGCCCTTCAGGTCTGGTATGGATAAAAGGGGAACCCCGTACCAAAATTTAAAAAAAAATGGCGTGCGGTCCCCCTCAAAATCCATACTAGACCTGAAGGTTCTGGTATAGATTTTAAGGGGAACCCCGTGCCAAAATTAAGAAGAAAAATGGCGTGGGGGTCCCCCTAAAAATCCATACCAGACCCTTATCCGAGCACGCAAGGCCACAGGAAAAGAGGGGGGACGAGAGAGCACCCCCCCTCCTGAACCATACCAGGCCACATGCCCTCAACATGGGGAGGATATCACCATGTTGATGTGGACAAGAGCCTCATCCCCACAACCCTTGCCCGGTGGTTGTGAGGGTATGCTGGCGGGGAGCTTATCGGAATCTGGAAGCCCCCTTTAACAAGGGGATCCCTAGATCCTGCCCCACCCCTGTGTGAAATGGTAATGGGGTACAAATGTACCCCTACCATTTCACAAAAAATGTGTCAAAAATGTTAAAAAAGACAAGAGACGGTTTTTGATAATTCCTTTATTGATGTCTTCTTCTTTCATCTTCTTCTGGTCTTCATTCTGTTTTCTTCCTCCATCTTGTTCTTCCCCCACTTTTTCCTCTGCTTCTTCCTCTTCTTCCTCCGATTCTCTGCTTCTTCCTTCAGTCTTCTCGTCCGCGTCTTTCTCCGGCTTCTTCTTCCCTGCTTCGTTCTCCGGATGATCCGCATCCATGGGAGGTTCCTGCTGTGTGACGCTTCTGTTCTTCTGACAGTTCTTATATAACTGAGGGACCCCACCCCCCCATGACGCACGGGGACTTCCCTATGGTTTTTCCCATGGTTTCAGAGGGGGCGGGGTCACCCGGTGGGTAACCGGGTGACCCCGCCCCCTCTGACATCACAGGGAAAGCCATAGGGAAGTCCCCGTGCGTTAAAAAAGTCCCTGTGCATCAGAGGGGGCGGGGTCACCAGGTAGCCCCGCCCTCAGTTATGTAAGAACTGTCAGGAGAACAGAAGCGTCACACAGAGGGAACCTCACGTGGATGCGGATCGTCCGGAGAACAAAGTGGGGAAGAAGACTCCGGAGGAAGATGCGGACGAGAAGACCGAAGGAAGAAGCAGAGGATCGGAGGAAGAAGAGGAAGAAGCGGGGAAAGAACAAGATAGAGGAAGAAAACTGAATGAAGACCAGAAGACGATGGAAGAAGAAGCGGGGAAAGAAGAAGACATTAATAAAGGAATAGTCAAAAACTGTCTCTTGTCTTTTTTAACATTTTTGACACTTTTTTGTGAAATGGTAGGGGTACATTTGTACCCCATTACCACTTCACATGGGAGGCAGGATCTGGGGGTCCCCTTGTTAAAGGGGGCTTCCAGATTCCGATAAGCCCCCTGCCCGCAGACCCCCACAACCACCGGGCAAGGGTTGTGGGCATGAGGCGCTTGTCCCCATCAACATGGGGACATCCTCCCCATGTTGAGAGCATGTGGCCTGGTAGGGTTCAGGTGCTCTGTTCCCCCCCTCTTTTCCTGCAGCCTGCCAGGTTGCGTGCTTGGATAAGGGTCTGGTATGGATTTTTAGGGGGACCCCACATCATTTTTCTTTTAAATTTTGGCGCGGGGTTCCCTTTTAAAATTCAGGTCTGGTATGGATTTTGGGGGGGACTTGCATGCATTTTTTTTTCATTTTGGCGTGGGGTTACTCTTAATATCCATACCAGAGCTGTAGGGCTTGGAATTTGGGGGGGACCCCCACGCATTTATTTTTTGAAAATTTTGGTTCAGGGTTCCCCTAATATTCATACCAGACCCAAATGGCCTGGTAATGCTACCGCTAGTACTTTTAAATGACTTTCTTTTCCTTTAGAAATGTCATTTTGCTCTCGGACTGTTGTAAACACGGGAAACATGCGTCACTTTACAGGCATACTATAGACACCCCTAGGTACGAAATTTAAAGGAATATTTAACTTTTATTTTTTCACTTTAAGCATTTTTAAAATCACTGCTCCCGAAAAAACGGACATTTTAAAAAATGTTTTTGCATTGATGCATGTCCCCGGGGGCAGGACCCAGGTCCCTAAACACTTTTTATGACAATAGCTTGCATATTAACCTTTAAAATTAGCACTTTTGATTTCTCCCACAGACTTTTAAAGGCTGTTCTTCGGCTTTCGAATTTGCCGCGAACAGCCCAAATTGTTCGCTATTTGGCAAACGGGCGAACAGCCAATGTTCGAGTCGAACTCATGTTCGACCTGAACAGACAGCCCATCCCTTGTCAGTACATCAGGTGTGATCAATTTTCAGAGATTGGCACCATAGCTTGTGGACTCAATAACTTTCACAAAGACCAAATAATTTACACCAATTTGGGTTATTTTTACCAAAGATATGTAGCAGTATAAATTTTGGCCACAATTTATGAAAAAAATTACTAATTTGCAAAATTTTATAACAGAAACGAAGAAAATTTTTTTGTTTTTTTACAGAATTTTCGGTATTTTTTCTTTTATAGCGCAAAAAAAAAAAAACTCAGCGGTGATTAAATACCACCAAAAGAAAGCTCTATTTGTGTAAAAAAAGGACAAAAATTTCAAATAGTTACAGTGTTGCATGACTGAGTAATTGTCATTCAAAATGTGGGAGCACTGAAAGCTGAAAGTTTGGTGAAAGCAGGGGTCCGTCATCCGGAGATAGTTCCGAAAATCATCTGGATTATTCTCCTGGAGCTCCTGCAGCAAAGGCATATGACATAATTGGTCACGATTAATAAAGCAACCAATTTTTGGTCCAAGAACTCCTCCTCCTCCTGTTCCTGGACTGGACTTGGGTCAAAGTAATAACACTAAGGCCAAAAATAAATAACACGTTATCTCCTCCGATTCCGCAACATGTCTGGTTGACGAACGACCGTTCAGAAACCAACTGAAAAGCACGAAATGAAAAGTGCGAACTGAAATGCGCAAAATGAAAAGCGTGAATCAACACTCACCAAACTTCTACTAACACAAAATTAGCAGAAGGATCCCAAAGGGTGGTGCTAAAGAGCTGAAAAAAACACGTAGTACGTCACTACATTCATGTTTGTTGACCAACAATTCCTTGCCATTTGTATGCAAGACAAAATCCAGGCACATGCCTTCGGATAAAAGTCAGAAGTTTTGTCTGCGGAAAATCCGATCGTGTATACGAGGCTTTAGACTTAGTGTAGCAGTGGTTAACACAAAAACAGTCACTGAGATCCTTCACTCCTAGGTCTGTACTCACATGTGCCCAGGGCTTGGCTGTCTCCCTCAGGCTCCAGCAGGCAGACTCCTCTGTGAGACTTCCAAGGCAGGTCTTTAGCTCCTTAAGTAATTGTGGCTGGATAGGCACCCCAGCTGAGCACATACTGAGACCTCGATGAATAGGCTGAATCTGCAGCAGGATAGCCAGGAAAGACAGGCAGCCCTCCTGGCTGGGAACCTCTCCTCCAGGGAAAAGAACCCTGCTCTATGTGGCTCCAAACTATTTATGCACTTCCAAACCGCCATCTGGGCACACCTCCTCCAGGGATTGGCTGGAGCTGCATAAATATTCAGGCTGCTCATCTGACTCTCCCACTCACTATGTTCTGGAAATCTCCAGAAAATGGGAAAGCAGTCAAACTTGCACCTGCAGAGCCCAGAGCAGCCTAAAGGAATCACACACTGTTCTGTTGATTACAGGAGAACCACTGCCTAGTCCAACCTAGCAGCCTATCTAGGAGGGTGCTACACTATATAGACATTTAAAGCAATTAGGGTTGCACTGATACCGGTATCAGGGCCAATATAGAGTATTTCCACTCAATACCTTTGCGGTGCGATTTGAGCCCATACAAAATGAATGGGCTCAAATTGCACTGCAAGAATTGCATGCAATTTGAACAGAAATGCAGTGTAATTCCTGTCTGAATCGCATGTGGTTTCCCACACTGCTCCTGTGTGAACCCAGGCTTGTCATAGTGATCTCAGCCTGGGTTCACACAGCAGCGGTGTGGGAAACTGCATGTGATTTGGACAGGAATCACACCGCATTCCTGTTCAAATTGCATGCGATTTCTCTGCAGTGCGATTTGGGTCCTCATCCGCGTCACCTATTAGTGCAGCCTCTCAGTGCCCATCAGTACCGCCTACCAGTGCCTATCAGTGCCCACATCAGTAGCACCTAACAGTGCCCATTAGTGCCACCTATAAGTGCCCATCAGTGCCACCTATCAGTGCCACCTCTCAGTGCTGCCTTTAAGTGCCCATCAGTGCCACCTATCAGTACAGCCTCATCAGTGCCCATCAGTGCCACCTATCAGTGCAGCCTCATCAGTGCCCATCAGTGCTGCCTCATCAGTGCCCATCAGTTCTGCCTCATCAGTGCCCATCAGTGCAGCCTATCAGTGAACATCAGTTCAGTCTCATCAGCGCACATTAGTGCATGAGAAAAATTTTAAAATTTACCTGTTCGCAAAATGTTATAACAAACTATGAAAAATTGTTTTTTTTATTCAAAATTTTTGGTCTTTTTTCCTTTGTTTAGCAAAAAATAAAAAACGCAGTGGTGATTAAATACCACTAATAGAAAGCTCTATTTGTGTGAAAAAAAAAATGATAAAAATGTCATATGCGTACAGCGTTGCATGACCGTGCAATTGTCATGTGTGATAAAAAAAATGTGACAGCACTGAAAGCTGAAAATTGGCCTTGGCAGGAAGGGAGTGAAAGTGCCCAGTAGGCAAGGGTTAAAGATCAATTGTGGCCAACATGTATTATCAGTGAACTGGTGACTGTAACCAAAAACATTCTCTTTAGTTGCTGATTTGGGTTACGGAATGGTTAAAGAAAAAAGTTTAAATAGGACATTTAACTGACATCATAAAACAGATCAATATTCAACCATTTCTTGTGTTCGCTGCAAATTTGATTGCGGTATATCGCCCCATTTGCAGTGCATTGACGGCTGCTGATTGGCCAAAGCATGCAAAACCTGCATGCTTTGGCCAATCACAGCGCCATCTGCTGAGAGAGCCATGATTGGCCAAAGGCAGGGTGCATGGCTCAGGGGGTTAAGTCCATGGCAAACACTATATAAGGCTGTTTACACGGCGGGCGTATGTAGTGTGATAATAACGTGGAGAGGAGAACTTGAGCTAGATTAGGCAGGCTAGTTAGCGGCGTGCAGGCAGTTTAGTATATATATATATATACACATATACAATATATACAGTGTAGTCAGTGTAGAATATATATATATATATACAGTGCAGGAAATGTATTAAAATATATATATATATATATATATATATATATATATATATATATATACTGTGTAGTGTGTTTGTATGTGTATATATATATATATATATCTATAGATATATATAGATAGATATATACTGTGTAGTGTGTGTATATACAGTGGGGACGGAAAGTATTCAGACCCCCTTAAATTTTTCACTCTTTGTTATATTGCAGCCATTTGCTAAAATCATTTTAGTTCATTTTTTTCCTCATTAATGTACACACAGCACCCCATATTGACAGAAAAACACAGAATTGTTGACATTTTTGCAGATTTATTAAAAAAGAAAAAACTGAAATATCACATGGTCCTAAGTATTCAGACCCTTTGCTCAGTATTTAGTAGAAGCACCCTTTTGATTTAATACAGCCATGAGTCTTTTTGGGAAAGATGCAACAAGTTTTTCACACCTGGATTTGGGGATCCTCTGCCATTCCTCCTTGCAGATCCTCTCCAGTTCCGTCAGGTTGGATGGTAAATGTTGGTGGACAGCCATTTTTAGGTCTCTCCAGAGATGCTCAATTGGGTTTAAATCAGGGCTCTGGGTGGGCCATTCAAGAACAGTCACAGAGTTGTTGTGAAGCCACTCCTTTGTTAAAAGGAGGTTTTCATCCAGGATAAATTTTTCACTCTTTTTTATATTGCAGCCATTTGCTAAAATCATTTAAGTTCCTTTTTGTTTTCCTCATTAATGTACACACAGCACCCCATATTGACAGAAAAACACAGAATTGTTGACATTTTTGCAGATTTATTAAAAAAGAAAAACTGAAATATCACATGTTCCTAAGTATTCAGACCCTTTGCTGTGACACTCATATATTTAACTCAGATGCTGTCCATTTCTTCTGATCATCCTTGAGATGGTTCTACACCTTCATTTGAGCCCAGCGGTGTTTGATTATACTAATTGGACTTGATTAGGAAAGCCACACACCTGTCTATATAAGACCTTACAGCTCACAGTGCATGTCAGAGCAAATGAGAATCATGAGGTCAAAGGAACTGCCTGAAGAGCTCAGAGACAGAATTGTGGCAAGGCACAGATCTGGCCAAGGTGACAAAAATAATTTCTGCTGCACTTAAGGTTCCTAAGAGCACAGTGGCCTCCATAATCCTTAAATGGAAGACGTTTGGGATGGCCAGAACACTTCCTAGAGCTGGCCGTCTTGTCAAACTGATCTGTCAGGGGAGAAGAGCCTTGGTGAGAGAGGAAAAGAAGAACCCAAAGATCACTGTGGCTGAGCTCCAAAGATGCAGTCGGGAGATGGGAGAAAGTTGTAGAAAGTCAACCATCACTGCAGCCCTCCACCAGTTGGGGCTTTATGGCAGAGTGGCCTGACGGAAACCTCTCCTCAGTGCAAGACACATGAAAGCCCACATGGAGTTTGCTAAAAAACACATGAAGGACTCCAAGATGGTGAGACATAAGATTCTCTGGTCTGATGAGACCAAGATAGAACTTTTTGGCCCTAATTCTAAGCGGTATGTGTGGAGAAAACCAGGCACTGCTCATCACCTGTCCAATACAGTCCCAACTGTGAAGCATGGTGGTGGCAGCATCATGCTGTGGGGTGTTTTTCAGCTGCAGGGACAGGACGACTGGTTGCAATCGAGGGAAAGATGAATGCGGCCAAGTACAGGGATATCCTGGATGAAAACCTTCTCCAGAGTGCTCAGGACCTCAGACTGGGCCGAAGGTTTACAGACAATGACCCTAAGCACACAGCTAAAATAACAAAGGAGTGGCTTCACAACAACTCCGTGACTGTTCTTGAATGGCCCACCCAGAGCCCCGATTTAAACCCAATTGAGCATCTCTGGAGAGACCTAAAAATGGCTGTCCACCAACATTTACCATCCAACCTGACAGAACTGGAGAGGATCTGCAAGGAGGAATAGCAGAGGATCCCCAAATCCAGGTGTGAATAACTTGTTGCATCTTTCCCAAAAAGACTCATGGCTGTATTAAATCAAAAGGGTGCTTCTACTAAATACTGAGCAAAGGGTCTGAATACTTAGGACCATGTGATATTTCAGTTTTTTCTTTTTTAATAAATCTGCAAAAATGTCAACAATTCTGTGTTTTCTGTCAATATGGGGTGCTGTGTGTACATTAATGAGGAAAAAAATGAACTAAAATGATTTTAGCAAATGGCTGCAATATAACAAAGAGTGAAAAATTTAAGGGGGTCTGAATACTTTCTGTCCCCACTGTATATAGATATTCAGTGCCTTGCAAAAGTATTCACCCCCTTGGCTTTTTACCTATTTTGTTACATTACAGCCTTTAGTTCAATGTTTTTTTAATCTGAATTTTTTGTGATGGATCAGAACACAATAGTCTAAGTTGGTGAAGTAAAATTTGAAAAATATATACATAAAACTATTTTTCAGAAATAAAAAACTGATAATTGGCTTCTGCGTATGTATTCACCCCCTTTGTAAGGAAGCCCATAAAAAGCAATGGTGCAACTGACATGGGAATTTATAGATAGGCAACTCCTATCCTCATATTGATTAGTGGTTTCAAATAATAATAACTACTGCAGTAGGGAACAGACACAAAAGATACACTTTGCATCTTTCCAAATAACTGTTCTGCTTTATTATGAAGATTTTTATACACATGATTACATAGGTATTACATTAATATTACAATCGTACGTTTATGGTAACAAGGGGCGTAACATAGGCAGACTAAGTCTAATCAGGAAAGAATGCAAACATGTCATGAAAACATTATTAGTGCCGTTGCACAGTGAGGGTAGTGTGCAATACATACAAAATAGAATACAATTATATAAAAAACTTACACATTTCCTTTACAGTCTTCTCTCTTTTGATCAATGTTTTGATCACTAACCATACCTGCTATGGGCGTGTCCAAGATGTCGGCCTGAGCAGACGTGCTTCCCGGAGCTCTGCTGGAGAGGAATCCTTATATACCATCCTGCCTGGAGTAATCACCCCTGTTTTGGGCGTCTGGACTCCCGTATGCCGTCCAGATCATCTGCCGGTTCGAAGAGCGGCAGGAGGCTTCGTTTCCCCCCGAATATACCGGAGGCTACTGTGCCCGCAGTGCCTGGGGAGAAAAGCCCGCGCAGCCATTCCAATATGGCCACTCAGACTGCGGTGGAGGAGAGCCCCTCGGCCTCCCTTCCTGGAATACCTGAGGTGATGGCGGCGATCTCGGCATGCCAGGCCACTTTAGCAGGGAAAATGGAGGCTGTTCAGACCGATGTGGGACTGATTAGACAAGACCTGGAGAAAATTCGGAGCCGTCTCGGGGTGGTGGAGCAGAGAGTGGGACAGGTGGAGGATGTAGCAGAGGAACACTCGGTGGCCATTCGGACCTTGCAAAATAAGGTAAAGGTCCTGGAATACCGTGCCGAGGACGCCGAGAATTGCAGCAGGCGAAATAATTTGCGAATAGTAGGCCTCGCAGAGGGAGCAGAGGGACAGAACCCGACCACCTTTGTGGAAGACCTCCTGAGATCCTTGTTCCCTGGGGCCCAGCTGTCCCCCTACTTTACTGTGGAGAGAGCGCATAGGGTTCCACCACAGCGAGGCCCGCCTGGCTCCCCACCTCGTACGCTGATCCTGCGCCTGTTAAACTTTAGGGACAGAGATGAACTTCTGCGGGCTGCAAGAACGACGAAGGACATTTCGTACCAGAATAATAAGCTACTCTTCCCGGATTATACCATAGAGACCCAGAAGCAGCGTAGGTCTTTCGACGCGGTCAAGGCTGCCATGAGGGCAAAGGGAATTAAATATAGCATCCTCTTTCCTGCGAAGCTGAGAGTGGTAGACGGCGAGACGATCCGTTTCTTTACCAACCCCAGGGATGCTTCCTCATGGCTGGAATCGCTGCCTGCTCTGAAGTGAATGGATCGGTAACTGTATACATATTTAAACTCCCCTTTTTTGTTGACTACACTGATCTTAATCGGGTTTTTTTTTGAGCTGAGGAGCGGCTTTACAGATGTTGGACCTTACAGTTGATGGGCTTTTGGTGATCCCTCCTGGGGTCAGTTGCCGCCCTTTCTTGTCTCGCTTGGCTAAGAACCATACCTGCTATCACCTTTAACCTGGAACCTCCACACGCTTAGGTGAAGGTAGTCCTGGCCAAAGAAGCAAAACTCCATTGTGGAGAATATCCAGTGCCTTGCAAAAGTATTCACCCTCGTTGGCATTTTTCGTGTTTTGTTGCCTCACAACCTGGA
This sequence comes from Lithobates clamitans, assembly GCA_037952925.1. Lineage (NCBI taxonomy): Eukaryota > Metazoa > Chordata > Amphibia > Anura > Ranidae > Lithobates > Lithobates clamitans. Next base: position 3,237,363 of record JBBGZY010000846.1, read on the forward strand.
ATTAACATGGATTGTTTGAGGATTTTAATCATTTAATTTACAGAACATGCCCACAACTTGGAAGATGTTTTTTTTTTTATTGTGAAGCAAACAACAAATAGGACAAAATAACAGAAAAAGTCAATGTGCATAACTATTCACCCCCCTAAAGTCAATACTTTGTAGAGCCACCTTTTGCGGCTTTCACAGCTCCAAGTCGCTTTGGATATGTCTCTATGAGCTTGCCACATCTTACCACTGGGATGTTTGCCCATTCCTTCTTGCAAAACTGCTCCAGCTTCTTCAAGTTGGATGGTTTGTGCTTGTGAACAACAATCTTTAAGTCTGACCACAGATTTTCTATTGGATTGAGGTCTGGCTTTGACTAGGACATTCCAACACATTTACATTTTTCCCCTTAAACCACTCAAGTGTTGCTTTAGCAGTGTGTTTGGGGTCATTGTCCTGCTGGAAGGTGAACCTCTGTCCTAGCCTCAAATCACACACAGAGTGGTACAGGTTGGGTGTGTTGGGTTTGCGCCAGACAAAGCCTTTTCTTTGATGGCCAAAAAGTTCAATTTTAGTCTCATCAGACCAGAGCACCTTCCTCCATTCATTTTGGGAGTCTCCCACATGCCTTTTCGCAAACTCAAAACGTGCCATTTTGTTTTTTGCTGAAAGTAATGGCTTTCTTCTGGCCACTCTGCCATAAAGCCCAACTCTATTGAGCGTACGGCTTATTGTCGTCCTATGTACAGATACTCCAGTCTCTGCTGTGGAACTCTGCAGCTCCTCCAGATTTACCTTAGGTCTCTGTGCTGCCTCTCTGATTAATGCCCACCTTGCCCGGTCTGTGAGTTTTGGTGTGTGTGGCCATCTCTTGGCAGGTTTGCTGTTGTGCCATGTTCTTTCCATTTTGGTTATGATAGATTTGATGGTGCTCCTGGGGATCATCAAAGATTTGGATATTTTTTTACAACCTAACCCTGACTTCTACTTCTCAACAACATTGTCCCTTACTTGTTTGAAGAGTTCCTTGGTCTTCATGGCAGTGTTTGGTTAGTGGTGCCTCTTGCTTAGGTGTTGCAACCTCTGGGGCCTTTCAAAAAGGTGTGTATATGTAATGAAAGATCATATGACACCTAGATTGCACACAGGTGGACATTATTTCACTAATTACCGTATTTATCGGCGTATAACACGCACTTTTTTCCCCTTAAAATCAGGGGAAAGTCGCAGGTGCGTGTTATACACCGATCACGAGCTGCACAACTTCAAAATCGCCGACCGGAGCTATCCGAACCTACTCGGCTAGGTTCGGATAGCTCCGCTCGGGACTACGAGTGGAGCCGAAAGTGAACGAGAGCCGAGGACCGGCTCTGTGTATTTCGGCCGAAATACACAGAGCCGGTCCTCGGCTCTCGTTCACTTTCGGCGCCGGCGGCGCCATTTTCAAATCGCGGTCGGCGATTTTGAAGACAGGGGATCGAAGGCTGCACTGGGGAAGGCTACACTGACATGGCTGCACTGACAAGGCTGCACTGACAAGGCTGCACTGACAAGGCTGCACTGACATGGCTGCACTGACAAGGCTGCACTGGGGCAAGGCTGCACTGAGAAGGCTGCAATGATGGGCATTTAAATGTAAGTTTTTTTCCCTTCAACTTCCCTCCTAAAAGTTTTTTTTCCTTAAAATTCCCTCCTAAATTGGGGTGCGTGTTATACGCCGGTGCGTGTTATACGCCGATAAATACGGTATGTGACTTCTGAAGGTAATTGGTTGCACCAGAGCTTTTTATGGGTTTCATAACAAAGGAGGTGAATATATACGCACATGCCAATTACCAGTTTTTTTATTTCTGAAAAATAGTTTTCTGCATATATTTTTCTAATTTTACTTCACTAACTGAGACTATTGTGCTCTGATCCATCACATATAATTCAGATTAAAAAAACATTGAACTAAAGGCTGTAATGTAACAAAATAGGTAAAAAACCAAGGGGTGAATACTTTTGCAAGGCACTGTAATTGCTGAGCAGCTTTTTTCATTACAAAATGACTTTTCTTTGTGAAAAACAAATAATTGATAAGACATATTTACAGAGTACTGGCTGTACACTCCTGTGGTCAGAATGCCCTTCTAGCTTAATTATTGGCACGCTGAATTATCAGCACATGTAAACACAGACAATTCTACATAAAATGGAAGACGTACAAAAGACAAATAAGACTTCAACATGGCTAAACTACTTTTCAAATCACATTTTATATATATATATATATATATATATATATATATATATATATATATATATATATATATATATATATATATCCCTTACAATTGGTATGTGAATAAATAGTACCCTAGACTGTGATTCCAAGAGGGAAAGGAACACAGAGATTTCTTTACTTTAGTCTTTTTTGCAGTGTCTGGTGTGGATCCAGGTGACTTTTCCTTCAAGTTTTGCACAACTGTACATGAAATAGATGCTGTATTAATTCTCCAAACATTTCCTTATATATAAATGGCTCTTAACAATCCACAAGTCACCTGGCTTTAGTTTTAGATCCTTCCAAACATTTAGGATCTGGAATTGGGGAGAAAACACATAAATGAGTTTGTCAAAAACATTAAAAGATCAGCAACATTCTCTGTGAGATCCGAATGGAGGACTTCAGCTGCTGAGACAAAATATAAGCAAGCGAGTAAAACACTCCCAAACAAAATCTCATAGGGAGAGAGTCCAACATCCCCTTAGAGGCTTGATAAAATATAAGAAAATATTCAGGCAAAAGTTTTCTAGTTTCTTACTCTACTTTTTCCGCTACATTGTAGACAGTAGTGGGTGTAAAAATAAAACCTCACAACTTCTAGTAAGGACTCTCCTTTAAAAATGATTTCCTCTGTTACTCTCTGTAGTTTCTGCACTCTATATTTACAAACTACTTCTGAAACTACACTTTTTACTGTGGCCTTTGCAGTAGCATTTGCCACTGGACATCCAGAAAACATGTCCATACAGACAAAATGCATACTTGTAGATCCTGACTTGGGCATCTGGATATAGGTTTTTGTAATCTCTGGAAGGGATGGTAAGCTTTTGCTAACACATTTGGTAACTGGTAAAGCAAGAAGTGGCGTGTTATAAAAACAACTGTGGTGATCCCTGGCTCTATCCCATGCTCATAGACTAAGGCGGCCATAACTGCTTGTGACTGATGACATGGGCAATCTGTCAAGCTGGAGGGAAAAGAGTGACTGGCAGACATAAAAGATCACATTTTTCCAAATTCCTGTTTAAGAAGAAATTGCCCCCTTTGGACCACGTGTTCTTCACGTTCTGGGTCCTTAAAGTTGAATTATTAATCCCAGCTATACTGGGCCAGAACTAGGGTGGAATCTGTGAGTTGCACAGACCCAGCAAGTGTCCAGGGCTGTAAATGCAGCATCCTTAGTCACCTGGTCTGCTTCCATGTGTGAATTTTAAGGTTAGTATGGCTACCTCAGCAAGAACCTGGAAGGCTGAAAACAGCCAATCAAATTAACTTAGCATGCTGATTGGTTTACCTGCCAAAGTAAAAACAAACTTCTGGCCCTTCAAATGGAACCAAAAGCTCTCTATATCTTGACTATCTATGTAAATATATACTCTTTTTATAGCTCACAGGCTTTGCTAAAACATGGAGCTCTGCTTCTTGAGCTGGGGAAAAAGGATCCAATGACTCTGAATACAGAGCATCCTTCTGGGTGATAAACTGCAAACTCAGTATAAAGCGGGGAAGTAACTCTACAAAAAATGTAATATCTGAGTCTTCAGGTAGTGTTTCCTGCATCGGGCTCACAGCAGCTGATTCCTATGTCATCAATTTAACACATGGGTTTTCCTTTGTCTCCAGCCTCCTCCAATAGAGGCAATAAGGTGGCTGGATTCAAATATACACATTTTTCATTGTTAGATTTGTATATAAACAAACAAAACAAGTTCATATTCTGAACCTTTCATTAGACAAACATTTAGTTAGCTGTATATTTGCTGCGCAGAATGTGGGATCATTAAAAATTAAATATTGACCAAAATAATGTCTAACTTTGTCTAATAGCACCTTTGCATAAAGTTACAGCTCTGATATATCTGGGTGAACCCTTCATTACTGGATCCAGCTTGCATAAATATAATACAATGGCTTGTTTTCTATCATGCTGTTTGCCTAAGAACTCCAGTTTCATGTTTCAAAAAGACAAATTTTTCCTGGCAAAATTATAATTTCTCATTGCTTGCTCTGTTGTTAGTTTTAGCTAGATAACAGTCCTTAGTTTCCATTTGACATTATTTTTCTGGTGTCATAACATAATAAATGATACCAATACCCTGTGGTCATGTAGAGATGTCCAATAATCCAAAGTATTCATCTGCTTATACCACTGCACTTAATTATTTTTCACATGTTTTGGTCACATGTGTGTTGATTTATCCTTTTGCTACAGCCACTAGCTGTTATTTATTATGTAGTGTGATATCATTAGCACTGTCACTTTACTTTTATGGTATACCATTAGCACCGTCATTTTTATTTTTTATCTGTAAAATTTTGTTGCTGGATTAGCGCAGCACCACGCTTTATTTTTGTTTCACTGACTACTAGGGGTAGGGTGTACCCTATCCGGTGCAGGCAGCTTTTCCACTAGCTCCATTACAACACACATGATAGCGCAGGAATAACCATACGTATCCGAACAGCTGAGAGATGGCTCTCAATAGTTTTGACTCCAGCTCGGCCCAACACAACTAACCGAGTGCTTGCAACTACAGTCCTGCGACCAGCTGTGACTTCCTCCTCTGCAACCACAGTCCTGTGACCAGCTGCGACTTCCTGCTCTGCAACCACAGTCCTGCGACCCACTGCGACTTCCTGCTACAGGATTCCAGGTCACCATCTACAGGCGCTCGTGTGCCTCCTGTTCCTTGGCTCCTTCTGTTCCACTCTCAGCGGGACCTGGACTGGAGATACAAGAGAGGCCGACCTTGTCATTTCAGTCTCCCTTCAGGTATGTGACAGTCACTAACAGCTCTATCCAACCTTAAAATTCCACGACCATATGCTCCTCTGTCATCTGCTGATATTCAGATGCAAAGACTTTGCGTGTTTTCGGATGCTTCTGTTAAAGCAATTGCTGCTTTAGCTTACCTGTAAACCATAGACACTAAAGGACAATGCCACATAGGGTTTGTAATGGGGAAAGCAAAACTTGCACCACTTCCTGAACACACCATACCCAGGCTGGAACTTTGTGTTGCAGTATTAGCCATAGAACTAGCTGAATTCATTGCAATCAGAGGCCCAGTGAAACTCATTCACTCTGACAGAGGGTCTAACTTTGTAGGAGCAGTAAAAGAACTTCAATTTCATTCTAACTTGGATGTTCTCAGAGTAGAAAGATACTTGAGTGAACAAGACTGCACATGGATCTTCAACCCACCTCCCTCTTCTCACATGGGAGGTGTTTGGGAGAGGATGATAGGCATAGCCCGCAGAATTCTTGACTCTATCTTCCTACAAGTAGGAACTGCAAGGCTTACTCACAAATGTTTAGTGACATTTATGGCAGAGGTTACACCTATCATTAACGCCAAACCTTTGACATCCATTTCAAATAACTGAAGATCCAGTAGTCCTCACACCTGCCATGTTACTCTCGCAAAAGACTTGTCTTGCCGGTGCTCCAGCTGGAGAGTTTTGTGAGAAGGACCTTTTCAAACGTCAATGGAGAAAAGTACAAACCTTTGCCAATACCTTCTGGAACCGGTGGAGGGAACAATATATATCTACTCTACAAGTAAGGAGAAAGTGGCACACTGAAAAGCCTAATCTTAGACCTGGTGATGTTGTGCTCATGAAAGATTGCCAGGCACTAAGGAATATGTGGCCTTTAGGTTTGATCACCAAAGTACTACCAAGCAAGGATAATCGTGTCCGTAAGGTCGAAGTCAAGATTTTTCAACAGAATGAGGATAAAGTATTCTTGAGACCAGTGACCAAACTTATTCTGTTGCTCTCTATGGAGGACTCTGTTAGTGACATCACTTGATGTCAGGCGGGGAGTGTTCTGTCCACCAGATGTCTTGCTGATTATTTGTACCTTATTTGTACCTGTGTTGTTAAATTTACATGCAAAATGTATCATTTACTTAAGACAATCATATGTGGTGTGCAGGCTCCATCTAGCATTCCTTTTTGGTATTGCTGCAGTTCTGTTTATTTGTTTTAATGTATGTGTAATTAAGGAAGTTGTCAGCAAGCAGGGAATTCTGGGTAGAATCTTAACAGGAAGTGAACCAGCCACCATTCTTTTCAACACATTGCAGGAAGCAAGACATGTCTTTCTCAATCTATCGTCATCACCCCTTAGAGAACTTAAAAAGTACATTTTTATTATGTCATCTTGTACTGTATATCGTTGTTTATGCAATGTATGATATATTGTATGCAATATTATACTTATTAAGATCTATTTCTGTTATTTTGTAGTTTAACCTGGCTTGTTCTAATAAAACTGAGATCAAAGAAATATGGTATCTGAAGTTATTAGGATAAAAAGGTTTAACTATCTGTCCCAGAGACAGAACAATTCCTTGTATCCTTCCACCTCAAGACCAGAACTTTGTGGCATCTTAAAGTTGCTCTTTTCCCCCTTCGCAGTTTTTTATTCACTATGGCTTGTGGGAAGACCTTCCTATTTTTTCAGGCCAGGGTTTCTACGAGGTATAGGTGTTTGAAAAGGGGCAGGCAGGTGTAGAAGTTATCCAGGTATATGTGGTAACCTTTCTTCAGCAGTGGGTATGCCAGGTCCCATACAATTTTACCAGTTGTGCCCATGAAGGCCGGGCACTCAGGGGGCTGGAGCTGGGAATCTCTTCCTTCGTATATGCGGAACACATACAGATATCCTGTGACTCTCTCTCAAAGCTTATAAAATTTCACTCCATATTTGGCCCTTTTGCTAGGAATGTATTGTTTTATTCCTAGCCGGCCTGAAAAGTGTAGCAGGGACTCATCTACACATATATGCTGATTGGGGACATAGAGTTCTGCAAATCGTTGAGAAAAGAAATTTATGAGTAGGCAAATTTTATATAACGTATTGTAATTTGGATGATTGCGGGGAGGGCACTGGGTGTTGTCGCTGAAATTAAGGAAGCGCATAATCATCTCGTATTGGGACCTGGACATTACGGAAGAATAAATGGGCATCTGGTGGATGGGGTTGGTGGACCAATAGGCATGTCATTCATTTTTTTTGTAAGCCCCATGTTTATGGTGAAGCCCATAAACAATTTGAACTCCTCCAGAGTCTAATCTCTCCACTCACGAGTGTATGGTGATTGGGGTTTGTTGGCAATATGCTGCTGGACATATAAATTGGTCTGCTCCACGATGAATTGCAGCAAAGTGTCAGGCAAAAATAAATAAAAATGATCGATATCTGTAAAATTTAGGGAATTGGCCTGCACACCTGGCTGTGTGGTGAAATGGGGAATTTTTGCTGATCCTGAGTCGGAAGGCAGCCATGTTGGGTTGGCAAGACCATCTGGGAGATATGTAGCAGCCCTGGCTCTTGGGAGATGTGGCACTCCAGTGCTGGTAGTTAGGGGATTTAAAGTTCCTGTGCCTGCATTTGGGCATGATGCTGCGGCAGAGCTGGTACTGGGCCTGGGCATTTCTTGTGGTCTTTCTCTGGCGGCAGCGCTGGAAGTGGGCCTTTGGTTTTGGGATCTATTGCTGGTGGAAGCTCTGGTACTGGGCCTTTGTTCTTGGGGTCTATTGCTGGCTGCAGCGCTGGTACTAGACCTGGGAATTTGATCCTGGGGTATACTGCTGGCAGCTGCCTGGTTTCCAGAGCACCATGCCCTTTTAGGAGGGATCCATTCTTCCTCTGATTCATTTGCCGATTCACTACTAATGATCGGTTCAAATGCTGAATCGGAATTGGCATTTGAATCTGATGAGACCTCCCTGCTGCTCTCAACAGTTATGGAGAGGATCTGGAACGCCCCCTCACTGGTAAAAACTCTTTTGGACATTTTTCTGATGGACTGTGTGACGGGTGGCAGGTGACGGTCACTGATGGGCTGTGTAATGGGTAACAGATGGGTGGTAGGTGACGTTCACTGATAGGTGACAGGTGATGGTCACTGATGGGTGACAGGTGACAGTCACTGATGGGCGACAGGTGACAGTCACTGATGGGTAACAGGTGACGGGTGACAGTCACTGATGGGTGACAGGTGACTGGTGATGGTCACTGATGGGTGACGGGTGATGGTCACTGATGGGTGACAGGTGCACTTTTATATAAGCACTGATGGACACTTATGTGGTGACTGTTGGGTGACAGCTGCAAGGGGGGGTGGGTGGGCGATGTGACAGGTTGTCTTTTTTGTGGGGTGTTGGTGCAGACACTGACACTACACAGATCGGTAACTCACTGCTCCTGGCTCTTCTCTCCTCACACTGGAAACGGTGTGTGAGCAGAGAAGAGTCGGGAACAGCTAGTAACCACTCTGTGTTTACATTTAGTGATCGGCTGTGAATGGGTCACAGTCGATCACGTGGTAAACAGCCGCCAGCCATTGGCTGTTTACCCTTGTCGATGACGAGCAGTGTTACTGGGAACACGCCGCCACCGTCATAACTGCGCTGCACGCTCCCAACGGGCGGTAACTGGTTAAACAAAAATTGTATGATCTCGTGTACGAGAAAAATCTTCGTGCTGATCCCATTGGATAATTTTGCATGAATTGTCGTGATTGGCTCTCAAAAGCTGTGTACTAACGATCAGATTATCCTACGATGGCTTCAAAATCGGTATTTTTCTTACAATTTACTGATCATGTGTAAGTCCGATGGGCATACACACGGTTGGAATATACGATAAAAAGCTCTCATCGGACTCTTTCTGTCGGAAATTCTGCTTGTGTGTACATGGCATTAGACTATATTCTGGAACCAACAGTAGAGGGCAGTGCATGTAATTAAAGCGAACCTTTATTCATTTTTTCATCTTTTCATCTATTAAATCTTCTGCCCTGGTTGTTTTAACTTTGGATAGTAAAACATTTTTTTCTGCCAGTAGATACATTATACAGCCCACTTCCTGTTTCTTGTCTGGTAAAAAGCCTAGGCTTATGACATCATGCACAGTTCTCTCACTCTTATGAGAGTTTGCCAGGAAGGGAGGGTGGATGAGTCATAAGAGGGCTAATGAAAGCCGCAGAGCTGGAGGTGTGCCTCTGTGTGTCTGTGTAAATCCAGGAAGTGATCAGGCAGCAGCTTCAGCTGCCCAGTGTTAACCACTTAAGGACCGCCTCACGCCGATATACGTCGGCAAGGCGGCACGGGCAGGCAATATCACGTAAATATACGTGATCTGCCTCCCGCAGGTGGGGAGTCCGATCGGACCCCCCCCCCGGTGCCCGAGGCAGTCCTCTTTTGTCCCCCGGCGATCGGAGGTGAGGGGGAGGCCATCCGTTCGTGGCCCCCCCTCGCGATCGCCGCCAGCCAATCAGAAAATTCCTTTGCTGCTGTATGCTAAACAGCAGCAAAGGAAATGATGTCATCTCTCCTCGGCTCGGTATTTTCCGTTCCGGCGCCGAGGAGAGAAGACGTCACTATGAGTGTAAAACACAAACACACACAGTAGAACATGCCAGGCACACAAAACACCCCTGATCCCCCCCCCGATCGCCCCCCCGATCACCCCCCAATCACCCCTCCCCCCCGTCACACTGACACCAAGCAGGTTTTTGTTTTTTTTGTTTTTTTCTGAATACTGCATGGTGTCAGTTTATGACAGTTACTGTGTTAGGGCAGTTAGGGTTAGCCCCCTTTAGGTCCAGGGTACCCCCTTAACCCCCCTAATAAAGTTTTAACCCCTTGATCACCCCCTGTCGCCAGTGTCACTAAGCAATCATTTTTCTGATTGCTGTATTAGTGTCACTGGTTCGCCGTCAGCGTTTTATAGCGACAGGGACCCCCATATACTATCTAATAAATGTTTTAACCTCTTGATTGCCCCCTAGTTAACCCTTTCACCACTGATCACCGTATAAGTGTTACGGGTGACGCTGGTTAGTTCGTTTATTTTTTATAGTGTCAGGGCACCCACCGTTTATTACCGAATAAAGGTTTAGCCCCCTGATCGCCTGGCGGTGATATGCGTCGCCCCAGGCAGCGTCAGATTAGCGCCAGTACCGCTAACACCCACGCACGCAGCATACGCCTCCCTTAGTGGTATAGTATCTGAACGGATCAATATCTGATCCGATCAGATCTATACTAGCGTCCCCAGCAGTTTAGGGTTCCCAAAATCGCAGTGTTAGCGGAATCAGCCCAGATACCTGCTAGCACCTGCGTTTTGCCCCTCCGCCCGTCCCAGCCCAGCCCACCCAAGTGCAGTATCGATCGATCACTGTCACTTACAAAACACTAAACACATAACTGCAGCGTTCGCAGAGTCAGGCCTGATCCCTGCGATCGCTAACAGTTTTTTTGGTAGCATTTTGGTGAACTGGCAAACACCAGCCCCAAGCAGCGTCAGGTTAGCGTCAGTACCGCTAACACCCACGCACGCACCGTACACCTCCCTTAGTGGTATAGTATCTGATCGGATCAATATCTGATCCGATCAGATCTATACTGGCGTCCCCAGCAGTTTAGGGTTCCCAAAAACGCGTGTTAGCGGGATCAGCCCAGATACCTGCTAGCACCTGCGTTTTGCCCCTCCGCCCGGCCCAGCCCAGCCCAGCCCACCCAAGTGCAGTATCGATCGATCACTGTCACTTACAAAACACTAAACGCATAACTGCAGCGTTCGCAGAGTCAGCGATCGCAGGGATCAGGCCCAACAGTTTTTTTGGTAGCGTTTTGGTGAACTGGCAAGCACCAGCGGCCTAGTACACCCCGGTCATAGTCAAACCAGCACTGCAGCAACACTTGGTGACATGGCGAGTCCCATAAGTGCAGTTCAAGCTGGTGAGGTGGCAAGCACAAGTAGTGTCCCGCTGCCACCAAGAAGAAGACAAACAGGCCCGTCGTGCTCATCGTGCCCTTCCTTCTGCATTCGCCAATCCTAATTGGGAACCCACCACTTCTGCAGCGCCCGTACTTCCCCCATTTACATCCCCAACCAAATGCAGTCGGCTGCATGAGAGGCATTTTCTTTATGTCCTCCCGAGTACCCCTACCCAGCGAACCCCCCCAAAAAAGATGTTGTGTCTGCAGCAAGCGCGGATATAGGCATGACACCCGCTATTATTGTCCCTCCTGTCCTGACAATCCTGGTTTTTGCATTGGTGAATGTTTTGAACGCTACCATTCACTAGTTGAGTATTAGCGTAGGGTACAGCATTGCACAGACTAGACACACTTTCACAGGGTCTCCCAAGATGCCATCGCATTTTGAGAGACCCGAACCTGGAACCGGTTACAGTTATAAAAGTTAGTTACAAAAAAAGTGTAAAAAAAAAAAATATATATATATATATAAAATAAAAAAACATAGTTGTCGTTTTATTGTTCTCTCTCTCTATTCTCTCTATTGTTCTGCTCTTTTTTACTGTATTCTATTCTGCAATGTTTTATTGTTATCATGTTTTTATCATGTTTTCTTTTCAGGTATGCAATTTTTTATACTTTACCGTTTACTGTGTTTTAATGTAAACCATTTTTTTGTCTTCAGGTACGCCATTCACGACTTTGAGTGGTTATACCAGAATGATGCCTGCAGGTTTAGGTATCATCTTGGTATCATTCTTTTCAGCCAGCGGTCGGCTTTCATGTAAAAGCAATCCTAGCAGCTAATTAGCCTCTAGACTGCTTTTACAAGCCGTGGGAGGGAATGCCCCCCCACCGTCTTCCATGTTTTTCTCTGGCTCTCCTGTCTCAACAGGGAACCTGAGAATGCAGCCGGTGATTCAGCCAGCTGACCATAGAGCTGATCAGAGACCAGAGTGGCTCCAAACATCTCTATGGCCTAAGAAACCGGAAGCTACGAGCATTTCATGACTGAGATTTCGCCGGATGTAAACAGCGCCATTGGGAAATTGGGAAAGCATTTTATCACACCGATCTTGGTGTGGTCAGATGCTTTGAGGGCAGAGGAGAGATCTAGGTTCTAATAGACCCCAATTTTTTCAAAAAAGAGTACCTGTCACTACCTATTGCTATCATAGGGGATATTTACATTCCCTAAAATAACAATAAAAATGATTAAAAAAAAAAAAATTAAAGGAACAGTTTAAAAATAAGATAAACAAGCAAAAAAATAATAAAGAAAAAAAAAAAGCACCCCTGTCGCCCCCTGCTCTCCCGCTAAGGCGAACGCAAGCGACGGTCTGTCGTCAAACGTAAACAGCAATTGCACCATGCATGTGAGGTATCACCGCGAAGGTCAGATCGAGGGCAGTAATTTTAGCAGTAGACCTCCTCTGTAAATCTAAAGTGGTAACCTGTAAAGGCTTTTAAAGACTTTTAAAAATGTATTTATTTTGTTGCCACTGCACGTTTGTGCGCAATTGTAAAGCATGTCATGTTTGGTATCCATGTGCTCGGCCTAAGATCATCTTTTTTATTTCATCAAACATTTGGGCAATTTAGTGTGTTTTAGTGCATTAAAATTTAAAAAAGTGTGTTTTTTCCCCAAAAAATGCGTTTGAAAAATCTCTGCGCAAATACTGTGTTAAAAAAAAAAATGAAACAACCAGCATTTTAATCTGTAGGGCATTTGCTTTAAAAAAATATATAATGTTTGGGGGTTCAAAGTAATTTTCTTGCAAAAAAAAATAATTTTTTCATGTAATCAAAAAGTGTCAGAAAGGGCTTTGTCTTCAAGTGGTTAGAAGAGTGGGTGATGTGTGACATAAGCTTCTAAATGTTGTGCATAAAATGCCAGGACAGTTCAAAACCCCCCCAAATGACCCCATTTTGGAAAGTAGACACCCCAAGCTATTTGCTGAGAGTCATGTTGAGTCCATGGAATATTTTATATTGTAACACAAGTTGCGGGAAAGAGACAATTTTTTTTTTTTTTTTTTGCACAAAGTTGTCACTAAATGATATATTGCTCAAACATGCCATGGGAATATGTGAAATTACACCACAAAATACATTCTGCTGCTTTTCCTGAGTACGGGGATACCACATGTGTGAGACTTTTTGGGAGCCTAGCCCCGTACGGGACCCCGAAAACCAAGCACTGCCTTCAGGCTTTCTAAGGGCGTAAATTTTTGATTTCACTCTTCACTGCCTATCACAGTTTCGGAGGCCATGGAATGCCCAGGTGGCACAATACCCCCCCAAATGACCCCATTTTGGAAAGTAGACACCCCAAGATATTTGCTGAGAGGTATAGTGAGTATTTTGTAGACCTCACTTTTTGTCATAAAGTTTTGAAAATTGAAAAAAGAAAAAAAAAGTTTTTTCTTGTCTTTCTTCATTTTCAAAAATAAATGAGAGCTGCAAAATACTCACCATGCCTCTCAGCAAATAGGTGTCTACTTTCCAAAATGGGGTCATTTGGGGGGGGGGGTTGTGCCACCTGGGCATTCCATGGCCTCTGAAACTGTGATAGGCAGTGAAGAGTGAAATCAAAAATTTACACCCTTAGAAATCCTGAAGGCGGTGATTGGTTTTCGGGGCCCCGTACGCGGCTAGGCTCCCAAAAAGTCCCACACATGTGGTATCCCCATACTCAGGAGAAGCAGCTAAATGTATTTTGGGGTGCAATTCTACATATGCCCATGGCCTGTGTGAGCAATATATCATTTAGTGACAACCTTGTGCAAAAAAAAAAAAAAGTGTCACTTTCCCGCAACTTGTGTCAAAATATAAAATATTCCATGGACTCAACATGCCTCTCAGCAAATAGTATGGGTTGTGTACTTTCCAAAATGGGGTCATTTGGAGGGGGGTTTGTGCCATCTGGGCATTTTATGGCCTTCAAAACTGTGATAGGTAGTGAGGAGTGAAATCAAAAATGTATGCCCTTAGAAATCCTGAAGGCGGTGATTGGTTTTCGGGGCCCCGTACGCGGCTAGGCTCCCAAAAAGTCCCACACATGTGGTATCCCCGTACTCAGGAGAAGCAACCGAATGTATTTTGGGGTGCAATTCCACATAGGCCCATGGCCTGTGTGAGCAATATATCATTTAGTGACAACTATTTGTAAATATTTTTTTTTTGTCATTATTCAATCACTTGGGACAAAAAAAATAAATATTCAATGGGTTCAACATGCCTCTCAGCAATTTCCTTGGGGTGTCTACTTTCCAAAATGGGGTCATTTGGGGGGGGGGGTTGTACTGCCCTGCCATTTTAGCACCTCAAGAAATAACATAGGCAGTCATAAACTAAAAGCTGTGTAAATTCCAGAAAATGTACCCTAGTTTGTAGACGCTATAACTTTTGCGCAAACCAATAAATATACGTTTATTGACATTTTTTTTAACAAAGACATGTGGCTGAATACATTTTGGCCTAAAAGTATGACTAAAATTGAGTTTATTGGATTTTTTTTATAACAAAAATTAGAAAATATCATTTTTTTTTCAAAATTTTCGGTCTTTTTCCGTTTATAGCGCAAAAAATAAAAACCGCAGAGGTGATCAAATACCATCAAAAGAAAGCTCTATTTGTGGGAAGAAAAGGATGCAAATTTCGTTTGGGTACAGCATTGCATGACCGTGCAATTAGCAGTTAAAGCGACGCAGTGCCAAATTGGAAAAAGACCTCTGGTCCTTAGGCAGCATAATGGTCCGGGGCTAAAGTGGTTAAAATGGTTGCAGCCAGACTAAGTGGAGGGAGATTTCTGCAGCATATTTGGCAAGTACAGAATCACAGTATATATAAAATAATATGTAAAGTGGTTGGAGGGAAGATTCAGAATGGCAAATATGTTTTTATTACAAATTACGTGAGCAGACTGCAGTTCCTCTTTAACGTAGACTGCAGAAAAGGAATTTCTGACTTATGCCCCTTACACTCGGTCGGACATTGATCGGACATTCCGACAACAAAATCCTAGGATTTTTTCCGACGGATGTTGGCTCAAACTTGTCTTGCATACACACGGTCACACAAAGTTGTCGGAAAATCTGATCATTCTGAACACGGTAACGTAAAACACGTAAGTTGGGACTACAAACGGAGCAGTAGCCAATAGCTTTCATCTCTTTATTTATTCTGAGCATGCGTGGCACTTTGTGTGTCGGATTTGTGTACACACGATCAGAAATTTCGACAACGGATTTTTTTGTCGGAAAATTTTATAGCAAGCTCTCAAAATTTGTGTGTCGGAAAATCCGATGTAAAATGTGTGATGGAGCCCACACACGGTCGGAATTTCCGTCAACAAGGTCCTATCACACATTTTCCGTCGGAAAATCCGACCGTGTGTGTACGGGGCATTATTTTTGTCACTCTTTGAGGGAGCGTCACTTCTGTTGGGGCTATTTTTAAAAACTCTCCATTGCAATTATCTGAATTTCCTGGTCATATGCAATCAGATTTAATCTCCCAGATTAACAAAATGTACAAAAGAGCTGGATAATGTGAGCACCTACCTCCTTGGATATACTGTATGTTGAACAGAGTGTTTTCCCAGTCCCTCCTCTTACATTAAACATTGGTTACCCACTTAAGGACAGAGGCTCTTTCTGAGATTTGATGTTTACAAGTTAAAATTATTTTTTTTTGCTAGAAAATTACTTAGAACCCCCAAACATTATATATTTTTTCTAACACCCTAGAGAATAAAATGGCGGTCCTTGCAATACTTTCTGTCACATCGTATTTGCACAGCGGTTTTACAAGCTCACTTTTTTTGGAAAAAATACCCTTTTTTGCATTATAAAATAATACAACAGTAAAGTTAGCCCAATTTGTTTTTGTGAAAGATAATGTTACGCCGAGTAAATTGATACCCAACATGTCACGCTTCAAAATTGTGGCCGCTCGTGGAATGGCGACAAACTTTTACTCTTAAAAATCTCCATAGGAGACGTTTAAAGAATTCTACAGGTTGCATATTTTGAGTTACAGAGGAGGTTTATAGCTAGAATGATTGCTCTTGCACTACCGATCGCGGAGATACCTCACATGTGTGGTTTGAATACTGTTTTCATATGGAGGCGCTACTCTTGTATGCGTTCACTTCTGCACGCGAGCTCAGCAGGACGGGGCGCATTAAAAAAAATAAAAAACATTTCTTATTTATTTTACTTTTTATTTTTACACTGTTCTTTTTTAAAAAAAATGGTGTCACTTTTATTACTATTACAAGGAATGTAAACATCCCTTGTAAAAGAAAAAAAGCATGACAGGACCTCTTAAATATGAGATCGGGGTCAAAAAAGCAACAGATCTCATATTTACACTAAAATGCAATTAAAAAAAAAAATGTTGTCGTTGGGAAAAAAAAATGTCCCCTTAAAGCGTAAATAAACCCATCCATTTAACCGTTTCAGATAAGTTACATTTCACGTGCTGGGAATGTAACACTCCCATTGGTTGTGCTCTCAACCAGACTGTCAAACCATCCAATGGCTGGTGTCATAACTGACCACATGTGCAGCATCATGGCAGTTGTAGATAAAACAGAGGCCAAGATGGCAGCTTCCTTGGCTAAAAACGATAGAAGGGTTTATTTCCATCTTAAGAGCTATGGGCGGAAGTGACAATTTGACGTCGCATCCGCCCTGCAATGGTATGGAGACGGGTGAGGGCCATCTTTCCCTCACTCATCTCCATGCCTAGCAGGGAGAAGAATCCGATGGCCTTCGCCGCTGCTGGCAGCTCCGGTAAGCAGGGGAGGGAACCAATAAAAATGATCTTGCGGTGAATCCGCCATAGAGACCACTTTTATCTGAAACAGGACTGCCCACTGAAGAAGAGGATACCGGGGTTATGGTAGCTAGCTGCTGCCATAACTACGATATCCCTCTTGAAAGTGCCAGCGTATATCGGCATTAGCCGGTCCGGAAGTGGTTTTAATATATTCTGTTGATCTGGCAGATCAAATTTGAAACTGTCCAATATAGGAGTTTAGAAGCACGGATCATTATGACAACCCCCCCACACCTTACAGAATGGTCATACTAAATGATCGAGACTGCTGATAACAATACATAATGAGTCACTGTTGAATTCATTTTAATTGATTTATTTGACTCCTTAGTAATTGATTGGCTTAGCCTCGTTCACATTGAATGCGACTTTGAAATCGTGTGACTTAATCTGAAATTGCATGATTTCAAAGCCTCATGTCAGTGCGACTTCAGGTGTGACTTGGAAGACATCTGTGCAGCTTTGTGTACAGATGTCCAGGCAAGTTGCACCTGAGATTGCCGAAAGTAGTGCGGGAGCTACTTTTTCAAAGTCGGCATCGCACTGATTTGAACAGTGCCATTGCCGACAATAGGGTGTGACTTGTCATGCGTTTTGACCTGTGAAATCTCATTACATGTCGCTCCGGTGTAAACAGGGGCTTAAAGCCCAACTGAACATTCAGTTTAAATGAGCTAAATCCATTACAGATACATCAAAACAAACGTCATTCAAAGTAATACAGTTCATGTTTTATTTTTTTGAAAAAGCCTGTCCAGTGCCAGCATGGTGCAGAGAAGGACCCTTAAGCTGCTTTCACACTGAAAGCACCGGCCATTAGTGCTAAAGCGCCGCTCGTTTTATCGGCACTTTAGCGATGTTTAAGCAGCGCTTTTCGGCCGCTAGCGGGGCACTTTTAACCCAAAAAAGAAGCATTAAAAACTCCCGTTAAAACGCTTTTAAGATGCTTTGAAAGCGCTGCCAATTCATTCCCATGGACAAGGCGTTTTGGAAGCGCTAAATACAGTGCTCCCAACCCGCCGCAAAGATGCTGCCTGCAGGACTTTTCGGAACGTCCCGCAAGCGCACCGCCCCAGTGCGAAGAGACACATTGCAATGAATGGGAGGCAGTTTTCAGGTGCTTTGCTAAGGCTTTACTGGGGCCTGAAAACTGCCCCAGTGTGAAAGGGGTCTAACTTTCTGTGTGGAAGCAATAGTCTCTCTGCAGAGATTCAGTTGCCACCTGCTGAGTTTTAGCTAAAGCTCTTCAGTTAACAGAAGGCATGAGTTTTGCTGATTGCAGATACAGGTCTGCCTCAGCAGGGGAGTTTCGGACCTCTGCAGAGAGATCACTGCTTCCATACAGAGTTCAAGGGTTCTTCTTTACAGCATTCTGGCAGGGTACAGCTTTTTTACTCAGGCTGTAGCTGCTTTCTAATGAAAATGAACTCTAGGGGTGTTTAACACCCTTTGCTTTGATACACCTGGAATGTATTTAGCTCATTTAAACTGAAAGTTCAACTATTTTAACAAAATAGGTAATCAGCCCAAAACGTTCCCATCTTCATCCTCCCTATGTTGGAGATGTAACACCCAAATAGGTAATTTATTACATACATTATGGGGATGTAAAGCTTTGTCCAGTTTTTGGAAGTCAATTTCCTCATTTATAGCGTCGCTTACAGGAAATCTAATAGCACTCACACCAGCAATGGCCTTATTAGGTCTAAACTTAGATATTTACCCAATCAATTATAGGACTATAGTAGCCAATATTTTATTGGCCGCGAGACTCACCATAACCAGATTATGGAAATCCACTTTAGCTCCTAACCTGTCAGATGTCATACTAAAACTCAATTCTATAGCCCATTTTGAACTAATGCTAGTGCATAAAAATGATGCTATAGCTAAATTTACAAAAGTTTGGCTTGCATGGACTTTACATCCTAGAGCTTCAAATTTCCTGAAAAATAACGAGAACTACTAATATTGTGTTTCAGGTAGATCATATAACTAAGAGATTGAACTGATACGGTAACTTCCTCTCCTTTTTCCTTCCTTTCCTAATGTTTAGCAACCTACCCCTGTTTACAGAATGTTCCCGTTTGGGGTAAACAAGGATACATTTATTATTTAGTAATAGTATACACTATTAGTTGTATTGTATTGTACTGCGAACAAATCATAATAGATACTGGTAAGGTATTTTGGTAACTTATATAAGTCTTATATATGTGTAGGATGAAATTATTGAACCAAAATGTTGATGTACTGTTATATATCTGAAAAACTCAATAAAAATATTTAAACTGAAAATAGGTAATCAGCTGGATTATCAAAGAGGAGGTAACTGTAACCTGCAGTTTACAGATATAGACAATGAACGCTTCATGAATTTGTAGGGTCAGGGTAATGTGGCTGCATAGTATACTCTCTATTGTATAAGACTGTTTAACAACAGTGAGTCTAGATGGGACTTAGTACTTTAATTTCCTCCTGGAACTGCTGTACTCAAGTAGAAATCAAAGAAAGCTGCATGAAATGATTGTCCTGCCTGGCTGCCTGCACACCAGTTCTGGCAGTGGAGGGCCTCTCTCTTGGCCGCAGATCACTTGCCTCATCAGGTGTGGTCTCTCTGAGCTGCTGAGGGAGAGAAGCAGAGAAATGTATCCTTCCTGGGAATGTCCAGGAACCTAGGGAATTGTGGGAAAAGGAGTTAAAAGGGCCCATGCCTTCATCTGAGAATGGTGAGAAAATGGGCACTAATCTACAATGCAGGGGCAGACTGACCATTCGGGCACTCGGGCACTGCCCGAAGGCCCCATGCCCTAAGGGGCCCCATCAGGGTTGCCAGCATCAATAAAACCAGGGACAGTATGTAAAAATCTGTGTTTTTTTAAAAATCCCAAGATTATAGCTGCCCTGCCTCTCCAGTACCTTTTCAGTGTGTATGTGTATTCTATGTGTGTATACTGCGATACTGCGTGTGTATATTGTGTGTCTGTGTGTGTATACTCTATGTGTATGTGTGTGTGTGTGTGTGTGTATACTGTGTGGCAAAGTTGCAATAACCGCCATTGTATTCTCTAGGGTCTTTGCTAAAAAAAAATATATAATGTTTTGGGGTTCTATGTAATTTTCTAGCTAATAAATGATGATTTTTACATGTAGGAGAGAAATGTCAGAATTGGCCTGGGTGCTCCAGAACGCCTGAAGGTGCTCCCTGCATGTTGGGCCTCTGTATGTGGCTACGCTGTGTAAAAGTCTCACACATGTGGTATCGCCATACTCAGGAGTAATAGCAGAATGTGTTTTGGGGTGTAATTTGTGGTATGCATATGCAGTGTGAGAAATAACCTGCTAATATGACAATTTTGTGGAAAAAAAAAAAAATTTAGATTTTTCAAAGAATTGTGGGAAAAAATGACAACTTCAAAAAACTCACCATGCATCTTTCTAAATACCTTGGAATGTCTTCTTTCCAAAAAGGGGTCATTTGGGGGGTATTTGTACTTTTCTGGCATGTTAGGGCAGTGTTTCTCAACTCCAGTCCTCAAGGCGCACCAACAGGTCATGTTTTCAGGATTTCCCCCCAGATGAAAAGGCTGTGGTAATTACTAAGGCAGTGAAACTGATCAAATCACCTGTGCAAAATAGTGGAAATCCTGAAAACATGACCTGTTGGTGCGCCTTGAGGACTGGAGTTGAGAAACACTGTGTTAGGGTCTCAAGAATTTAGCCGTCAGTACTTCAGGTGTGATCAATTTTCAGATATTGGCACCATAGCTTTTGGTTTCTATAACTTTCACAAAGACCAAATAATATACACCAATTTGTACTTATTTTTACCAAAGATATGTAGCAGTATAAATTGTGGCCAAAATTTGCAAAGAAAAATGATTAATTTGCTAAATTTTATAACAGAAACAAAGAAAATTTCATTTTTTTACCGAATTTTCAGTCTTTTTTCTTTTATAGCGCAAAAAATAAAAAACCCAACGGTGATTAAATACCACAAAAAGAAAGCTCTACATGTGTGAAAAAAGGACAAAAATTTCATATGGGTACAGTATCGTATGACTGAGTAATTGTCATTCAAACTGCGAGAGCACCGAAAGCTGAAAATTGGTCTGGTTAGGAAGGGGGTTTAAATGCCCAGTTGTCAAGTGGTTAATATACAAACCCTCAAAAGGAAACAGAGAAAATTGATTATGATCAATCAACAAATTGCAGAGTGCAAGTTATTATTGGAACCATTTAAAGATACAGTCTCATTTGCCACACTAACTAGGCAACTCAACAAGGTGTTAGAGCAGAAAGATATAGAACTTAAACATAGGAAAAAAAGAAAGTATCTGAGAGATACTAATGACTATCAATTAGAACAGGTTTTCAATTGGCAGGTTAATTTTAAACAAGGAAAAACAGTATCAACTACTTCATCCCCTGACAGAGAGGTTAGGATTGTTACCCCAAGAAGAGAACCAAGATATAGAACACGGAGGAGCCAGTGACGCATACGGCTGTTCCGAGTCAACAGTAAGGCAACAGCGGCTCTTTGAAAGATTCCCGTTCACAGCGGCTGATTGCTAACCTTTTATGCCTATTATATATCGGGCCCTTGTGAGTGTATCATTGTGGTTTTATTCCCTCTGCTTTTTGTTACTTTAGTTCATTGTGCAATGATACTTTTGTTTGTTTTGCATGACTAAATTCGTGCTGAGATCAACACAAACTGAAACAAAGCGCTACTCAACACTTGTCTATTTGGGAAAAAGAAATTTGAAAAGCTCCGATGTTTGAAGTTAATATCAGAATTGCTAATCATTATATAATTTAACCCCGTATTCTCAATGATGGATGGACTGTCGGGTTAACATTATTAGTTTAAATCATAGGAATTGTGATAAACTTTATTATACCCTATACTGCAATATATTACCCACTATAATATTAATTAATATAGGTTGTACAGTACACACATGGCACTGATAATCCCTAATTACATGGCACTGATCTAATATTTGATCACATATTCTGTTTTAGATTTAAGAAACATCACTGTATGCCTGGTCATTTTTCAGTTTTTTTTTCAATTCTGTGATGAATTGAAAATTAAAAATATGTAAACCAAATATTTGATATACCTGATATGTGTCTACTGTACCATGTACTTGTATGAAGAAGTACCCTGTCCTCTTGGTATTGCTTCCTTTGTGTGAAATCCCTGGTGTTCCTGCCAGTCCCTCTGCTTTCTTATTAAAAACTGACAACACTAGGCATAAAAGCACAGAATTGTCAGTTTTCTGGCTTTGTTGGGGGCTAATACAATGATCAGACCCCCCCCCCCCAACTGCACAGCCATTCACTGGGAAGATCAGTGTGCTGCTGTTTCTCCTCCCTGAGCTCCCTATGCAGCGGAGAACGGAGGGCATGTGGTCACTTTGAAAAAGAAGGGGAAAAAAAGGTATTTATTATACTTTTTATACGTATATACAAATGTTTTGATTTTCATTTCTATTTTAAACTGAATGAGTTGTTTTACAAGGTGAGGGTTCACATATAATTTAAGCATTTATGAATAATGCACAGTAATATGTAGATTGTGTGCTGGGCATAGTCCTGTATGCTGGGTGTAATTCTCAGCATCTATTCTTATACTATATGTAAGGAAGTTGCACAATAGCTCTTCTCTATACACATATCTGCAAAATATGCAGCCTTATTATCAGTAACCTTTTTACAGAACTGAAAACAACTGTATAGTTTTGTTTAGACAGATGGAAAACACACAACTATGTAAAGATCAGTAAGGCTGCATTCACACCGGGTTTTTACGGTGTTTTTACCGCAATTTTGCACATGTCACCAATGTAAAAAGAAGAAAAACACATCTAATCTGCCCCAAAGAAGCTCATGTTCTTTTTTGAGCTCAAAGCGTTTTTCAGGCATTTTGCTTCAGGTGACAAAACGCTCAGATGTGAACAGGAGCCACTGAAATGAATGGGATTTTGCTGTTTACGCATTTTACAGGCGTTTTTGCGGGTGTTTTAGGAGCGTTTTATGAGCTGAAAATGCTCAGGTGTGAATGCAGCCTAAATGTGTGATGCTTAAAGATTTGTAAAACAACAATAAGGAAAAATCTGGGTCTGTGGTCAGTAATTTACATGTGTGTGCAGTACAGATGCACTCTATTGGAGCCTTCTGCATCCTAGTTACAGAAGGACACTATGCACCTTCATTGGGAAGCCACCTGGGTCCTGGCAGCAAAAGCATAAATCCATTACAGGTACATCAAAACAAACGTCATTCAAAGTAATACACTTCATTTTTTTATTTTTTGAAAAAGCCTGTCCAGTGCCAGCATGGTGCAGAGAAGGACCCTTAAGCTGCTTTCACACTGAAAGCACCAGCCATTAGTACTAAAGCGCCGCTCAATTTAGCGGCACTTTAGCGCTGTTTGGCCGCTAGGGGGGCACTTTTAACCCAAAAAAGCATTAAAAACTCCCATTAAAATGCTTTTAAGGCGATTTGAAAGTGCTGTCAATTCATTCCCATGGACAGGGCATTTTGGGAGCGCTAAATACAGTGCTCCCAACCCGCCGCAAAGATGCTGCTTGCAGGACTTTTTGGAACGTCCCACAAGCGCACCACCCCAGTGCGAAAAGACACATTGCAATGAATGGGAGGCAGTTTTCAGGTGCTTTGCAGAGGCTATTTCTAGCACTAAAGGGCCTGAAAACTGCCCCAGTGTGAAAGGGGTCTAACTCTCTGTGTGGAAGCAATAGTCTCTCTGCAGAGATTCAGTTGCCACCTGGTGAGTTTTAGCTAAAGCTCGCCAGTTAACAGAAGGCATGAGTTTTGCTGATTGCAGATACAGGTCTGCCTCAGCAGGAGAGTTTCGGACCTCTGCAGAGAGATCACTGCTTCCATAGAGAGTGCAAGGGTTCTTCTTTACAGCATTCTGGCAGGGTACAGCTTTTTTTTACTCAGGCTGTAGCTGCTTTCTAATGAAAATTAACTGTAGGGGTGTTTAACACCCTTTGCTTCCATACACCTGGAATGTATTTAGCTCATTTAAACTGAAAGTTCAACTATTTTAACAAAATAGGTAATCAGCTGAATTATCAAAGAGGAGGTAACTGTAACCTGCAATTTACAGATATAGACAATGAACACGTCATGAATCTGTAGGGTCAGGGTAATGTGGCTGCATAGTATACTCTCTACTGTATAATACTCTGTAACAACAGTAAATCTAGATAGTACTTTTTTTAATTAAATATTCTTTATTACATCATTCACAATACAAAAAAGACTAGAAAACATTATATTTTTCACAACAGCTTATGGATATTATCCAGTTCAATCTAATTATATCAAAACGATTTTCACTCCAAACTACCCATAAGCCACCCCCCACGCCCGCCCACCCACCCCTATCCCTAGACTATCTAAAAAAGGTTGCGTGAAGGTCCTCATATGCCATCATCGCATCACCAATTATCCCTTACTTCATTGGCTCACCCTTATCTCTACCCTATACTGACGGGCATTCCAATTCCTTGGGAACGTTTAAGGTTGGATCCGATCAGGGGGCTATACCTGACCATTGTAACCAAGAGCTCCAAATTTTTATACATTTATCCTGACTGCATCTCCTGATGTAGCATGTTTTTTCTGTCCATACTAGCTTATCCACTGTCCTAAGCCAATCTTCTATAGTTGGAGGCATGCTAGATAGCCAATACTGCGCTATTAATTTCCTAGCTTGGAACAGGCACCTTCCTATAGCTATTTTCTTGTTATTGGATTCCACACTATCCCCTAGCAGGCCAAGGATACATACCCTGGCCTCCTGTTTTAACTTGGTTTTAAACCTAGCTCCTATGATCCTAATTATCTCTGACCAATACCTAATCAGCTTTGGGCACCTCCATACCATGTGTATTAAATCACCAGTATCCAAGCATCTAGGACATTTGTCATTAGGTCTACGGCCAAATCTAAACAGTCTCTTAGGGGTATAATAAACTCTGTGTATCAGAAATAGTTGTGAAACCTGTTGCGATGGGGAGATCGATACCAATGGACTATCCTTCAAAATTCCCTTCCACTGACTATCGGATATCTCCCCCACCTCCCCTGCCCACCCTTCCCTGACACCCAGGGTCGTTTGCAGATCTAGCAATTTAGCGGAGATTTGTCCACTAACCATTGCTATCAGACCCTTAGTGGAGGTTGCTCTAATGATTTTATTTAGTAGAGGCGCATTGCACCATTCTAATGGGCAGCTGCTAAATTGACTGTTGAGTGCATGCCTGCAGGTAGGTAAAAAAGGTGTTATTTAGAATACCATATTCACTCCTCAACTCAGTAAATGATTTCAAATTTTTACCTTCAAATAACTGCACCAACCTACTAATTCCGTGGCGGACCCATATCCAGTTTTTTTCCAACGTTAACAACTCCCTCAGACCCCTGTTATCCCATATAGGCGAGAATTCAGTATATCCTCCATACCCCATAATCCTCTTGATGGCCTGCCAGACTTTAATAACGAGTCTATATGTTGGAGATCCCTCCCGAGATATCCCAGCCTCTAGTGCTTCTGCCAGGGACCCATGTGAAACATCCTGCATCATAAGTATCGCGTTGGAATTCGATCGGCCCTGGTTTTCGCAACCTTCTAGCTGTTGTATTTGTGCCGCCAGAAAGTAGCTATAGGGATGAGGTACTGCCAATCCCCCCTCCCCAACAGGGCGCTGGAGAGTTTGTAATTTGATCCTTGCCTGCCCTTTTTTCCATATTAATTCCCTAAATATAACGTTTAGTTTATGAAACCAACTATTCCCAATCCAGACGGGTGAATTGTGAAGTACGTATAATAATTGTGGCATCCAGACCATCTTAATCAGGTTAACTCTCCCTGCAGGGATAACGGGAGTTGACGCCAAATAGCGCTTTTCCTTCTAAATTTTTCCAGTAGAGGGACTGGATTGTCTCCAATATACTGTGCCGGGTCGGTTGAGATAATTATCCCCAGATAGCGCATCTTCTCCACTACCCTCAGTTTCGGCAACCTAACCCCTTGAGTATTACGTGTAGAATCTAATGGGAGTAATGTTGATTTTTCCCAATTGACCATCAGGCCCGATGACCTTCCAAATCTTTCCACCAGCTGTATTGCCTTTTCCAGGGAGGATTCCATATCCCCAAGAAAAATCAGCACATCATCAGCGTAGAGTGCCACTTTTTCCGACCCATTCCTCCCTCCAAATCCCTGTATTCCAGGCAAGTGTCTTATTACCTCTGCTAATGGCTCCATCGCTAGTGCGAACAGCAGGGGCGAAAGTGGACACCCCTGCCTCGTCCCTCTCTCAAGGGGTAGCCACTTGGTATATTCGCTATTAATCTTTACCCTAGCTTTTGGGTAGAAGTACAAGGTCTTCACCCACTTAATAAATTTCGGGCCAAACCCGAACTTCTCCAGTACCCACCAGAGATACTCCCACTCCAGGCTATCGAACGCCTTGGTAATATCCAAAGCAAGGACTGCTCTCGAGCTCTTACTCCCTGCCGGGGACTGGAGGTTCAGGTATGCCCTTCTGATGTTAATACTAGTTGATCTATTTGGGATAAACCCGGACTGGTCCGGGTGTACTAACTCCAATATATACTTCTTTAGTCTAGTGGCCATTATTTTTGCCAATATTTTTATGTCAGAGCATAATAGCGAGATAGGTCTATATGATGCTGCTTCGAGATGATCTTTCCCCTCCTTTTTTATTAAGACTATATTAGTTTCAGTCATCGAAGTGGGCAATACACCTTCCGTGGACGCCCAGTTCAATGTCTTCAAGAGTTCTGGGATTAACGCCTCCCCATAGTACTTATAGATTTCCACCGGCAGGCCATCCGGACCTGGGGTTTTTTGGTTGGGCATATCTACCACTGCTTGCTGTATTTCCTCCAAAGTTATGGGAGAGTCCAGACTGGCCCTTTCACTTTCAGAGAGGTGTGGCAGGCTAACCCCCTCTAAAAAGTTCTCTACCTCTCTTACTTCCAGTTGATGCTGTGAATTATATAGGTTACTATAGTATTCGAAAAATACCTCTTTGACCATCAAGGGGTCTGACGTAACTACCCCACTAGGAGTTCGAATCGCAGCGATCGTTGATGAGGGCGAATTATTATCAGCCAATAGTGCCAACATGCAACCCACTTTTTCACCCTCCTCAAAGTATCTCCGCCTCTGGAATAAACTTTTGTTTTCAGCATTTTTGAGCATATCCATCTTGTACTCCTGCTGCTTTTTTACCCAAAGCTGCTGGATTCCTGGATTTGGGTCCGCCACGTATTGTTTTTCTAATTCTAACACCTCCCTCCTAATCTGATCCCCTTTTCCTCTTGATTGTCTCTTAACCCGTGTTATATACTGTAGGAGGATACCCCTCAGAAATGCTTTGAGGGAGTCCCATACCATCCCCTGTGACGCCGAGCCCGAGTTAATTAACACAAATTCTTTTATTTTTTCCAATATGTCTTCTTTTTTTCCCATAATCTCCAACCATATAGGATTTAATGCCCATATTCTCCCATTATTTCTGTTATGGATAACTATCGCCAGCGTCAAAGGAGAATGGTCCGATACCCCTCTCGGCCTATAGTCTATTTTCCCTATAAGGGGAAGTACTCCATTATTACCCACTGCCATGTCTATGCGAGAGAGAGTTTGATGCGACTCAGAGAAGCAAGAATACTGCCGCTCCTCTGGATTACGAATTCTCCAGAGGTCGCACCACCCAATCTCTTCGAACAGCTGGGTAAGCCGTCCTTCCATTGCTCTATTCTCCCTTGCTCTTGGAGGGAACCTGTCCATTTTCCCATCCAGTACCATGTTGAAGTCACCCACCACTATAAGTGGGATATCCCCTTTGTCCTCAACGTATTCTAGGAGGCAATATAAGATCTCCATTTTAAAGGGAGGGGGAATATACACATTAGCTATAACTAAAGGTTTACCCTCTATTGTACAAAATAAGAAGACATAACAGCCCAACGGATCGGTCCTGACATCCCTACAGGAGAACACCATCCCCTTTTTGACCAGTATACATACTCCTTGCGAATAGGAGGTATGCACCGAGTGATATTGTGCTTGAAGCTTTTTGTTCCAAATTGCGGATTTAGAGTCGTTGGTGAGGTGAGTCTCCTGTAAGCACACCAGTCCCGATCCCAGTGCCTCCAACTCTAAAAGCACTTTTGTTGGGGTCTCCCATACCCCGAATATTCCATGAGGTTATTCCTACCATACTAACCCTCCTTTAAATTGTAAGCATATGTGCAAGTAAAATAAATATCCATATAAATAGGCTAAATATACATATACAATATACAAATAACTATATATCTTCCAACAAAGAAAATCAAAAAAGAAAACAATGTGGTATTAAACCTAAGATCACCTTAGTTAAACCCAGCAGTGCCAAATATTTATTTAAAAGCTCATATACAAAAGTTCCCATCCCTTGTGATCCTACCAAGTTTTCCTTTACTAATTAACTCTACAAAAAAACTTTGTGGTGATTTTATCGTAACCCAGGACTTAGTACTTTAATTTCCTCCTGGAACTGCTGCACTCGAGTAGCAATCAAAGAAAGCTGCATGAAATTATTGTCCTGCCTGGCTGCTGACACACCAGTTCTGGCAGTGGAGGGCCTCTCTCTTGCCCGCAGATCCCTTGCCCATAGTTGCCAACAGTACAATTTTCCCAGGACAATCCCGATTTTGGGACCCTCGTCCCGATCAGAGGCTGTCCCGAATCGGGATTTGCCCAGGGAAATTCGGGAATGTTTGCATTTTACTTTTTTTTATTTTTTCGCAACAGGCTTCAGTAAAATGGCGGCCCATCCGGCCGCCGCCACTAGAACGCTCCCCCCTGTGTTCAGTAGAGAGAGGAAGGGGGCTCGATCCATGCAGCCAATGAATCGGCTTCTCCTCTCGCATGGATCAGCCCCTCCCCTCTCCACTGAACACAGGGCGCCAGCTGCCGCTGTAATGGACATGTGCTGGGGCTTGGGGGGCGTTATGGGAAGGGGGGTCTGCACTGAGGGGGGTCTGCACTGAGGGGGGTCTGCTGAGGGGGTCTGCTGAGGGGGGTCTGCTAAAGGGCTTCTGCACTGATGGAGGGGGGGCTGCATTGATGGAGGGGGGTCTGCACTGAGGTGGTCTGCACTGATGGGGTCTGCACTGAGGGGGTCTGCACTGATGGGGGGTCTGAACTGAGCGGGTCTGCATTGATGGAGGGGGGTCTGCACTGAGGGGGTCTGCATTGATGAAGGGGGTCTGCACTGAGGTGGTCTGCACTGATAAGGGGTCTGCATTGATGGAGGGGGGTCTGCACTGATGGGGGGTCTGCACTGAGGGGGTCTGCATTGATGGAGGGGGGCGTGCACTGAGGGGGTCTGCATTGATGGAGGGGGGTCTGCACTGAGGGGGTCTGCACTGATGGAGGGGGGTCTGCACTGAGTGGGTCTGCACTGATGGAGAGGGGTCTGCACTGAGGGGGTCTGCACTGATGGAGGGGGGTCTGCACTGATTATGGGGGTTTGCACTAAGGGGGTTTGCACTGAGGGGGTCTGCACTGATGGAGGGGGGTCTGCACTGATGGGGGGTCTGCACTGAGGGGGTCTGCATTGATGGAGGGGGGCGTGCACTGAGGGGGTCTGCATTGATGGAGGGGGGTCTGCACTGAGGGGGTCTGCACTGATGGAGGGGGGTCTGCACTGAGTGGGTCTGCACTGATGGAGAGGGGTCTGCACTGAGGGGGTCTGCACTGATGGAGGGGGGTCTGCACTGATTATGGGGGTTTGCACTAAGGGGGTTTGCACTGAGGGGGTCTGCACTGATGGAGGGGGGTCTGCACTGAGGGGGTCTGCATTGATGGAGTGGGGTCTGCACTGAGGGGGTCTGCACTGATGGAGGGGGGTCTGCACTGAGTGGGTCTGCACTGATGGAGGGGGGTCTGCACTGATTATGGGGGTTTGCACTAAGGGGGTTTGCACTGAGGGGGTCTGCACTGATGGAGGGGGGTCTGCACTGAGGGGGTCTGCACTGATGGAGGGGGGTCTGCACTGAGGGGGTCTATACTGACTCTGCTGGGGGCACCTGATGCTAGGACAGACTCTGCTGGGGGCACCTGACGCAAGGACGGACTCTGCTGGGGACCCCTGATGCAAGGACGGACTCTGCTGGGGACCCATTATGCAAGAACGGACTCTGCTGGGGACCCCTGATGCAAGGACGGACTCTGCTGGGGACCCCTGATGCAAAGACGGACTCTGCTGGGGGAACCTGATGCAAAGACGGACTCAGCTGGGGGAACCTGATGCAAGGACGGACTCTGCTAGGGGCACCTAATGCAAGGACAGACTCTGCTGGTGGCTCCTAATGCAAGGATGGACTCTGCTTGTGGCAGGTGATGTGGCAAGTGACACGCTTAGGGATCCCACTGATTCGGCATTATGGTTGAATGATTTAATTTTATATTACAATGTAATAATAGAAATAATGTGCTTCAATTATCCTGACACCATAACAATCATGGTCCCGGGATGATTGAAGCGTTAACACCAGGTGTTTGGAGTATCTTTATCTGCTGATTGTTAAACTTTGATGGGGGGTCTGCACTGAGGGGGTCTGCATTGATGGAGGGGGGCGTGCACTGAGGGGGTCTGCATTGATGGAGGGGGGTCTGCACTGAGGGGGTCTGCACTGATGGAGGGGGGTCTGCACTGAGTGGGTCTGCACTGATGGAGAGGGGTCTGCACTGAGGGGGTCTGCACTGATGGAGGGGGGTCTGCACTGATTATGGGGGTTTGCACTAAGGGGGTTTGCACTGAGGGGGTCTGCACTGATGGAGGGGGGTCTGCACTGAGGGGGTCTATACTGACTCTGCTGGGGGCACCTGATGCGAGGACAGACTCTGCTGGGGGCACCTGACGCAAGGACGGACTCTGCTGGGGACCCCTGATGCAAGGACGGACTCTGCTGGGGACCCATTATGCAAGGACGGACTCTGCTGGGGACCCCTGATGCAAGGACAGACTCTGCTGGGGACCCCTGATGCAAGGACGGACTCTGCTGGGGACCCCTGATGCAAAGACGGACTCTGCTGGGGGAACCTGATGCAAGGACGGACTCTGCTAGGGGCACCTAATGCAAGGACAGACTCTGCTGGTGGCTCCTAATGCAAGGATGGACTCTGCTTGTGGCAGGTGATGTGGCAAGTGACACGCTCAGGGATCCCACTGATTCGGCATTATGGTTGAATGATTTAATTTTATATTACAATGTAATAATAGAAATAATGTGCTTCAATTATCCTGACACCATAACAATCATGGTCCCGGGATGATTGAAGCGTTAACACCAGGTGTTTGGAGTATCTTTATCTGCTGATTGTTAAACTTTCTAGAATACACATATTTCTATTGTTATGTAGGATCTAGGGCTGCTGTCCCGTCATTCCCCTCTCCCTCTTTTCACCTCCATCCCTCATTCATCTCAGACTCTAACCACACACCCTTTGAGCCACGCCCATTTAAGACACGCCCACTATTTCATGTAAACCACGCCCATTTTCGCCACACCGCTGTTTTGCTTTTATTGCTAAGCCACGCCTACAAATGAATACCCCGCCCCCTATTTATTGTATGGCTCCGCCTACTGCCAAAAAAGTGTCTCACATATTTTTTTTGCAACTATGCTTGCCCCTTCAGGTGTGGTCTCTCTGAGCTGCTGAGGGAGAGAAGCAGAGAAATGTATTCTTTCTAGGAATGTCCAGGAACCTAGGGAATTGTGGGAGAAGGAGTTAAAAGGGCCTGTGCCTTCATCTGAGCATGGTGAGAAAATGGGCACTAATCTACAATGTAATGGCTCATAAGCTACCAAGTGGTAGTTTTGGCGCTTTTTTATTGCAAGGAAAATGATTGTTTCAATCTGAGACTTTAATGGCCTCAATTGTAATACTAAAATTGTCTAGGTAGAAGTGACTTATCTATTAATATAGGTTGTACAGTACACACATGGCACTGATAATCCCTAATTACATGGCACTGATCTAATATTTGATCATATATTCTGTTTTAGATTTAAGAAACATCACTGTATGCCTGGTCATTTTTCAGGGTTTTTTTTCAATTCTGTGATGAATTGAAAATTAAAAATATGTAAACCAAATATTTAATATTCCTGATGTGTCTACTGTACCATGTACTTGTATGAAGAAGTACCCTGTCCTCTTTGTATTTTTTCCTTTGTGTGGAATCTCTGGTGTTCCTGCCAGTCCCGCTGCTTTCTTATTAAAAACTAACCACACTAGCCATAAAAACACAGAATGGTCAGTTTTCTGGCTTTGTTGGGGGCTAATACAATGATCAGAACCCCCCACCCCAACTGCACAGCCATTCACTGGGAAGATCAGTGTGCTGCTGTTTCTCCTCCCTGAGCTCCCTATGCAGCGGATAACAGAGGGCATGTGGTCACTTAGAAAAAGAAGGGGGGGGGAAGGTATTTATTATACTTTTTATACGTATATACAAATGTTTTGATTTTCATACCTATTTTAAATTGAATGAGTTGTTTTACAAGGTGAGGGTTCACATATAATTTAAGCATGTATGAATACTGCACAGTAATATGTAGATTGTGTGCTGGGCATAGTCCTGTATGCTGGGTGTAATTCTCAGCATCTATTCTTATACTATATGTAAGGAAGTTGCACAATAGCACTTCTCTATGCACATATCTGCAAAATATGCAGCCTTATTATCAGTAACCTTTTTACAGAACTGAAAACAACTGTATAGTTTTGTTTAGACAGATGGAAAACACACAGCTATGTAAAGATCAGTAAGGCTGCATTCACACCGGGTTCTTACTGCGATTTTGCACAGGTCACCAATGTAAAAAGAAGAAAAACACCTCTAATCTGCCCAAAGAAGCTCATGTTCTTTTTTGAGCTTAAAGCGTTGTTCAGGCATTTTGCTTCAGGTGACAAAACGCTCAGATGTGAACAGGAGCCACTGAGATGAATGGGATTTTGCTTTTTGGGTGTTTTACAGGCGTTTTCACGGGTGTTTTAGGAGCGTTTTATGAGTTGAAAATGCTCAGGTGTGAATGCAGCCTAAATGTGCGATGCTTACAGATTTGTAAAACAAAAATCAGGAAAAATCTGGGTCTGTGGTCAGTAATTTACATGTGTGTGCAGTACAGATGCTCTCTATTGGAGCCTTCTGCATCCTAGTTACAGAAGGACACTATGCACCTTCATTGGGAAGCCACCTGGGTCCTGGCAGCAAAAGGGAAACTAGGTGGCTTCATAGAAAATCTGCCTACACCATAGCAACAGAAAGACACTAAGCAGCTTCAATAAAAACCCGCCGGCGTCCTAGCAACAGGACAATGTACATTGTAATGTTGTATAAATGTTGCTCAAATGTTACATGCCTATAGAGCACTTTGTACGCTGAATCTTCCTGCCAACAAGACCCCGTGTATTAGTTGCCAAGTGCGTGAGCCCTAATTCTGTATGCTGGGTGTAAGTGTCAGTATTTGTTCTTGTTCTGTATATAAGAACTCTGTACAATAGTATTTCTCTTGTTCTGTGTGCTGGGTGTAATTCTCAGTCCATTCCTATGCTATATGAATGAATGCTACACACTACACAGTGTACTCTGCTAAATATAATTCTCAGTATCTGACCAGACTGACATGGAACTTATATAGGATGCTCTCTCTTTACTCCTGTGGATAAACAAAAGCAGCACTGGAGCAAATGGGAGGTATATGTTTCATAGGGGGAGCATTTAAAGGAGATGTTTGGGGTTATAGAAATAAAAACATACATACCCACCTCTATGTTGCAACCATAGGTGTGCCCAGCCTATTGCATTAGGAGGAGGAGGAGGAGAAGACAGCGGCCCTGGCGGCTCACACTTTCCAGTGCTTGTCTCCGCTGCGCTTCGGCCGCCATGTTCAGTGTTTCCCGGCACACTGTGATTGGGCGTATGGGGGTCACGTGCGGAGGCGGGACTTCAGGAGCAATCGTGGACAAGCTAGCCCCACGCCGCACATGACCCCATACACCCAATCACAGGGCGCCGGACACTAAACATGGCGGCCGGAGCGCGGGGGACACAGGAAATTTAAATTAGGAGGAGGCAGCCAGTAGTGACACTACTGGCACAAAATTGCACCCCCCTAAATGTCGCGCCCAGGGCCATGGCACCCCCCGCACCCCCTACGCTACGCCACTGGTGTAATGCTGCATGCAGCTATCCCCAGTCAGTGTTCTGCCGAAAACTCCAACTCACTGAAATGTCCAACCATGTCCCTTCCAATGAGAGATTTCAGTAATAATTGCAGATTTAGACGAGTTGGATGTTTTCATTGAACACCGGTGTTACGCTACAGGATGAGTTTGCTGTTTGGATCGCAAGGAACCACCAACATGACCGCCTCCAAGGTGGTGACAACTTTTTTCCTCCATACAAAGTGTTCTGTCAAAACAGCTAAATCGTCCTGTAGCGTACTGTATACACTGCCGGTGTTCAGTGAAAACATCCAACTCGCCTAAATCTGCAATTATTGTTGAAAGGACGGTCTCTGCTGGGGACCCCTGATGCAAAGAAAGGACTCTGCTGGGGACCCCTGATGCAAGGACGGACTCTGCTGGGGACCCCTGATGCAAGGACGGACTCTGCTGGGGACCCCTGATGCAAGGACGGACTCTGCTGGAGACCCCTGATGCAAGGACAGACTCTGCTGGTGGCACCTGATACAAGGATAGACTCTGCTTTTGGCAGGCGACGTGGCAAGTGACCATAGGCGTGCGCAAGGGGTGTGCCAGGTGTGCCTGGGCACACCCTAATCCTGGGGTTGGCAACCTGTCAATGGTGGGCAGGTGACAGGTAAACCACAACCCTTCCTTGCCAACCCTCAGAATCTGGACATGAGAAGTGGCGCGGGTGGAATTTAGTGGAACCGATCTGCATTTTCCTCCTGCAGCAGCTAAAAGTAGGCTTCTCCTCTCCCTTTTGTCAACATTCAGCTGCCACAGGAGGAAAATTTAGGGGATTGGTACTAATATATGCCACCCCTGACACCCCTCATTTCCCTGATCCTCTTCCTTCTGTTGCCTGGGTCTCCCATGTGCTCCCTTTCTCCCCCTTCCTCCCATTGTTTCAGGATGGAGAGTGGAGAAGAGGTCGGTAAATATGTCAAACGCATATGTGTTGGAGCTTTGAGATGCACACCCTAATGCAATAGGCTGCGCACACCTATGCAAGTGACAAGCTCAGGGATCCCACTGATTCGGCATTATGGTGAGTTGAATGATTTAATTTTATATTACAATGTAATAATAGAAATAATGCGCTTCAATCATCCTGACACCATAACAATCATGGTGTCGGGATGATTGAAGCGTTAACACCAGGTGTTTGGAGTATCTTTTTCTGCTGATTGTTAAACTCTCTAGAAAACACATATTTCTATTGTTGTGTAAGATCTGGGGCTGCTGTCCTGTCATTCCTCTCTCCCCCTTTCCCTCTCCATCCCTCATTCATCTCAGACTCTAACCACACCCCCTTTGAGCCACGCCCATTTAAGCCATGCCCACTATTTCATGTAAACCACGCCCATTTTTCGCCATGGCACGCTTAGCGTGCCGCAGTTTTGTTTTTATTGATAAGCCATGCCTACAAATGAATACCCCGCCCCCTATTTATTGTACGGCTCCGCCTACAGCCAAAAAAGTGTCACATATTTTTTTTGCAACTATGCTTGCCCCATCAGGTGTGGTCTCTCTGAGCTGCTGAGGGAGAAAAGCAGAGAAATGTATCCTTTCTAGGAATGTCCAGGAACCTAGGGAATTGTGGGAGAAGGAGTTAAAAGGGCCTGTGCCTTCATCTGAGCATGGTGAGAAAATGGGCACTAATCTACAATGTAATGGTTCATAAGCCACCAAGTGGTAGTTGTGGCACTTTTTTATTGCATGGAAAATGATTGTTTCAATCTGAAACTTTAATGGCCTCAATTGTAATACTAAAATTGTCTAGGTAGAAGTGACTTATCTATTAATATAGGTTGTACAGTACACACATGGCACTGATAATCCCTAATTACATGGCACTGATCTAATATTTGATCATATATTCTGTTTTAGATTTAAGAAACATCACTGCATGCCTGGTAATTTTTCAGGGTTTTTTGTTCAATTCTGTGATGAATTGAAAATTAAAAATATGTAAACCAAATATTTAATATTCCTGATATGTGTCTACTGTACCATGTACTTGTATGAAGAAGTACCCTGTCCTCTTTGTATTTCTTCCTTTGTGTGGAATCTCTGGTGTTCCTGCCAGTCCCGCTGCTTTCTTATTAAAAACTAACCACACTAGCAATAAAAACACAGAATGGTCAGTTTTCTGGCTTTGTTGGGGGCTAATACAATGATCAGAACCCCCCACCCCAACTGCACAGCCATTCACTGGGAAGATCAGTGTGCTGCTGTTTCTCCTCCCTGAGCTCCCTATGCAGCGGATAACAGATGGCATGTGGTCACTTAGAAAAAGAAGGGGGGGAAGGTATTTATCATACTTTTTATACGTATATACAAATGTTTTGATTTTCATTTCTATTTTAAACTGAATGAGTTGTTTTACAAGGTGAGGGTTCACATATAATTTAAGCATGTATGAATACTGCACAGTAATATGTAGATTGTGTGCTGGGCATAGTCCTGTATGCTGGGTGTAATTCTCAGCATCTATTCTTATACTATATGTAAGGAAGTTGCACAATAGCACTTCTCTATGCACATATCTGCAAAATATGCAGCCTTATTATCAGTAATCTTTTTACAGAACTGAAAACAACTGTATAGTTTTGTATAGACAGATGGAAAACACACAGCTATGTAAAGATCAGTAAGGCTGCATTCACACCGGGTTTTTACCGCGATTTTGCACAGGTCACCAATGCAAAAAGAAGAAAAACACCTCTAATCTGCCCCAAAGAAGCTCATGTTCTTTTTTGAGCTTAAAGCGTTTTTCAGGCATTTTGCTTCAGGTGACAAAACGCTCAGATGTGAACAGGAGCCACTGAGATGAATGGGATTTTGCTTTTTGCGTGTTTTACAGGCGTTTTTATGGGTGTTTTAGGAGCGTTTTATGAGCTGAAAATGCTCAGGTGTGAATGCAGCCTAAATGTGCGATGTTTGCAGATTTGTAAAACAAAAATCAGGAAAAATCTGGGTCTGTGGTCAGTAATTTACATGTGTGTGCAGTACAGATGCTCTCTATTGGAGCCTTCTGCATCCTAGTTACAGAAGGACACTATGCAGCTTCATTGGGAAGCCACCTGGGTCCTGGCAGCAAAAGGCAAACTAGGTGGCTTCATAGAGAATCTGCCTACACCATAGAAAGAAACTAAGCAGCTTCAATAAAAACCCGCCGGCGTCCTAGCAACAGGACAATGTACATTGTAATGTTGTATAAATGTTGCTCAAATGTTACATGCCTATAGAGCACTTTGTACGCTGAATCTTACTGCCAACAAGACCCCGTGTATTAGTTGTCAAGTGTGTGAGCCCTAATTCTGTATGCTGGGTGTAAGTGTCAGTATTTGTTCTTGTTCTGTATATAAGAACTCTGTACAATAGTATTTCTCTTGTTCTGTGTGCTGGGTGTAATTCTCAGTCCATTCCTATGCTATATGAATGAATGCTACACACTACACAGTGTACTCTGCTAAATATAATTCTCAGTATCTGACCAGACTGACATGGAACTTATATAGGATGCTCTCTCTTTACTCCTGTGGATGAACAAAAGCAGCACTGGAGCAAATGGGAGGTATATGTTTCATAGGGGGAGCATTTAAAGGAGATGTTTGGGGTTATAGAAATAAAAACATACATACCCACCTCTATGTTGCAACCATAGGTGTGCCCAGCTTATTGCATTAGGGTGTACAGCCCAAAGCTCAAACACACATACATTTCTCTGTAGCCACAGCTGCATGGGGCAGTGAATGAATGGGAACTGAGCGGCTTCCTGTTCATTCACAAACGGAAGCATAATACACACAGTTTACTATGCTTCAGTTATAAGTGGCCACAGTGAGCGAAAGTGTTCACTGTGTTCATTTAGAAAAGGACAGGGCCGTTAAATGACAGATTTACTAGTCCCTTCCCATGCTCTCTATCATAAAACATCCCCCGCAGCAGTCCAGGGGAGAGGAAAGGAGGGAAAATAGCAGCACTGTGGGGCCCAACAAGGGGGGGGGGGGGTTCTCGGGGAGTAGGGGGAGTCAGCACCACGCATAGTGATTAGGGTGTGCCCAGGCACACCCCCTGCGCACGCCTATGGTTGCAACATTGGTGTGATGCAGTGGCATACCGGGGGTTGTCAGCACCCGGGGCAAGGCAAGTAATTTGCGCCCCCTAACCTGCGGATTTTTAGCACTCCCCGGGTCCCTTCAAATACAATAGTACTGATTCTACCTACCTGATTCCTATACTGACCACTACACTAACCTACTTGATTTCAACACTGACCAACCTGATTCCTTTACTGACCATTACACACTACACTAACCACTATACTGTACTGTCCACTACACTTAGAACTACACTGACCACTATACTGTCCACTACACTACACTGGCCACTATACTATACTGTCCACTACACTACACTCACCACTATACTGTCCACTACACTATACTGACCACTACACTATACTGTCCACTACACTGAGAACTACACTGACCACTATACTGTCCACTACACTACACTGGCCACTATACTATACTGTCCACTACACTACACTGACCACTATACTGTCCACTACACTATACTGACCACTACACTATACTGTCCACTACACTGAGAACTACACTGACCACTATACTGTCCACTACACTACACTGGCCACTATACTATACTGTCCACTACA
This sequence comes from Lithobates clamitans, assembly GCA_037952925.1. Classification (NCBI taxonomy): domain Eukaryota; kingdom Metazoa; phylum Chordata; class Amphibia; order Anura; family Ranidae; genus Lithobates; species Lithobates clamitans. Next base: position 3,276,252 of record JBBGZY010000846.1, read on the forward strand.
CTACACTGACCACTATACTGTCTACTACACTATACTGACCACTACACTATACTGTCCACTACACTGAGAACTACAATTACCACTATACTGACCACTACACTATACTGTCCACTATGCTGACCACTATACTGTCCACACCACTTCACTACACTGTCCACTACACTGTCCACTATACTGTCCACTATACTATACTGACCACTACACTGACCACTATACTGTCCACTATACTAACCACACCACTACACTGACCACTATACTGTCCACACCACTACACTACACTGTCCACTACACTGTCCACTATACTGTCCACTACACTAACCACACCACTACACTGACCACTATACTGTCCACACCACTACACTACACTGTCCACTACACTGTCCACTATACTGTCCACACCACTACACTGACCACTATACTGTCCACACCACTACACTACACTGTCCACTACACTGTCCACTACACTGACCACTATACTGTCCAAACCACTACACTACACTGTCCACTACACTGACCACTATACTGTCCACTACACTATACTGTTTATTACACTATACTGTCCACTACACTATACTGGATAGTAATAGCAGGTAATGTGGTGCTTACTAATAAAAACCAAATAATTGTGACGCTTCATGAATTAAAGCCATAAAAACTAAAAAAAAATAGCTAAAACATGCAATTAATAATCTTATCACAAAATAACCTAATATATAAAACAATTACTTGGATCTTTCAAAGGGAAGGATCCTAAATAAATAGTTTCCTTGAAATTAAACTCTCATATAAATTGTATAGCAAATGATTAACAAACCAATGCTATAACAATACATGAATGAATGTGCAAAAACAGTAATCAGCTTTCTGAATGATGTTCAATGGTGTCCTAGGAAGGTGACTAAACTCACATATATGCCAATAAATCCAATAAGTCCAAACCGTGGAGGTAGGAACATCAATAAGAACATGCATCAGTGGCATAAACGCATGTGCAAACTAATGTGCATCAAAGGTAAATACTGTGCAAACAACAATTAATTGTGCAAAGTAATTGTGCAATAAATGACAATAATCTGTGCAAATGTATAACAATATAAAGTGCAAATGGCAATGAAAATAAGGTGCAAAAATAGTCCAAAAATAACTCCCAGTAAGCGCATAATGTGATTACACAAATAAGGAAATTTGCCATTTGCACTTTATATTGTTATACATTTGCACAGATTATTGTCATTTATTGCACTATATATAAGGCGCCTCTCTCTCTCTCTCTTTCTCTCTCTCTCTCCAGCCCCCCCCCCCCCCCTCCCCGGCCATCCATTCCTCACCTTCGGACTCCGGAGGATAGGAGGAGGAGAAGACAGCGGCCCCGGCGGCTCACACTTTCCAGTGCTTGTCTCCCCTGCGCTTCGGCCGCCATGTTCAGTGTTTCCCGGCGCACTGTGATTGGGCGTATGGGGGTCATGTGCGAAGGCGGGACTTCAGGAGCAACCGCAATCGTGGACAGGCTAGCCCCACGCTGGACATGACCCCCATACACCCAATCACAGGGCGCTGGACACTGAACATGGCGGCCGGAGCGGGGGGACACAGGAAATTTAAATTAGGAGGAGGCAGCCAGTAGTGACACTACTGGCATGAAATAGCGCCCCCCCACCTAAATGTCGCGCCCGTGGCCATGGCACCCCCCCACCCCCCACGCTATGCCACTGGTGTGATGCTGCATGCAGCTATCCCCTGTCAGTGTTCTGCCAAAAACTCCAACTCGCCGAAATGTCCAACCATGTCCCTTCCAATGAGAGATTTCAGTAATAATTGCAGATTTAGACGAGTTGGATGTTTTCATTGAACACCGGTGTTACGCTACAGGATGAGTTCGCTGTTTGGATCCCTAGTAACCAACAACATGACCGCCTCCAAGGCGGTGACAACTTTTTTCCTCCATACAAAGTGTTCTGTCAAAACAGCGAAATTGTCCTGTAGCGTACTGTATACACTGCCGGTGTTCAGTGAAAACATTCAACTCGTCTAAATCTGCAATTATTGTTGAAATCTCAGTTCTTGGTCAGTAGGGATGGGCGAACGGTTCGGCCCGAGCATAAGTTCAGGGCACAGAGCACTGTCAGAGTCATGATTGGGCACTGTCATCATGACTGTATGAACCAATCATGGCTCATCCCCGCCCCACAGTATTCTTTCAATGGCAACCGGTGTGGAGAGAGATAGAACAGGACTCTATTCAGTGCTATCAGTTAGTTAGTGTGCTATACTGTGCTATTTTGCTTCAATTGTCGGTGTAGAATATTAATTTAGTGTCAGTGTAGGGATAGTGTGAGGAGGACCATCATTTAGCTGTGCATAGTGTGCAGCTAGAGTAGGGACAGCCCAGATAGTTTCACTGTAGTGTAGTGAGACCGTGTCAGTAATCTTGACATAGTGTATAGCTAGAGGGACAGTTCAAATAGCGTCAGTGTAGTTGAACACCGTCTATTTGATTGCGTTACTGCCATTTACTTCTGCGTGCGTTAATGCCAGTTTAACACCATTTACTTCTCTGTGTGTTACTACCAGTTTAACGCCATATAGTTTCGCGCTTGTTTCTGCCAGTTTAACGCCATATAGTTTTGCGCGCGTTACTGCCAGTTTAATGCCATCTCGTTTTGTGTGCATTACTGAAAGTTTAACGCCATATCGTTTTGCGTGCGCTACTGCCAGTTTAACGCCATATAGTTCTGTGTGCATTACTGCCAGTTTGACGCCATATAGTTTTGCGTACGTTACTGCCAGTTTAACGCCATATAGTTCTGTGTGCTTTACTGCCAGTTTAACGCCATATAGTTTTGTGCGTTACTGCCAGTTTAAATTAACACCATTTACTTCTGTGTGCGTTACTGCCAGTTTAACACCATATAGTTTTGCGTGCATTATTGCCAGTTTAATGCCATATAGTTCTGTGTGAGTTACTGCCAGTTTAACGCCATATAGTTTTGTGTGCGTTACTGCCAGTTTAACGCCATATAGTTTTGCGTGTGTTTCTGCCAGTTTAACGCCATATAGTTCTGTGTGCATTACTGCCAGTTTAATGCCATATCGTTTTGTGTGCGTCACTGCCAGTTTAAAGCATATCGTTTTGTGCGTTACTGCCAGTTTAACGCCATTTACTTCTGTGTGCTTTACTGCCAGTTTAATGCCATATCGTCTTGTGTGAGCTACTGCCAGTTTAACGCCATATCGTTTTGCATGCGTTACTGCCAGTTTAACGCCATATCATTTTGCGTGCATTACTGCCAGTATAACACCATATCATTTTGTGCGTTACTGCCAGTTTAACGCCATATAGTATTGTAGGCGTTAATGCCAGTTTAACGCCATATCAATTTGTGTGCGTTACTGACAGTATAACGCCATATAGTTTTTTGAGTTACTGTCATTTTAATACCATATAATTCTGTGTGCATTACTGCCAGTTTAACGCCACATTGTTTTGCATGCGTTACTGCCAGTTTGACACCATATCGTTTTGTGTGCGTTACTGCCAGATTAAAGCCATATCTTTTTGCGTGCATTACTGCCAGTTTAAAGTAATATCGTTTTGCGTGCATTACTGCCAGTTTAAAGCCGTATCGTTTTGCATGCGTTACTGCCAGTTTAGCACCGTATCATTTCGTGCGTTACTGCCAGTTTAATGCCATATAGTTCTGTGTGCGTTATTGGCAGTTCAACGCCATATCATTTTGTGTGCGTTACTGATAGTTTAACACCATATAGTTATGTGTGAGTCACTGTACGTTTGGCGCATTATATTGCAGTATATTATAGTGTATCCGTGGAGTGTGTCTGTGTAGCTTGAGCACTCAAATTAAAGTACACCAAACACCTCTTTACATTGATTAAAGTGCATCTACGTACAGATATCAACTTCTTCTTTACATTTGCTTATAAGCACCGCCCCCTCCATCCCAATAATGTGTAAGAGGACAACAAGGAGAGGCAGACATTCCCTTGGCACTGTAAGGGGGCCAGCAACAAATATGTCCACAGGCAAAGGTGGATGTGGTGGTCACTCCTCAGGCAGGGCATCATTTCCTCTGTTTACTGAGTTTGCCCGTGCTATCCAGCCACAGCATGCAGAGGAGGTGGTGGACTAGCTTACTAAACCCTCCTCACCCTCTGTCACGCATGCAGAGACAAGTGTGCAGTCCCCTGCAGTTGCCAGAGTGGATAAACCTGCCTCCTTGTCCACATTCCTGCCATAGCCCCAACATCAGCCATTGAGGAGTCAGCTGTATTATTTGACCACAATGTCAGCCACTTGCTCCCTGATAATGCTCAGCCATTACTGGATTCAGATGTTGGTTCTGAGGTTGAGGATGACAGGAACATGGGCCTAGAGAGAAGGAGGAACACTGGTATACAAATTGGCATTCATGTTCCTCAAGCCGCAACGTATTGCCAAGTTGTCCCCAGTGGTAATGATGAAGCTGGAGGAGATGATAATGATGATGATGAGGTCACTGATGCAACTTGGGTGCCAGATAGAGCAGTGGAAGAAACTGAAGGTGAGGTGGCACAACCCCAGAAAGAGTAGAGAGCAGCCACCCTATTCCATCACATTCTGCAGCTGTTTTCTCCCGGCCCACTCCCCAAAGCTCAGCTGTCTGGGCCTTTTTCAGCACATCTGCAGCAGATCCCACTGTTGTTATGTGCAAACTGTGTCTCAGGCACATCAAACGTAGCAAAAACACCAACCATTTGGGTACCACATGCCTAACAAGGCATTTAACGTCCAACCACTCAGCCCGTTGGCAAGAACACATAAAAGTCACACAAAAGGGACACAAATCTGTCCCTCCTCCTCCTTACCCACTTCAGTCTGCCCCTGCTATACCAAGTCATTACCTCTCAGCAGCCTCCACTGACAGGGATGATGGTATAGGACAGGGTGTCCCAGTTCCTAGCAGCACATCTGCCACCAGCACACCACCAGCTGTAGACTGTAGCCGGCAAACTTCTCTGCCCCATCTGCTGCAGCAGAAAAAAAAATACAGTCCCTGTCACTCACATGCCCAGCGTCTAAATGCAAGCTTATCAAAGCTGTTGGCTCTCCAACTTCTGCCTTTTAGCCTGGTGGATTCTGCCCCCTTCTGTAAATGTACACAATGTGCTGTACCACAATGGTAGGTTCCCAGTCGCTACTACTTTTCACATAAGGCCGTTCCATCTCTCTACCATCACGTGGAATGTTCTGGCATCGTTGGGCAAGGCAGTCAACCGTAAAATCCACCTTACTGCTGAAACGTGGTCCAGCAAGCATGGGCAGGGACGATATATTTAGTTCACAGCACACTGGGTAACGCTGCTTGCAACTCGAAAGGATGCAGGACAGGGCTTGGTGCTGCAGCTTGTTGTGCCCCTATGTCTCCATACAGCTGGTGGTGATGATGCCAGACCTGTGATCTCTACCCCCTCCTCCTCTTCCTCCTCCTTCGCCACCTCCATGCTTTCCTCTGCAGAATTGTCCTATGAACATCAGGTACCCCCTAAGTGTTCAAAGGGCTATTCCCAGAGTCAGGCTAAAAAATGCCATGCAGTGCTTCAGCTGGTGTGTTTAGGGGACAGGAACCACACCGGAGCAGAGATTCTTGCAGTGCTGCAGAGACAGGCCCAGAGGTGGTTCACACCACGCCAGCTGGAGCCAGGAATGGTGGTGTCCAATAATGGCTCAAACCCCCTGTCAGCCCTTAGACAGGGAAAGTTGACACATGTGCCATGCCTGGCACATGTCCTCAATTTGTTGGTGCAGCGTTTCCTAAGTACGTACCCAGGGTTGCAAGATGTACTAAAACAAGCAAGAAGAGTCTGTAGCCATTTTAGGCGGTCATACACAGCCAGTGCTGAAATTCAGCGGGAATTCCACCTGCCCGTAAACCGCCTGATTTGTGACATGCCCACCAGGTGGAACTAAACTTTGGGAATGCTGCAGAAGCTATACATGCAGCAGAGGGCCGTCAACGAGTACCTGTGCCAGTACGGCACGACAACGGCTATACTTATACCTAAGTGTGAAATTTTAGTTTTATATAGGTGCATATCACTGCAATTTTTTACAGCAAGGCCAATTCTTGTTTTCATCAACAATACCTCTATAGGGTTACAGTGGGAAGGCACACCCGACACCCAAAAGAGTAATTTTTCTGCACCTGTTTGACAGGTGCATATCATTGCAGTTTTTTACAGCAAGGCAAATTCTTGCTTTCATCAAGATTACCTCTATAGGGTTACGGTGGGAAGGCATCACTGACACCCAAAGACCAATTTTTATGTACCCGTTACTTCTATCCAAAGTTAAACTGACATCAGAATGTATCCAAAAAAATCTCTAATCTTGTTCCCAGTGCACTACATTGTGGCCTCATTATACACACTGGCTCCCCAGCTGTTGCTGAGCAAAATAAAGGCAGCGTGCAGGGAAAATTCATTTTTATTGGCTTTATAAATGCAATTATTGCTGCAGCAGATTCTAGACATGGTACAGATCTGCCACTTTACAGGTAGACTAAGGGGACCCCCCAGGCACTGTATTGGAAGGATTTTTTCATTTTTATGCTTTCACTTTAAAAATAAAAAAATCACTGCTCATTTAAAAATGACGTTTTTTACAAACTTTTTTTTATTGATACATGTCCCCCAGGGCAGGACCCGGACCCCTATAACCACTGTATGCCCAATTGCATATAAGCCTTCAAAATGGGCACTTTTGGGTTTTGACGTTCGGGTCCCATTGACTTTAATGGGGTTCGTTACTCCGGTCCGAACTTTCGCAGTGTTCGGAAGTGCTGGTGCGAACCAAACAGGGGTCTGTTTGGTCCATCCCTATCAGTCAGCTCTGAGCAGAGCTCTGCCCCTCCAGTGCTCACTAGAGCTCCGGTCTGAACAGGGGGTGAGCGCAGCTTGCTTCAGATCAGAGCCATGTGCAGACAGCCAGAGCCAGCTGTCAATCAGGCAGCTGGGTGGAGCCTGACAATATAGTATAGAAAAAGACAGATGCACCACTCAGAACAATGAAGCCTTTGACTGGATGGATGATGGAATGCACAAACGGGTGCTCAGGCTCAGATGTCCTCTCATCCACCAATTAGCAAATAACCAAACGAATCATAGAGCCGGAACCTCTGAAAATCAGGCTCAGATGTCCTCTTGTCCACCAAATAGCAGATAACCAAACAAATGATAGAGCCGACAACTCCAAAAATCCTTGCAAAGGCTTTATTAATTACATGACAGTGAGTAAACACAGGGGCTAACCGACTCTGTCATTAGTTTGGTTATCTAAAGTAGTAGGGATCCTTTTAGGCCCCTTTCACACATGCGGACTGTATGCCCGTATTTCATCCATCCGTTTTCGGATGAAATACGGACATACATGCATCCCTATGGGATAGCGGGTGTCAGCGGATGTACATCCGCTAACACCCGATGTTGTCCAGCTCCGCTCTCGTCCGATTCTGCGGACGGAAGAAAATCCTATTTTTCTATCCGTCTGCAGAGCGGATCGGATGAACACGGACAGACGGTCCGTGTTCCTCCGATCCTCCATAGGGGAGAGCAGAGATCTGACAGGGCGGTCCCTGCACAATGTGCGGGTCCTGCCCTGTCATCTGCCTGCTCAGCTGGGGAAAACGGAGCGATCCCCGCTGAGCAGCGGATAAACACGGGGCGGATCAACACGGATCTGTCCCGTGTGAAAGGGGCCTTAGAGCCTGAAGCGTCAGCTGACAGTGATCTTTAGCCTGTTAAAAACTTACTCTGGATCACAGGAGAGCAAAAGTAGGTGCACTCCTGTGACCCACAAAACAAGTATAGCCAAAAAAAGCTTTGGCCATACTTCTCTTGTAAGTATAGTTGTTATACCCTGCATGGGAAATGTACAGGTTCACATAAAATATATTTTTATATTTTTTTACATAGTTACACTGGTTTAGCTTGGATCAATAAAACTATGTACATACCATACATGGCCAATGCCCCTGGAAGCTAGAAAATCACTGAATTAGAAAACGCTATTACAGTGATCTCCACTTGCTTCTGAGTACCGTGATGAGCAGCCGGCCTAATGTATTGTAGACACAGGAGGTCATCCACTCAGTACAGGGGCCATTCATTTTCTGAATGAATACAATGCATTCTCTGATTGGGCAAGGTGGAGAGGTGGGGTGGTGATAAAACAATGATGGTGACATCATAGTGGACCTTATGTATTAAAACTAATATGTTTGAAAATTACTAACCATGCCTTTATAGCAAGTACCTTGAATGTCCGGTTTCCAAAATGGGGTCATTTTGTGGGTGTTTATACTGTCTTAGCACTTCAGGGCCTCCAAAAATATGGTAGGTAGTCAAGAAATTAGATACCTAATGTATGCCCCTTTAAAGCGTGAAAGTGCTTCTTGGATTTTGGGCCCCTCTATGTGTCTAGGCACCATAAAAGCCTTACATGTGGTATCACCATACCCAGGAAGAGCAGAAAAATGTGTTTTGGGGTGTGGCTGTGGGGTGTGAAAAATAACTTGTTAAAATTACAATTTTGTGAAATAAATTTCAATTGAATTTACTGTACTTGCTTAGTTTTCCCAAAAAAATTGTAGTTAGATCTTTATAATACTCACCACGCCTCTTATTGTATACCTTGGGGTAAGTACGTTCTGAAAAGGGGTCACTTTGGGGGTGTTTGTACAGTTCTGGCATTTTAGAGCCAAAGAAATGGCAGACGGGGTTCATACATTTGAAATGTATGTACTAGTTTGTAGACTCTACACTTATTTATTTTGTTTTTTTACTAAAAAAAAATGTAGCAGAATAAATTTGAGCATGATTTCGTGATTTTTTTATTGGGTATTTTTTTAATAACAGAAAGTAAGAGAAACATTTTTTAGTCATTTTTCTTTATATGGCAAAAGATTAAAAAAAAGCAGTGATTAAATACTATCAAAAGAAATCTCTATCTGTTAAAAGAAAGATATAAAATTAATTTGGGTAAAGCATTGCTTGACCAAGAAATTGGCAGTCAAACTTTGAGCACTGAAAACTGAAGAAAGGAAAGGGGTGTAACATGCTGGTACTGAAGTGACTGGTTAACAGCTTCCTTTCTTAACAAAATGTACGGGACGTGTTGTCTTACATGTCACACATATCACATTATTTAGACTTTTGGATCTATATGGACAAGGGGGGGGTACATCGGATGTACGAATGCAATCGGTGAGCTGGAAGCTTGTGCTACTTGTAACATTTTTAGGGCCTTGCACCCCTCTACAGATGTTCTGCACGGTGGCTGCGGTTGAATTGATGAAAGTGTTAATTGGCTTGCATTGACCGCGTATGAGGAATAATGTGTTGTTCATGACGTCGCTACAGTTGATGTTCAGGTCGTTTGTAATGTGCTTATTCTGAAATGTTGGCCAGTCCTGAGACAAGGACAGATGGGAGAGACCCAGGATGATCCCAAATACCAGAAGAAGAGATTTTGCACACATTCTGTCCAATGTTTCTGAAAAGAAAGATATAATAAAAATGTATCACTGTTTACAAGGTATCGAAAAGACAATGAAGATAGAATTGTTTCAGGGAGAACATATTTAATTTTTTGGGAGGCTTTTTCACCATGTGATGTGTATTCATGGATGTTTATTTTATTAATGTGTTTTGTATTTTTTTTTTTAATTATTTGCATGCTATCGCTTTTCTTTGTGTATTCTCTCTGTGAAAAAATAGGAGTAACCAATTAAAGCCCTTAAAAACAGCACAAGCCACTTTAATTTCTCTTTCAGCATTGACTCAAATTCATTTTACCAGAATGGTGAAAATTTCCCACATCTCCAAATTTTCACCAAACCCAACTGCTTGTTAAATATCAGCAACACACGGAGGGCACTGTTCGCAATGAATTGGGTGGCTAATAGCTCAACAGTGGGGTTGATTTACTAAAAGCAAATAGACTGTGCACTTTGCAAATGCGGTTGCACTCTACAACTGCAGTTACTCCAGAGCTAAATAAAAAAAAAACAGCATTTTTGCTTGCACATGATTGGATGATGAAAGTCAGCAAAGCTTTCCCTCTTTCTTAAGCTCTGGAAAAAATACCCTTGCATAATACAACTGCACTAGAACAAGCATTTAATCCCTTAAGACACATTTACATCAATACAGTCTGTTGCAGTGCATTAAGGCAAGCGTGGGTTGTGTTAGGGTAACCCACTCATTATAATTTGGCTGCTAACTCACCTCAACAGACCAATTTTTGAACATGACCTTTTTTTTGATGCACCACAATGTGGCATAACACAAAACACAGTATGTGTGTTGTGGTGTGCTGGCCCTGACTGTACAGTGTGTTGGGGTGCCATTGACAAAGAATGACACTGAACAACACACACAGCCAAGTGTTTATGTGACTAACAATTGACTGAAAATGGGATAAAAAAAGTTTTATCGGGAGTAAGAACCAAGATGCAACTGCATTTAAAGGGTGTGCATCCTCGTCATCAGGGCTAGGTCAACAAAATGAATATCATCAGAATGACTCATTCACTTAGGTCAATGAGCTCCATAAACACCAGGCTTTTTACAACAATGTAGATAAGAACAACCTGGTAAAAATGTGAAAAGGAGCTGGGAGCTCCATCTGCTGGCTTCATATGACAATACAAAGCCTTATTGTTCAATATTTTATGTGTACCTGACCTGAAAAAAAAAAGGGAGATTACATTTTTTGGTCCTGAACATAATAAGCACAGAAACTATATACAAAGACTTTTGTTGAGACTATTGGTTCATTTTTGGAGTATGACAAATTTTCTTTTTTGCTACTTCTCTACTTTTCTTGGTGCTCAAATTACTTAAAGCGGAGTTCCATCCTGACATTTTTTTTTCAGAATTGGACTCCTCTAAACCTATAAAAAAACATTTGGAGGGATTTTTTTTTATACTTACCAGAATTGCCCTGTTGCTATGTAGTCCTCCTAATCTGCCACTTCCTGGTCCGCGGAGCTCCTCGTCACTTCCTCCCTCGCCTGTGCTCTTGGAAATGATGTGTCATCATTTCCCAGGAGTCTGTGGGCAGTACTGTGATCAAAAATCGCGTTATTTCCTGACAGGAAATGACGTGATTTAAGGCGGATCACATTGCCGAGATGTGTTTATCTATGTTGCTATAACAATGGGGCGGGGCCTTCCTCTGTCGCCGCCCATTGTTATGGCAACTTTAGAAACAATCGGCGCTACGGCCACCGGTGAATCGCGCATTTGCTAATTCGAGAGGTGCATGCTGGTTACCCAGCATGCACCTCTCCAAGGTTTATCCAGGAAGAGATATTGATTGGGCTTCACATGCCCACAATCATGATGGCAACGGCCACAACAGGAGGGAGAATATTGTAAGTGGAAAATGTATATTTTAGAAAGTTCCACAATTAACCATGTATAATAGTTTTTTATTTTAAAAATGAATGATGCTCGGATCAATTTAAAAAAATTAAACAAAATTTGGCCAGAACTTTGCTTTAATACATAAATAATATGTAGATACTCTGCAAAACACAGAACTTAGAGTGCAGAAAACAGTGACAGGTGAAAAAGAAAAGGAGAGCTGCTGCAACCACTCAAAATAAATCCCCTTTCTATCATACAACAAATACATTGTAATAAAAGTGAATGAGGTCTGTGCAAGGGCATAACCTCACAAATGTTAACCGATATATTGTAAATCCATGGGTCTAATAATACAGTGACTTCCAATATGTTTCTCAAACTTTTTTTTGAAAAGATTTAACAATTTTTGTGGTGAGGAACTTATTTATTTTTACATATATGTTTAATTTTACATTTAATGTGAAGGATGTGCCTGCTTTCGAGAGCAAATCAGATTGAAGCGAGGCTCCAAAGTCAACAAACGGAACAAACAAATGGAACGGTCTTAATTATTATAATAGAATTAGAGCGATTGAGTTCTCCCGAGATCTCGCACAAGTCTTGCGTTAGGAAAGGAACCAATAAATTACAGACTGACAGATATTGTGTTTTTATATATGTTACTTTTTAAACTTTTGTGACATTGATTTACCATTTAATTTTTCGATATGTTCAATGTTTCAAAACGCTATTAATTTTAAATTATTTTCCAAAACTCCCATGGCACACCCGCAGATCTCAAGCGGCACACTGTTTGAGAGTCACTGATTTAAAGAATGTAATAAATCACTGTACAGGAACTACCTGTCAGCAATGTGCAGCCGTAAGGCCCCGTTCACACTTGTGCGTTTTGTAGCGCGGAGCTCAAAAACACTCAACAAGAAAAAACCTATTGTTTTTAAAAGCCCTGGTGGACATCTGAGTGTCGTGTCACTTGTATTAAAACGCCTGTTGCTCAAAAAAGTAAATGAGCTACTTTTTAGGCAGAATTGAGCATTTTTGTCCCCATAGACTTCAATGGAAATGCCTAAAAAGAGCGACAAGTGTTTTTTCAGGCTTTTTGTCGCACATTTTCTGCTCAAACAGCAGCTCTCTGCCCCTTTTTCAGTACTTCACACCTTTCAGTTCAAAAACGGCTGACAAAAGCTGCAAAGATGTGCACGTCAACTCCAAAAAATGCTCAAATTTTTTTTGAAAAAAAAAGATTGAAAAAAAAACTGCTTGAAAATGTGATGGTTAGGTGTGAATGTAGCTTCAGTCATCTCCAGTTGTCAATGGTAACGTTCTCCTGGGAAACTGTCAGGTGTTTTTGGATCCACAACAACTGGAGACAAGGTTCACATTCCTGACAGGTAAATCTTGCAGAGCGACTTTTTACATTGTTTAAAGCCTAAATTTAGTAAACAAAAAAGCAGGACATAGGACATTGCCTTCTATCAGTGTAATCTATACCTTGTGTTGACTCCTGGTTTAGTAGAAATCTTTTTTCTTCCATCCTTCCAACCCCCAGAGGTGTAATCTTCCAGTGTGACCGGGATTAATAGAGTTGAGGGAGCTGTGACGGGCACTCATTAGGAATGCCCAACTATGCCCACTCTTTTTGCCCACCTTCTCCATTCATAGAAGCCATACTATGAATGAAAAACTATCTTTGAAAGAAGGACGCTGGAAGCTATAGTACGGAATGGAGGAGGTGGGTGGTATAGTTGGGCACTCTTGATGAGAGCCTGTCACATCTCCCTTAGCTCTAATAACCCCGGAATATTACAAGGTAGGGGGGTAATTGGAGGAGAAAGATTTCTACTAAACCAGAAGACAACAGCACAAGGGACACATCACAGTAAGTAATGCCCTTTGTGCTGATTTTATTTTTTTACTAAACTTATGTCTTGAATCCCATTAAAAAAAAAAGAAGAAGCAGGATCTTCCATACTATGGATAGCGTAGGACCCACTGATATTGGGGTACTTTGACGTAGTAGTGGGCTTAGCACTATATGGCCATATGGTGTAACTAAATCTCCATATTTTCTGAATATGCTCAGGTGTTTTTAAATAGCCTTGCAGGAATTAAATGTAATTTTTGTATGCGTGCGCTGTAATCTTTTTTTTCTGTCTGTATGGTCTTATGGCTGCACCATCTTTTATGCATTTTTTAGGGTGTGCCCCCCAAATTTTTGTTTGAATCCAATTAAGTCACGCTACTATCAGACCCATGAAGTTGCAATGTATTAGTTAACTGGAAGATTTACCCCCCTTCATGACCAGGCTATCTTTGCGATACGGCACTGCGTTACTTTAACTGACAATTGCGCAGTGGAGTGACACTGTACCCAAATAAAATTTAAGTCCTTTTTTTTCCATAAATAGAGCTTTCTTTTGGTGGTATTTGATCACCTCTATGGTTTTTATTTTTTGCGCTATAAACAAAAAAAGACCGACAATATTGAAACAAAACCCAATATTTTTTACTTTCTGCTATAAAACATATCGAATAAAAAAATGTAAAAAATCGAATTTCTTCATAAATTTAGGCCAATATGTATTCTTCTATATATTTTTGATAAAAAAAATTCCAATAAGCGTTTATTGATTTATTTGTGCAAAAGTTATAGTGTCTACAAACTATGGGATATATTTTTATGGAATTTTTAAATTTTATTTTATTTTATTACTAGTAATAGTGGCGATCGGCGACTTATAGTGGGACTGAGATATTGCGGCGGACAAATCGGATACTAACTGACACTTTTGCCACTTTCTGGGGAGCAGTGACAGTACTAATGACACTGGCTGGGAAGGGGTTAACATCAGAAGCGATCAAAGGGTTAACTGTGTGCCTAACAATGTGTTTTCTCACTGTGGGGGAAGTGATTTTAATCTGGGAAGGCATTGATCCATGTTCCCGCTTTGCAGGAACACAGGATTAATGCCTTACCTACTGACAAAACAGGAATCTGCCTTGTTTACATAGGCAGATCACCATTCTGACTCTGCCTATTGATCTGCGGGTGCTGGCGGACAGCGAGTCCGCGGTACCCACAGATCAGCTCTCGATGTGTCTAATCACAGTGGGAGCGGGTCGCCGGCGGTGTGCATGCGCGTCCCAGATCTGGTAGTGCAGGATCATGTACTAGGTATGTGATCCTGCACAGGAGAGCTGCCTTGCTGCTGTATATTTCCAGTATACGGTCAGCAAGCGGTTAAAGCAGACCTCCAAGCAGATTTAAAAGTTGTACCTTAAAGTGGAAATTCAGTCAAATACCAACTTTACCTAAACCTGCTCCCATCCCCATTTTAAGCCCTATTCCCACTACCCTGTAAAGGAAGAATGTGTATATTTACCTAATCTGAGGACGCTCCACTCCAGTTAAATCAAAGGTTCCCACGCTAGCTTCAGTATAGAGGAAGGACAGCAGACAATGGATTCCCCAAAGCAAGAATATGGGTGATGTCATTGTCCAGGCTCTGCAGCCATTGTAACTCCTCTTCACTGAAGCCGGCCGCTGGGGAGGTCATGTGACTGGACCAGAGCACCCTCAGAATAGGTAGGTATAAGTATCATTTCCTTTAAAGGGTAGTTAGAATAGGGCTTAAAATGGGGGGAGCAGGTTTAAGTATAGTAGGTGTTTGACTGGACTTCTACTGTAAAGTAGAATTCTGGTCAAGCTCTAACTACTTTTAAAAATACTCCCCCCCTCCTAATGCCCCGTACACACGGTCGGATTTTCCAACGGAAAATGTGTGATAGGACCTTGTTGTCGGAAATTCCGACCGTGTGTAGGCTCCATCACACATTTTTCATCGGATTTTCCGACACGCAAAGTTTGAGAGCAGGCTATAAAATTTTCTGACAACAAAATCCGTTGTCGGAAATTCCGATCGTGTGTACACAAATCCGACGCACAAAGTGCCACGCATGCTCAGAATAAATAAAGAGATGAAAGCTTTTGGCTACTGCCCCGTTTATAGTCCCAACGTACGTGTTTTACGTCACCGCGTTCAGTACGATAGGATTTTCCGACAACTTTGTGTGACCGTGTGTATGCAAGACAAGTTTGAGCCAACATCCGTCGGAAAAAATCCTAGGATTTTGTTGTCGGAATGTCTGATCAATGTCCGACCGTGTGTACGGGGCATTACACATATTCTGACTAGCCTGTGTATGAAAAGATCTGTATACTTTACCTATTACCAAAAGAATTGGGACTGCTGTATTTACACGCACATGAACTTTAATGGTATCCCAGTCTTAGTCCGTAGGGTTCAATATTGAGTTGGCCCACCCTTTGCAGCTATAACATCTTCAACTCTTCTGGGAAGGCTGTGCACAAGGTTTAGGAGTGTGTCTATGGGAATGTTTGACCATTCTTCCAGAAGAGCATTTGTGAGGTCAGACACTGATGTGGCCGAGAAGGCCTGGCTCGCAGCTTCCACACTAATTCATCCCAAAGGTGTTCTATTGGGTTGAGGTCAGGACTTTGTGCAGGCCAGTGAAGTTCCTCCACCCCAAACTTGCTCACTCATGTCTTTATGGACCTTGCTTTGTGCACTGTTACAAATCATTTGGTGGACCTCACAAATGCCCTTCTGGAAGAATGGTCAAGTATTCCCATAGACACACTCTTAAATCTTGTGGACAGCCTTCCCAGAAGAGTTGAAGTTGTTATAGCTGCAAAGGGTGGGCCAACTCGATATTGAACCCTATGGACTAAGACTGGGATGCCATTAAAGTTTATGTGTGTGTAAAGGCAGGCGTCCTAATACTTTTGGTAATATAGTGTACAGTATGTCCATAAAGTAGTCATATCTGAATAGAAACACAAAAAATATGTATAGATCAAGATCACGTGTCATATTAAGATAAAGACACACAGTATCTCACAAAAGTGAGTACACAGACTATTTATTATTTTGGCTTGGTTTTTACCTGTTATAGTGGTACAATAGCATCATGAGGTATCTGCCTGCTGTTTTTTTTCAATGTCCCGCCCTGTCTCCATCTGAACTTGAGATTGGAAATTTGTGGTATGTAAGGCTCTTCCTAATTTCCATCAATGTGCTATATATATGTCTGTATCTTAATTTGGTACGTGGTCTATACATATTATTTGTGTTCCAATTCAAAAATTACTACTTTATGGACATATATTGTCTGTTTTTTAATTGATAGAACATTGGAATATCCTTATGAGGTGACTTTTTTTCTAAATCTTTGCTAACGTGGCAAGTGTGCCATTGGTGTTGTTACTCTGCTTTTTCAATGCTATTTGATCTATACAGATAATATATGGCTTATGCACCTTCTCCCATACTTGCCCCGGGGGATTGATTGGGTGCCTCCATATGGCCTGTGTCTAACCTACTTCATTTGACATCTTGGGTGAGTATTGACTGGTCACCATGTTCACCAAATACACATAAATGACACAATTAGTTTTTGTATAATTATTGGTTATTATTACTATTATGTTCTTTGTTACAGAATTTCATTCCCTCACTGAACTCCTGAAGGAGCTATCCACGAAACATGTTGAGATTTGGTTAATACTATATATTCACTTTATTCCATTTTGCTTTGACCACTCGATGATGAATATAGGTATCTTGTTGGAGCTTTAGTATAGCCAGCTTCAGAGGGAAAAACTTTTTTAATGAGTTTTAACAATGAGTCGTCTGTCATAATTGGTATATGTAATAAAGCTTATATGTTTTTAATCATGTTGTAATGTCCTTGATGGTACCAAGACAAAGCCCTAGTACTTTCTATTCAATAGGGCTAGAAAGAAGATTTTGATATCAATCTGATATCGATGTAATATCCCCTAAACAGGTTCATAATTAAAACCAAACAGTCAATAGTAATGGGAGTGTCAAAATGTCACAAAAATGAGAACATGAGTACTGAACAAAACATGAGATTATGGGTGCTGAAAAAAATAAAATAATAATCATCTCAAAACTGGTAAGTGTATAAATTGAACCATACATTATACAATTGTAAAATGAATTAAAAAAAAAAAAAAAATATATATATATATATATGTAGATCAGATTTAACATATGATAAGAAAGAAAACATAAAAATGACGAAGTTACTCACCACCCTTGTATTGTATCTTGTATCCTGTTAGGTAGTAGGAGAGGCACAATGAAGACCTATAAAATGATAATAAGCTATGAGTGACTGACACCAACTGGAATTATAACATGAAATACAAAGACATGACAATATTACAATACATTATAGTGTGTCCCTCTCCAGCCCCCATACCTGATATGTAGACGGACTTTACTATGCCGAGGAATCTTCACAGACTGGCTTTTATTCTACTTTGAATGGGCTTTAGTCCAAAAAGGAGGTGCAAAATAACGACCACAAACCAATGACTGAGTGCGCACACATCCTCTATCTCTCATCTGTTCTGTTAAAGCTGAACTCCGACCATTTGTTTTCCCAATGCAGTGGGGCTGTTCCCGCACAGCATGGGTGAACTGCTTGTTTTTGAGGGGACAGCAAATTTACATTGTTATACAAGCTGTACACTCACTACTATACATTGTAGCAAAGTGCTGCTTCCATACAGAGTGCAAGCGTTCTTCTTTACTGCATTCTGGCAGGGTACAGCTTTTTTACTCAGGCTGTAGCTGCTTTCTAATGAAAATGAACTGTAGGGGTGTTTAACACCCTTTGCTTTGATACACCTGGAATGTATTTAGCTCATTTAAACTGAAAGTTCAACTATTTTAACAAAATAGGTAATCAGCTGAATTATCAAACAGGAGGTAACTGTAACCTGCAATTTACAGATATAGACAATGAACGCTTCATGAATCTGTAGGGTCAGGGTAATGTGGCTGCATAGTATACTCTGTACTGTATAATACTCTGTAACAACAGTGAGTCTAGATGGGACTTAGTACTTTAATTTTCTCCTGAAACTGCTGTACTCGAGTAGCAATCAAAGAAAGCTGCATGAAATGATTGTCCTGCCTGGCTGCCTGCACACCAGTTCTGGCAGTGGAGGGCCTCTCTCTTGGCCGCAGATCACTTGCCCCATCAGGTGTGGTCTCTCTGAGCTGCTGAGGGAGAGAAACAGAGAAATGGGAATGTCCAGGAACCTAGGGAATTGTGGGAGAAGGAGTTAAAAGGGCCTGTGCCTTCATCTAAGCATGGTGAGAAAATGGGCACTAATCTACAATGTAATGGTTCATAAGCCACCAAGTGGTAGTTGTGGCGCTTTTTTTTTTGCATGGAAAATAATTGTTCCAATCTGAAACTTTAATGGCCTCAATTGTAATACTAAAATTGTCAAGGTAGAAGTGACTTATCTATTAATATAGGTTGTACAGTACACACATGGCACTGATAATCCCTAATTACATGGCACTGATCTAATATTTGATCACATATTCTGTTTTAGATTTAAGAAACATCAGTGTATGCCTGGTAATTTTTAAGTTTTTTTTTTCAATTCTGTGATGAATTGAAAATTAAAAATATGTAAACCATACATTTGATATACCTGATATGTGTCTACTATACCATGTACTTGTATGAAGAAGTACCCTGTCCTCTTTGTATTTCATCCTTTGTGTGAAATCCCTGGTGTTCCTGCCAGTCCCTCTGCTTTCTTATTAAAAACTGACCACACTAGGCATAAAAGCACAGTATGTTCGGTTTTCTGGCGTTGTTGGGGGCTAATACAATGATCAGAACCCCCCAAACTGCACAGCCATTCACTGGGAAGATCAGCGTGCTGCTGTTTCTCCTCCCTGAGCTCCCTATGCAGCTGAGAACAGAGGGCATGTGGTCACTTAGAAAAAGAAGGGGGGGGGGAGGTATTTATCATACTTTTTATACGTATATACAAATGTTTTGATTTTCATCTCTATTTTAAACTGAATGAGTTGTTTTACAAGGTGAGGGTTCACATATAATTTAAGCATGTATGAATACTGCACAGTAATATGTAGATTGTGTGCTGGGCATAGTCCTGTATGCTGGGTGTAATTCTCAGCATCTATTCTTATACTATATGTAAGGAAGTTGCACAATAGCACTTCTCTATGCACATATCTGCAAAATATGCAGCCTTATTATCAGTAATCTTTTTACAGAACTGAAAACAACTGTATAGTTTTGTTTAGATGGAAAACACACAGCTATGTAAAGATCAGTAAGGCTGCATTCACACCGGGTTCTTACTGCGATTTTGCACATGTCACCAATGTAAAAAGAAGAAAAACACCTCTAATCTGCCCCAAAGAAGCTCATGTTCTTTTTTGAAAGCGTTTTTCAGGCATTTTGCTTCAGGTAACAAAACGCTCAGATGTGAACAGGAGCCATTGAGATGAATGGGATTTTGCTGTTTGGGCATTTTACAGGCATTTTCACGGGTGTTTTAGGAGCCTTTTATGAGCTGAAAATGCTCAGGTGTGAATGCAGCCTAAATGTGCGATGCTTACAGATTTGTAAAACAAAAATCAGGAAAAATCTGGGTCTGTGGTCAGTAATTTACATGTGTGTGCAGTACAGATGCTCTCTATTGGAGCCTTCTGCATCCTAGTTACAGAAGGACACTATGCAGCTTCATTGGGAAGCCACCTGGGTCCTGGCAGCAAAAGGCAAACTAGGTGGCTTCATAGAGAATCTGCCTACACCATAGCAACAGAAAGACACTAAGCAGCTTCAATGAAAACCTGCCGGCGTCCTAGCAGCAGGACAATGTTAATTGTAATGTTGTATAAATGTTGCTCAAATGTTACAAGAGAGGCCCGGAGCTAAGTGCAACGATCGGTGCAGGGCCGGCATGACACCAGGGAGAGGGGATCAGCCTGCCAGGAGACAGCACAGATGGCTGGGTCGGCTAGCAACACTCGGCAGCATAGGAGTGGGTCAGTGAGGAAAGCAGGGTCGGGCTCCAGTGCAGGAAGCAGCCAGGTGTTAAGTACCCCACAACACAGAAGTCGCAGAGGTTCATCTAGGGGGGCATCTAACGGGTCTGGCGGTACTTCTGAAAGAGAAGGCCGGCCACAGAACCGCAGACCCTCGGCACCCAGAGCGGCCGCGCCTGGGGTGCAACAGGCGGTTGTCAGGAACAAACCCAGTGAGGACCGATCGGAAGGAGAATTGTCCGGGTCGGATGGAGGAGAAGACCAACGACTTCCTGCGGCGGTGGTTCCAGGCGTGGCTGCTGTTGGGCCCAGTCCAGGGCAGCCCGGTGAGTGCGATTCTTCGAATTCTTTTACATCTTTGTTACATGCATTATTGGGGCAAGGAAAACAGGGGGGATTGCAACATACAGGGGGGTCAACAGGGTCGGGGGTGACTGGGCCTACCATAGCTACACCGACAGTGGGGGTACCCGGGTCTGGGAACGCTGGATTAAAGGAACTGTTAGTTGGGCTGAAAGAGCTAGTAACACGGGTGGAGGCAGGGAGGAGTAGTAGTTCCGCGAGTGCATGGACGGCACCTACCCTTCTGCAGACGGGGGGGGACACGCAGGGCACAGGCGTTCCACCTGTGGCACCGGTAGGGGATGTCAGCCCGACAGTAGTGGCCACGACTTTGGTGGATCAAGGTAAGACGGGTGAAAAAAGGCCGGATTCAGTTAGGTTGGCAGATGCGGCTAGGAGCGAAGTGTACGTGTGTTTTGAGGGACCTTTGGGAGCCCATTTAAATACGGAGATAAAAGAAAAAGATATGGAAGGGCGAATACGTGGAACTTTTCACGTTATTGCCGTTGGAAAAATTTAACCTGGATAGGTTAAAACCAGTTGAGGGCAAGAAGGAGGATGAGGAAAAGCAGAGATATCGCTTAATTCCACGTACATTTGCTAATTGGCTGCAGGCGTTTGCCATTTTAGCAAGTGTGGTAGGTGAAAAGGCACCATAGAACTGCTCGGCTTTATTTGTTTATCTGGAAGCCATTAGCGAAGCCCACAGGACGTATGGCGGCATGGCTTGGCTACGGTATGATGAACAATTTCGTCAGCGGATGGCGGTAAGACCAACTCTGCGCTGGGACCATAAAGACATAAGCCTATGGATGAGGTTGATGACGGCGGCGAGGGCCCCGAATCAGTTTTTTCAGGCAGGGGTCGGAGGTTCCACAGCTCCAGGACAACCGGCCGAAAAAAGATGGGGTTACTGCTGGCAGTTCAACGAGGGCACCTGCAGATTTGGATCCAACTGTCGCTTTAAACACATGTGCTCCGGCTGCGGGGGATCTCATGCGCTGTCCAAATGTTTTAAAAAAGGGAAAGGTCGGGTTGGAGATGCTTCGGGTAAGAGGGAGGACCCCGGTGCGGGTGGAAAGGATGCTTCCTTTCCTCAATAGATACCCCGATCGTACAGCGGCTGCTGTATTAGAAGCTGGATTTACGAGCGGTTTTCAGATTCCGTGTTCTTTGGCAACAACACCGCCAGAGGCTCAGAATGTGAAGTCGGCAATGCAACATCCAGTGATAGTGGCTGAGAAAAGGGAAGGAGGTGGCTTTGGGTCGCATGGCGGGCCCGTTCAAAGACTTGCCACTGCCGGATTTAGTGGTCTCCCCTTTGGGAGTTGTTCCCAAAAAGGAGCCTAATAAGTTTAGGCTCATACACCACCTCTCTTTTCTAAAAGGGGGGTCGGTCAATGATGCCATTGCTCCTGAAGAGTGTGCAGTGACGTACACGTCATTTGACGCGGCTGTGGCGTGGGTACGGAAGTATGGGCAGAGTGCCTTAATGGCAAAGTCTGATATAGAATCGGCTTTCCGGTTATTGCCGGTGCACCCTGACAGTTTTCGGTTATTAGGATGTTCATGGGAAGGGGCTTACTATGTGGACAGATGCCTACCCATGGGATGCTCTATATCTTGCGTCCTTTTTGAGATATTCAGCTCATTCCTGGAATGGGCAGTTAGGGATGTCGCGGGGATCAACTCAGTCATCCATTATTTGGCCGATTTCTTATGTGTTGGCCCAGCTGGCTCCAAGATTTGTGCGGTTCTGCTGGGTACACTGCAACACCTGGCAGATCGTTTTGGGGTTCCACTAGCTCCTGAAAAAATGGAAGGTCCGACTGCGACTATAACGTTTTTGGGCATTGAGATAGACTCAATTAAGATGGAGTGCAGGCTTCCGATGGACAAGCTGGTGCAGTTACAGGAGGACGTGCGTGGGACCATAGGGGTTAGAAAAATACAGCTACGAAAACTTCAATCTTTACTGGGAATGCTGAACTTTGCTTGCCGAATCATGCCGATGGGCAGAGTTTTTTGCAGGCGTTTGGCGGCTGCTACGGCTGGGATCAGGGCGCCAACACATTTTGTCAGTCTTACTCGGGAACATAGAGAAGATTTGCGTGTATGGCAGGTTTTCTTAGAGTCCTTCAATGGAAGGGCTCTTTGGATGTTGGGTCCTGTTAGCAACTGTGACCTGGAGCTATTCACCGATGCGGCCGGCTAGACAGGGTTTGGGGCTTTCTGCAAAGGTCATTGGTGCGCGGCCAGATGGCCGGTGGCATGGCATGAGGCAGGGTTCTTGAAGAACCTTGTTCTATTGGAACTGTTCCCTATTGTGGTGGCCATGGAACTGTGGGGAGAATCCTTCAGGAATCTAAAAATACACTTCAATTGTGACAATTTGGGAGTGGTCCAAGTGGTTAACCGGCTGACGGCAGCATCGGTTCCAGTGGTCAGGTTGTTAAGATATTTGGTGCTTCGCTGTTTACAAGTGAACGCATTTATTTATGCTGTACACTTACCTGGGGTCGACAACACTTTGGCTGACGCTTTGTCTCGTTTTCAGTGGGACAGGTTCCGGACGTTGGCGCCAGAGGCGGAACGGCAAGGGATCGCCTGTCCCAACTGGATGTGGAACATTGCTTTTGAATCGCAGCAAAGTGGATTCGGCAATCCGTGAGTATGGCTACGTGGAATGCCTACTCTAAGGTATGGAAAGCCTGGTTTACTTGTTTAAATGAACTGGGAATAGCCTCAGATGATCCGACAGTCGGACATGCGGTTCTGTATTTTATCGTTCAGGGTTTTGAAAAGGGTATCTCGGCAGCTGCCATAGACCGCGAGTTGGCAGGTTTGGCCTTTCTTTTCAAATGGCAAGGGCTATGTGATTATACCAAGGAATTTTGGGTAAGACAGGCTGTGAAAGGGTATAGGAAGTCACGAAAAAGCAGGGATGGGAGGCGACCGGTATCGTTTGACATGTTGAGACAGTTGTTCGGTTGTTTGGAAATGGTATGTATATCCGTTTACGAACGCAAGTTATTTCGGGCAGCTTTTGCTTTGGCATTTTTTGGGGCACTGCGCATCAGCGAGTTGGTCAGCCCATCTAAGACAATACCAGGGGGCCTCATGGTGGGAGATGTGGAGTTGTGGTATGAGTCGATTAGAATGTGGATCAGAAGGTCTAAGACTGATCAGGCTGGCAAAGGCAGGTACTTGGATGTTGGCAGGATTGACGAGGTAAGTATCTGCCCGGTGACTGTCGTAAAATCCTTTTTGGAGATTAGATCAGAGTTTGAGGGACCCTTGTTAATACATGAGGATGGTGGGTTTTTATCGAAATTCCAGTTTATAGCGGTTTTTAAAAAATGCGTGGTCAGGGTGGGGTGCGGCCCGCGACAATTTTCTTCCCATTCCTTCAGGATTGGGGCGGCCACAGAGGAGGCTAGGGCAGGTTTGAGCCAAGACGTCATTAGACGTATTGGAAGGTGGGATTCGGATAGATTTAAATTGTACGTCCGCCCACAATTGTTGCAAGTATAGTTGGTTAAGTTACAGGGCATGTTGGTGGATTCTGTATTTTCATTGGAGTTTTGTATTGTTCTTTTTTGTTTACAGGTAATGATGTGGGCCTTGTATGGATACTCGGCCACTCGTACGTTTTTTGAGGGGCAAAGAGAGCCGACGTTCGGCCGAACGGCAGACAGTTAAGGATCCCCAGGCAAGAAGCACTCATCAGGTGGATTGGGGTCCTGGGTATGCGATGGAACAGGGTGTTGGGGGAGGTACATAGATTTTCCAGATTGGATAGAGCCCCCGATATATTGCTTTTGCATGTAGGTGGGAATGACATGGGAGCCAGATCCATGAGGGACCTTATTCAAGACATAAAATGCGATTTTTTGCGTTTGAAAGCAGCATACCCTAGTATGGTCTTAGTTTGGTCTGACATGGTGGGCAGTTTGTCGTGGCGTTGGGCATGGTCAGCAAAGAAGGTAGACAGAGCAAGGATCAAAGTGAATAAAGAAGTGAGCAGATTCTTTGTGAAGAACGGGGGCTTAGCCATCAGGCATAGAGAGCTGGAAGTAGATACCTGGAGATATCTACGCAGTGACGGGGTACATTTGAATGAGGTGGGGACTGATCTGTGGTCTCTAGGTTTGCAAGAAGGGATCCAGAGAGGCTTAAGGGTGTGGAGGTGCGCTCAAGGGTAAGGGGTTACCCCTTTCGTGCTGTGGGAGTTTTTTGGTTTCCTTGAATAGGATTTCTCAAGTTACATGTATGAAACATGTTGTACCCATCCAGGGGATGGGGGTTGCGTTATGGTACCCATCCATTGGATGGCGAGTTTTGCTGGTACCCATCCATGAAGGTTGGGGATTAAAGTTGTGTACTTTCAGGCTATGTAGGGCTTGGAGGAGGTAAAAAGGTTTTGGTCGCCGGAAGTTAGGGTACTGCCGAGTCAAGGGTTCCCGACTGGTAGGTTCAAGAAAAAGAATTGTTTACAGTGACCATGGAGTTGTTTACTGATAGTTACACAATAAAGTATTATTAAAAGTTACGGTTATTTATGTTATATATTTATGGTAATTTATATTGTAATAAAGAAAATTTAAGGCCGTGAGGCCATTTACTCCAAAAACTAGTTCGAGTCGTTTATGATGTTTTTGGAGGGAGGGTAATGTGGGGTAAGGTAAAATAGTAGGAGACTGGGCTTAAACCCTACAGTGTCATGCCTATAGAGCACCTTGTACGCTGAATCTTGCTGCCAACAAGACCCCGTGTATTAGTTGCCAAGTGTGTGAGCCCTAATTCTGTATGCTGGGTGTAAGTGTCAGTATTTGTTCTTGTTCTGTATATAAGAACTCTGCACAATAGTATTTCTCTTGTTCTGTTTGCTGGGTATAATTCTCAATCCATTCTTATTCTATATGAATGAATGCTACACACTACACAGTGTACTCTGCTAAATATAATTCTCAGTATCTGACCAGGCTGACATGGAACTTATATAGGATGCTCTCTCTTTACTCCTGTGAATGAACAAAAGCAGCACTGGAGCAAATGGGAGGTATATGTTTCATAGGGGGAGCATTTAAAATAGATGTTTGGGGTTATAATAATAAAAACATACATACCCACCTCTATGTTGCAACCATAGGTGTGCCCAGCCTATTGCATTAGGAGTAGGAGGAGGAGAAGACAGCGGCCCTGGCGGCTCACACTTTCCAGTGCTTGTCTCCCCTGCGCTTCGGCCGCAATGTTCAGTGTTTCCCGGCGCACTGTGTTCGAGCGTATGGGGGTCATGTGCGGAGGCGGGACTTCAGGAGCAATCGTAGACAGGCTAGCCCCACGCCGCACATGACCCCCATACACCCAATCACAGGGCGCCGGACACTGAACATGGTGGCCGGAGCGCGGCGGACACAGGAAATTTAAATTAGGAGGAGGCAGCCAGTAGTGACACTACTGGCACAAAATTGCGCCCCCCCAAAATGTCGCGCCCGGGGCCATGACACCCCTCGCACCCCCCACGCTACGCCACTGGTGTGATGCTGCATGCAGCTATCCCCAGTCAGTGTTCTGCCGAAAACTCCAACTCACTGAAATGTCCAATCATGTCCCTTCCAATGAGAGATTTCAGTAATAATTGCAGATTTAGACGAGTTGGATGTTTTCATTGAACACCGGTGTTATGCTACAGGATGAGTTCGCTGTTTGGATTGCTAGTAACCAACAACATGACCGCCTCCAAGGCGGTGACAACTTTTTTCCTCCATACAAAGTGTTCTGTCAAAACAGCTAAATCGTCCTGTAGCATACTGTATACACTGCTGGTGTTCAGTGAAAACATCCAACTCGCCTAAATCTGCAATTATTGTTAAAAGGATGGACTCTGCTGGGGACCCCTGATGCAAGGACGGACTCTGCTGAGGCCCCTGATGCAAGGACGGACTCTGCTGGGGACCCCTGATGCAAGGACGGACTCTGCTGGGGACCCCTGATGCAAGGACGGACTCTGCTGGGGACCCCTGATGCAAGGACGGACTCTGCTGGGGACCCCTGATGCAAGGACGGACTCTGCTGGGGACCCCTGATGCAAGGACGGACTCTGCTGGGGACCCCTGATGCAAGGAAGGACTCTGCTGGGGGCACCTGATGCAAGGACGGACTCTGCTAGGGGCACTTAATGCAAGGACAGACTCTGCTGGTGGCACCTGATGCAAGGATGGACTCTGCTTGTGGCAGGCGACGTGGCAAGTGACATGCTCAGGGATCCCACTGATTCGGCATTATGGTGAGTTGAATGATTTAATTTTATATTACAATGTAATAATAGAAATAATGCGCTTCAATCATCCTGACACCATAACAATCATGGTGCCGGGATGATTGAAGCGTTAACACCAGGTGTTTGGAGTATCTTTATCTGCTGATTGTTAAACTTTCTAGAAAACACATATTTCTATTGTTGTGTAGGATCTGGGGCTGCTGTCCTGTCATTCCTCTCTCCTCCTTTCCCTCTCCATCCCTCATTCATCTCAGACTCTAACCACACCCCTTTGAACCACGCCCATTTAAGCCACGCCCACTGTTTCATGTAAACCACGCCCATTTTTGCCATGGCATGCTTAGCGCGCCGCAGTTTTGTTTTTATTGCTAAGCCATGCCTACAAATGAATATCCCGCCCCCTATTTATTGTATGGCTCCGCCTACAGCCAAAAAAGTGTCCCACATATTTTTTTTGCAACTATGCTTGCCCCATCAGGTGTAGTCTCTCTGAGCTGCTGAGGGAGAGAAGCAGAGAAATGTATCCTTTCTAGGAATGTCCAGGAACCTAGAGAATTGTGGGAGAAGGAGTTATAAGGGCCTGTGCCTTCATTTGAGCATGGTGAGAAAATGGGCACTAATCTACAATGTAATGGTTCATAAGCCACCAAGTGGTAGTTGTGGCACTTTTTTATTGCATGGAAAATGATTGTTTCAATCTGAAACTTTAATGGCCTCAATTGTAATACTAAAATTGTCTAGGTAGAAGTGACTTATCTATTAATATAGGTTGTACAGTACACACATGGCACTGATAATCCCTAATTACATGGCACTGATCTAATATTTGATCATATATTCTGTTTTAGATTTAAGAAACATCACTGTATGCCTGGTCATTTTTCAGGGTTTTTTTTCAATTCTGTGATGAATTGAAAATTAAAAATATGTAAACCAAATATTTAATATTCCTGATGTGTCTACTGTACCATGTACTTGTATGAAGAAGTACCCTGTTCTCTTTGTATTTCTTCCTTTGTGTGGAATCTCTGGTGTTCCTGCCAGTCCCGCTGCTTCCTTATTAAAAACTAACCACACTAGCCATAATCAACTGCACAGCCATTCACTGGGAAGATCAGTGTGCTGCTGTTTCTCCTCCCTGAGCTCCCTATGCAGCGAGTAACAGAGGGCATGTGGTCACTTAGAAAAAGAAGGGGGGGGGGAAGGTATTTATCATACTTTTTATACGTATATACAAATGTTTTGATTTTCATTTCTATTTTAAACTGAATGAGTTGTTTTACAAGGTGAGGGTTCACATATAATTTAAGCATGTATGAATACTGCACAGTAATTTGTAGATTGTGTGCTGGGCATAGTCCTGTATGCTGGGTGTAATTCTGAGCATCTATTCTTATACTATATGTAAGGAAGTTGCACAATAGCACTTCTCTATGCACATATCTGCAAAATATGCAGCCTTATTATCAGTAATCTTTTTACAGAACTGAAAACAACTGTATAGTTTTGTTTAGACAGATGGAAAACACACAGCTATGTAAAGATCAGTAAGGCTGCATTCACACCGGGTTTTTACCGCGATTTTGCACAGGTCACCAATGCAAAAAGAAGAATGATGCATCTAATCTGCCCCAAAGAAGCTCATGTTCTTTTTTGAAAGCGTTTTTCAGGCATTTTGCTTTAGGTAACAAAACGCTCAGATGTGAACAGGAGCCACTGAGATGAATGGGATTTTGCTGTTTGGGCATTTTACAGGCGTTTTCACGGGTGTTTTAGGAGCGTTTTATGAGCTGAAAATGCTCAGGTGTGAATGCAGCCTAAATGTGCGATGTTTGCAGATTTGTAAAACAAAAATCAGGAAAAATCTGGGTCTGTGGTCAGTAATTTACATGTGTGTGCAGTACAGATGCTCTCTATTGGAGCCTTCTGCATCCTAGTTACAGAAGGACACTACACAGCTTCATTGGGAAGCCACCTGGGTCCTAGCAGTAAAAGGGAAACTAGGTGGCTTCATAGAGAATCTGCCTACACCATAGAAAGACACTAAGCAGCTGCAATAAAAACCCGCCGGCGTCCTAGCAACAGGACAATGTACATTGTAATGTTGTATAAATGTTGCTCAAATGTTACATGCCTATAGAGCACTTTGTACGCTGAATCTTGCTGCCAACAAGACCCCGTGTATTAGTTGCCAAGTGTGTGAGCCCTAATTCTGTATGCTGGGTGTAAGTGTCAGTATTTGTTCTTGTTCTGTATATAAGAAGTCTGTACAATAGTATTTCTCTTGTTCTGTGTGCTGGGTGTAATTCTCAGTCCATTCCTATGCTATATGAATGAATGCTACACACTACACAGTGTACTCTGCTAAATATAATTCTCAGTATCTGACCAGACTGACATGGAACTTATATAGGATGCTCTCTCTTTACTCCTGTGGATGAACAAAAGCAGCACTGGAGCAAATGGGAGGTATATGTTTCATAGGGGGAGTATTTAAAGGAGATGTTTGGGGTTATAGAAATAAAAACATACATACCCACCTCTATGTTGCAACCATAGGTGTGCCCAGCCTATTGCATTAGGGTGTACAGCCCAAAGCTCAAACACACATACATTTCTCTGTAGCCACAGCTGAATGGGGCAGTGAATGAATGGGAACTGAGCGGCTTCCTGTTTATTCACAAACGGAAGCATAATACACACAGTTTACTATGCTTCAGTTATAAATGGCCACAGTGAGCGAAAGTGTTCACTGTGTTCATTTAGAAAAGGACAGGGCCGTTAAATGACAGATTTACTAGTCCCTTCCCATGCTCTCTATCATAAAACATCCCCCACAGCAGTCCAGGGGAGAGGAGAGGAGAGGAGGGAAAATAGCAGCACTGTGGGGCCCAACAAGGGGGGGGGTAGGGGGAATCAGCACCACGCATAGTGATTAGGGTGTGCCCAGGCACACGCCTGTGGTTGCAACATTGGTGTGATGCAGTGGCGTAGCGGGGGTTGTCAGCACCCGGGGCAAGGCAAGTAATGTGCGCCCTCTAACCTGCAGACTTTTAGCACTCCCCGGGTCCCTTCAAATACAATAGTACTGATTCTACCTACCTTAACTCCTATACTGACCACTACACTAACCTACTTGATTTCAACACTGACCAACCTGATTCCTTTACTGACCATTACACACTACACTGACCACTATACTGTACTGTCCACTACACTGAGAACTACACTGACCACTATACTGTCCACTACACTACACTTACCACTATACTGTCCACTACACTATACTGACCACTACACTATACTGTCCACTACACTACACTGACCACTATACTAAACTGACTACTATACTGTCCACTACACTGAGAACTACACTGGCCAATATACTGTCCACTACACTACACTGACCACTATACTGACCACACCACTACACTACACTGTCCAGTACACTGTCCACTATACTGTTCACTATACTATACTGACCACTACACTGTCCACTATACTGTCCACTACACTGTCCACACCACTACACTGACCACTATACTGTCCACACCACTACACAACACTGTCCACTACACTGACCACTATACTGTCCACTACACTGACCACACCACTACACTCTCCACTATACTGTCCACACCACTACACTACACTGACCACTATACTGTCCACACCACTACACAACACTGTCCACTACACTGACCACTATACAGTCCACTACACTGACCACACCACTACACTCTCCACTATACTGTCCACGCCACTACACTACACTCTCCACTATACTGTCCACACCACTACACTACACTGTCCACTACACTGACCACTATACTGTCCATTACACTGACCACTATACTGTCCACTACACTATACTGTCCACTACACTATACCGGATAGTAATAGCAGGTAATGTGGCGCTTACTAATAAAAACCAAATAATTGTGACGCTTCGTGAATTAAAGCCATAAAAATTAAAAAAAAATAACTAAAACATGCAATTAATAATCTTATCACAAAATAACCTAATGCATAAAATAATTACTTGGATATTCCAAAGGGAAGGATCCAAAATAAATAGTGTTCTTGAAATTAATCTCTCATATAAATTGTATAGCAAATGATTAACAAACCAATGCTATAACAATACATGAATGAATGTGCAAAAACAGTAATCAGCTTTCTGAACAATGTTCAGTGTTGTCCTAGGAAGGTGACTAAACTCACATAAATGCCAAAAAATCCAGTAAGTCCAAACCGTGGAGGTAGGAACATCAATAAGAACATGCATCAGTGGCATAAACGCATGTGCAAACTAATGTGCATCAAAGGTAAATACTGGGCAAACAACAATTAATTGTGCAAAGTAATTGTGCAATAAATGACAATAATCTGTGCAAATGTATAACAATATAAAGTGCAAATGGCAATGAAAATAAGGTGCAAAAAATAGTCCAAAAATAGCTCCCAGTAAGTGAATAATGTGATTACACAAATAATGAAATTTGCCATTTGCACTTTATAT
Organism: Lithobates clamitans; assembly: GCA_037952925.1. Lineage (NCBI taxonomy): Eukaryota > Metazoa > Chordata > Amphibia > Anura > Ranidae > Lithobates > Lithobates clamitans. The sequence goes on from JBBGZY010000846.1 coordinate 3,307,762, forward strand.
TGTTATACATTTGCACAGATTATTGTCATTTATTGCACTATATATAAGGCGCCTCTCTCTCTCTCTCCAGCCCCCCCCTCCCCCCCCGGCCATCCATTCCTCACCTTCGGACTCTGGAGGATAGGAGGAGGAGGAGGAGGAGACAGCGGCCCCGGCGGCTCACACTTTCCAGTGCTTGTCTCCCCTGCGCTTCGGCCGCCATGTTCAGTGTTTCCCGGCACACTGTGATTGGGCGTATAGGGGTCATGTGCAAAGGCGGGACTTCAGGAGCAACCGCAATCATGGACAGACTAGCCCCACGTTGCACATGACCCCAATACACCCAATCACAGGGCGCCGGACACTGAACATGGCGGCCGGAGCGCGGGGGACACAGGAAATTTAAATTAGGAGGAGGCAGCCAGTAGTGACACTACTGGCATGAACTTGCGCCCCCCCTAAATGTCGCGCCCGGGGCCATGGCACCCCCTGCACCCCCTGCACCCCCCACGCTACGCCACTGGTTTGATGCTGCATGCAGCTACCCCCAGTCAGTGTTCTGCCGAAAACTCCAACTCGCTGAAATGTCCAACCATGTCCCTTCCAATGAGAGATTTCAGTAATAATTGCAGATTTAGACGAGTTGGATGTTTTCATTGAACACCGGTGTTACGCTACAGGGTGAGTTTGCTGTTTGGATCGCTAGTAATCAACAACATGACCGCCTCCAAGGCGGTGACAACTTTTTTCCTCCATACAAAGTGTTCTGTCAAAACAGCGAAATCGTCCTGTAGCGTACTGTATACACTGCCGGTGTTCAGTGAAAACATCCAACTCGTCTAAATCTGCAATTATTGTTGAAATCTCAGTTCTTGGTCAGTAGGGATGGGCGAACGGTTCGGCCCGAGCATAAGTTCAGGACACGGAGCACTGTCAGAGTCATGATTGGGCACTGTCATCATGACTGTATGAACCAATCATGGCTCATCCCCGCCCCACAGTATAAAAGTATTCTTTCAATGGCAGCCGGTGTGGAGAGAGATAGAACAGGGCTTTATTCAGTGCTATCAGTTAGTTAGTGTGCTATACTGTGCTATTTTGCTTCAATTGTCAGTGTAGAATATTAATTTAGTGTCAGTCTAGGGATAGTGTGAGGAGGACCATCATTTAGCTGTGCATAGTGTGCAGCTAGAGTAGGGACAGCCCAGATAGTTTCACTGTAGTGTAGTGAGACCGTGTCATTCATACATACATTAGTGTGGAGTAGGGACAGCTCATATAGATTCAGGGTAGTGTAGTGAGACCGTGTCAGTAATCTTGACATTAGTGTATAGCTAGAGGGACAGTTCAAATAGCGCCAGGGTAGTTGAACACCGCCTATTTGATTGCGTTACTGCCATTTACCTCTGCGTGCGTTAATGCCAGTTTAACACCATTTACTTCTGTGTGTGTTACTACCAGTTTAACACCATATAGTTTTGCGCGTGTTTCTGCCAGTTTAACGCCATATAGTTTTGCGCACGTTACTGCCAGTTTAACGCCATCTTGTTTTGTGTGCGTTACTGCCAGTTTAACGCCATACTGTTTTGCGTGCGCTACTGCCAGTTTAACGCCATATAGTTCTCTGTGCGTTACTGCCAGTTTAACACCATATAGTTCTGTGTGGGTTACTGCCAGTTTAACGCCATATAGTTTTGCGTACATTACTGCCAGTTTAACGCCATATAGTTCTGTGTGGGTTACTGCCAGTTTAACGCCATATAGTTTTGTGCGTTACTGCCAGTTTAAATTAACACCATTTACTTCTGTGTGCGTTACTGCCACTTTAACACCATATAGTTTTGCGTGCATCATTGCCAGTTTAATGCCATATAGTTCTGTGTGAGTTACTGCCAGTTTAACGCCATATCGTTTTGCGTGCATTTCTGCCAGTTTAACACCATATAGTTCTGTGTTCGTTACTGCCAGTTTAATGCCATATCGTTTTGTGTGCGACACTGCCAGTTTAAAGCATATCGTTTTCTGCGTTACTGCCAGTTTAACGCCATTTACTTCTGTGTGCGTTACTACCAGTTTAACGCCATATCATTTTGTGTGAGTTACTGCCAGTTTAACGCCATATCGTTTTGCATGCGTTACTGCCAGTTTGACGCCATATCGTTTTGTGTGCGTTACTGCCAGTTTAACGTCATATCGTTTTGTGTGCATTACTGCCAGTTTAACGCCATATCGTTTTGCGTGCGTTACTGCCAGTTTAAAGCCATATCGTTTTGCATGCGTTACTGCCAGTTTAACACCATATCATTTTGTGCGTTACTGCCAGTTTAACGCCATATAGTTCTGTGTGCCTTACTGACAGTTTAACACCATATAGTTCTGTGCGTCACTGTACATTTGGCGCATTATATTGCAGTAAAAAATAGTGTATCCGTGGAGTGTGTCTGTGTAGCTTGAGCACTCAAATTAAAGTACAACAAACACCTCTTTACATTGATTAAAGTGCATCTACGTACAGATATCAACTTCTTCTTTACATTTTCTTATAAGCCCCGCCCCCTCCATCCCAATAATGTCTGAGAGGACAACAAGGAGAGGCAGACATTCCCTTGGCACTGTAAGGGGGCCAGCAACAAATATGTCTACAGGCAAAGGTGGATGTGGTGGTCACTCCTCAGGCAGGGCATCATTTCTTCTGTTTACTGAGTTTGCCCGTGCTATCCAGCCACAGCATGCAGAGGAGGTGGTGGACTAGCTTACTAAACCTTCCTCATCCTCCTCATCCTCTGTCACGCATGCAGAGACAAGTGTGCAGTCCCCTGCAGTTGCCAGAGTGGATAAACCTGCCTCCTTGTCCACATTCCTGCCATAGCCCCAACATCAGCCATTGAGGAGTCAGCTGAGTTATTTGACCACAATGTCAGCCACTTGCTCCCTGATGATGCTCAGCCATTACTGGATTCAGATGTTGGTTCTGAGGTTGAGGATGACAGGAACATAGGCCTAGAGAGAGGGAGGAACACTGGTATACAAATTAGCAAGCTGGAGGAGATGCAGATGATAATGATGATGATGAGGTCACTGATGCGACTTGGGTGCCAGATAGAGCAGAGGAAGAAACTGAAGGTGAGGCGGCACAACCCCAGAAAGAGTAGAGAGCAGCCACCCTATTCCATCACATTCTGCAGCTGTTATCTCCCAGCCCACTCCCCAAAGCTCAGGTGTCTGGGTCTTTTTCAGCACATCTGCAGCAGATCGCACTATTGTTATCTGCAAACTGTGTCTCAGGCACATCAAACGTAGCAAAAACACCAACCATTTGGGTACCACATGCCTAACAAGGCATTTAACGTGCAACCACTCAGCCCGTTGGCAAGAACACATAAAAGTCACACAAAAGGGACACAAATCTTTCCCTCCTCCTCCTTACCCACTTTAGTCTGCCCCTGCTATACCAAGTCATTACCTCTCAGCAGCCTCCACTGACAGGGATGATGGTATAGCACAGGGTGTCCCAGGTCCTAGCAGCACATCTGCCACCAGCACACCACCAGCTGTAGACTGTAGTTGGCAAATTTCTCTGCCCTATCTGCCGCAGCGGGAAAAAAAATACAGTCCCTGTCACCCACATGCCCAGCGCTTAAATGCAAGCTTGTCAAAGCTGTTGGCTCTCCAACTTCTGCCTTTCAGCCTGGTGGATTCTGCCCCCTTCCTTGAATTTGCACAATGTGCTGTACCACAATGGTAGGTTCCCAGTCGCTACTACTTTACACATAAGGCCAGTCCATCTCTCTATCATCATGTGGAATGTTCTGACATCGGTGGGCAAGGCAGTCAGCCGTAAAATCCACCTTACTGCTAAAATGTGGTCCAGCAAGCATGGGCAGAGACGATATATTTCGTTCACAGCACACTGGGTAATGCTGCTTGCAACTCGAAAGGATGCAGGACAGGGCTCGGTGCTGCAGCTTGTTGTGCCCCCACGTCTCCATACAGCTGGTGGTGATGATGCCAGACCTGTGATTTCTACCCCCTCCTCCTCTTCCTCCTCCACCTCCTTCGTCACCTCCATGCCCTCCTCTGCAGAATTGTCCTATGAACATAAGGTACCCCCTAAGTGTTCAAAGGGCTATTCCTAGAGTCAGGCTAAAAAATGCCATGCAGTGCTTCAGCTGGTGTGTTTAGGGGACAGGAACCACACCGGAGCAGAGATTCTTGCAGCTCTGCAGGGACAGGCCCAGAGGTGGTTCACACCACGCCAGCTGGAGCCAGGAATGGTGGTGTCCAATAATGGCTCAAACCCCCTGTCAGCCCTTAGACAGGGAAAGTTGACACATGTGCCATGCCTGGCACATGTCCTCAATTTGTTGGTGCAGCGTTTCCTAAGTACGTACCCAGGGTTGCAAGATGTACTAAAACAGGCAAGAAGAGTCTGTAGCCATTTCAGGCGGTCATACACAGCCAGTGCTCAGTTGGCTGAAATTCAGCAGGAATTCCACCTGCCTGTAAACCGCCTGATTTGTGACATGCCCACCAGGTGGAACTAAACTTTGGGAATGCTGCAGCAGCTATACATGCAGCAGAGGGCCATCAACGAGTACCTGAGCCAGTACGGCACGACGACGGCTATACTTATACTTAAGTGTGGAATTTTAGTTTTATATAGGTGCATATCACTGCAGTTTTTTTTAAAGCAAGACCAATTCTTGTTTTCATCAAGAGTACCTCTATAGGGTTACAGTGGGAAGGCACACCCGACACCCAAAAGAGTAATTTTTCTGCACCTGTTTGACAGGTGCACATCATTGCAGTTTTTTACAGCAAGGCCAATTCTTGCTTTCATCAAGATTACCTCTAAAGGGTTACGGTAGGAAGGCGCCACTGACACCCAAAGACCAATTTTTACGTACCCGTTACTTCTATCCAAAGTTAAAGTAACACCAGAATGTATCCAAAAAAATCTCTAATCTTGTTCCCAGTGCACTACATTGTGACCTCATTATACACACTGGCTCCCCAGCTGTTGCTGAGCAAAATAAAGGCCGCGAGCAGGGAAAATTTCATTTTTATTGGCTTTATAAATGCAATTATTGCTGCAGAAGATTCTAGACATGGTACAGATCTGCCACTTTACAGGTAGACTAAGGGGACCCCCCAGGCACTGTATTGGAAGGATTTTTTCATTTTTATGCTTTCACTTTAAAAATAAAAAAATCACTGCTCATTTAAAAATGACTTTTTAACAAACTTTTTTTATTGATACATGTCCCCCAGGGCAGGACCCGGACCCCTATAACCATTGTATGCCCAATCACTTGCATAAAAGCCTTCAAAATGGGCACTTTTGAGTTTTGATGTTCGGGTCCCATTGACTTTAATGGGGTTCGTTATTCGGGTCCGAACTTTCGCAGTGTTCGGAAGTTCTGGTGCGAACCAAACAGGGGTCTGTTCGGTCCATCCCTATCAGTCAGCTCTGAGCAGAGCTCTGCCCTTCCAGTGCTCACTAGAGCTCCGGTCTGGACAGGGGGTGAGCGCAGCTTGCTTCAGATCAGAGCCATGTGCTGACAGCCAGAGCCAGCTGTCAATCAGGCAGCTGGGTGGAGTGTGACAATATAGTATAGAAAAAGACAGATGCACCACTCAGAACAGTGAAGCCTTTGAGTGGATGGATGATGGATTGCACAAACGGGTGCTCAGGCTCAGATGTCCTCTCATCCACCAATTAGCAAATAACCAAACGAATCATAGGGCCGGAACCTCCGAAAATCAGGCTTAGATGTCCTCTTGTCCACCAACTAGCAGATAACCAAACAAATGATAGAGCCGACAACTCCAAAAATCCTTGCAAAGGCTTTATTAATTACATGACAGTGAGTAAAAACAGGGGCTAACCGACTCTGTCATTCGTTTGGTTATCTAAAGTAGTAGGGATCCTTTTAGAGCCTGAAGCGTCAGCTGACAGTGATCTTTAGCCTGTTAAAAACTTACTCTGGGTCACAGGAGAGCAAAGGTAGGTGCACTCCTGTGACCCACAAGACAAGTATAGCCAAAAAAAGCTTTGCCCATACTTCTCTCGTAAGTATAGTTGTTATACCCTGCATGGGAAATGTACAAGTTCACATAATATATATTTTTATATTTTTTTACAAGGTTACACTGGTTCAGCTTGGATCAATAAAACTATGTATATACCATACATGGCCAATGCCCCTGGAAGCTAGAAAATCACTGAATTAGAAAACGCTACTACAGTGATCTCCACTTGCTTCTGAGTACCATGATGAGCAGCTGGCCTAATGTATTGTGGACACAGGAGGTCATCCACTCAGTACAGGGGCCATTCATTTTCTGAATGAATACAATGCATTCTCTGATTGGGCAAGGTGGAGAGGTGGGGTGGTGATACAACAATGATGGTGACATCACAGTGGACCTTATGTATTAAAACTAATATGTTTGATAATTACTAATCATGCCTTTATAACAAGTACCTTGAATGTCCGGTTTCCAAAATGGGGTCATTTTGTGGGTGTTTATACTGTTTTAGCACTTCAGGGCCTCCAAAAATGTGGTAGATAGTCAATAAATTAGATACCTAATGTACGCCCCTTTAAAGCGTGAAGGTGCTTCTTGGATTTTGGGCCCCTCTATGTGTCTAGGCACCATAAAAGCCTTACATGTGGTATCACCATACCCAGGAAGAGCAGCTACATGTGTTTTGGGGTGTGGCTGTGGGGTGTGAAAAATAACTTGTTAAAATTACAGTTTTGTGAAATAAATTTCAATTGAATTTACCGTACTTGCTTAGTTTTCCCTAAAAAATTGTAGTTAGATCTTTATAATACTCACCACGCCTCTTTCTGTACTTTCTGGGGTCACTTTGGGGGTGTTTGTACAGTTCTGGCATTTTAGAGCCAAAGAAATGGCAGTCAGGCAGTCAGGCAGTCAGGGTTCATACATTTCAAATGTATGTACCAGTTTGTATACTCTTACAGCGTAAATAATCGACACTTATTTGTTTTGTTTATTTTACTAAAAAAAAAAGTAGCAGGGGGCGTGACTGGATGTCGGTGTGAGCGGTGGAGTGTGAGCTCTCTCCCTGCTCCAGCCCCTATGCTGCCATCCACAATATCCACAATGGCCTAAACTAGCTCTGAGTGTCTTTGGAGTACCTCTGTGCTTGTCCTGCCAGTCCTGTGTGCTCTTCGGTGAGGTCGCGGTGCGGAGCCGCGGTCGATTGAAGCTCGAGGAGAGCGAGGGAGGCCAGCTCTGACTGTAGTTTTTAGTGCGGCTAGATGGAGCCACTCGCATCTGCTTCGGCCGGTTGCCCAGGCAACGGCCCGTGCTCTTGCGAGAGGTGGAGGGGATCCCATGAGAGGCATTGAGGAGGTCAGCGTCGGCCACGCCAAACAAACAGAGCGGCGAATGCCAGGAGTGTGAGGGGAGAGATGCCGAACAGGAGCGATCCAGTGCGAGCTAGCTGCAGGGCCATCTTTAATATTGATTGGACCCTGGGCAAAAATTTTCTTGGGCCCCCCCCATGCAATTTCACTCTCCAGCTGCTCTGAGACATACAATAAATAGCAGCGAGACTTAAAATCAGTTTACTGTATCAGATCAGGCAGCAATTGCGATTGGTTGCCAGCGGTTACAGCATATCATTACTGCTTACTGACTCTTTGCTAGAGGTTACAGCACATATTCTGGCTCACTGATTAGTTGCTAGAGGTTAGAGCAAATGATTTCTGTTTGTTAATTGGTTGCTAGAGATTACTGTATAGTGATACTGCTCACTGATTGGTTGCTAGAGGTTACAGCACATCAACTCCTCACTGCAGGGGCATGATATACATATGAATGCCACCTTTGTTTACATATCAATGCCGCTGGCCACAGCTATTTACTTATGAATGCCGGTTATTTACACAGGGTCTGCAGGTGAGTCATCTGTACACAACAATAGGGCAGAGCTGGGCAGCATTAGTACCAGCACTTCACGCTGAGATATCGGGACACAGCACGGGACTAAAACTTCAAGGGACAAGGGAATTTAAACTGGGATAGTTGGCAAGTATGAGGCAGCTGCTTTGGGCCCCACAACAATGACAGGGCCCAGGGCAGCTGCCCCTTTTGCCCTGCCTTAAAGACAGCCCTGGTCCTGATCCTCATGAACCTGGTCCTCAGTGGGTCAGTCCCCCAGCATTCTGGTCCTCAGTGGCTCAATTCCCAGTGCTATGGTCCTCAGTGTCTCTCTGTCTCGCCTCAGCATACCAAGCACATAAGTGTGTACTGCATTGGTCCCTGCACAGCAAGAGGAAGTCTTTTTTTCCTATCACCTGGGAAAACTGCTCACTCTTCCCTTCTTTTAAGGGGCTGTGTCTGGGAATTGTAGTCCATTGTCCCATTCACTCTCATGACAAGGACTTTTCCCAGCCTATATCTCCCACAGTTTAATGCAGCCTGCATCGAGTCCTTTCAGTTTTTCAAGCCAAACAAGTCCTCCTGCTGAGAGGAGGCTGGACAACACTGAAGCCGGCGTAAGAATCTTGTTTAGGTGCATAAGGCTGCCGCAGGACAGTGTCCTTTAGCTGCTCATTCTCTCTAGCCAAGCACCTTTCTTCATATGGATATGATTACTTACATAAAACTAATGTTTTTAAGACGAAAAGACTATACATTCTGTGATGTTAGCCACACGGGATTAAAAATGGAAGCTCTGGAAGGTTTCACCCCCTTTATAACAAGGTCATTTTTTGCTATTCAGCACTGTGCTACTTGTAATTGCGCGGTCATGCAAAGCTGTACTAATGACACTGTCTAGTAAGGGGTTAACATCTAGGGCTTTCAAATGGTTAACTGTGTGCCTAACAAGTGTCAATGTGTGTATTATGTGCTGCTGTTTACTATAGATCTTTTTGTTTCTTCTCCCTGCTTTGCAGGGACAAGAAACAGAGAGGTTGTTCCCTCTGTACAGAGCTCCTTGTTGATTGTCAACACAGGGCTCAGGGCTGTGATTAGATACAGCCGATCAGCAGGTCCAGGGCCATGAATCATTGGCCAGGACCTACTGACAGAGTCCCTCTGTGTACAATCAATGCATCCGTCCCTATGGCAAGCGGATCCCTGGTCCTGGATACAAAGCTGTCCACCTTGGCATTGAACCTGAATGCCAGGAGATTCACATCTGGCGTCCCGCAATGCAGGAAAACCTCTGGGTGAAGGGCCCACTCCCCTGGTAACAATTGCTGACGACTTAGGTAGTCTGCCCGCCAATTGTCCACACCTGGAATAAAGACTGCCGACAGAAACGGCACGTGTCTCTCTGCCCAAGTTAATATGTGATCTACTTCCCTTTGGGCTGCCTGGCTCCGGGTGCCCCCTTGGTGGTTGATGTATGCCACAACCGTGGAGTTGTCGGATTGGACTCTGACCGGAAACCCCCGCAATGTAGACTACCAGAATAGGAGAGCCAAGCGAGCTGCCCCGATTTCCAGCAGATTGATAGGCAAGGTCTTCTCTACTTGGGACCATCTTCCCTGTATGGAAGCCTCTTCCAGGACTGCTCCCCAGCCGAGACGACTGGCGTCCATAGTCACCACCTTCCAGGTTACAGGTGGAAAGGATTTTAAATGCGTGCGCCGTCACGTGACGCACACACGCCAGGGAACCTACTGCACATGCGCACGCCCGCGGGGGACACACGGTGTCCATACAGTTGCGCCGCGATGCGCGAGGCGACCACCACCCATGCACGCCTTAGCGCACGCGGATGAAATGCAGGCGCGCCGGCACGCGGCGCACTTCCCCGATGCATGCACACGTTCCCTGCACACACGCGCGCCCCCCATGCGGGAGACACCCGCATAAGTGTAACTTGCGTCAGAGTTCTGTAACCTTCCACAGAGGGACATAAGGCACGTAAATTTGCCAATAAACATTCATAACAAAAACAGTATACTATTTAGGCCTTCAGAGGGAGCACTTACTGGTCCTCGCTGCAGGGCCCGTAAAGCCCAATCTTCCCCCATCACCGCGGTCAGCACCACTGAGGACCTTCAAGGACCAGGTCCCCCTCTGTTCGGGGTCCACACCCTTGGACCTGTAAGGCACCCTTTTGGTTTTCATGGGCAAGTGATAGACCAGGAATACCATATAACAAGGGTCCAGTGCCATAAAGGACACATTACAGGCAAAACCTTGTTCTTGAACCAAAGCTCGGGTACCATCCACTTTAGCTTTAATATGCCACCCAAATGGATCCGATTATAACATCCTCACTGGGACATTATTGAAGAATTTGAAGAGCTTCCACAGCCATGACCATCACCTTCAAGACACTGGCAAAAAAACTAAAGGTATTTCCTGTATGGGAGGGTTTATATGGGAGGAACCTTCTTACTATTGGTTGCCAGTGTCCAATCACCTAAAGGTAGCATATAACCCAGATAGTCATTATTATGGTGTGTCCCGTGATGTACGAAAAAGAAAAAATCTTGCAGCTCCTGATGGATGGATCTGGGATTGATCCCTCAATGGAATATGTAAAAGAACAGCAAAAGGGTGCCAGAATTAGTGTATGATAAAACACAGCACTTTATTGTAAAGGCACACTTACAATTATATACAGTACACTTATATACACTTAGCTTATTTATCACAGAGATTTCAGAGGCACTGTCGTAGAGAGACCTTCTGAGTCTTTATGCCTAATGCCTTAGCACCCAGAGGGCTTAATGAATAACTAGAAGTCAACACTATTGTTGCGCTACCCACGAAGGAGCTACTGAAGATTGCTCGGGTTCTTTTTTCCAGTAATTGCTCCAAAGCCAGGCAAACGATCATAGTCAGCTTCAACGATAAGTCCAGGGGTAGTTTTTTTTTTTTTTTTACTTTTGGGGTAACTTGGGTGGGGTTTGGGATTTGAGTGGGATACTCCAAAAAGAACTATGTACAAGATGAGGCCAGTATTACATCCTTCTATATAATTTAAAAGATGAGTTCACCTTTTGGAACATGTTCCACCCATATTTAGAGTAGAGCATGTAACATGTTCCAGTAGCTGCAGCCTTTACCCCCCACCCCCTTTCCAGTGACAGCAAGTGGGGAACTTCTCCCAACGACCGCTGTCACTGTTTGAAAATAATGCAGCCGTGTGGGGTTCTGCCCACATGGCTGCATCATTCATTCACAGTTTTCTGTGAATGACTTGAACTGCAACTCAGTGCTGTGTTTTGGCCTAGGCCAACAAGGCCCAGGCCTAGGGTGGCACTTTGCGGGGGGCGGCAAAAAAGCCGCCCCCCCCACCAAAACGGCACCCGCTCTCCTCCCGCACAGCAGGGCACATCAGCAGAGTAAAGCTTAGGAGTGCAGTGACGTCGCTGCTGCAGATGGGGCCAGAAAGCAGTGTAAGCAGGAGCCGTCAAGCCGCCCCTGTAAAGCCGTGATTCTCTCTCTCTGATTGGTCCTCTGCTGTGGCCAATCATGGGGAGGGAAAGCTGGGCGGCGGCACGGCAAAACGAATTAGAGCCGCTCTCTCACTCTTCTCCCTTCGACTGACAGAAAGGGGAGGGGGGGCGAGCGGGGGAGTTCTCTGGTAAAAGGAGCAGCAGCGCTGTGACAGGGAGAGGAGAGATGCGGGCTGTCTGTGTATCTCCCCCGCTCGCCCCCCCCTCCCCTTTCTGTGAGTCGAAGGGAGAAGAGAGAGAGAGCGGCTCTAATTGGTTTTGCCGTGCCGCCGCCCAGCTTCCTGACCGCTGTTTCCCTCCCCATGATTGACCACAGCAGAGGGCCAATCAGAAGACTCTGGGGGCATCATGGGAAAAGTAGTCCCTGAAGAGTGGCGGCCCCTGTGTGTCCACAGACATCATGCTACAGCCCCCAGCATGCATGCACTCTGCTGGGGGGGGGGGTTTACAGGAGGAGAAAAAGAATACTGTGCTGGGGGAAGCCAGATAGGGATCCACACTGTACCCCTGTACCCGCACCACCAGAGCCACGCTGTACCCGCACCACCAGAGCCACGCTGTACCCACACCACCAGAGCCACGCTGTACCCACACCACCAGAGCCATGCTGTACCCACACCACCAGAGCCACGCTGTACCCACACCACCAGAGCCACGCTGAACGCACACCACCAGAGCCACGCTGTACCCACACCACCAGAGGCACGCTGCACCCGCACCATCAGAGCCACGCTGTACCCGCACCACCAGAGCCACGCTGTACCCGCACCACCAGAGCCACGCTGTACCCACACCACCAGAGCCACGCTGTACCCGCACCACCAGAGCCACGCTGTACCCGCACCACCAGAGAGCAACGCTGTACCCACACCACCAGAACCACGCTGTACCCACACCACCAGAGCCACACTGTACCCGCACCACCAGAGCCACGCTGTACCCGCACCACCAGAGCCACGCTGTACCCGCACCACCAGAGAGCAACGCTGTACCCGCACCACCAGAGCCACGCTGTACCCGCACCACCAGAGCCACACTGTACCCGCACCACCAGAGAGCCACGCTGTACACGCACCACCAGAGAGCCATGCTGTACAAGCACCACCAGAGCCACGCTGTACCCGCACCACCAGAGAGCCACGCTATACCTGCACCACCAGAGCCACACTGTACCCGCACCACCAGAGCCACGCTGTACACGCACCACCAGAGAGCCACGCTGTACCCACACCACCAAAGAGAGCCATGCTGTACCCGCACCACCAGAGGAGGAGAAAGATGAAGCCACTGCCAGAGTAGAGACATGCTACACTACTGACTAGAGTCGGCCTGGGCAACCCAGAGTGAGCGAACGTCCAGCCAGAAGGATCACTGTTGCGGTTTCACCGGGTCTGGTAAGAGAGCCTGTTGGCCATTATCCATTACTGTTCCCAGGGACTGAGCCATTAGGAAGTGCCTAACCTGATATCCTCTAGGCCAGTGGTTCTCAACCTGGGGGTCAGGACCCCCTCGGGGGTCAAATGAAGAATTGCCAGGGGTCACCGAATCCTGGGCTGTTCCTGAAGCCAAAATGCTCTCCCAGCCTTTTTGTGGGCAGGGCTATCCCTGAAGCCGGCGGCCGCCCACTCAGCCTCTTCGCAGCTGCCCATTCAGTTCATGGCATGGCTGGGGGGCAGAGACTAGAGGTCAGCTGACTGGTGAGGAATGAAGTGGATGGGGCTGGAGGAGACCCTATCTCCTGATTTCCGCATAGGTGTCACTGCTGCGAGACACCACAAAGTCGGAAACACAGTGAAGCCTGAGACACACCTGTGATTAGAGTTGCCATTAAAAGTCCCCACTACAGTTCTCAGATCATAATATGACCTTGATCAAGAGCACCTAAGTTGACCGATCAGAACTCCCCCCAGCATTGCCACTCATCACACCCCCCACCAACACTGCCACTCATCTCAACTCCCTGCCAGCACTGTCACTCATCACATCCCCCCCCCCCCCACCAAGGAGTAAGAGAGGGAAAAAAATTAAGAATACATGGAAGGGAAAGGAAAAGAGGGGAAGGAACAAAGAAAAAGGGAGAGAAAGAATAAGAGAAAGAACAAGAAAGACGGCTAGAGAGAGGGGGGAGACAAGAAATGAGCATAGAGAGAGGTAAAAGGGAAAAAAAGGAGAACAAAGAGAAAGATGTAGTTTATCATAAAGGGTTTTAATACTGTAAGTGAAAGAGACTCAGGGAGCGCTAAATGTCTGTGGGTTAGGGGTGCAAATTACTTGTTTTGCTTTGGGTGCTGATAAAGGGGGGTGGTGCGATATTGGTCTAGTGCAGGGATATGCAATTAGCGGACCTCCAGCTGTTGCAAAACTACAAGTCCCATCATGCCTCTGCCTCTGTTTGTCATGCTTGTGGCTGTCAGAGTCTTGCTATGCCTCATGGGACTTGTAGTTCTGCAACAGCTGGAGGTCAGCTAATTGCATATCCCTGGTCTAGTGAGTAGGGTGGACCCGCATCCCAATTGTATCAAGGTAAATGGAAATTTGATCCTCTTACGGGACTTTAAAGGGGACACCTACTCATGAGTGATAAAAGAGTAGAATAAGGAGTATAAGTAGTATAGGTTTGTTGCAAAGATTGAGGTATTTATTGAGGTATAGATCTGGATAGGTCTAGGGTACAAAAGATAAGCATACATGGGATACCGGATGCATAATACAAACATGAAAAATATAGCAATACAGTATGCAGAGATCCACAATCATAGAACTTCGGTATATATGGAACACACATACGGGGAGTAATCGGCGCGTTTCGAGATAAACTCTTCCTCAGGGATGTCTGATTGGAATCAGCAAACAAAGAGGTATGTCTATAAATCAAAAAGACAGTAATAAACCAGTTGTACGGTAATATATATTCAAAATCTGCATAATGAATATGCATAGTAAACATCTGTAATACAATAGCTATACCCTTCTTTATGTTTATGCTGATTTTGAATATATATTACCGTACAACTGGTTTATTACTGTCTTTTTGATTTATAGACATACCTCTTTGTTTGCTGATTCCAATCAGACACCCCTGAGGAAGAGTTTATCTCGAAACACGTCGATTACTCCTCGTATGTGTGTTCCATATATACCGGAGTTCTATGATTGTGGATCTCTGCATACTGTATTGCTATATTTTTCATGTTTGTATTATACATCCTGTAGCCCATGTATGCTTATCTTTTGTACCCTAGACCTATCCAGATCAATACCTTAATAAATACCTCAATCTTTGCAACAAACCTATACTACTTATACTCCTTATTATACTCTTTTATCACTCATGAGTAGGTGTCCCCTTTAAAGTCCCGTAAGAGGATCAAATTTCCATTTACTTTGCTTTGGGTGCTGGCAACCCACGCTACGAAAATAATTTTACTGTTAGGGGTCCCCACAACTTGGGAATTTTTATCACGGGGTCATGGCACTAGGGCGGATGAGAACCACTGCTCTAGGCCAACCCTAGTGACGCCACTGTCCCGGAGCCCACAAGTTCCGGCACTGAGTTTCAGTAACAGGTCAGACAGGGATGCGCCAGCGTGGGCACCCAGGACATTTTCCGCCCGGAGTCCCACAAGCGGCGATGGGCTTTCCGTGCAGCCGACACCTCTCTCCCCACTGTCAGCCACACACACTCCTCGGCTCCTCCTCCCTTCTCCTTCTCGGCTCTGTTGTTCTAGTGTACACAGCCAGGAGGAGGAGGAGCCACAGAGGAGGGACACGACTTCAGTGCAAGAGCCTCCCAAAGCACCCAGCACATATCCCCTTAACCCCCAAATGAAAAGATGCTGCATCCCTCACTGTCCTCCTCCCGCGGCGTCCCTCTGTCCTCCCATGAAGATGACAGGGCGGATCTTGAAAAGGAAGGGGTGTGGCCTTGACAGGAAGGGGTGGGTCATAGTTAAATTAGGGGGTGCGCGAGCTTAGTCAGGCCTAGGGCAGCACAAAACCTAAATACACCACTGCTGCAACTACTGCAAGGTCGCTGATGAATGACCTTGTAATTTATTCACAAGCCCTGCAGCTTGTAAACAGCCAGCCTGTATGCAGGTACAGGCTGAAAGTTGCAGGGCCTGTTTGCAGGAGTCTGGCATTGCACTCCTGATCCACTGCTCACAGGTACAATGCTTTCCTGGCTCCTTAGGAAAGATCATCATACATGCACATGTTTTTTCCTGCAAAAATATGTGCATTTATAAATTTTTCCCAAAAGGTGAACTAAACTTTTTAGCAAAATCCCTTGCAAAAGCAAACTGTGGACTTTACTTTATAGTAGAAGCAGTTAAACGCACAAAGGCTTCTTCTTTAGAACAATCAGAGCAGAGTCCCCTTATGTAGAACTAGATAGCCAGTCCCCTGACAATGACATTGTTTTGACAAAAATAGTTGGGCTTTGCTACGATGCTTGCTGACCGGCAGTTGAGTTCGGTGCATGCCACACAGCCTGCTGCTTTTTGGGAGAGTAGTTATATCTGGGTTTTTTTTGCTATATGCAAGTTTTTTTAAACCTATTGTCCAAGGATTTGCTTAGTATGATTCCCTTTTGCAAGTTTTACTTGTTATTTTTTGAATAAATGTTTTTTATGGGATACACTATTGGTGTAAATGCTTTTTATTTTTATTTTTCATCCTGCTGATGAAACGACCCTGACTGGATCACGTTTGGCGCTTTGGAGTTTCCCTTCATAAGGAGATGTAACACGCGCATATGACCATACTATATGATGGTCCGCAGGATCCGGTAAGAGGCTTTAATACTTGGTGTCACCTGGTGGTGGAAGCACTACGAATTGTGATTGTGGGGACACTGGTGGAGCAAGTGAATCGTGGATGATTTGTTTCCTTTGGACTTTCTTGTTTCCTTTTTAGCCTTATGAATGGGCTCCTATGGACACTTATTTACATATTTGGTGTGATTTCTTTATACACGTTTTTTCACCTAATACATTTGATGTCATTATATTGATTTTATTTTTGTGTTTTCACAATATTGAGTTAAATTTTTTAGTGCTGCTTCATATATTTATCACATAGAACCGCTGTTCCCTTTACACAAACACACAGCTGGCTCTCTAGCACCAGAGGCAGCAGCCCAGAAGTCTCTAAGATCTCTCACAGCAGTCTGTACTCAAAAATGTCCTGGGAAAGTTGCCCACCTCCCCTCAATATCCCTGCAACACCTTTCTCCTTGTGATACAGATCTTCAGATGACAGCCCCTCAGTTAACTTCAGCATCCAGGCCCCTCATCAAGCCTAGTTGAGGCCTCATGAAAAGCAAGCACATGGCAGGGCTGCCCAGAGGGCAGCAAGCCCTCCAGGCTGGACTTCTCCTCTCCAGGACAAGACAAGACTGCTCTGTGTTTCAGAGTAATTTTACAGACTCCCAGCAGCCTTCAGGTCCACCCTTCCTGGGATTGGCCTGGGCTGTATAAATATTCATGTTGCCTATTTGCCTTGCTCCACATCTAGGTTTCAGAGAGATCCACAGTTCTGATAAGCAGAGAGAGCAAGTAAACTTGCAGCAGCTGAAACACTAAACAGATCTAACTAATCACATGCAGCTGCACTGATTACAGTGTGCTAAGCTAAATTTGCCTTACCCAAAAATTGCAGCCACAACCTAAATCTACTTAATCCTAGCACCTATTTAGGAGGGTGCTACACTGATTTTTAAGTCACCTAGTTAATTTGTTCTGTATCCCCCCTCTTCTTCTGGCAAGGCCCTCTCGGGTATAAGAATTAACCACTTCCCGCCCGGCCTATAGCAGATTGACGTCCGGGAAGTGGCTGTTATCCTAACTGGGCGTCATATGACGTCCAGCAGGATAACATGCTGGCACGTGCCCGCAAGTGGTAAGGAGCCTCTGGCAGAGGCCTCTTACCCTGTGATCAGCTGTGACCAATCACAGCTGATCATCGCATGAACCAGGAAGTTCCGGTAAACGGCATTCCTCGGTTCGCGCTGACAGGGAGAGCCGATCAGCAGCTCTCCTTTTCAGAGGGGGGGTCTGTGCTAATAATCAGCACATTGAGATGTGTCCACAGCTGCCAATCAGTGCCCAACAGCTGCCAGTCAGTGCCTCCTCAAAAAAACTCTCAGTGCTACCACAGTGCCAATCAGTGCCCACCACAGTGCCAATCAGAGCCCACCACAGTGCCCATCACAGTGCCAATCAGTGCCCAACTGTAACACCTGTCAGTACCTCATCCTCAGTGCTGCCCATCAGTGCTATCTATAAGTGTCAATCAGTGCCGTCTATCAGTGCCGCTGATCAGTGCCAATCAGTGCCACCTATCAGTGCCCATCAGTGCCACCGGTCAGTGCCCATCAGTGCCACCCATCAGTGCCGCCTATCAGTGCCCATCAGTGCTGCATATCAGTGCCGCCTATTGGTGCTCATCAGTGCTGCATATCAGTGCCACCTATCAGTGCCCATCAATTCTACATATCCGTGCCTCCTCATTAGTGTCCATCACTGCCACCTTATCAGTGCCGCCTCATCAGTGCCCATCAGTGCCGCCTCATCAGCGCCTGTCAGTGAAGGAGAAAAATATATTTTATGACAGAAACTAAAAACATTTTGGTCTTTTTTAGTTTGTTTAGCAAAAAATAAAAACCCCAGAGGTGATCAAATACCACCAAAAGAAAGCTCTAAGAAATTATTAAAATTTAGTTTGAGTACAGTGTTATATGACCACGCAATTGTCATTCAAAGTGCGACAGCACTGAAAGCTGAAAATTGTCCTGGGCAGGAAGGGGCGAAAGTGCCTGGTATTGAAGTGGTTAAATAAATCATGTTCATTCCATTTGGTATGTGGATTTGTTGGTTTCCTTTATACAATATTCTCTCAGGCATGGAAACATGCATGCATACACCCCGTGCGGGTGGGGGGTATTTCCGTTGTTTCTTCATTTATTAATCCTATGTTTTCATTTAATTGGTTATCCATTTCTTTCCTGCAGGTGTGTGTGTGTATGGGTTTTTTGTGCGTTGTTTAATCATGGTTTAGGATCTACAGCATAGCAGAGAATCTGTGAGTGGACTTTTTTTTGTTTATAAAAAGCTATTAATTAATTATAAGATATTTTATAGAATTTACATATTCTTGATACCATTTTTTAATCATCTATGACTGTAATACAGTATATAATGAATATCTATGCTCATAATTGATTTTTCTAACAAGTTTTAATATTTATAACATTGCATATATTCATCTAACTTTGACATATATATTTAGCTGGAAGCCTCACAGAAATATGCTGGTTTTTGTGTTTTACCCCTTGGCTGTATCGTTCAGCTGCATGGCCATAGACTAATTCTGTGTGTACATCTCACATTCCGGTGTTGTACCAGTCTTATATATTTTTAAAATCTTTCCCTTTTCATTTCCATTATGACCGACCATGCTGCTCTTTGTTGTCCCTCTGGCCAAGTTGTTACAAATGTGGTACTGCCAATTAGCTTGCCCATTCAGTTCACCATGCTGGTCTTTGTTGTTCTTCTGGCCATATTGTTACTATTGTGGTACTGCCAATTAGCCTGCTTATTCATTTGTTTTTGCCTCCCATTATATTGTGCCGTTATAAATACCCCTACAGGGCCCTCTGATTCCTACTGTATCAAAGTGTATTGTATTTGTACTGTCTACCCTCAAGTTGTAAAGCGCTACGTAAACTGTTGGCGATATATAAATCCTGTATAATAATAATAAATAATAATACTTAGTTACATAGTATACATAGTTGGTGAAGTAAAAAAAAGACACAAGTCCATCAAGTCCAAGCTGTGTGTGTGCTTTTATGTTAATATTACATTGTATATCCCTGTATGTTGTGGTCATTCAGGTGCTTATCCAATAGTTTTTTTTTTAATTATCAATGCTCCCCCGCTAAAACCACTGCTTGTGGAAGAGAATTCCACATCCTTACCGCTCTTACAGTAAATAACCCTCTACGCAGTTTAAGGTTCTGTAATTTTAGTGAATGACCGTATGTCTTTTAAAATTCCCTTGTGCGGGAAAGTTTTATCCCTATTGTGGGGTCATGAGTACGGTATTTGTACATTGAAATCATATCCCCTCTCAAGTGTCTCTTCTCCAGAGAGAATAAGTTCAGTGCTTGCAGTCTTTCCCCATTGCTGAGATCCTCCAGACCCTTTATTAGCTTTGTTGCCCTTCTTTGTACTCGCTCCATTTCCAGTACATCCCTCCTGAGGACTAGTGCCCAGAACTGGATGGCATACTCCAGGTGCGGCTGGACCAGAGTCTTGTAGATTGGGAGAATTGTTGTTTTATCTCTGGAGTTGATCCCCTTTTTAATGCATGCCAATATTCTGTTGGCTTTGCTTGCAGCAGCTTGGCATTGCATGCCATTGCTGAGCCTGTCATCTACTAAGACCCTCAGACCCCTAGCCTCTCCACTGCAGGCTAGCTTGAAATAGGAAGCGGAGCCTCAGAAAAACGTAGCGGCCCATCCCCTTGTGATGTGCATTTCCACCTGTCAGTGGTATGAGCTGACTACCATAGATGCCGCCAACTATCCATCTATTTGGCAGGTCTTTGCCTGTGTCCTAGTAGCTGCCGATACAGCCACCTGGATGGCTGCCTTTCTTACTATCTTCACTCGCTGCCACTGGAGCTGGAGTAAAGTTTTATTGGATGTAAGTGAGGGTCATTTACTAAAGGCAAATTCACTTTGTACTACAAGTGCACTTGGAAGTGCAGTCGCTGTAGATCTGAGGGGGACATGCATGGAAAATAAAAAACAGCATTTTAGCTTGCACATGTTTGGATGATAAAATCAGCAGAGCTTTCCCTCATTTCAGATCTTCCCCTCATTTCAGATCTTCCCCTCAGATCTACTGCTACTGCACTTGCAGTGCACTTTCAAGTGCACTTGTAGTGCAAAGTGAATTTGCCTTTAGTAAATAACCTCCAGTGCTCCATTATAATAAAGTAGTGGCTGTGTTTTTTCATACACTTATCCTGGCGCCCTGTTGCTGTTCTTTTACCAAAATCAGAGCAACTATAATGCATCATAAGAAAATATAACCACTTGCTGACCCGTCACAGTACAAATACTGCAGCAGGGCGGCTCGTACAGGTACCGTAACATACCTGTACATTGCTGCTTTCTCCCGGGTTCAGGGCAGCCAAATCAGAGCAACTATAATGCATCATAGGAAAATATAATACATCTGCATCTTAAAAAATAAGTCAAGATGGGTAACACCTGTGTGTCTGCATTGGAGTATGTGTATATACTGACTTGACATTTATGATTATAAACTATGCATAACAGTGGACTCTCATCTTGAAAGCATTACACGCCTTGGTAAAAAAAGGAACTTTATATGGCCATAAATCATTAAAATAGATAGCACATACTGCATTAGGTTATATATTTAACCCTGAAAATAGGAAGCATATAATTAAAGACTCTTGCCAAATTATTAAACAAAAATATTCCCATAAGATCATATAGTATGTCTGTAGCACTGACTCCCTAAGGAGCTGCTGGATTGTTGGGTCCTCCTGCCGCCTCCAGTGGTGAACCATCTGTACCTGGCAACTCAGTAACACACCAGGAGTAATACAAACAACTTTATTGAGGCCGGAACAAGCTCTAAAAGGAATAATTCAGCACATAGGACATTACTTACAATTAATGCGAAGTGTCCATTGTAATGCTGGTTGCAGATTTAGTTAAAATCTTCAGTCCTCTGATCTCTCGCAGCAATAATCTTTTGGAGGTTGATGGGATCTGTCATATGTTCTCATCAGGAGTATCAACTATGCTCACTCTTTCCACCCCCCTCCTCCATTCATTGAAGATGTACTAAACATTCCATGAATGAAAAGCGATCTATGAATGATGGTCGAGTGGATGAATAAATGGTCCACCTCCTTAATTCCTCCTCGACATCCTGCAGGTGCTCTGTGTGGAAGCAGTGGTCTTTCTGCAGAGGTCTGATGCATCCACTGCTGCCTCAAAGCTGGAGTCCTCCAATCAATAGAGGGGATGCGCTATGATTGAAATAACTGCAACTGGCTTCAATTTAATTCGCTGCCTTAAAGCTTCTAGAAAACACATACAGTTGTTAGGACGATTGTACTACATTTCACAATTCCTCTACATTTCTTGGTTTTACCTCAGAAACAGCACTTTTTGTCACCCCACAAGTTTTCTATTGGATTAAGGTCCAGGGATTGGGCTATCCACTCCATAACATTAATCTTGTTGGTCTGGAACCAAGATGCTGCTCAATTACTGGTGTGTTTGGGGTCGTTGTCTTGTTGAAACACCCATTTCAAGGGCATTTCCTCTTCAGCACAAGGCAACATAACCTCTTCAAGTATTTTGATGTATTCAAACTGATCCATGATCCCTGGTATGCGATAAATAGATCCAACACCATAGTATGAGAAACATCCCCAACTCATGATGCTTGTGCCACTATGCTTCACTGGCTTCACAGTGTACTGCGGCTTCAATTCAATGTTTGGTGGTCATCTGACAAACTGTCTGGGGCCCCTAGACACAAAAAAGAACAATCTTGCTTTCATCAGTCCACAAAATGTTTTGCCATTTCTCTTTAGGCTCTTTAGGCCATATTCTTTGGCATATTGTAAACTCTTCAGCATGTCGTTTTTTTTTCAACAATGGGACTTTGCGGGGGCTTCTTGCTGATAGCTTGGCTTCATATAGGGATCTTCTAATTGTTACAGTACTCACAGGTAGACCTTCTTTGATCACATTGGAGCTGATTATTGGCTGAGTCTTTGCCATTTTGGCTATTCTTCGATCCAGTCTAAAGCTAGTTTTCCATTTTCGTCCACGTCTTTCAGGTTTTATTTGCCATTTAAAGCATTTGAGATCATTTTGAGCAGCCAATCAGTTTCTGTGCTTCTTTATATATTTTCCCTTCTCCAATCAACTTTTTAATCAAAGTACGCTGTTCTTCTAAACAATGTCTGGAACGATCCAATTTACTCAAAGTAAAGCAGCGTACACACGAGCAGAATGTCCGAAAGAAAAATTCAGATGGAAGTTTTTCATCGGATATTTAGATTGTGTGTATGCCTCATCAGCCTTTTTTTTTTCAAAAATTCTGACGGACCTAGAAATGGAACATGTTCTAAATATTTCCGACGGAACCAATTCCTATCGGGAAAACCGATCGTCTGTATGCTGTTCCGACGGACTAAAAATGACGCATGCTCTGAAGAAAGTACGAGACGGAAGCCATTGACTACTGGCTGGCTATTGTACTTCCTCTTACTAGTCCCATCGTACGTGTTGTACGTCACCGCGTTCTTGATGGTTGGACTTTGGTCGGACTTTGGTTTGACCGTGTGTAGGCAGGACCGCTTGAATGGAATTCCGTTGGAGTTCCGTCGGAGAAACCTTCAGAGTTTATTCCGATGGCAAAACTGGTCGTGTGTACGTGGCATACACAGGCTTTCTGATCAGGTCCACCTGTCAGTTTTTCAGGCGGACCCGATCGGATGCTCCATAAAGTTCTGTGGAGCGGCGGATGTCCACTGACACCCACTGCTATCCGATCCGGTCCTGTCCGTGAAATCCAGACGGATGGAGACTCCATTTTCCATCCATCTGGCGGATTGGTTTGGATGAAAACGGAAAGGCGCTTCATTTTCAATCGATCTCCCCATAGCAGAGAAAAACTAAGTCCACCGGGCGGTAAACCCATGTGAAAGGACCCAAATGCACTATACCCAGCATGTACAACATTTGCTGCCTTCCTCCTTAAAGAGGAGGTCCCCCACCGCTGCAAAAATGAAAAGCCAGCAGCTACACATACTGCAGCTGCTGACTTTAATATTAGGACACTTGCCTGTCCTGGAGTCCAGCGATGTCGGCACCGCAGCCGATGTTTCCATCAGATGTTGGGTGCTGCCGCCACAATTAAGTAGGGACAGGATACCTGAAAGACAGGTATCCGCTCCCCCCTGTAAGGTGCCAAATGTGGCACCGGGGAGGGGGGGGGTAACGGGACACAAATGAGCGGAAGTTTCACTTTTGGGTGGAACTCCACTTTAAATAAGGGCCTCCTGTGTTTTCATAGACTGAGTGACCTCACTAATTGGACTCCACACTGTTATTATTTTGAACACGCCCCTTTCAAATTAATGATTCAATTACAAAGAATCAGCAGCATGCATGTCATGCCTGATGGGTCTGTTGGTTTTCTATTACTCTACTACAATTACTAGTAAATTATTTGCCATGTAGAAATCTAATTTATACCAAAAACTGTGATTGATCTGGTTAGTGATGCTGGACTGCTATGATTTTGAACACAACTGTACATCAGGGAAATGTGATTTTCATGTGATGGCATCAAGATCAGTTTTTTTTTCGGGAGGCAAAGAAGAGGAAATGTTTGGGCACCTTAAATATCAGATCCTTGAACACTCACAATGCTCTACGTTGAAGCTGAACCCTGGCCTTACATTTCGTTTTGCATAGATGTATAGGCTCCTCTCCTGTACACAAATTGCTTACTCTAATTTTACTGCACATTGTAAGTGTCTCACAGTGTGCATTAGAATTTGCAGCAAGTCAGATACAGCCCGTCTCATTTCCTTGCTGGAGGACATCCCGCATCATCCAGTACTTTCCTCCCCAGCCTACTGTCCCTGACCTGCCCTTTTCATTCATTGGATTTCAATTCTTTCAGTCATGGAGGCTCATCATCACATGTGGGCATTACCTAGGACAGTCTGCATGCAAATACAGCCTGCCTAGGAATGCCCATTTCTTCAGATAGACATCTACCTATCAAGACATTTTGGTATTTGCATCATTTCTTCCATGAGCCCACCCCCTACTTGTTGAGGGCCCCAAAATAGAGTGCCAAGGCCACGTACTGTAATGTAGTAACATGGCTATGAACTACCAACCATGATATTCCTGCATTGCATAGAGAAGCATAAAGTCCAAGTGATGATGTTAAAATACCACTAGCATGTTGATGAGGGGTGAAAGAAAGAAATCAAGAAAGGCAAATTAAATTTCAGCTTTAGGCTTAACAGAAAAGATCAGATATACAGGATGTGTGCACACGGAGCAGTTGTTTTATGGTCAGTATTTTTTACTTCCTTGTTGATCTGAAACTCAGGCGAAGTGAAACAAAAGCCAGTTTGTGAAGATTCCTCGGCATAGTAAAGTCCGTCTACATATCAGGTACGGGGACTGGAGAGGGACACACTATAATGTATTGTAATATTGCCATGTCTTTGTGTTTCATGTTATAATTCCAGTTGGTGTCAGTCACTCATAGCTTATTATCATTTTATAGGTCTTCATTGTGATTCTCCTACTACCTAACAGGATACAAGATACGATACAAGGGTGGTGAGTAACTTCTTCATTTTTAAGGATTCTTTCTTATATTTTAAATCTGAACTCCAGGCAAACATCTACATATATGGAAGCTATTGCTCACTGGTTAGTAGAATAGCATTGACAGGTGGTTGAGGGCACTTGTTCGATGTTCCTTATAAGCATGCAAATCACCTGACTAGCTCCCAGTTCTTTCCCAGTCTGAGAGCTGTTGTATAGGAGATTAAAGTGATACTAAAGGCTTGTTTTTTTTTTTTTCTTAAAAAATGCCAAACATATTATTCCCACCTTCCCGTGTAGTGGTTTTGCACAGAGCAGCAGAGATCCTCCTCTTCTCGGGGGGGCCCTCGCGGGTGCTCCTGGCCCCTCCCTCCTGCAGAGTGCCCCCACAACAAGCAGCTTGCTATGGGGGCACCCGAGCCGACTGGCTGCTCTGTGTGTCCATTCAGACTCGGCCTGCCCCCTCTCTCTCCCCATTGGCTCACTGACTTTGAGGAGAGAGAGTCCCGGCCAACCAAGACTCTCGTGCAACATCGTTGGATCAAGATGGGGCTTAGGTAAGTATTAAGGGGGCTGCTGCACACAGTAGGTTTTTATCTTAGTGCATACAATGCATTAAGATAAAAAAAAACATCTGACCTGAGAACCACCTCAATACCATGTCAATTTCATGAATTTATACTTATCATGTTCAACAAATATATTTAAAAGAGAAGTATGGGATTTTTTTTTAAATTTTAGAATTAAACTTACTTAGGTGGATGTTGTATCAGTCCAATGCTGCATCTGTCCCCCCACCGGCTCTAAGGCTGAGAGCTGAGCGATCAAACACTGCTGACCACTCGGTTATCAGAGCTCTGTCAACAGAGAGCTGGTGACTGTCAGTCACCGCTGTCTGCTCTGCCCCTCCATCACTCACTGGAGCGCTGGGCTGTGGAGAGGGCGGAAGCTGGGTGAGAGGTTGAGCTGCATGCTGGTCCAGGCATGTGGGCGGATCTCACCGGCTCTCTGAGGTCAGCCAACAGCAGGCTTCAGCCCTCTGTCTGCTGAAAATGGGTCACAAACGAACTGCACTCCTGTGATCAACAGGAAAAGTACAGCCAAACGAGCAAGGGCATTATCTCACAAGTGTTAACCGATACATTGTAAATCAATCCATGAGTCTGATAGTACCATGACCTCTAATATGCTTTAACCACTTGACCACTGGGCACTTAAACCCCCTTAATAACCAGACCAATTTTCAGCTTTCGGTGCTCTCACTTTTTGAATGACAATTACTCAGTCATGAAACACTGTACCTATATGAAATTTTTGTTCTTTTTTCACACATATAGAGCTTTCTTTTGGTGGTATTTATTCACTGCTGGGTTCTTTATTTTTTGCGCTTTAAAAGAAAAAAGACAGAAAATTCTGTAAAAAAAATGCGTTTTTCTTTTTCTGTTATAAAATTTTGCAAATTAGTAATTTTTCTTCATATATTTTGGCCAAAATTTATACCGCTACATATCTTTGGTAAAAAAATAACCCAAATCGGTGTATATTTTTTGATCTTTGTGAAAGTTATAGAGTCCAAAAGCTATGGTGCCAATCTCTGAAAATTGATCACACCTGAATTACTGACGGCCTATCTAATTTATTGAGACCCTAACATGCCAGAAAAGTACAAATACCCCCCAAATGACCCCTTTTTGGAAAGAAGACATTCCAAGGTATTTAGAAAGATGCATGGTGAGTTTTTTGAAGTTGTCGTTTTTTCCCACAATTCTTTGCAAAATCAAGATTTTTTTTTTTCTTTTTTTTTTTCACAAAATTGTCATATTAGCAGGTTATTTCTCACACACAGCATATGCATACCACAAATTACACCCCAAAACACATTCTGCTATTACTCCCGAGTACGGCGATACCACATGTGTGAGATTTTTACACAGCATGGCCACATACAGAGGCCCAACATACAGGGAGCACCTTCAGGCGTTCTGGAGTGCCCAGGCCAATTCTGACATTTCTCTCCTACATGTAAAAATCATCATTTATTTGCTAGAAAATTACATAGAACCCCAAAACATTATATATGTTTTTTTAGCAAAGACCCTAGAGAATACAATGGCGGTCATTGCAACTTTTTATCTCGCATGGTAATTGCGCAGCAATTTTTCGAACGGGCTTTTTTTTGGAAGAAAAACAGTTTTGTGCTTTAAAAAAAACAAAAAAAAACAGTAAAGTTAGCCCAATGTTTTTGCATAATGTGAAAGATGAAGTTATGCCGAGTAAATAGATACCTAACATGTCACCCTGCAAAAATGCACACGCTCGTGGGGTGGCGCCAAACTTTGCTACTTAAAAATCTCCATAGGCGACTATTTAAAATTTTCTACTGGTTACATGTTTTGAGTTACAGAGGAGGTCTAGGGCCAGAATTATTGCTCTCGCTCTACCGATCGCAGCAATACCTCACATGTGTGGTTTGAACACCATTTTCATATATGGGCGGGACTTACGTATGCGTTCGCTTCTGCATGCGAGCACACGGGGACACGGGGAAAAAAAATGTTTATTTTTTTTATTGTTCATTTTACTTTATTTATTTTATTTATTTTAGTTTGACGCTTTTGTCCAAAAAATACATTTTTTGATCACTTTTATTCCTATTACAAGGAATGTAAACATCCTTGTAATAGGAATATGGCATGACAGGTTCTCTTTACAGTGAGATATGGGGTCAATAAGACCCCATATCTCACCTCTAGGCTGCGAAGCCTGAAATAAAAACAACCCTGGTTCCGATTGCAGCGGTGAGTCGGTAGAAGCACCTAAGGGCGGTGGGAGGGGGGACGTCCGCTCTTGCCTCCCGTAAGAACGATCAAGCAGTGGAACAGCCTTTATGATCATTTTTATGGTGTAGGGAATTGCCGGCTGAAAAAGCTGATATATGAATGATGCCTGTAGCTGCACCCATCATTCAGATATCCCCGCACAAAGTCAAGGACGTTGTATGACGGAGAATAGATTCTCCTACTCCTACTGAGTACGGCGATACCACATGTGTGAGACTTCCACAGCCTGGCCACATACAGAGGCCGAGTACAGCCGAGTATGGCTGAGCATGGCTGGGTATGGCTGGGTAAGGCAAAGTATGGCTGGGTATCGCAGGGTATTGCAGAGTATCGCCGGGTATTGCAGAGTATTGCGGGGTATTGCAGAGTATTGCAGAGTATTGCGGGGTATTGCAGAGTAGTGCGGGTTATTACAGAGTAGTGCGGGGTATTGCAGAGTATTGCAGGGTATTGCAGAGTATTGCAGAGTATTGCGGGGTATTGCAGGGTATTGCAGGGTATTGCAGAGTATTTCAGAGTATTTCAGAGTATTTCAGAGTACAGTATTGCAGGGTATTGCGGGGTATTGCGGGGTATTGCGGGGTATTGCAAAGTAGTGCGGGGTATTACAGAGTAGTGCGGGGTATTGCAGAGTATTGCAGAGTATTGTGGGGTATTGCAGAGTATTGTGGGGTATTGCAGAGTATTGTGGGGTATTGCAGAGTATTGCAGAGTATTGCAGGGTATTGCAGGGTATTGCGGGGTATTGCGGGGTATTGCAGAGTATTGTGGGGTATTGCAGAGTATTGCAGGGTATTGCAGAGTATTGTGGGGTATTGCGGGTTATTGCAGGGTATTGAAGAGTATTGCAGAGTATTGCAGGGTATTGCAGAGTATTGCAGAGTATTGCAGGGCATTGCAGAGTAGTGCAGTGCATTGCTCAGTATGGAGGGATGGCTGAGCATGGATGCAAGGATCCATGGATGTGACAGCAATTGTCACTGAGCAGCGCTGTGGGCACTACACATCCAGCCCACAGCGCTGCTGCCATCCGATTCCTCCCCCTCCGTACCGATCGGTACACAGAGGGGAGAAAGGAACCGGCGTCATGACATGACGCCGGTTTGTTTACATGTGAGCGCTCCGTCATTTGATGGAGCGATCACATGGTAAACAGCCGCGATCAACGGCCGTTTACCGTGATCCATGATGTACTGGGTCCTCTGGACCCGGCGGTCATGGATGTTCCCGTGTGCACGCCCCAGGGGGCGTGCAGGAGCGGTTTTCTGGGATCACGTCATAGTACGTGCTCCCAGAGTTATCCAACCGCCCTGCAGCCGTCATTTGGCTATGGGCCGGTTGGCAACTGGTTAAGAGAGAAGTACAGCCAAAGCTTTTTTGGGTGCACTTTTCCTATGCGTAAGCAGGACAGAATAGCCAGTTAGGCACTGTCCTGGCCAGGAGGGTAGAAGTTAACGCCTTTCCTGGTTCTTTGGTTTCTGGGGGGGGGTTCTTATCTGGGTCCGGCCCACTGGTCCTGTGTTACATAAGAGGGACAGTAGACAGTGGTACAGAGATTTGTTGTAGTTGATGCGGGGGTCGGGGGGGAACCCTGCAACAGGTTCAGATGTACGTTCATCTCTTATGCCCCGTACACACGGTCGGATTTTCCGATTTAAAATGTCCGATCGGAGCATGTTGTCGGAAATTCCGACCGTGTGTGGGCTCCATCGGACATTTTCCATCGGATTTTCCGACACACAAAGTTGGAGAGCAGGAGATAAAATTTTCCGACAACAAAATCTGTTGTCGGAAATTCCGATCGTGTGTACACAAATCCGACAGACAAAGTGCCACGCATGCTCAGAATAAATAAAGAGATGAAAGCTATTGGCCACTGCCCCGTTTATAGTCCCGATGTACGTGTTTTACGTCACCGCGTTCAGAATGATCGGATTTTCCGACAACTTTGTGTGACCGTGTGTATGCAAGACAAGTTTGAGCCAACATCCGTCGGAAAAAATCCTAGGATTTTGTTGTCGGAATGTCCGAACAAAGTCCGACCGTGTGTAAGCCCTATGAGAATAGAGGCCCACCTTAAAGTTGAATATTCCCCCCCGGGCAGCCTCAGCCTTGTCCCAGGGCATTGATAAAAATGGCACAAAGTAAAGGTACCCAATGTGGAGTGACATGACCCTGCACAAGGTGCCTAGAGTATCCCAGAAGAACCCACCTTAGGTTAGGCCTCTCATGTGACCCTTGCATGGCACCCAACGAGGAAGGAATCATGGAGGACATAATGAGGGGAGAACTGAGCGATCAGCTGTGTTTGATTGCTCATTTCTCACTGCAGAGGTGGCGGAAGACTCTGTGGATTCAAATGTAAAGGGGAACTTTGGGGACTCTGATGTGGGGGGACTCTTAAGTTTAAATCCATAATTAGAAATGTTATTTAACAAAATATATGTAAAGTACAAAACAAAACAAATATTTGCCGTGCACTACTAAGTGTTTGGGTTTGGCTTGACGAAAAGGGTGCAACAAAAGGCAACCCTACTCAAGACAGCAGGAGGCCCGCTGCGAAACGTGTGAAAGGGCCCCACTGCAGGACTGTAATAAAGGGCCCTGTGATGGGAGTAAAGGGCCCCTGGATCAGTAAGGAGGGCCCCGGGCTCGGAGTTAACAGGCGGTCAGGGGGGACCTTCATGGTTTCTTGCACAGGGGCCTTAAAGGTTCTAGATACGGCTCTGACACACCACAATAGACTGTATTGATGTAAATGGACCTTAAATGATTAATTGCTTGTTCTGCTTATGTTCTACCATATACAGTAATAAACCTTTAATAACATCACGCTGTAAAAAATTGTGTTGGTGGAGTGGGATAATCACATCATCTTTGCTGCAAGATTGGAACGGAACACAGCTATTTGCAGTTATATTATGTGTGGGACTTTTGCACAGACTTTTTAATGAATTTTTACACTTCATGTTTTGGATTTCTAGCATTGTTCTAGTAACTTCTAGAATCTATTAACATTGATTTGATTTCATGGGAGAGATATGATCTACCATAGTAAAAAAAATAAATTTGGGCTGGAGTTGGACATTACCGGTATATCCAGTGAAGTTGTTGTACTAATATATTGGATTTACGGCAATTTACTACTATACCACAGTACAATAATATGACAAGTCTGGTGGAGTCCATGAATAATATTAAAGTTAATTAGTTGGGCTGTTTTTTTTTTGTTTTTGTTTTTTGCAGTGTCCATAGCTCCCAGTTCTGCAGCTTTCTGGTCGGAAATTTAAAAAAAAGTGACAAAATTGTTTTCCACTGCTCATTTTTTCTACAACATCATAAATTTAGAGAAAACCACTATGCAAGATTTACATTAACTACTTCAGCTCTGGAAGGATTTACCCCCTTAATGACCAGGCCATTTTTTGTGATACGGCACTGCGTTACTTTAATTGACAATTGCACGGTCGTGCAATGCTGTATCCAAATAAAATGAATGTCCTTTTTTCCCCACAAATAGACCTTTTTTTTGGTGGTATTTGATATTTTGGTGGTATTTGATCACCTCTGCAGTTTTTATTTATTGCACTATAAGCATAAAAAGGCTGAAAATTTTGAAAAAAAAACAATATTTTGTAATTTCTGCTATAAAACATATCTAATAAAAAATGTAAAAAATCAAATTTCTTCAGCAATCTAAGTCAATATGTATTCTGCTACATGCTAAAAAAAATCCCAATAAGCGTATATTGATTGGTTTGCGCAAAAGTTATAGCATCTACAAACTAGTAATGGCGGCGATCAGTGATTTTTAGCTGGACTATGGCATTGCGGCAGACAGATCGGACACTTTTTGGGGATCAGTGACACCAATGCAGTGATCAGTGCTAAAAAATATACACTGTCATTGTACTAATGACACTGACAGGGAAGGGGTTAACATCAGGGGCGATCAAAGGGTTAAGTGTGTCCCTAGGGGGTGCTTTCTAACTGTGGGAGGGTGCTTTGACTGGGGAAAGAAAGATCTGTGTTTCTGCTTAGCAGAAACACAAGATCTCTCTCTTTCCCTCTCACAGAACAGAGATCTGCCTTGTTTACATAGGTAGACTGCCATTCTGCCTCTCTACGAACGATCGGTGGGTTCCCAGCACACGAATCACAGCGGGAGCAGGTCGCCGGCGGCACGCGCGCACACCCCAGACCTCGTGAACAAAATCACGTACAGGTACGTGATTTCGTGCAGCCGGGCCACCCTGCCGTAGTATATATGTTGGGCAGAATCATTCTAATGACTAATCTATGCGGCCTCCTTAGCTGTTAATCCATAAATATCTAATTTTAATATAATTTAGGGATGTACGAAATTAAGAATTTACATTTACCTGGAACTTTGGTGAAAATTTGGAGACTTGGAAATTTATCACCATTCTGGCCAAATGCGTTGGGAGTCAATGCTGAAGTAGAAGTTAAAGTGGCTTGGGTTTTTTTTTAAGGGTATCATGGGGTTTAAAAGGATGCCCCTATTTTTTTTTTTTCACAGAAAGAAAACACAAAGAAAAACGACAGTAAACAAATAATGATCAAATAAAAAAAAATACAAAAAGCCTTAATAAAATAAACTAACCTACCATAAATACACACCCCACCCACCCCCCTAAAAAAAAAAAAATATGTCCTCATCTATCTTCATTGTCTTTTTGATATCTTGTGAACAGTGATACATTTTTATTGTATTTCTCTTTTCAGAAACAATGGCCAGAATGTGTGCAAAATCTCTTCTTCTGGTATTTGGGATTGTCCTGGGTCTCTCCCATCTGTCCTCATGTCAAAGCTGGAAAGTATTTCAGGAGAAGCACATTGTAGACACACCGAGCATCGACTGTAGTCACGTCATGAACAACAGTTTATTCATCATACGAGGTCACTGCAAGAAACTGAACACTTTCATTGTTTCACCCGCAGCCACCGTGCAGGCCATCTGTAGCCGGGTGCCAGGCCATAGCAATGTATTAAGTAGTACAATATTCCAGCTCATCAATTGCATTCGTAGATCTGATGTAACCCCCCCTTGTCCATATAACTCCGAAAAGAAAAAAAATAAGATATGTGTAACATGTGAGAGCAGCGTTCCTGTACATTTTGTAGGAGTGGGAAAATGTTAACCACCTCAATACCAGCATGTTACACTCTTTTGTTTTTTTTCAGTAGTCAGTTCTGTGAAAAGTTGACTGACAATTACGGTACTCGATCACACAACACTGTACCCAAAATTCATTATATATCATTTTTTTTAGCTTTCTCTTAGTGGTATTTAATCACCACTGTGTTTTTTCATTTTTTAATATATAAAAAAGACTGAAAATGTTGAAAAGAAAACTGTTTCTCTTACATGCTGTTATAAAACATATCAAATAAATAATCTTTCTTCATAAGTGTATGCTCAAATGTATTCTGCTACATTTCTTTGTAAAAAAAAAAAAAAAAAAAAAGTTTATATTATTTAGTTTGTGTGAGAGTTTATGTGTCAGCTTATTCACTAAAACAATACGCTCCCTGCTAATCTACCTTGCCTATAACTTGCCCCAATGGTGCTCCGGGTGAGTAGAGGCAAAGAGAAGAGGGGTAAAAAGCAGCAAGAGAGAGTACTGTTTAGTTGTATGTACATGGAAAGAATACCAAAAAATTTAGTAAGCATACCAGTGGCATTTGGTCTTTTTTTTATGGGGGGGGGGGTGGCAAATCAAACCCGAGCAGCACCCACCCCCCGCTGTTTGCAGGTCGGTCTGGCACTTACCCCATTGGCAGCAGGTGGCAGGCAGTGTGGTGCAGCGGCTCTGTGTTCTCTCCTCCATGGCGTCTTTCAGCTCCCCCTCCTCCTCCTAGGCATCCAATAGGATCGCCTGTCCTTTCAGGCAATCGGGTGACCAGTGTCAAAACTGGCTTCCTGATTGGCCGGTAGGAGGATCAGTGTTACAACAGCGAATATCCTGGGTGGAATCGGAGCGCACTCTCTGCGACCCAAGCCGACCCTATATTGAAGCCTATTAGAGCCTCTGGCTCTAATCAGTGCTTTAAAAAAAAGCCCCCCCCCCCGCATTGGAATCTATGCGCCTGTGTCCTGAAAGGGGACAGACACATGGATACGGGGGGGGGGGGCGGCAATGGACGGGGGGGCGACGCCCGTGCGGCCTTAATGGATGGGCCGCCCCTGGTGTCTACTCACATTCATAAGGTTTCTGGATACCCATCCTAGGCTCAAGCAACTTAGTTAAAGCGGAACTTCAGTCATTTTTTTAATCTTTCCATCTATTAAATCTTTTGCCCTTGTTGTTAAAGTTCCCACGTAGCCGGTGTAGAGTTCCAGGGATCCGTAATCCCAGCTGTTCTTCCCCCTTTTTTCTGTAGGGCTTCTTGAACGGGTCAGAGTGATTCTGATTGGTCAGCATCAACATGTGACCGCTTTCACCAATCAGAATTGCTCTGATCCATCCAAAAGCCCTCCAGAAAGAAGAGTGGGAATTTTATTTTTTTTTACAGAAAAGTAAACTGACCTTTTAAGTTAAAAACTTTGAACGGAGCTTGCATGCCTGTTATGGTAAATGTTTGCAAATTTTGCCTCGTTAATCAAAGCTTCTTGCCCTACCAATGTCTTGGGAAGGGAAGCAGAGCTACAGAATGTACCTGAGTTTGCCACTAATTCTTATGTCCTCAGTCATCAGTGTCTTGAAGCTTGCACAGAGCCCACAAAGCAAGAAAGAGGCTGGGCAGTGGCACAGATGCTGTAAATCTGCAGGCTCTGGGATGTATTGCTTCCCTTCTAATGATAAGCACCCCTGTAGCACAATAGGGGGGGAATGTGCATTGTTTTACAAATCTTTTGGCAGGTGACACAGCGCCTGTTTGACTGGACTTGTCCTTTAATGAAGCAGGAATATGGCTGGTATCTGTAGTTAAGAAAATAGAAAAGCCGTGCTTAAAAATTAAGTAAAAATCATAAGTATAATAAAATAATCTCTGTGAAAAATTATTATAATTGGTGATTATAAAACTAGTTGAAGTCCAAATTAACAGTCCCAATTTTCCAAATAATAACACTCAGTGATTTGATAAAGCAGAATGTGTCCCTAACTGATGAATGGCATGCTTACCAAAATGTAAGCCAATCAAGCAGGTGGCTTTAACCCAGCCTGGGCCTTGATGTAAAACCAGTCACAGTAGGGTATAGCGATATTCCACTTACGATGGATGTGCGTTGAATTCACGAAAAAATATTTATCCCAAAAAAATATAAAATAACAACATCGCATAATACTGACACATAAATTATTGTATCATATATGAATAGGAGTGACACTCACATTGTGAAAAAAAAAAAATTGCATATATTAAACACCCAGTGTTTGAAAAATTGATGACCACCAACGCCACACAAAGGGCCTCCTTACCAGATAGCAAATATTAAGTGCAAATCCTACAGATATGTAAACCATCAACCAGTGAAGGGATCAGTAAGTGCACCAACACCACACGGAGAACCTGCTTACCAGATGATAAATCACAAGTATGAATCCTGCAGATATGTGGAACATCAACCAGTGAAGGGATCAGTAAGTGCACCAACACCACACAAAGAGCCTGCTTACCAGATGGCAGACTCAAGAAGGCAAATGTCTTAACCACCAGATGGAAATCCAGCTAAATGGATAAAGGTTATGGATGATCCGTCCCCGCAGCCTCAATCGAAGGCTCCACGACTCACATGATGTAAATAGGACCAATCCCAAAAAGAATGGAACAATGCCAAATAGCGTGATAACGTTTACACTGGTTTATTAAATAAAGGAAAAACACTTACATACGAACTGTAATATGAGCGATACAAAGGGTAGATCGAAGCCGGCTGGCAACAAACAAAACTTCCGTCCTCCTCAATGGGGAACATTCCCCATTGAAAATGTCATTCCATGACAAAACGCGTCTGGGAGGTACGTGCTGACGTCACCACGTCGCCCCATTGAGGAGGACGGGAATTTTTTTTTGTTGCCGGCCGGCTTCGATCTACCCTTTGTATCGCTCATATTACAGTTCATTTGTAAGTGTTTTTCCTTACCCCTTACCACTTTATTGATATCTTATTGTTAATCTTAACAGATTAACACTTGTGATTTATCATCTGGTAAGCAGGTTCTCCGTGTGGTGTTGGTGCACTTACTGATCCCTTCACTGGTTGATGGTTTACATATCTGTAGGATTTGCACTTAATATTTGCTATCTGGTAAGGGGGCCCTTTGTGTGGCGTTGGTGGTCATCAATTTTTCAAACACTGGGTGTTTAATATATGCAATTTTTTATTTTTTCACAATGTGAGTGTCACTCCTATTCATATATAATCCAATAATTTATGTGTCAGTATTACACTATGTTGTTATTTTATATTTTTTTGGGATAAATATTTTTTCATGGATTCAACGCACATCCATCGTAAGTGGAATATCGCTATACCCTACTGTGACTGGTTTACATCAAGGCCCAGGCTGGGTTTAAGCCACCTGCTTGATTGGCTTACATTTTGGTAAGCATGCCATTCATCAGTTGGGGACACATTCTGCTTTATCAAATTACTGAGTGTTAGTATTTGGAAAGTTGGGACTATTATTTTGGACTTCAACTATTTTATAATCACCAATTGTAATTATTTTTCACAGAGATTATTTTATCATACTCATGATTTTTATTTAATTTTTAAGCGCGGCTTTTCTATTTTCTATTTGTTTGTTGTGTTTATCTCATGTAGCGCAGTTTTTTCTTTTTCTTGATCTGTAGAGAGGAGTCTGCTGGGAGCTGACTAAAACTTCAGCTACTATAGAGCTCTAGTTGTCAGTAACTATACAGCTCTAGTTGTCCCACCACCATTTCCCCATTCTTCCATGTGCCACTTATGCAAAGAGTCAATGTATTTCATAAGAAACCACACACTCCTCTTATATCTCTTGAAGTGGCTACCTAACAGTATGAGAGATAACCATTGCTGTCAAGTCATCTATATACTGTGTGTGTATATATATATATATATATATATATATATATATATATATATATATATATATAATCTCAGAGAATAGGTGCAGGAACTCAACCAGCCTCCCCTCCTAATATTGCCTTTTTCATTTCACTTGCATCCACCGCACAGGCCATCTGTAGTGGGTTGCTACTGCAGGCAATAGCAATACCTTTACACTGTAATGTAAAGGGGACTACACTGTAAGGGGACACTCTAATGCAAAGGGGGGCTTGATGTGAAGAGGAACTGAGGACACTGTGGAACTGCTTTAAAGGGGGAACTGTGATGTAAAGGGGAGTTGTGATGTTAAGGGGGGCTGAGGACTGACTCTGTGTACCTCCCCTAGTCCCTGTAAAAATTGGCTTCCACGAAAGCGATCCCTGGTGCCAGAAAGTTTGGGGACCACTGCAGTATATTATCACAACAGGTGTTAGGCAAGAAACAGCATGATAGCACAGAGTCACTGAGAACACACTCTGTTGGCATAGCTTCAAATGTTTACATTTATTTTTTTAAAAATCATACAAGAGCAAGTATAAATATGTGTCACAAAAATGATTTCCAGTTAAACACTGTTTGTTAACAGTAGGCCACCAAGATATAATGATTGTTTTGGAAGACAGCTGATGGGTGTGAGGAGCGGACGTGTCTGAGTGAGCGCTCCACCCCCCTCAGCATTCCTGGGCAGAGACCATGAACGAAGCAGCTGATCAGCTGGTCAGCTGATTATGACGATGCGCAGACAAGCCGCGCTACAGCCAGCTGGAGGAGGTCGGAGCTCGGCGGATGGAATCTGATCCTATCTGTCCCCCGTGCTTCGGATTCAGGATCGGGGCGGTAAACGGCGAGACAGGAGACAGGAGGAAAGGAAGTGCAGCAGTGCAAACACTAGTGGCGGCATGGACCGAACCGAGCAGGGGCCCGCGGTCTTGTGGAGCACAGTAGAATATCTCCTACAGCAGGAAGGGGGAGGAAAGCCCCCGAACAGGGTATCCCAGGAGCCAGACAGGGTCCGTGGAGGACGGGAGAAGAGGTGAGGGCCACCGAGCAGGGCCACATAAGGCCCGATGGGGGAACCCCAGCAGTGGACCATGGCAATAATAGGCATAAGGACATTAACTCCTTAAGCAAACAAGACCCACGGTCACAGGAACAGGGTAATTTGGGTCACTTGGCGGCTGATGGGGGGACATTAGAGGCTCCACACTGTGTAGAGGCCATATCAATAACAGGGAGCGATGCCCTAGCTCCAAACATGGGTCAGATGGCCATACAAGGTAAACAAACATTGTCCGATGTAGGTCCCGGTCCTGGTTTGCAGGAAGACAATAAGACCCTACCGGCAAATAATTGAAACCCAAAAAATGGAGAAAGGTGGCCCCCGGGACTAAATAAGCATATGGAAGACACTGAGATGGACAATAGGGAATTTATTGAGGGCCCTCCCTACAAAGACGGATATCCAACAATTAATAAGTGCCGTGGAACAGTCATGTCTGCAAGCTGTGGAAGGTTTAAGGGAGGACACCCGGGCTCTGGGAAACAGAGTAGAAAAAGTGGAGAATGACCAGGAGGTCATGGTACACGCAGTGGCAGATGTTCAAGACACTATTAAAAATCATGAAGATGTGCTAAACTCTTATAGGGATCAGTTGGATGACTATGAGAATAGGGATAGAAGACAAAACATCTGCATAAAGGGATTGCCCGAATCAATTAAAACGCCCGAATTGGTCTCAACAGTCCAAAAAATATTTTATCAGATTTTGGGGGACTTTGCACCAGAAACCATAGAGATAGATCGGGCCCACCGGACTACATCCCATAATGCTCAGAAGGTAGAGACACCAAGAGATGTCATTTGTAAAGTGCATAAATATGCAGTAAAGGGAGCATTATGAAGATGGCCTGCAGTAAGCCTGAAATTGTTCTTGATGGTATAAATATAGCCTTGTACCCAGATATATCGCGCCGCATTCTCCATCAACGTTGTTTAGTCCGACCTTTGTTTGAAGCTCTACGTTCAGCGGAGGTTAAATACCGGTGGGGGTACCCTATTAGTCTAACAGCCTCTAGGAATGGTAAAACAGCAACCCTTCGCACTAAAGATGATTTAGAGTCGTTCGTGGAAATTTTGGATCCTCCCCTGGTGGACTTTATAGATTGGAGAATAAATCGTCTAGGATCTCTTTTACAACAGCCCGAGCGATTGAAAGAAATCCCAGCAAAAGGCCAACTTGGAAATCGCTCAAGAAGACATAGATAGACTCACATAGGGACTACCTAGAGGAGTGGATGTATATATAGAGGGGGGGGAGATGTGGTTTTTTTTCTTTTCATTTTTTTGAAGGGGAAAGATGATATTTACGGTATTTCAATTAAGATCAAGAGGGGCAGGGGAGTGACGAGTTTAAATTATAAAACAAAATGTAATATGCAAAGTACATGTATTAGGTATATGCCTATGTGAAGAGATTGGGGGGTATCCCCCCCCCCCTTATCTTTTCTTTTTTTTGTAGTCCTATGGAAGGGATAAGGTTATATATATCCAATCACCAAGGAGGGGAATTAAAGGTAAAAATGCCCAGGGATGAGGGAGGTAATGAGTACTGTGGGAAATGGGGATCATTTTATGGTCAATAGGTTGGTCCCAATTTAAGGGATTAGTTAATCTGCTAATAGCAGGGAGGAGGGGAGGCCTGGGCACAAGGGTTGTTTATTTGCACAGGGCCCCCCCCCCCCCGATTAGTTGACATACTCCAGGGTGGAGTATTTAGTTATGGAAGAGGTTTTTTTTCTTTTTATGGTGTTTTTGGTGTTTTTTTTGTTATGTTTTATTTGTTATTTGGTTATTAGGATCAGTAGCAAGAGTAATAGGGGACAGAAGTGTCATGGGGACAATACCATGGGATTGGTTTTGGAAGTTTTGGTGGATATCTCAGGAAATGGCTGCTGTACTAAAAATTATATCATATAATGTAAGGGGGTTGCGCTCACCACATAAAAGGGGGCGCCTCTGGTTGGAACTGTGTCATCACGCAGCAGACGTGGTTTCAAAAGACACATTTTATGGAAGGCTCCATACCCAGTTTGCCTCAATACACAATTAATCAATTTTACCATGCAGTGTCACCTATTGCAAGAGCAAGGGGGGTTACAATCGCTTTTAGGAAATCGTGCCCATGGAAAATGGAGTCTTTGCAGATTGACCCAGAGGGACGTTTGCTATTTGTGAAAGGTACACTGCATGGTGTACGCTATGCATTCGCATCGATTTATGCACCTAATGAAGGGACAGTTAATTTTCTTGCTAAGACTTTAAGGATATTGGAAAAATTTAGAGAAGGATGTTTGATTTTGGGTGGGGATTTTTATCTTACACTAGATCCAAGTATGGATACATCAACAGGTAGAACTGTGCTGCCCTTTAGAGCTCTAAAACATGTTAAGCAACTTTTACGTTCTCAACATCTAGATAGTTGGCGGGTAACACACACAGGAGTTAAAGATTATAGTTATTATCTAAAACAAATGGTATGTATGCGCGCCTGGATGTATTTCTGGTAGATCAATTTTATTTGGAGAATGTCCTCACCTGTACAATCAAATCCATAACCATTTCGGATCACGCCCCTATAACTTTGACCCTTTATCCAATTCAAGTAGGTCATATAGAGCGAACTATTCCTTAAAATAAAGGCATACTTTGAAATAAACGAGCAAGGGGAAGTGTCAGATCATAAAACAGTCATCAGAGGGGAATTGATAGCATATGGTTCATATATTAAAAAAGAAAGGAAGAAAGAAATAAAGGATTTATTGGAGAAAATCAGTGTATTAGAGACGAAACATAAAAAAAACCTTGACCCCGCAGATATTCAGCAATTAGAGAACTTGCGATTAGAGCTTTCACAATGCCTGGATCGTAGAGTTAAAAATAAAATCAGGTATTTTGCAAACAGGTCTTATGAACAGGGGAATAAGTGTGGGCGGTTATTGGCCAAACAACTTAAAAAACAACAGGAATCCAGACATGTTCATAACCTACTAGCGCAGGGTAAAAAAATAGTGGAAACTCAAGCTATAGCGGCAGAATTCTGTAGATTTTATGAGGCACTATATAATATTCCAATGACGGACACTCCGCAATCAGGGGACAAAGAGTGACAACATAGGGACGAGATACAGGACTACATCAAAGACGCATTAATGCCCACATTATCTAATACAATCATAGAAGAAATAGAACGCCCAATTATGGTAGAGGAGCTGAGTGGAGTGATAGCAGCCTTGCCACTAGGAAAGAGCCCAGGGCCAGATGGCCTGACGAATTTATACTATAAAAAATTTCTTTCAGTATTAGTAGTACCATTATGTAATTATTTTAACTCAATTATTGCAACCAATCCATTACCTCCAGAAGCCCTATTGGCCTATATAACGGTACTTCCAAAAGGGAGGAAAGACCCCCAACATTGTGCCAATTACAGGCCTATCTCTTTACTCAACTCCGATACTTAAC
The DNA here is from genome assembly GCA_037952925.1 of Lithobates clamitans. NCBI lineage: Eukaryota > Metazoa > Chordata > Amphibia > Anura > Ranidae > Lithobates > Lithobates clamitans. Next base: position 3,349,046 of record JBBGZY010000846.1, read on the forward strand.
TGTTAGCGAAGATCTTAGACTTCAAGAGCATATGAGTGAACTAGTTCATTCAGACCAGACAGGATTTATGAAGGGACGTGAGGCGAGGGATAATACTATCCGATCGCTTCACGTTCTTCATTGGATGCAACATGGCCCTGATAGAGCTCCAAGGATCATGCTGTCAATGGATGCCGAAAAGGCATTTGATAGGGTGAATTGGGGCTTTATGATAGAAGTATTGAGGGGGGTGGGTCTGGGGAAACGTATGATGGGATGGATAATGTTCTTGTATACGGAGCCAAGAGCAAGGGTCAAGGTGAACGGCACACTATCAAAATATTTTAATATATGAAACGGTACGAGGCAGGGGTACCCATTATCCCCATTAATATTTGCTATGATACTGGAGCCCTTTCTTCGTAAGATTAGAAGAAATAGAGAGATATTAGGGACGTTTATTGGATCTGATGAACATAAAGTATAAGCTTACGCGGATGATCTCCTCTTCTATCTCTCCTCCCCAAAGACATCTCTGCCAGCACTCATGTCGGAAGTGCATAGATTTGAGAATCTATCTAATTTTAAAATCAATTTTGAAAAATCTACTCTCCTACCTAGTCATGTTCCTTCAGTATTGGCAAGGTCACTGCAACATATATACCCATTTATTTGAAATAAAGACTCCTTGGTTTACTTGGGGGTACATATTAGCGCAGATCAGAAACTGTTATACGATCTTAATTTTGGCTCCCTACTGATAGGGATAATAGGAGACATGAAGAAGTGGAAGGGCCAGTATCTAACCTGGTTTGGGCGAGTATGCGCTATAAAAATGAATATATTACGCAGAATAATTTATATATTACATACGGTACTGATAAAATTACCAGAAACCCTCTTTAGACAAATACGAAAGTCGTTTGTGGCCTTTGTGTGGAATGATAGAAGACCAAGATTGGCCTATGACATCCTGCGTAGGAGTAAAGCAGAAGGGGGTTTGGGACTACCAGATATCGCATTGTATTATAAGGCCATGGCTTTAGTTCGGATTCTGAACTGGTGCCACGACTCTCAGAATAAATTATGGATTTGATTAGAAAAGAAAATGGCAGGGAGGAATCTGGCAGGGGCCCCCAAGTTCATCAAGAGGGCTTTCACAGTGGACATCACCATTGACACAGAATTCTTTGTCAGTATGGGATAAATTGAATAAGATGGGTAAATATGCCCCTCAGATATCCCCTCTGGCTCCACTGGAGACATTCCTTTGGTTCCCACCGGGGGAGGAGATGGGTTATCTGGGGGCATGGGGCCAGGATGGAGACACCACGTGTGGCAGTTTTGCCCCACGTGGAGTCCTGTTAACCTTAACGGAACTGGTGTCAAGCTTAGGGAATATACCTTTAGCAGAATGGAAATACCATCAATTGGTGAGTTTTTTTAATAAAATAAAGCTTTTATTAAGATCTCTAAATTCACTTACTATATTTGAAAAGCAATATGTACAACTGTCAGGTGCTAGACATTTGCTGTCACAAATGTATAGAGTGATTCTTAGTGGGCAGAACGGGACGGTTCCCTATTTTGTCAGAGAATGGGAAAGGGAATTAGATCAGATATTGACAAATACACAAATTAAAAAGATGATTAAATTAACCTATTTTTACATCTATAAGTTCAAGGGTGCAGGAAATGGCCTATAAATTACTAACAAGATGGTACAGGACCCCAGTTAAATTATCACAGATGTATCCAACAACAGACGATCGGTGCTGGAGAGGTTGTGGGCAGAAAGACACATTTCTCCATCTGTGGTGGACATGTCCCGTAATTAAACCATTTTGGGAGTCAGTTGCCCCATGGATTGAGAAATTAACCCTCAGATCCCTGGAATTTACAACTTTACATTATTTATTCCATGGGATACCTGGGCCTATTAAAGCCTATAGGAAAAGTATAACCCCACACTTATTAAATGCAGCGAAATTAGTTATACCTAAATATTGGAGACAGACCCACTGCCCCACTCTAATAGACTGGAGGAATATAGTTAACTTAATAATGGAAGCTGAGAGATGGGTCCATGTAGTGAAGGACCAACAAGGGAAATTTGAAAAGACATGGGCGGGGTGGGTATATTATATTATAGAGATAGGGTAGGGGGAAAGTACTGTTGAGTAGGTGAGATTAGAAATGGTATAGTCCCTAGGAACCTATATAATCTAAAAGGTTGACTTAGAAGTGAATTATGAATAATCTGTATACTGATCCTATTTATTTAGGGGAAAAGGGGAGTACGCTCTTCTCTCTCCTCTTCTGTTCCCTCTCCCCCCCCCCTTTTTTTTTTTTGAAGGGTCTAGTGTGGTTGATCAGGGCACTTTATCTTCACCGTGTGTTTTTTTGTGCTTATTTGTTATACTAGATGGCTAAGAAGGCCTCAAACACAATTTTTTAACCCTCTTTTTTTTTTTGAAGGGTCTAGTGTGGTTGATCGGCACTTTATCTTCACCATGTGTTTTTTGTGTTTATTTATTATACTAGATGGCTAAGAAGGCCTCATACACAATTTAACCCTTTTTTTTCTTTCTTTTCTCTTTCTCTTTGGGCAATATATGGCCAATAATGGCCTCTTACACAATTTGATAATTATTGGATGACCACACCTTTTTTTTTTTCCTCTCCACGGGGGATAAAGAGAAGGGGGTTATTATTAACCCCTTACTCCATCTATTTATTTGAAGGAATTAGTGTGGTTGATAAGGGCATTTTTACTTTCACTGGGTTTTTTCTTTGAGGAACTTTTCGCTTTTTTTGGTGAAGAGTTATTTATGTAAGATCGTGGAATGAATGTAATGTAATTGTATAGTCTTTATCTATGGTTTTGTGAAATATAAAGCTGTATAATGATGAATGGATAAGTTGTATTTATAAAAGGAAAATATAAAATTTTGATTATAAAAAAATAATGATTGTTTTGAATAGCAAATTTATAATTAAAGTATATGTTCTCCTTTTCAGAATAAAAATGAAAAGGTGAACTAACACTGTACACTCTCCCCACCCCCTTGGTCCCTACTGTACTTATTTCTGTGTGTGATGAGCCGTCAGTCCCCATGCAGGCGGTGTAGAGCTCCAGGGATCTAAAAAGTTTCTTCCCTTCTTTCTGTAGAACGTCTTACATAGTTACATAGTTGGTGAGGTTGAAAAAAGACACAAGTCCATCAAGTCCAGCCTATGTGTGTGATTATATGTCAGTATTACATTGTATATCCCTGTATGTTGTGGTCGTTCAGGTGCTCATCTAATAGGTTCTTGAACCTATCAATGCTCCCCGCTGAGACCACCGCCTGTGGAAGGGAATTCCACATCCTTGCCGCTCTTCCAGTAAAGAACCCTCTACGTAGATTAAGGTTAAACCTCTTTTCTTCTAATTTTAATGAGTGGCCATGAGTCTTAAACTCCCTTTTGCGAAAAAGTTTTATCCCTATTGTGGGCTCACCAGTACAGTATTTATAAATTGAAATCATATCCCCTCTCAAGCGTCTCTTCTCCAGAGAGAATAAGTTGAGTGCTCGCAACCTTTCCTCATAACTAATATCCTCCAGTCCCTTTATTAGATTTGTTGCCCTTCTTTGTACTCGCTCCATTTCCAGTACATCCTTCCTGAGGACTGGTGCCCAGAACTGGACAGCATACTTCAGGTGCGGCCGGACCAGAGCCTTGTAGAGCGGGAGAATTATTGTTTTATCTCTGGAGTTGATCCCCTTTTTAATGCATGCCAATATTTTGTTTGCTTTGTTAGCAGCAGCTTGGAATTGCATGCCACTTCTGAGCCTATCATTTACTAGGACCCCCAGGTCCTTTTCCATCCTAGATTCCCCCAGAGGTTCTTCCTCCCCCCCGTGTATAGATTGCATTCATATTTTTGCCACCTAAATGCATTCTTTTATATTTTCCTACATTGAACCTCATTTGCCATGTAGTTGCCCACCCCATTAATTTGTTCAGATCTTTTTGCAAGGTTTCCACATCCTGCGGAGAAGTTATTACCCTGCTTAGCATCGTACGCAAATACAGAGATTGAACTGTTTACCCCACCCTCCAGGTCGTTTATGAACAAATTAAATAGGATTGGTCCCACCACAGAACCCTGGGGGACCCCACTACCCACCCCTGACCTTTCCGAGTACTCCCCATTTATCACCACCCTCTGAACTCGCCCTTGTAGCCAGTTTTCAATCCATGTACTCACCCTATGGTCCATGCCAACGGACCTTATTTTGTACAGTAAACGTTTATGGGGAACTGTGTCAAATGCTTTTGCAAAATCCAGATACATCACCTTTACGGGCCTTCCTTTATCTAGCTGGCAACTCACCTCCTCATAGAAGGTTGGTAGATTGGTTTGGCAAGAACGATTCTTCATGAATCCATGCTGATTACTGCTAATGATACCTTCCTCATTACTAAAATCTTGTATAAAGTCCCTTATCATCCCCTCCAAGAGTTTACATACTATCGATGTTAGGCTAACTGGTCTGTAATTCCCAGGGATGTATTTTGGGCCCTTTTTAAATATTGGTGCTACATTGGCTTTTCTCCAATCAGCTTATACCATTCCAGTCAGTAGACTGTCAGTAAAATTAGGAAAAATGGTCTGGCAATTACTTGACTGAGTCCCCAAAGTCCCCACGGGTGCAAGCCATCTGGTCCCGATGATTTATTAATGTTAAGTTTCCCAAGTCTAATTTTAATTCTGTCCTCTTTTAACCATGGAGGTGCTTCCTGTGATGTGTCATGAGGATAAACACTGCAGTCTTGGTTACTGAAGCCCCCGATTCCCTCGTGAAGACTGAGGAAAAGAATAAATTCAATACCTTCGCCATCTTCCCATCCTTTGTAACCAGATGTCCTTCCTCATTCTTTATGGGGCCAATATGGTCTGTCCTCCCTTTTTTACTGTTTACATACTTAATGAATTTCTTGGGATTTTTTTTGCTCTCCGTCTCCTCCCCATTGTGTCTTTTATGTTCTATCTTAGCCGTCCTTATTGCACCCTTACATTTCTTGTTGCATTCTTTATAAAGTCTGCATGCTGATGATTCCTCAACCTTGTATTTTTTGAAGGCCTTCTCCTTTGCTTTTATATGCATTTTTACATTGGAATTAAGCCATCCAGGACTTTTGTTCGCTCTTTTATATTTATTATCTAATGGGATGCATTGGCTAATGCCCTTATTTAATATGCTCTTAAAGGAAACCCATCTCTCCTCCGTGTTCCTTGTTCCTAAGATTTTATCCCAATTTATGCCTTCTAGCAAGGTTGGTAGTTTAGGGAAGTTGGCTCTTTTGAAATTCAGTGTCTTTGTATTTCCCTTATGTTTCCTATTTGTGTGATTTATACTGAAGCCAATTGACCTGTGATCACTGTTACCTAAATTGCCCCATATTTCCACATCCGTGATCAGGTCTGTATTGTTGGTAATCAGTAGATCCAGTAACGCTTTATTTCTAGTTGGTACGTCTACCATCTGACCCATAAAATTGTCCTGCAAGACATTTAGGAACTGGAACTGGCGAGCCTTAGATGAATGCGCGGTTCCCTCCGCCCAGTCTATGTCTGGATAGTTAAAATCCCCCATTATGATCACACTCCCCATCCTTGCTGCTAATCCAGATTGTGATAGGAGATCTGTCTCCCCTTCCTCCCTAAGGTTAGGGGTCCTATAGCATACTCCCAGTATTATTTTCCCCTTAGCTTCATCCCTTTGGAGCTCTATCCATAAGGATTCCACCTCCTCCCTAGCTCCCTTAGTGATGTCATCTCTCACATTCACTTGTACATTATTCTTGATATATAGGCATACCCCTCCCCCTTTTTTACCTTCTCTATCCTTGCGATAAAGGGTATACCCTTGAATGTTTGCCAGCCAATCATGAGAGCTGTTGAACCAGGTCTCTGAAATTCCCACAAATCCAAAACCTCCTCGTACAACAGTATCTCTAGTTCACCCATCTTGTCCGCCATGCTCCTGGCATTGGTGAACATGGCACGTAGTTTAGACGGGTCAGATATTATCCTCTTATTGGGTGTTCCGGGATTGGAACTAGGACTTGCTACTTTACTTACCTTGGGTTTATGTGCTTTGGTCAACCTACCACTAATGCCCCTAATACTACGCTCTGGAATATGTTCCACGCTGACTATCTCTACTTCTGGGCCCTCCCCCCATCGCCTAGTTTAAAAATCCCTCTAACTTTTTGGCCATCTTCAATCCCATAAATCCCTAAAATCCTTCTTTAGGACAATCCATCTACCTCTGACTTTGTCATTGGTGTCAACGTGCACCATGACAGCTGGGTCTTCCCCAGCCCCTCCCAGTAATCTGTCCTCCAGATCCGTGATGTGCCGAACCTGAACGCCCGGTAGGCAACATACTGTTCGGCGCTTCAGGTCTTTGTTACAGATTGGCCTCTCTGTCCTAAGAATTGAGTTCCCTACCATCAGAATCTGTCTTTCCTTTTCCTTCCCCCCCCCCACTCTCACTGGAGGAGTTACTCCCCTGGCAGCTAGGAGAGTCCCTCAGCTCCAGCAGTCCTGGTCCCTGACTGGTTTCACCAATGTCACTCAATGGAGCGTACTTATTCGGATGCTCCAGCCCTAGATCGGCCTCCCTGGCACTTCCCCCTCTACCCTTCCTGACTGTCACCCATCTACTCTTTGCTAGTGCCTGCACCTCTTTGTCTCCACCCGCCTCTGTGCTGGCCCCTGCCGGCACACGCTGTGTACGTTCCTGGCTCTCCTTTAGTATGGAGGGACTTCTCAGTGCTGACAGTTGCTTCCCCAGATTCAGAACCTGGGTTTTCAGGGAAATAATGTGCTTAAATTTTGCACAGCAGTATTCACCCTCGATTCAATGATCAAGGAACGCATACATGCCGCAAGATGTACAACGACTCGCCTCTCCACACCCGCCAGACATCATACCTATTAAATTTAATGAGGATTGGGGACTATACCCTGTGAAAAAATTACCTAACAACTAGCTTCCTGACACTAATACTCAACAAGACAATACACAGGTACTCGCAGAACTACGTACACTCGCAGAACTACATGCACTTGCAGAACTAAGTGCACTCGCAGACCTATGTGCACTCACAGACCACTTGCAGACCTACTTGTACTCGCAGACCACCCGCAGAGCTACGTGTACTCGCAGACCTACGTGCACTCGCAGAACTACGTGCACTCGCAGAACTACGTGCACTGGCAGAGCTACGTGCACATGCAGAACTACGTGCACACGCAGAGCACTCGCAGAACTATGTACACTCGCAGCCCACTCGCAGACCTACGTGCACTCGAAGACCACTCGCAGAACTACAAGCATTCGCAGACCACTCACAGAACTACATGCACTCGCAGACCTACGTGCACACGCAGAGCACTCGCAGAACTACGTACACTCGCAGCCCACTTGCAGACCTACGTGCACTCGCAGACCACTCGCAGAACTACGTGCATTCGCAGACCACTCGCAGAACTACATGCACTCGCAGACCTACGTGCACTCGCAGACCACTCGCAGAACTACGTGCACTCGCAGCCTACTTGCAGATCTACGTGCACTCGCAGAACTACGTGCACTCGCATACCTACGCACACTCGCAGAACTACGTGCACTTGCAGAACTACGGGCACTCACAATACACAAGTACACAGTACACAACACACAAGTACTAACGATCCACACTCTCTGCTCAGACAACACTCAGGTACTCACACTACACAGGTACTATGACCCCTGTTATAACCTTCTGTTTTAAACTCTGGTTTTTAACTCACCAAATGGTGGTCTGAGACATATTTTCTAGGAAACAGGCACACTGGTGCAGCTGTGTGCTGGGTTTATGTTAAAGACAGAGTTAGAGGTCAGTGGCCCCCTCCTCCCGAGGGGTTCAAGGGGTTGTTAATCCTCAAGGTTTTTCACCTTAATGCATTCTAATGCATTGAATATGAATGCCATCTTAGCCAATTACAGGCATAGGGGCCCCTATGCATGCTGGGAAGGGTATTTATATTCGATGAGACACACAGGAAGAGGGCTTTGCCCAGACAGGAGAATCCAGCTGAGGAGAGGGCGCTTTGCCCTCCTCAGCACCTGCTGCCATGTGGTCTCAGGTGGGAGGCCTGGAGGTTGGAGAGCTGGCCCAAGTGTTCTGAAGAGCTGACTGAGGGGGAGCCGTCCCTGTGAAGATCTGTCTGGGATCACTGGAGGATGCTGTTGGAGGAGTGGATGGAGGCTGCCATTCGGTCCAGAAGCCTTGTGAGGACAGACTGTAGAGAGCTAGGGACTTGGTTCTTTGGGCTACCCCCTCTGTGCTAGGAAAATCAGCTACTGGGCTCAGCAGAAGGAGGATACTGGCTAGTGTCCTGGAGGAGCAACAGTCCATTGCCCCTATACAAGGACTTGCTCAAGTGTTCACAGTGCACAAAGCAGGAAATCCACAGCTAAGTTAAAGTGGAGCTCCGCCCAAAAGGGAACGCTCCTGGGGGGGGGGGATGAGCGGGTACCTGCTCTTACTTCCGGGAGACCTTGCTGCAGACCTTGCCGCAGGAAGTTCCCCTCCTCCTTCCCCCACCGCTGGGCCATTCAGAAAGCGCAGCGTGCTTGGCACATGCGCAGTAGGGAGACTAATCCTGTAGATAGAGAAGCTGGGCTTCTGAGGTCACATGTGTCAGTAGCAAGCGGTAAGCACAGGGTCAACTCTGTTATGCCACATTCTGGCTGACAAAAAGCCCTTGGAGTCATCTTTGGACTTAAAGTGATTGTAAAGGATAACCTTGTAAAACAACCCATTCAGTTTAAAATATAAATGAAAGGCAAAACATTTGTGCATAGATATAAAAAAACATTATAAATATCTTTTTTCTCTTTTTTATAAGTGATCACATTCCCTCTGTTCTCAGCTGCATAAGAGCTGGGGGAGGAAAAGCAGCAGTACACTGAACTTCCCAGTGAATGGCTAAGCAGGGGAGGCGTGCCAGGACAAGACTGATCATTGAACGAGAGCAGGCTGAGTTCCCAGCATAGCTAGAAAACCGACCGTGGTGTGTTCCCTTGCTTATCATACAAGTACATGGTACAGAAAGCACATATCAGGAATACGAAATGTTGGGGTAACAAACACTTTAAGCGCATGTGCAGGAGTGGAGACATGTTATCTAGCCAGTCTACAATAACATGGTGACAGTATTGCGCAAGTGCAGTAGCATGTTTGGGCTTAGCAAAAATGTCAGCAGACCCCACACATGCAAGTAAATAATTAAATCGATTTGCTACTGTGCATGTGCAGTTTAATGTCACCATTTTGGCTTTCTCTTGCACAGAAAATTTTAAGCTCCCACGCATGTGTGCAGTTTTCACCATCAGTTTGCCAGGGACATGCTGTTGTAGCCATAACACATGCTTGCACCCATCCCCTACTCTGACCACAGTGCTCGCAACCCCACCTTCTAAGTACAATGCATGACCACCATTCTTGCACCACTGCTTTCATCTGACCCTGACCCTCTAATCCCTCTTGCTGTTGTCAGAATACAATGATCAGGGGCTGCAGCTGCTGATCAAGAAAGTAATTTAAATTTGTATATAAATTTGTCTATAGCCAGCTTTAGGAAGCACCTAGCATGATGAGACAAAGTACTACACAAAAGCAACATGATTGAGGGAAAATCACCTAATGTCTATGAATTCTTATTGTCAATTTTTTAATATATTTTCATTGACATTGTCACCACTAGACCAATATCATTATTTAAACAGTTGTGTGTAGCTATTGCACCAGTTCTTAAATTTATAAAATAAAAAAATTTCTGGTGATGTAATCTGTAATTTAAAGGTCCTGTTTATCTTAGGTTTGTGTGCTTTGGAGTGTTGTTAGTTGTGCAAAAGCAGGTAAAAGTGTGCAAAAGCAATAAATGTATGTTTTAAATGCAAATTTTGTAAGAACATGAATTTGATAGCTTGCAGTCTCTTTCAGTCCCTAGAGTGTGAGAGGAAGACGCCAATTGGCTAATGTGCTCATAAGAAGCATGCTGACAGGAGGAGAAACCAGAATGACAGAGAGATGAGCCAACCACTGTGATGCTTCACCTTTCACTGGGGGGGGGATCCAGGATAACCTGGACTCAGTGAAAGTAGGTTGAATAATGCTGGCCATCAGACTGAGGACATCTAGTGGTAGAAATGAAGTACTGCAAGTAGAATCTCTTGACTGAAGCTGAATATTGCAGCAGAATTGTATTATGGTATTCTGGCTGGAGTTCTCTTTTAAATAAATTTATGCAGCATCCAGGCACTAAGCAGTGTTAGAAGATTTCGAGTGTCATTTGTGAAAGTGTGGGAGATTGAAATAAAAGGTGTTAAAAACATACATTTGGGGTAGTGGCTTGACGAGCGGAGGAGATGGCCGCATAAAAGCAGAGCTTTGGAGCGGGCAGTAAATCTCCCCACACAGCGATTCTTTTTTACAAAGAATGGGCAGACTTACATAACCACCCTCGAGCGTCGGGATCTGCTAGGAACAAGCAGATACCCAACATTTTCAAGTCACAGGCACAGAGCAGGAGAAGCATGGCAGGGGCCAAGATGGCGCGGGCTCAGATGCAGGAGGAAGAAGATGACTTTGACAACAAGTCCCTGGCTGCTTCAGAGGATCTGGTAAGAGACCCCTCACCTCCAAAACATCCACTAACATATGCAGCAACGATGGATATCGCAACAGATATAAAAAAAAGAACATTCTCATGCTTACTGAGCAAATGGCAGGAAGGCACAGGGAAAAGGGGATCAAAAGACTTGAAGAAGTCTCCTCTACACACTCACAACACCTGATTGCAATAAACAGACATCTGGAAGATTTAGACAATAGAGGCAGAAGGAGCAACCTAAGAATAAGGGGCATTC